>OY796883.1:37986492-38586492 GCA_963680785.1 Diplosoma virens
AGGGGATTCCCCATGGAAAAACCGACTTGATGTGTCCTGACTTGCCCTTTGCAGAAAATGGAGTGCTTAAAAACAGGAAATTGGTTAAAGAAATTTTCTATTGTGCACTTAAAACAGGAAATTGGTTAAAGAAGTTTTCTGTTGTGCACTTAAAAACAGGAAACTGATTAAAGAAATTTTCTATTGTGCGCTTAAAAAGCTGTCCCTAGGTTATCAGAACACTGTAAAATACTGGCACAATCTGTTACTAAAAATAGCACAGCAGGTTTGTTGCGCAATACCTAGTTCTTCCATGGGGAATCCCCTAGGTTTTTACCCGCATTTTTTGTATAGGTTTCTTTGCAAAACCCTGATGCAATCCACAACGGAAGGTATATAAAGCAGAATTTTTTGTATTTTTATCATTCTAAAAAATATGGATCAAGATTGTGTTGATGCTGCAGTGACATCTGATGGAGCTATCAAAAGAGAGTTGGAAGCTCAAATGTTTCGTTGTTTGTCTCCGCAAAATTCGCTTATGTGTGATGAAGAGGATCGCATGAGAACCTTTCCTGCCTCTTGGTGTGATCAGGAGCGCCCAACACCACGCGAAATGGTGGATGCAGGTTTTTATTATAAAGGTTCTGGCGACCGTGTTCTTTGTTTTTATTGTGGTGGAGGTTTGTTTTACTGGAAACCGCATGACAATCCTTGGTACGAACATGCAAAGTGGTTCCCTATGTGTGAATTTGTTTTGAAAAAACAAGGAGTCAGCTATGTGGAGAAAGTATGTCAGAAGCATTCGGATTTGCATCGACCAGGCATAAAAAATCCAACTCGATCTGTTGCAGCGAACCGCTTACGTAGTATGTTGTTTGATCAAATGCGAAACACCGCGGCAGCAAAGCAAAGGAATCAAAGATTAGAGGATCTTATGCTGTTTGATCCTCATGTGAAATACGCAAAAAGTATTGGGGTGGAGGACACCAAGATCCGTTATGCACTATTGAATCAAATGGAAAAAAATCACTGTAATTTTTCCAATCGTCAAGAATTGTTAAATGCTGTTTTAAATTTAAAAAAAGACGACAAATGCTTAAAGTGTAAAAATGCAGAAAAAAATGCAGTATGCATGCCATGTGGGCACATGGTGCTTTGTTGGACATGCGCTCAAGTCACCTCCTCTTGTTGGTTATGTTCCCAATGGATCTCTGAAATAATTCGCGTCTTTCAATGTTGATTGCGCAAGATTAGTGTGACGTAAGACTATTTCAAAATGTTGCGCAATATCCGGTTTAGTGGTTATAAAAGGAGACCCGTTTGCGAAACCGCACATTATGGAAACGTATACGAGTCAAGCAGACGATCTTTATCAAGAAGCAAACGAAATCGAGTACCCCGACTACATTCCTCCTTATACAAGTTGTTACGAAAGTTTGTTGGAGTTTGAAGAGATTATCACCAGAGCAAGAGAAATGGAAAGTGCAGCAAGAGACATTCGAAAAAAGTTTCAAGAAATTGCCACATCCGGACTACCGATACCCTCTTCATCGCTATTGAGAAAAGCAATTATTAGCGTCAAAAGAGGAAAAGTCATGTTTTCGATGGATCAACTTGTTCAAGTCGTTGATGTAATAATGGGGAATCTTCCTTACATTCTTTTTCGTCCCAAATCCGAAACAAAAGAGTATGTAGTTTTATTATTCTGGTCTACCAACATGGACGATGCTGCGTGTGAAGTGCAAAAAAACATGGAAATCATTAAGCGAGAAGTAGCAGTGGATCAGTTCCAATTGCGTTGTGTGGTGGAAAACGTACCAACTGCAAGACGTCAATTCCTCTATCTTCTCAACAACTACATCTTTTTCAAAGTGCAAAAAGACGATGTCTGCCACCTGCCACCAGACAACCACGAACAACTGGAAACCTTTGTCAAACTCTTGACTAACCCTGAACCGGTGAAAAAGCGAAAAGTAGATATTATTGCAAGCACGCCTTGATGTGTATTATTTTATTAATAAACGATATGTGTACAATCAATGTTGTGATACATTATGAATAAAGCGAGAAATAGAGCGATCGTTTTCAGTTAGGTTTGACATAAAATCAGATACAATAGCATGCAAAGGTACACCACGACAACGAAATAAAATAAAATAGACACAATAACGACCACAAAAACTGGAAAAGTACGCCTGTAAGATTTTGTGATTGTAAATCCATCCCGATAAGGAGTAGGCATCCATGTAAGAGTCGAGACCGACCAAGGTAGGGGGTAGTCCATAACTATCAAAATATTCTCCTCGACCGCGTTTGTCAAAATAAACCGCAACCCAATGTTCTCCAGGTTCACTACTCGGGTCCGAGTTGATGACGTAAGCAGACGGAAAAGTAGGTTTTTCCAACTGATCCAAAGCACAGACTTTTTTAAAGATGGTTTTGTTTTTTAAACCCTTCTTGAGCAAGTGTTCGATTTGCAATATGTTCATTCATTTAGACATAAGAACTATGTATGATAGGACTTGATAGAATAAATCTTATTATATTTTCAAAAAACAACTGACTTTTCTTGGAATCGATCTTACTTATGTTGGCCTTATTTGATTTCAAATTTTATGTTAATTTTAGAAAATTTAGTTGGCAAAATATATGTTTTGAAACCACAGTGTTTTGAAATCAAATTTTTTGGGTCAAGTTTGTAATAAAATTTCTTTTTACATACGGTTGTTAAAAATATAAAAATCGAGGTGCATTATAAAAATTTTCGTTTACTCTATTTTTACATTGGAAATTAAGGTAACCAGATTTTCAAACTCCGATCTTGAATATGTCAGGAAACGCAATACGCTATGAGCAGGATACGACCCAAGCTTTTGTATAAAAGAGAGAACTTGACACACGTTGTCACGCTTACAGAGATTACGGGTAGCTTTCTTATTATTAAAAGTTTATAAAAATGACAAAAAGATTAAACATAGTTAGAACTGAATTCATTTTTAAAACAATAAAAATTTTGACACTAGAAAGCGAATTCATACTACATAAAAATAATAATAAATATGTTTGAATTCGGTTTACTAAATAATAAAGAAAAATACGACTTTTTTATTATGAAACATCTGATTATTGAACACAAATAACCTGTCAATAGAAATTTTTGTTTAAAACTTTTAACAATTACTTTGACTGTAAATAGAAATCAAGGTTGTCAAGAAAAAAATTCAATAAGGGAGTAACAAAAAATCAAGCTTGTCTAGAAAAAAAGTTAAACATAGGTATAACAAAAATCAAGGTTGTTTAAAGAAAAATTGAGATTAGGTATAACAAAAATCAAAAAGTTTTAAAATTGAATAAAGGTACCTAAAAATCAAGCTTTCTTAGGGAAAAATTAAATGAAGGTATCTAAAAATCAAAGTTGTCAAGAAAAAAATTAAGCATAGATATAACAAAAATCAAGCTTGTTTAGAAAAAAAAAGTAAACATACAGTAGGTGCAACAAAATCAAAGTTGCTTAAAGAAAAATTGAGAAATTAAACATAAATATAACAAAAATCAAGACTGCTTAGAAAAAAAGTTTTAAAATTGAATAAAGGTACCTAAAAATCAAGCTTTCTTAGGGAAAAAATTAAATGTAGGTATCTAAAAATCAAAGTTGTTAAGAAAAATTAAGCAAAAGTATAACAAAAATCAAGTTTATCAAGAAAAACATTAAGTATAGATATAACAAGATCAAGTTTGTCTAGAAAAAATTAAGGTTAGATATGACAAAAATCAAGGTTGCCAAGAAAACTTAAGCAAAGGTATAAGGAAAATTGAAAATGTCAAAAAAAAATTGTAATTAGGTATAACAAAAATCAAGGTTGGCTAAGAAAAACTTTTGAAAAATTGAGCATAAGTATAACAAAAGTTAAAATTGTTTAAAGAAAAAAGTTTTAAAATTTGAACAAAGGTATAACAAAATTGGGATTTGTCCAGAAAAAATTGAAGATAGGTGTAAAAAAAATCAAGGTTGTCTAAGAAATATTTTTTGAAAAATTGAATAAAAGTATAAAATCAAAATTGCTTAGAAAAAATTAAAGACAGTTATAGAAAATCAAGATGATTAGAAAAGATTAAACAAAGGTATGACAAAAATTGAGGTTGTTAAGAAAAAATTAAAGATAGTTATGACAAATATCAAAGTTTTCAAGAAAAAATCAAACAAAGGTACGACAAAAATTGATGTTGTTTAGAAAAAAAAAAGTTGAGTTTAGGTATGATGAAAATCAAGGTTACCGAGAAAAAAATTAAACAAAGGTATGACAAAAACCAAAGTTGATTAGAAAAATAAAAAGATTGTAAAAAGATTAAGGTTAAGTGTGACGAAAATCGAGGTTACCAAGAAATAACTAAACAAAGGTATGAAAGAAATCAAGATCGCCGAGAAAAAATTGAAGATAGTTATAAAAATTAATGTTTTCAAGAAAAAATTAAACGAAGATATGACAAAAAATCGAGATTGTTAAGAAAAAAATTAAAGATAGTTATGAGAAAACTTAAGGTTTTCAAGAAAAAATGAAACAAAGGAATAACAAAAATCGAGGTTGTTAAGAAAAAATTGAAGATAGTTATGACAAAAATTAAAGCTTTTAAGAAAAACTAAACAAAGGCATGACAAAAAATCAAGACTGTTAAGAAAAATTAAAGATAGATGTGACAAAAAATCGAGGATGTCAAGAAATAACTAAACAAAGTTATGACAAAAATCAAGGTTACCAAGAAAAAATTAAACCAAGATATAAAAAAATCAAGATCACCTAGAAAAAAAATTGAAGATAGTTATAAAAACTAAGGTTTTCAAGAAAAACTTAAACAAAGGCATGACAAAAATCAAGATTGTTGAGAAAAATTAAACAAAAGTATGATAAAAACAAAGGTTAATAAGAAAAAACTTAAACAAAGGTATGACAAAAATCAAGATTGTTAAGAAAAATTAAGGATAGATGTGACAAAATCGAGGTTGTCAAGAAATAACTAAACAAAGGTATGAAAGAAATCAAGATCGCCGAGAAAAAATTGAAGATAGTTATAAAAATTAATGTTTTCAAGAAAAAATTAAACGAAGATATGACAAAAAATCGAGATTGTAAAGAAAAAATTGAAGATAGTTATGAGAAAACTTAAGGTTTTCAAGAAAAAATGAAACAAAGGAATAACAAAAATCGAGGTTGTTAAGAAAAAAATTGAAGATAGTTATGACAAAAATTAAGACTTTTAAGAAAAAACTAAACAAAGGTATGACAAAAATCAAGACTGTTAAGAAAAAATTAAAGATAGATGTGACAAAAATCGAGGATGTCAAGAAATAACTAAACAAAGTTATGACAAAAATCAAGGTTACCAAGAAAAATTAAACCTAGATATAAGAAAATCAAGATCACCGAGAAAAAAATTGAAGATAGCTATAAAAATTAAGGTTTTCAAGAAAAACTTAAACAAAGTTATGACGAAAATCGAGGTTCTCAAGAAAAAAAATTGAAGGGAGTTATGACAAAAATCAAGGTTGTTTAGAGAAAAAAGTTTTTAAATTGAACAAAGGTATGAAAAAAAATCAAACTTTCTAAAAGAAAAATTGAGAAATTGAACATAAATATAGCAAAAATCAAGGTTACCAAGAAAAATTAAACCTAGATATAAGAAAATCAAGATCACCGAGAAAAAAAAAATTGAAGATAGTTATAAAAATTAAGGTTTTCAAGAAAAACTTAAACAAAGTTATGACGAAAATCGAGGTTGTCAAGAAAAAATTAAAGGGAGTTATGACAAAAATCAAGGTTGCTTAGAGAAAAAAGTTTTTAAGTTGAACAAAGGTATGACAAAAATCAAACTTTCTAAAAGAAAAATTGAGAAATTGAACATAAATACAGCAAAAATCAAGGTTACCAAGAAAAATTAAACCTAGATATAAGAAAATCAAGATCGCCGAGAAAAAATTGAAGATAGTTATAAAAAATTAAGGTTTTCAAGAAAAATTAAACAAAGTTATGACAAAAATCGAGATCGTTAAGAAAAAATTGAAGGTAGTTATGACAAAAATTAAGGTTTTCAAGAAAAATAAATAAAGGTATGACAGAAATTAAGGTCCTTTAGAATTGAGTTTAGGTGTGACAAAAATCAAGGTTACCGAGAAAAATTAAACAAAGGTATGACAAAAACCAAGGTTGATAAGAAAAAAAAAAAATTTAAACAAAGGTCAAGATTGTTAAAAAAAATTAAAGATAAGTGTGACAAAAATCGAGGTTGTCAAGAAAAAATTCAACAAAGGTATGACAAAAATCAAGGTTATCAAGAAAAAAAAATTAATCCTAGATATAAGAAAATCAAGATCGCCGAGAAAAAAAATTGAAGATAGTTATAAAAATTAAGTTTTTAAGAAAAAATTGAAGGTAGTTATGACAAAAATTGAGGTTTTCAAAAAAATGTTAAACAAAGGTGTTACAAAAATCAAGTTTGTTAAGAAAAAAATTAAACAAAGTTGTGATAAAAATCAAGATTTTTAAGAAAAATTAAAGATAGGTATGACAAAAATTAAGGTTATCAAGAAAAAATTAAGTGAAGGTCTAACAAAAATTAACGCTTAAACGTGCACCAATATTGCCTTGAGATTAAAGAAAGAAAAATTAAATCGCTTTTTTGAACTTAGAGTTTACTTAAGGTCAAATCGATACGATTCAGAACAGGAAATGACGCGCTTCGTCGTAACTGTTTAGAACTTAAAATCGTTTTCAATAGATCTTACAGCTGCATATCACTAAGACTAAAAATAATTTTTGAAGTTAAATTGATTTAAAACGTATAGTAAATGAATGATCTACTAAAAAGTAAAATGAATGGTCTACTGTCATAAATACTAGAAAGTAAAAATGAATGGTCTACAGCAACAATCAAAGTTGCCAAAAATTCAACAAAAGTATAGCAAAAACCAAACTTGTTTAGAAAAAATTGAGTTTAGGGTGACAAAAATTAAGGTTGTCTAGAAAAAATTAAACATAAATAAAACAAGATTGCCAAAAATTCAACAAAAGTACAACAAAATCAAGGTTGCCAAAAATTAAACAAAGGTATAACAAACAATCAAGGTTGCTTAGAGAAATTGAACAAAGGTATCTGAAATTCGAGGCTGTCAAGAAAAATTGAGTTTAGGTATGACAAAAATTAAGGTTTTCAAGAAAAAATTCAACAAAGGTCTAACAAAAATTAAAAAATTAATGCACCAATATTACCTTTGAGATTAAAATATATTAAATCGCTTTTTGGACTTAGAGTTTACTTAAGGTCAAATCGATACGATTCAGAACAGGAAATGACGCGCTTCGTCGTAACTGACTAGAACTTAAAATCGTTTTCAATAGAATTAATTTTATTTTTTCTTTTCGAACTTATTAATTTTATTTTTTCTTTTAGAATTTATAAATTTTATTTTAGAATTTATTAATTTGAAACTAAATTGATTTGAAACATTAAAAAGATAGGGTTTGGATCTTGGCTCATGGAGTCTAGGGTTCGGAACCGTAAGCGGGATGATGACGTCACCGCGCCTGTGCGCCTGCGCCTGCTCCATCGGACTGCCGTCAAAATTCCTTTTATATACTACTCACGGGATTGCAAAGAGTTTTGACAAAATGCTCTTCCAGCCTAACTCTTCTTGTATCACCTTCACGTCCCGTATAGGGCAAGCCATTGTAAGTATAACCCAAATACAGTCGCATATAAGAAATAGTTTCATTCCGTATTTATCAGGTTTCATTGGCATGTATTGGTGAACACCACATAGCCCTAGAAATGGTATTAGTTGTTCCTCGATAGTCTCATAGGCACTCGCGGCATAATGCTTACAACAGTTTTCAATAAATCGATTCCAAAAGCAGAAAAATGGAGCAAACTTGTCCGTCTGTCTCCGTTGCAGGCGTATCACGATTGTCAAAACGAAAACAAACCCAATTTCTTCAAAACGGTTTCGACCAAAGGCAGCTGGAAATATTGATCTACCGGAAAGACCAGATGACCACGTAGATTGAAGTGACTCGTGTGCGATCTTTAAACTCCTTTTACAAAGAAAAGCCCGATAATGCTTTTGATTTCATCCAAGTCTACTGGTGACCAGTTGTCTTTTCCTTTGTAGTTTTCCCCATGCTTGTTGGTGTGCTCTATAATCATCCTTAGCATGTCTTCTTTGAAAAAGCACAAAAATGCCTCCACTTCCTCTCTGATTAATTTTGCATTGCCTAATGGACCTTCAACTATATGCCTTACGTTGCAAGCACGTGTCCGTGAGGGTGGTGGGCAATCTGCAGATCACACATTACCATTTTTGCCTGTAAAAAAAAGAGCTACAATTGCTCTGCGGTGTAGGTGGGGATGGCTCATCTTTATCTGTACTGCTGCAGCTTTTCAAATCAGATACTTCTTCGTCATTTTTATCTAAAAAAAATTGCCCAGTTCTTCCTCGTCAAGTTCAAAATCACTCACTTCACTCACAACGGAACAATCATCACTGGTATCATCATCATCGTCAAACCAACAATCAATGGTTGATCCAATTTCAGCAGTAAATAGTTTTCTGGCCATTGTGCTTTCTACTGCTTATATTTCTAAAATTCTGCGAAAAAATGCCAACGTTTTTTTCTGATATATATTTGAAAAACAATTTTACATTTGTGCTACTTATAAATAATTATTCTTTTCATAATGTACACTTGTAACATAATATTACACTATTACCTAACATGGGTCGCTAGCGACCCTATAGGTTTTTACGGAAAAAGTTCAATTATTTTTGTTGAAGTTAGAACTGGAATCAACTAGTGCTTATGAAAGTATTGCCAACAAGTAACTTGAGGAATACAAGAAGTATGATAGCAGTGAGATGCGTACTGAGGTTGTTACAAGATTTTAATTTTCCGTTCGGGTCGCTAGCGACCCACATAGGCGTTTAAGGGTTAAACAGAAAAATGATGTAAATTGCAAAGTATTAAAAGTAAGATACGTATTACTTATTAATATTATTAACTGTAATGCTTCGATTTATTTCTTAAATAGTAAACAAATTTAAATCACAAAATATTACCAAAATCTAAAGTTAAAATTAATGGTTTGATTGTGGAGTTGAATTTAAAATTAAATTTTGTGAATTATCATTTTTGTTTTGTTTTGAACGAGCTTGTAGTTTTCATTACCTTAACCCTTTAAGGGATATAAGAATTTGATTGTAAAATAAAATGACAATAGCTCAATAATGATGTCACAAATACCTAAAAAATAGAATTATAATGCCTTCACAAAAGTATTTTTGTTACGTTACAATCACAATCATGGTACACATATGTACCATTGTCCTTAAAGGGTTAATATGATCAGTTTAAATCGCCTTCTAGCGTATGATATTTGCGATTCAAAAGAAATTTATTCTTCCTTAATTTTCAGCATTGTTTCTATCTTGATGTGTGAGTTTTAGATTATTTTTTGTTTAAATTTGTACAAAAAAGATGTAACTCTCAATTTTCGTGAAACTTTTAATTTGAATTCAATTAAATTTTGTTATTAATCTTCTTCGAGTGTAAATATTTTTTTCAGAGTGTTAATTTTGTGTTATTAGCAAGACATTGTTAATTTGTATTTAAATAAAACAAAAACAAAAAAAGAAAAGTTTTTGTCCTTTGTTATAGATATGATTATTTTTGGATTGTTTCTTACAATAAGCAATAATCAAAACTGGTCCTCGTCGTTCGGAAGGGCATCCACTCCAGGTCAGACACAAACAAGATTGGGGCCGACAGTTTATCTTTTTATTACCCCAGGTTGCTGTACTGCCCGGATCAGATGCGGGCAGTGATATTGTTAAGCCAGCATCGAGTTTCGTCATCCAAAACCGTCAGACCTTGTGCTCCATGTGATATATGAGGCACGCTATTAGACCGTGGTCTGCGTTATGCTCAATGGCGCCGTACTCGCAATTCGGTGAAAGAGCCAGACCCCATTTGTGCATGAACGAATCTAATCGCATAACACCAGTCTGCAGGCGGTTGAGCTTACCTAAGCTGGTCGGGACAAGCTCATCCCAACAGGCCTGGCACCGGTCCTGGGTATAAAAACACAAGGACTGAAAGTAGCTCAAAGTACTCCGTTTTCCATTTATGATTTTTCCACTCAGAAGTGCGGATGCCAAGTCCGGCAAGGTTGTCAAAGAGATTCCGCACAGTTGGCACAAAAAGGAGATCTTAGTCTCTCTTGACTAGTATCTGAGGACCCACTTAAAAGCCGATACAAGATATTATCAGGGTCCAGAGATTCACGGTAGGCCAAGGAGAGTGCTGCTCCAGTCCCAGCTGGCTGGATGCTTGAAAGTATTGGTAATTGGTCTGTTGGAGTGGGACGCAGGCATCCAGTGACTATGCACAAGGCGTCGTTCAAGACACTGTCTATGAGGCGAGTGTGAGCACTACAACATCAGACTGACACAAAGTACTCAGCTGTTGAGTAGACTAGAGATAAGGCGGCTATGCGTAGTGTTTTAGCATCAGCATCCCATCCTCAGCCTACAAGTCGTCTTAGCAGTGTGATGCGCAAGGGTAATTGTTTGCGCAATGCCACGATGGTGACGAAACGTAAGTGATCTGTCCAGTTTTACCCCAAAATAGAAGGAGTTTGACAGAACGTGAACGTTTATCGTTGTTGTAGACTTTTAGCTCACGCTTGGCATCTCGGTTATTTAGTGGAAAGCTGGCGTCACCGTCTTAGTGTGACTGAGCTTTAACTTCCAAGTCTGGAGATACGCTGAAATTGTGACATGTTTTGGCTTAAAGTCCACTTCAAGTCTTTCCAGTTTCTGAAGAGTGTATTAGTGCTAAATCATCAACATAAGAAAACTTTCTGGAAATCATAGAAGGAAGATCATACGTATATATGTTCAATAGGACGGGAGCCAAGACCGACCCCTGAGGACCGCCGTTTTTCAGACGGCGTAACCTGCTTTGCTTGCTGTCACCGGTAGGAAGGGTGATACTTCGGTTTCGGACAGGGTCCATGATTATTCTGACCATGTGCTTATCAGGCAGAATAAGCATATCAAAACTCAAATCAAAATTTAATTACAATCAAAAATCAAACCATAATCAAAATTTTTAAGCAGTTGTAGTGTTTTTTTAATTAAAGGACAACCTTGATTGAGTTCTATTCTAAAAATAAAGCAGTTTTTGAACTTTTTATGAATTTGAAATTTTTAATTTTGTTATTGGTAAAATTGTTATTTTAAGGAAAGCAAACTTGTCAAACCTGTGTGAAAGAAATTTTGTTAAGTTAAACAAATACAAAATTAACTTTGAGTCTTTAATGTGGAAATCTCAAATGAAAAATTAATAGTGAGTAGTCGTTATTATGACAAGTGTTCTCTACTAAATGAGTCGGTTGTCTATATCTGGCAGTTTTTTTTGCAAACTTTCGATTTATATGAAATCACGTGCCGCACAGCACTATTTGATTCTTAAAAAGTTAATTAAATTTTGTTAAAATTTGACGAGTTGCGATGCAGCGTGTGAAAGCTCGAGTCTCAGTTCGTATAGAATTTGACGTCACGAGCCACGATGGTGGACGTAACTTTGCGTAAATTTGATTTTCAGTTTGTTCATTAAATTGTTTGATTTAGTTTAAAAAGTTTATTTTTGTTCGTTTCTGATGCAAGTTATTCAACGATGCCAATGTTTGTGAGGTGTTCGATGCTCGTATCGTCAATTTCACCTGCTGTTTAAAAATTTTGCATAATATCGTAAAAACCTCTCCAAAAATTTTATTCACGTGAGTGAAAAGTATAGTTGTTTTGGATAAAAGTTGTCTGTATTCGATTTTTGATTCCGACATTTTGCCAACTTGATAAATCTTGCACAAGAGCTATTAGATATTTAACACTAGAATTACCGCTACGGTCATTTTGACCGTTTTTGATTTTTAATTGCTCATATCTCTGCTAAGGTAAGTCTTAGAATATTGAAACTTTTTGACTTTTTCTAAGTCTTTGTCAACTTTCAGCATGTTAATTTTTATTGCATTCCAAAAAACACAGCGGATATTGGATGGCGATTTACCTTAAATTACCGCCAACGGTCATTTTGACCAGAAAACAACTTGCAATTTCTCTACGAATAAAATTGCCTTGTAAAAAAGCCTTTTTTGTGTTGCTGTTTCAAAACAATCATGCAACAATTACTGCAGTATCTGGCAACAGTTAGTTACTAGCTAGTTCATAATGTGAGTCATTTGCGGAATGCCGAGATTAGAACGTGTTAGTAATATCCAAGCTCTAGCTTGGCTAAACGCGATTGCAGAAGATGATCCGGGGGATGAAAGCAAAAGTGAAAATATTTGTGAAAGCTTAGATCAAAGGTCGGCAAATTCAGACCAATTAAGTTCGACTTACATGGGAAGTGATTTCTTCAGATGGATCGGATTCAGATATTAATATTGATGACCTGGAGCAAACTGATTCTGCATCATGTCAACTTTCAGCTTTGGCAGTGGCAGCAATTATACAAGTACTGCAGCACAAGCGCGGGGTGATGAGCTTACTCCAAACACCTTGGAAATGATGATGATAATGATATTTTATTCATGCTTAGTAACATTATAAATTGGATTGGTTGCTAAGTACAGAACAAAATGGGAGCACATCGAATTTTTTTCAGAATCGAGGGGCAGGCTAAAAGCGCAGAATGTGCTAAGAGAAAGCGAAATCTAATGCGATATAAAAATCACATGTTAGATGATCCGCTTAGTGCGTTTGAGCTACTCGTCGATAATTCAATGCTTACCCATGTTCAATAATGTACAAAAGCTGAAGCCCATAGAATAAAAACAATGACGAGTAGAAACTACCACCAATTAAACTAAAAGCTTTTATTACTTTCCGTATGTACGAGAAACATAAAGTGGAAAGAACCGACCGATTCTTGAGTTTTGAAATAAAAACTGGGGAGTACCTTTTTTTCTGAAACTATGGTTAAAACTCCTTTTGCGAAATCATGAGGTTTCTTCGATTTGATATGCAGAGCACAAGACTATTTCGATTTCAAACAGATAAATTTGTTTTGATTTCTCTCGTCTGGGATAGGTTTATTGAAAAGTGTATTGGTTGCTACAAACCAGAACAAAATATTACTGTAAACAAACAATTATTCCCAACTAAAGCCTGCTGCAGATTTATACAATATATGGCCAATAAACCAAGCAAATTCGGTATTTAATTTTGACTAGCTGTTGATGAGGAATTTAAATGTAGAACGCTATACCATATCTTAGCAAAAATAAATCAGGCCAGCTACACAAAGATTGTCCGAGAGTGCGGTAATAAAGATAGTGGAGCCGTTTTTGGGCAAAGGAAGGAACGTCACAACTAATAATTTCTTTACTTCTTTTTTTTGATGAACTCTGGTTAAAAAGACGTCACTTATCAGGACCCTGAACAAAATCCGAAAGGAAGTTCCGCCACTGGTAAAAACGTTACAGCAGAGCAGATAATCTAGCAAACTCTTGCAAACAAAAGCGTTAACAACCAAGCCACAACCTTGACAGTTTACCAGTGCAAACAAAACAAGAACGTTTGTATTCTTAGCTCACTCCACACATCTGTTATGGTCAACACAACAACAACAAAAAAACCGGAAGCAGTTACATTCTACTATAAAACTAAATCTGGTGTTGGTATTGCTGACCAGATTGCACGACAATACACAGTGAAGGCAAGTACCGGCGGTGGCCGGTAGCAGTCTTTTACAATATTTTGGACCTTGCTTGTATCAACACCTATATCTGGTACAAGAAGAAAACTGGAGATGCTATCTCGATAAGAAATATCATGTTTCAGCTCGCCACTGAACTGAGAGAAACACATGTTCAAAGTAAGACAGCTCCACAAGCCGCAGTTTTACTTTCACTTTTCAACAATTCTTATCAAAATTCGATCGTTGATGGAAGCAGAAAGCGAAAGCAAAGCCAAGCTAATGTAAACTGTGAACAAAACAAAACTGCAGAATTCTGCTTTGGATGCCGTAGATCAGTTTGCGGAAAGTGTAAAGTTTATGTAAAAGTTGTGTGGACTAAGTAGAGCGCTGCAATTTTCTTTGTTTTTGTATGATTTTGAATAGCCGCTTGTGGTGTATGTATACAGCAGCATGATGAAAAATAACCAGTTGGTGTTTTGAGCTTATTATAAGGTAAATTGTTTTCATTAAATTACTGGTGTTTGCTGTAAATACAATAAAAACTTTGAGAAAATTTTAACCAAGCAGCTAAAAAGCAGGTTAAAGGCCTTCAGTGTAATTTGTAGATCAGGGATTATGCAGTATATTCCAAAACATGATATTAAAAAGAAGCCTACAATGCACCATACTCACACCTATTAATATTCAAATCATTACTAGGTACACTAAAAAACTTAAAAAAAACTTATAAGATAAAGTAAAGCTAAATTAATGCGTATTTTTTTCTTTATTAGACAAACAGTCATTTTGACCGCTCGCGGTAATTCTAGGTAGGTCAAAAAAGCGGTAATGGTAGTGTTAAAGCAACAATATGTTAAAGCGCAGATGTTGAAAAAGCGATTGCTATCCGATAAAAAGCGAACAAGTTTGGCAAATTGTGTCCATAAAAGAAAATAGACGTATTCGCGCACTTTAATAAAAATAAACAGTATATGCCAAAATTGTGTTAAAAAAGTAATTCAATTTAGCCATCACAATGTAGGTCTAACTAAAAAAAAATTCTCTTCAAAATTTTACTGAAAAAACAACATTAAGCTCTAAAACTCTTAAATTGGAAAGTGTTAGAATTCATTTTTGTTTGACAGCACGTTTATAAAAAATATTTTAATTTTTCGCCGTTTCTTTTTAAAATTGCTTTCATAGGGATTATAACAACTATGTTCTTTTTTATTGCAGTTAATTTTTATTACAAATTAAAAATTATGCCGCTGTTTAAAAACATCTGAAAGATAATTGTTTCAACGCCAAATTACGAATAGGAATCGGAGAATGTGGTAAATATGCAAGTCTCTTCATCTAAGCTTTTAAAAGTGCAAGCTTTGTTAAAAAAACTTTTAAAATACTTTATCAAAAAAAATTGTATTATGTCGCCATATTAAAAACACAAAGAAACATCGTGAACCCGTCAATAAGGAAAACTTCATGAACGAGTAGCTTGTGTGACTAAAAGATTTTTTATTTCTCCGTCGTCATCGTTTGAAAAAACACCCACATCGAATTAGACATAAACAGGAGGGTGACCGACAATTTATCTTTTACAACCCCAGGCTGCTGTACTGACCGGATGAAATGCTGGCAGCGATGGTGTTGAGTAAACATCAGATTTTGATGTTTAACACTGCCAGAATTTTGTAATTCATGTGGTTCCCGATTTATTGTGCAAGGATTTGCAATGTTTTCAATAGATTTTCGAACCGGCAACAACAACAGTATATACGTAATCCAAATGGTGAAAAAAACAAAATAAATCGCCGCGATTAAATTTTTAGTAATCTTTCAGTGTTGCCAAAATAAATTAAATTTAAATAAAATAAACATTGTAAACAAACAAATACAAACCAGAAATTCAATAAACACAAATACATAAAAAATCTAACACCATATAAACAACAACAAAAGAAATATAATGTAAGGAAAAAGGCAAGTAAGCATTGAACAAGCCTAAGGATTACCAGTCAAGAAGCTTCCTGATTATCACAAGAATCCGGGAACATCTCAATTTCAAAAGTATTCAACAAAGTGCCGTAAAAAATCATGTTTTGTCATGTGACTCCTGTTCAAACGTTTAAATTGATTTAAATGATTTTTCGATATTACACAAATGTAAATCAGAATTTCACAGTAGAATACACAAGACTCTATTTATAAGATAGCCCAGTCCTAATTTAAATTGTCAATTATATGCTAAAGAAACATCATTTTTACCAAACATTTTTAAAAATCTACTCGTTTTTTTCTTTTTGCTTCAAGTAATTTTATTTACCGCCAATGCGTTTACAGTGTTTAAACTTAAAATCTATAATGAAGTTATAAAGTTAAGATAATATTGTAAATGAAGTGTGACAAAGTTACAAAAGTTTAAAAATCCAATAAATAAATCAACTAAATATTTATGGGTAAACAAGTTGGATATTATTGAGAACAAGATTGGAGATGCCAGCTTTGCTGCTGTTTTTTTTCGCGCATTGATAAAGTAGACGAGTTTAAGATTTAAGATTAAGTTTAAGTAGCAAAAAAACTGCAAAAAATTTTTATTACATCATCCAAAAATATGCTCTGGTAACAAAAAAGATGCCATCTTCACTAAAAAAGGTGTGAAATGAAGCAGTTCAGATTGTCAATTTCATAAAATCTTGGCAATTGCGAAATCTTATTTTTAAGCCGTTGTGTGAGTCTACGCGTATTAGCAATAAACATAAAACCTTGTTGCTTCATGCAAAGATTAGATGGCTCTCAAGGGAATAGGTGTTGCATAGAATATTGAATTGAGAAGAGAATTGATATCTTAATTTTGAGACAATAAATTGCATTTATTGAACAGACTGAAAAGTCTAGACTGGCTTTTAAGACTTGCTTACCTAATTGATAACTTTTTTAAACTAAATAAAACCTGTGCATCTTCACATGGTAAAGAATTCTCTGTTTTTCAAGCACAAGATAAAATAATATTTTTATTGCGAAAGCTACAGTTCTGGTTGTCAGAATTAGAAATAGATTTTTAGATGTTTTCAACATCTTAGTGAACTAATAGTAGAATCTGGAGAAGACTTTCCAGAAACAATTTTTGGTGACATCGGAAATCACATAAGCAGCAACCTAAACAGCTAATAAAACATTACGCATAGCCGCCTTATCTCTAGTCTACTTAACATCTGAGTACTGTGCGCCAGTCTGATGTCGCAGTGCTCACACTCGCTTCATAGACAGTATCTTGAACGACGCCTTGCGCATAGTTACTGGATGCCTGCGTCCCACTCCAACGGACCACTTACCTGTACTCTCAGGCATCCAGCCAGCTGAGCTTTGCCGACTGAGAGCGACACTCTCCTTGGCTCACCGTGGATCTCTGGAATTCCATCATATCTTGTATGGTCTTTTAATAGGGTCCTCAGATACTCGTCAAGTGAGACTAAGATCCAGACTCCCGTTTGTACTAGTTGCGCGGAATCGTTTGGACAACCTTGCCAGACTTGGCTTCTGAATGGACAAACCACAAATGGAAAACGGAGTACTGTAAAGGTGCTTCCAGGCTCCGTGCTTTTATTTCCGGGACCGGTGACAGGCCTGTTGGGATGGGTTTACCCCGAGCAGCTTGGGTTAAGCTCAACCGCCTGCGGACTGGTGTTGGGCGATTCCATTCGTCCATGCACAAATGGGATCTGGCTCTTTCACCGAATTGCAAGTGTGGCACCTCTGAAAAAACCGCAGACCATGTTCAAACAGCGTCCCCTATACACATGGAGCACGAGGTCTGACGGTTTTGGATGACGAAACTCAATGCTGGCCTAATAACACCGCCAGCATCTGATTCAAGCAGTACAGCAGTCTGGGGTAGTAAAAGGATAATTCCTCGGCCCCAGTCCTGTTTGTGTCTGATCTGGAGTGGATACCCTTCAAACGACGACAATGACCTAAGCAGCTTGACTGAATCTTTGCACGAGTACTTTTCAAATTTGCAAAGCAAAAAAAATTGCTGGGCATAGAATCCTTTTACGATTACGGAGAAATCCAATGCAGTTGAAAGCATCGGATTAGGAAAGCTTATAAGAACTCGGATCTAATAGTGTCCTAAATGCTAAATTTGCAGAAGTTTCTATTGCTCTTTATTGGAGAAGTTTAATTGAAGAATATGAGTATATATCAAAAAAAGCAACACAAGTGCTGTTACCGTTTGCGTCGACGTACTTAAGCGAATCAGGTTTTTCTCGATATACGCAAACGAAAAATAAGTATCGCGCCTGATTGGACGCTACACTAGATATGAGAATGCAACTGTTACATCTTATGCCAAACTTTTCAGTTTTGGTGCGCTCAAAAATGCACGTGCATTTATCCGATAAGACATTGCATTTGCTTTGTTAAATTATTTATGGGTACTTTTATTGTTCTTAAATTTGTTTTCCATCACAATCTCTAAATAACAAACAGTTAGAATTAGATTAAAAAACATTTAATGTTTGCTTTTTGTAGTGGGGTTCCATGTTAATTTAAATAACCTTGCAAGGTTCTGCCCCCAAAAGAGTTTGGGAAACGCTGCCTTATTAGATTACATTCAAAAGATGCAGTAGATTGATTGATTTTCAAGAATTCAAAGCACAAAAAACTGTTTGTCTCTATCACTTAATGTTGCTTAGAAATCTGGAAAAATTAATAATTCTAGTTTATATCACGCAATTTAAGCGTGTAACCAAGAAACAAAAAAAACAAGTCAAAAAATAGGAAAAAATGCAACCACATTGAAGTAAGCTCTTTAAATTGAGCCCCAAATAAAATCTTCAAAAATTTTAAAAAATCTGTTGTAATACAAAAAACAAATAAAAAAAATCTTAACAAATAACGCAAAAACATGTTTCTTACAAACAAGAAACTTTATTTTTGTAATTTAATTGATTATTGCTTTTGAACCAAGCAATCCCGGTTATATACAATAATAACAACCGGAAAGCAAAAATTTAAATTCACAAAAGTGGTCTAAATTTTATAAAAATTTAAAGCCACAATAATCGTTTTCTGCAAATACTCCGAAAACTAACATAAATTATTTTTATTTTTAGTGCATTTCATAAAGTACAAAATAACAAATTTAGCAATTAAAAAACTGTTTGTCGACAATAAAACATTTTATTTAATACAAAAGCAAATTTCTTATTTGTCTTTAAGTGTAATTTTGGATGGTTTTGTACAAAGCAATATCGACAACTGTGTTTCTCTTCGGAACCATATAAAGCTCTTCAATTTTATCAGTGCACAAAGCAATTGCTGCAAATCCTTCATCTCCAATCTCGTTCTTGCTAATATCCAACCAGTTAACTTGCAAAAATTCACTTAGTTTATTCGTTTTGTAATTATTTGAACTTTTCTAAACTTAATATTTAAATACCATTTTGCTTTAATTAAAAATTCAATTGGTACAATATATTAATATTTTGACAAAATCAAAATTTAATTTTTTCATTTCTTTAATTTAATTGATAATTAGTTTCTGCTAAAAGCAATAAAGTGAAAAATTTTTTAGGTTTTTGTTACAACACAATCTTAGTTTCGGATTCTCGGGAGTCTTTTTATGACGTTTTATTGGTCAAAATAACAAAATTTTTGAAAAAATTGTCAAAATTTTTCTCACCTAATTTTTATATTATTTTTTTTGGGCTCCAGCAGCCTCAAAAACTATGAATATTTTGTTTTTATGTGATTTACACCAGGTTTGTAAACTTTAGGAACTGACCCGTTAACGTCACTTTTATAAGTTTTGGTTTCTCTTCTCATTGTAAGTTCTGAACCAACAATTTTTACATTTTTTACAAAATTTCACAAACTTTGTATCTCTTGTGGAAACTTTTAGCGTTTCATATCCTGGTGTCCTCAATTTTCACTTAAAAAAATCTTGATCTATATCACAAAAAT
Organism: Diplosoma virens; assembly: GCA_963680785.1. NCBI lineage: Eukaryota > Metazoa > Chordata > Ascidiacea > Aplousobranchia > Didemnidae > Diplosoma > Diplosoma virens. The sequence continues at coordinate 38,006,163 of OY796883.1, forward strand.
GTTTACCGATTTAAAATTCGGGAAAAATGAAGGGTTTTTAATTTTTTTCCCAATATTTTTCCATCAGCGTTATTGGAAAACATGGGAGTTGCTACACATAAAACAATTGTCGAGCGATTACTGCGCCCTGCTTCCCGAGATATCAAGATATTGCTGACCTGTTGAAATTTTTTAATTTGGTTTTTAAGTTTTTATTTAAAGATATGAACAAAATTTAGAGCTGCATGCCAAGATCGGCAAGTAGAAGAAAGTGTTGTAAAGTGACTTTCCTAAGGAAAACGACAGAAGAACGCGAGTAGGTTTTAAACCGCGACCACATCGATTGCGTGCGCTATTAAAACCACGCGCTTAACCACTCGACCACGCTGCCGACTTATCCTTGATTGTTTGAGGAAGTATTAAGATTAAGCTTAAACTGAAGCGTACGCGGAAAAAGTAAGCAGAAAATTATTTTGAATGCCTTGCGGAAAATTCCAGTTTTAGTTTGCTTTTCTGCAAAAAAGTTTTTGGTTTGAACGAAGTGAAAAAGTTCAAATATTTCAACTTTAATCTTTTTCTGCTAAACACAAAAATTTGGCAATTTAAACACTTTTTTAAGCTTTCCGCCATGCACTTTACTTTTTTCCCTGTCTTCTTCAATATGAACCAAGCTTTATCCTCGTTTAAGTAAAAAGAAAATGTGTTACTTGTTTGTTTTGAAAATATTTAGGTTACATCAAAATCATAACTGCTGATAGATGAATTTTCTTATTTTAAAGTATGTAGGAGTTTTATACGAACTAATTGTTATGCATAAGAATGTTTTTAGTAATGTTGTAATCTTGAAGAATTTATGTACAAGATAATCTGAGATTTCTATCTTTGACAAAAAATACAATGGACTAAGTGTTTTCTAAGTAATAAAAATTTTCTTTTCTATAATACTTCCATCAAAATTTTCCCATAAAAATTTTTTTAACAGGTCAAAATCTTTAAGACAAAATTGTACAAAGATAAAGTCAAAAAAAAAGTTTTAGGTAAAAAAAGAACTTTCCCATTGATAATTAAATTTTTAATTCATAATAAAATGATTATAAAAATAACCAATGATACGGACGGTGCCATAACTCTTTTAGTTTTTAGTAGTCTTTAAAAAGATTGTTTTTTCGAAGAATTCTTTTGGCCAACTCTCGTCAATAGAAATTGTTGGCAAATGACAAATTACAGGGTCATTCACATAAATCCGTAGAGTAGGGGTATGACAAATTTTTAACCCTATGTACCCATACGATATTTTGTGGAGTTTTTATGTACAACTCAAGAAAATATGGATCTTTTTGATTTTGCTTAAGAAAACTTCACCCTCCAACTGATAAAACTGTTGGGCGTCTAGTTAACTCATGATTCCTTGGAAAATTGTGCAGATTTATTGTTTACAATGAACAATAGGCAAAATTAATACCTCACTACTGTGTATTTGTTAAAAGAAATTTAATATTTAGTCTTTCAGTGGATGTGCAGAGTGGGAGCAAGTCTTGCATTACTTTAATTGCTCGCTCTGCACAGATATTTGATTGTTGTGTTGGTATAGGTGTTGGCTCTCTGGACCAAAACCTTCTCAGAGACTTCAAAGCTTTTGGATGCTCTTGGCAAGCTTCTGATAGATGGTCAAAGTTAGCAGGGTTGAAAAACTGAACAGAAAACCAGATATCACTCCATGAGCCCATGATGAAGTCACATGCTGTTTCAGCTTTCTGTCGAAACTCTGGCATCAAAATGAATGCTAGCAAAGTATAAATCTCTCTGGAGTTCCACCTTGCATTACTGAGAGCAGGAAGAGATTGAAAATTCACCTTCGGAAAGGTTTAAGAAGTTTTGAAGAATTTGTAGCATGATATTAAATGATCGTCGTCGTCGTCGTTTGAAGGGCATCCACTCCAGGCCAGATACAAACAGGACTGGGGCCGAGAGTTTATCCTTTTACTACCCCAGACTGCTGCACTGCCTGGATCAGATGCTGGCAGTGATGTTATTAAGCCAGCATCGAGTTTCGTTATTCAAAACTGTCAGACCTCGTGCTCCATGTGGTGCCCGATGTATAGGGCACACTGTTAGTACATGGTCTGCGGTTTGCTCAGAGGCGCCACACTCGCAATTCGGTGAAGGAGCGAGACCCCATTTGTGCATGGACGAATGGAATCGCCCAACACCAGTCCGCAGGCGGTTGAGCTTAACCCAAGCTGCTCGGGGTAAACCCATCCCAACAGGCCTGGCACTGGTCCCGGGCACAAAAGCACGGATCCTGGAAGCATTTTCACAGTACTCCGCGTTCCATTTGTGATTTGTCCATTCAGAGGCCCGGATGCCAAGTCTGGCAAGATTGTCCAAGAGATTCCGCGCACCTGGCACAAACGGGCGTCTGGATCGTAGTCTCACTTGGCCAGTATCTGAGGACCCACTTAAAAGACCATGCAAAATATGATCGGGGTCCAGAGATCCACGGTAAGCCAAGGAGAGTGTCGCTCCCAGTCGGCGAAGCTCAGCTGGCTGGATGCCTGAGAGTACAGGTAGGTGGTCCATTGGAGTGGGAAGCAGGCATCCAGTAACTATGCGCAAGGCGTCATTCAAGACACTGTCAATGAAGCGAGTGTGAGCACTGCGACTCCAGACTGGCGCACAGTACTCAGCTGTTGAGTAGACTAGGGACAAGGTGGCTATGCGTAGTGTTTTAGCACCAGCACCCCATCCCGAGCCCACGAGTCGCCTCAGCAGTGTGACCCGCGATGATAGTTTTTTGCGCAATGCCACTAAATGGTGACCAAACGTGAGCGATCTGTCCAGTTTTACCCCAAGATAAGTAGGGGTTGGACAGAACGGCAAAAGTCTACCGTTGTTGTAGACCTTTAGCTCACATTTGGCCTCTCGGTTATTTAAGTGAAAGGCTGCCGTCACCGTCTTAGTGTGACTGAGCTTTAACCTCCAAGTCTGGAGATACGCTGACAGTGTGGACATGTCTTGGCTTAATGTCCCCTCCAAGTCCTTCCAGTTTCCAGAAGAGTGCAACAATGCTAAATCATCAGCATAAGCAAATTTTCTGGAAATCATGGAAGGAAAATCGTACGTATAGATGTTAAATAGGAGGGGAGCCAAGACCGATCCCTGAGGAACGCCGTTTTTAAGACGGCGTAGCCTGCTTTGCTTGCTGTCACCGGTGGTAAGGGTGAAACTTCGATTTGGACAAGCTCCATGATCATTTTGACCATGTGCTTATCCGGAAGTAGTCTCAGCAGCTTGCAGGTAAGGCCACGGTGCCAGACAGTGTCATAAGCAGCTGTCAGATCGATAAATACGACACCGGCCTTCTTTTTAGCCTCAAAAGAATCCTCGATGTTCTGGGTTAGCAGAACAACTTGATCTACGGTTGACTTCCCGCGTCGGAACCCAGCCTGCTCTTAAGGGAGCAGTGGATCGATTAATGGTTCAACGCGGGCGTAGAAAAGCCTCTCGAGGATCTTGTAGGGGACACAGAGCAGAGATATCGGTCGATAACTCTTTGGGTTTTCCACGGGCTTTCCTGGTTTTGGGATCGCGACCACGAGCGCTCTTCTCCAGATCTTGGGAATTTTGAGTCGGCGCAAACAGGAAGAAAGGAAGTCACGTAACCAGGACTTCAAAGCAGCTCCGGCATGGAGTATAAGCTCGGGGAAGATCCCGGAGCTTTACCTGGTTTTAAGTGTTGAAGGGCAGCAGTAAATTCTCTCTGTGAAAAATTTTCAGAGATATTTACTGCGTCTGGTGTTGTGGCCCCCAAAGGTCAGACACTTCTTGAAAGACAAGTCGAGATGACTTGCGATCAATAGCCTCGTATTTCCCATTTCTAACCAGCTGAGATGCAATAGCATCGGCTCAAACGCGACAGTGACGAGGAGAGTGTCGTGACCTACCAGTAAGGTTGTTCAAAATACTCCATGCTTTTCGACTAGAGTGTGAGAAGTCAATGCTCCAAACTGCTTCGGACCATCGATCCTCCGCTTTCTGTCAAGCTTGGCAAGCAGAGCTGTAGCAGCCAAACTTAAGTCGTCTCCCTGAGGAGACTGCAGAAAGGTTTTATAAAGGGATTCACACTCTGCATCCCAACACGGAATATAGTTATTTCGATACCCGCGTGGGATAGTCTTTTTGGCTGCTTTCTTAATGGTGTTACAGAAGTCCTGGTAAGCCCCATCCACATCAAATGAATCAGGCGGCAACAAAGTCTTTGCGAATTTATTCTTCAAAGCAATGTAGTAACTCCATTTGGCCTTGCGGAAGTTCCATCGCTTAACAGGCATGCTTGGCACTGCCATAGCAAACCTTGGTGGTGTAATAAGCGAGGGCGATGTTGTGACCTGGGAAACTTCTCAAGGACACGTCTATCCGTTAAGCGACTGTTTGGACCTACGCTAGCGAAAGCTAGGTCTGGATTGGTGCCAGTGTTCCAGCGGCCGGAATAAAAACTGGCAGCGTCCTTGGCATTATATAAGAGGGCAAGACAATTAATATTTGCCCAGCCAGCCAAGCACTCACCGTCCGGACTGTTGTCGTCGTAACCACAGTCAGCATGACGACAGTTAAAATCGCCAGCGTACAGACAGGGCTGAGGATACACTGGGAGATCCAGGAATAGCAATCGCTTTGGCGGTGGTTTGTAAACGTTGATTATTTTATAGCCATCAACGTCCACACACAACCACTTGATCTCCGATGTCGGTGGAGATTGGTCCAAAAGCGTGTATCTCAGTCGCTCGTGGACAAACGTGGCAAGGCCATGCTTCCTGCTTAAAGAAGACCCAGCTAGTTGGTAGTTTGGTAGCACCAACTTCTCTGCATCAGTGCAGTGGGTCTCCTGCAGTAGGATGAGGAGTGCCTCGGACTGCATAGCGAGGTGATGAAGAACATTCATCTTGCTTGCAGTGAGGCCTTCGATGTTCAGCTGAAGAATAGTGGGTCTTCGGAACTTGTTAGCAATGTGCCCTGAAAAGAGCAGTTTTATCCTGGCATTGCCCCGTCCTGAAAAGGACGTTTGCCGATTAGCAGACCCACACTGAACATCGGAATGGGTGGATACCCTTCCGTTTTGGTAGGTTCGGTTTCGGTCTGTCATTTTAGAATCAATGAGCAGACTTACTCGCGGCCCAGGCTGCGTGAAAGCACCTACCATCTGGGCCATACATTAAATGATGAAGAAAGGCCATGTCATCTCGCCACCGATCACATTTAGTTTTCTTTAACAATTTTCCGGTGTTATTGAACGCTTGCTTGAGTTGTGCATACTCTTCTGTTAATCTTGCAATGAACGGGTAACTGAGATTTGGCGATGTTGGTGTTCCACCAAAGTGATCATTTAGTACATGTTTCAATATTGTGTCTAAAATATGGTGTTTGCATCCTTTGTTTTGCATCCACAGGTTTTTCTTGTCCAATATGTTCAAAGTGATTCTGCAGCAGTGTGACTGCACCAAGACCTTTTCCAGTATTTGCCGCAGTTGTGTCAGATACTATCATTTTTATTGAAGACCAGAGATTGTACTCATCAAGAATTGCTTTTATCCCATCAAATATTGTCTTACCTTTTCTGTTTGCCAATTCAACAACCGCAAGCCTGATTTCCTTGTTTTCATTCTTCAAAACTACTACCTGGTATTCCTTCTTCTGTATTGTCTTTCCGTCAAAGTGCAAACACCAATTTTCATGTGTTAAGTTTTCTACGAAATGCTTTTTTAATTTTTCTCCTTTTCTCATTACAGCTCTGTAGACACCACTTTGATTGGGTGTAGGTATAGAAACACCACTTTCTGACAACATTTTGCAGACTTGTGGGCTTTCTTTGTACTTAACTTTGCTGTGGTCACTAAACGTATTGCAGAAGCAGTTTTCTGTTTTTTAGAGGTTGAAGGCTTCCCAAAATCTTCATCACTACTAGGAAGCTGTTCTTCGTGCACAGATTCTTCACTTTCTGAAATTTCCTCTGTATCGTCGTCGAAGATTTCTTCTGCAACTGAAGCTTCTGTAACTTTCCGCTTAAATGATTTCATTTTTCTTGGATGAATCGCTTTATTACCTTTTTTTCTGCTGCAGTAGCCTACTTTACCTTCCGTTGACATCTGCAGTTTGTAAAACTCTCTGTCTTCTTAGCACAACCATTCTCCTTTCTCATCGGTTACATTAAATAACTTAGTAAAATCATAGTTTCCCGGTCTTCGGCTATGTCTTTCATACTGTTTGATTACATTCCCAATTTTTCTTTCAACTGTTGATTTACCTTGCTGAATTGGCAAAGTCAGGTTTTTCCATAGTTGTCTTACTTCACCTGCTAGAATTTGAGTTCTTTTCTTTTTGCTTTTCACTCCTGAAGCCAAAGTTTTGTATCTATCTAAAATATGTTGTTCTTTTGGAATTTTGTTTATTTGACTGAGACACTCCACAGTTGTATGCCGTCTTGAAGTTTTACCATATTGGAACTGCATTAAATTTGCAGTCCAAGTTTTCTTGTTCTTATCTGAAGGAGGTGCATTCTTCGACATTTCAGCTCTCAAGTTTTATAGAGAAGAAGTTAAACGATCTTAATTTGATAACCTTGTAAACCTACAGCAAAAGACAAGATTAGGCTTAACTCATAAGTAAAAAAATTACTTTACCATGTCACACAGGCCACCCTGAAACTCAACTGGATTTGCCTTATCACCTAGCAATCTTTAGAAATTATGTAACGGCACATCATATTATCTCAGTTTAACTCTACGCAAAATTTTGGCAATTTTGTCAAATCAGTCTTGTTTTCTAAGAAGCTTTGGCAAACAACCTAGCAGTTATGTCAGAAATGTTAGCATTTGGGATGAACTAACAGCTAACCTGATCATTTGTTATTGTTTTCAATGCCTCAGCTGTTCTCAGAACAATTGAAAATCTAAGATCACAAAAAGGGCATCTGCTTGTTTACGGAACTGACCACTTGTAATATTTGCAAACAATTTCAGTAAGGAGGGTGACTTTTTTTATGAGTTCAGGTCTAGTACCTATATTTTCCTGGAAAACAAGAAAAAACTCCACTAATGGTAGTATGGGGAATAAAAAATTCGCCAAAAAAAATTTTCGTCATACCCCTAATCCGTACATTTTAAAATCTCATTGGCAACCTTATTTAGTGTAATTCCAAAACATTTAATGTACTCAGCTATAAATAAATGTCTGACAGTGCAGTTGTTAAAATTTAGGGTCTTTAAAATTGAAATGACATAATTGAACAGAGAAAACCTTCAGCTATATGTGAACTTCGTCGTGCGGGTCACAGTCCTGTTTACATAGCAAAAAGTCCCAGTATCCCAGCCAGACTGTGTATGATGTTTGCAAACGTTTTGACAGTTCTGGTCATTCTCAACATTGGCGAAAAAAGAGCAGTCAGTAAGACCACTATCCACAGAGGCATAAAGCAACTGGGTCTAAAACCTTATGCTCAAGGTAAGGGATATTTACTTACCACTACGATAAAAGAAGTTTGCTTGATAAGGTGCAAAAAGCTGTTGAATTGGTTAAAGGGGAAGGTTTGACAGTCAAGTTCTTCTCAGATGAAACAATTTTTACGGTTGATAAGTCCTTTAACAAACAAAATCATTGCTATATTGCCTCTTATAGATCTGCAGTTCAACCAGCAGTGACAACAAAGCATCCTGTAAGTGTCATGACCATCTGCGTTGTTTCAAGTGAAGGTGACGTGTTCACCCATTTCTTCGCACCTCAAGAAAAAGTAAATGCTGATGTATATTCCAGACTTTTGTAGGATAAAATCTTGCCGTGAATGAACGATAGAGCTACTGGCAAAACTATGTCTTCCAACAAGACTCAGCTCCAACTCACACGGCCAAAAGAACCATCAAATTGCTTAATAGGTCCAATGTGAGATTCTGGGACGAGGACTTGTTCCCATCCAATTTACCTGATCTCAACCCTCTTGGCTATTATTTTTGGGCGCAAATTCAAGCTAAAGTTTGTGCAAGGCCTCACAACAGCATTATAATCCTCAAGTACATCATGAAGTCAGTTGCTTCACTAAAAAACTAGAGATCATCCGAGCTGTGTTCAAATTCCGACAACGTTTGGAGGCCGTTATCCAAGCTGAAGGTAGTTATATTGAGTCAAGTCTTTGTCTTTTGTTTGCATTTAATAAACCAATAATATTTTATCGATGTTTTTTATTTAATTTGCGGAATATTGATTCTTAAGCTAAAATTTTTAAAGTTGTAAGGATTTATCTGAAAGACCCTGTACAAGAAAATCGTGGTTTATATAGGATTTCTGGTTTACATATTCATATATTTTCAAATGTGTCAGTTCAAACTTCTGCTTCCTCCACATATCTTAACCTTCGTCCTACCAAACTTCTCCTGATACAAAAATTCCCGAAATGGGCTCATATTTGACCCCAGCCATTTTTTTGTTTTTAAATGGTATTAAATAAAAAATGATGAGTAAAAACAATAATTTCAAAATTTTTAAACGTTATTAAGAAAACTAGAACACATATTTATGGAAAAAACGAATTAAAAAAAAAACAGAACATGATTGTAATAAAGATGTAAAATCTACAATTTACGCAAGTACTTACATAGGTTTCTCAATGTTTAGGACAAATGTGTACAAAACATAATATACACTTTGCACTATATTTGACGTATTTTGACCTTGGAAAGAATACACAGCAATCTCTTTTTTTGCTCTCGAATTACCTGCTCCTGGATTATGTGCACGTTGTGGTAGAGAACCTATGAGGTCGTAAACAACCCCAGGCACTTAACAATGCCGTAACTAAGAATATAATAAAGTTTTTCCTTTCAGATTTTACTTTATAATTTGTACTCTATTTGAGGAGAAAAGTAATAGATTTCTAAAAATTCAAAGCATATTTTAAGATTTATTACAAAATTTCATACTTTGGGGTCATTTTTGACCCCATTTTGGGTCCAAAAAGGTTAAAAAAATTTTACCTTTGTCTGGATTCGGGTTTTGAGTTTGACTTGTTTTTAGATTTATTGATACGAAATTATAAGTAAAATTTTTATTTCCGTTTTACAATTAGGTTTTATTTAGTTTGACCTTGATATTGCTAACATTACTAGGATACCATTATGACGAGTCAACTGCAATAAACATCTCAATGTCTTTAAAGAAATTTTACGTCGCTGAGCTAATGAGACTACTGAAATTAAAGTTATTTGCAACTAAAAATTGTTGGTTCTTCCAATTGATCCATAAAAATTAAATTTATTAGAAAAATAACAAATCTTGATATGGACGAGAAGCATGCTTAATCCCAAAAAGCTAGCTGACATTGGGGCCACATCGAGGCAAATTGAAATCGGGGCAAGAAAATCAAGTAAAGACAAAAAAAGTTTATTACTTATGAAAGTTACTTTTTTTAGTCGTGAAAATAACTTGCAATCTGTTTATTTAATAAAAGAAAGCTTTTTTCTTTCTGTTTTTATTCTTTTTTTTATCTTTACCTGGATTTCTGGCTTTGATTCTATATTTGTCAGATAACTTTCGGGGGTTAAGCAGCAAAATGATTAAAGTCATACAAATTTAATATCCAAGTCAGAAAATAGATATTTACTGTAATATGATAAGGAAAAAACACAAGTCAGTTAAACAAATTTTATTTAGCATTACTTTGACTCCTGTTTAAAGTTAAACCTTCCAGCAACAACAGACGTTTTTGCGACGTCCTTAAGACGTCCTGTACTAGTCGTTCTGAAAAGATCGCAAAAACGTCTGTGCATGCTGGAATTTAATTGTTTGAATTTTTTCTGATGGACAGTAAGGAAAACAGGGTTGCCTGGTGACCTAAAATTTGAATAAAAACGATAAAATGTCCTAATTTTAACTGCTCTGTCGGTCGGCAAATCATTCGAACACTTGGTTTTTTGTCCTAATTTGTCCTTATTTAGACACTGATTTTTTCGGTATCTCAAGCGTGGTCATTAGTTGGTCGTTAGCTTTTTTTGTGTCTAGTGCCTCATTAACGATTGTTCCGTGAGCGCTAGTCTATTGCTTGTGACATAGACAATAGGGTGTCGGTTTAGTATGATTTTGTAGGCCACATACTAAACCGGCATCGACAATAAATATTGCTTAAATATAGAGGAGAATCAACAGTTCAGCTTTTAAATTCGTCGTTTTTTTTGCCTGCTGTTAGCCGCTGTATCTTCAACAAAACCTTGGCTAATTAAAACTTTATCTAAATCAAGGGTACTCAAGCTTTTCATAGTGGATTTGATGGTAAAGTTCCCATAATGTTATACAGCATTGGCTCAAAGTTTTACAATACACAGATGCTGAGGAAACTAAAAACTTTAAGGATTTGGCGGATTGTGCGTTGGCCTGCCTGTCCGTCTCTGTATTTGTGCAACCGTCGAGCTTCTTTTTTTTCCACGGTTTCATTTACAAAAACAAAAACCAGAAACCGAATGAAATCTGTCTTGCTGGAGTCAATACTGCGCATCAGAAGCGAACTTCATTTTGTTGAAAAACGCTGTGCTAATTTTGTTTCTACTAAAGAAGTTTTGGCATGGTTTTGCAGGCAAAAATGTACTCTAGTCCAAATGAAACCAAAGAATTAATGACATAATTTAAATTTTTGTAATAAAAACTAAATTGCAGCAATTATGCTGCGCACTGTAATTGTTTTTTGCTTAATATATGTTTTTTTTTGTTCGCTTGTTCGTTTTTGCCGTTTTCTTTCATTGATACTGTATAGTGGAGACTGTTTTTTGCTTATTATTATTTTTTTACACCCTGCAAAATAATTTTTAAATTTTACCGAAAATAAACTATATTTTTAAATATGTACTAAAATGTCCAAGTTTCAAATTACGTCCGAAAATTTTCCGAACTACCTAGCAACCCTAAAGCGAAAGCTTGGATCTAAATTATTTTAAATAGCCAAGTTAAACGGTTTCACATAAAATCTATCGAAAGAGACGGTTGTTGCTGAAGAGTTTAAAGAGCAAGTAAAAGTAGAGTCAATTTTTGAAACTTTTCATATGGCACTTTTTGTAAAAAATCGTCTAAACAAAAAAACAAGCCAAACTGAATTACAAAGCAAAAAAGAGCAATCATTGGTCCAAAATATTAAACAATAAGAAATAAGTAAGCTGAAAAAGTTTTAGGGAAAAACCAAAATGTTTTTTCATAATCGATTTTGTCACGTAAATTCTCCAAAACGAATCGCCTCGCGACATTTAGATCATAGCGTCCACTATTGAACCCCTAACTAAAGTGGGTCAAAATGATTTATTAAGTTAGTCAGCGAATGTTTGTTTCAGCAGTGAGGCGGGTATCTCGCAAGCGTTCTAAAGCAACAAAAAATAACCAGAACTTTTCTTGCAAAATACAGTAAGTAGCTTAAAAAATTTTTACAAGTTATTACATTTTACAAGACACAAGTCTGAACGTTTTTATCATTTACATAATATTTGGTCTAACCAGGCGCATTACTTCCTACACTGACCGATATGGGAACGTGCTACGATAACCACTTCAACTGCAAATCGTTAAATGGCAGATTTTTTTATAAAAATAATTCGTCAATAAACGTTCTTTCAAAACCGTGAAAACTTTCTTCTTTTAAAATATAAATACCTTCACCATCAAATTTTTAAAAAATAAATTTTTTGGAGTGAAGGCACCGCCATTGAATTTATGTTTTACAGAAATGTTGTATGTTTGACGAATGTAGTGGGAACAGATTGAGAGAGTTTTTTGCAAACTTGACAAACGTAATAACGACAATACTGAACGGTGTAATCAACACATTCTGTGTGTGAAATTTGCCGCGCATTTCGCTTCTTTTTCAACGGGCTATTTTTAAATTTTGTTGAATCGCAATCTGTTACGCATTAGTTTTATCAGTTATTATTTTGTCAAGTAGTCAAGAATTATTTCAGATTGTTTATCAAAATTATTAATATTACGTACTTATATACCGGTTTTTCGTTTAGACTTCAAGTGTATTTAAAATTTTCGCTTTAAACTTTGTCATATTAACATTTTTTGAATGTTGTTATTTCAAATACAAAGTGAAGCTTAATTTCCAGGAGACTGATGTTGGGCGGTTGCATTTGTCCATGCACAAATGGAGTTTCGCTCCTTAAGCCGATTGGTAGTGCGGCACCACTCAATCAATTGGGAATCTCGACCTACAGCGTGCCCCATACGCCGCGAAGGTATTGGATTTGGGTTAATCCAGCTCCATTTTTGCTGACGACTTTCAATTCGGAGATAGTTAATTTTGTTTTGACATCGAACTTGTTGGTGCTTAGCTTCTTCAACTATGTTTGATGGGCAGTAAATGGTCAAAATTTGCATCTGCAAACAATATTTACCAATTATTCGCAAATATCTTATTATTTAAAGCATGCATCAAAGTAGAAATTAAACTTAAAAACTCTGTGCAGTCTCTTTCAAGTTAATGCTATCCTCAAAAAATTGAAATGAATTGTAATTCACTCTAAATATCCACTTCTACAACAAAGCTTAATTTTATTTAATAAACCAAATAAAAAATCCTTAATCATGTGATGTCTTACTAATAAACTTTGTTCAATGTTATTCTGATTTGCTTTGCATTATTTATAATCTCCTTTTTTCCATCTTTGCCACTAATTTCTATTCACCTGTGTGATGTCGTCGTGCTCAGAATCACTTTCTAGACCAGGGTTTCTTAAACTTTTTTGTTCAGCGACCCCGTTTTGAAAGACAAAATTTTGTGCGAGCCCAATTAGTGGTGGATACTTAAAATTAGGCGCACTTTTGCAATTTCTCTCCAAAAACCATAATGATCTCTAAAAAAAAGGTCTTCACTTAGGATCGATCTCCTTTTTTCGTATTTTTCTCCAAAAACCATGGTGATCTCTAAAAAATAAAAATAAAAAAAAAGGTCTTCACTTCGCATCGATCTCCTTTTTCCGTATTTTTCTCCCAAAATCATTGTGATCTCTAAAAAAAAAAGATCCGCATTCAGAATTAAGCTCCAACTTGTCAATTTTTGTCCCCAAATTCTTTGATTTGTCGATTACATGTGCAATAACCATAATTTTTTCCAAAAGTTCCGCGGCACTACTGGGATTTTCAAGGTATTGCCGCACAAAGCACAAAATGCCAATTTGTTTCGCGACCCCAAAATTATTTTAGGCGATCCCATTTGGGGTCGCAATCCATAGTTTGAGAAACCCTGTTCTAGACAATTCATAAACAATCCTCATAGTAACCGACGGACAACTTGTATGTATTGACATGCATCCACACACCTAAGATTGGATGTAAAAGAGCCACAACTCGTAGACCATAGTCAAAAATGTGAGAATTCGGCGCCTTTGATATATTTTTTAGAAACGAACGGAAAAATCTTTATTTTTTTTTTAAATATTTTAGACAAATAATGTATTATAAATATAAAATCTTTAAACAAGTTAGTGGTAAACAGTCAAGTTCCAATATTGCCTTGGTTAATAACCTTGAAACCCTATCATAGTTGATTTTCAAGAGTATATAAAGTCCAAAAAAAAGTGGTATTGCTTTTATTGCTTAGTGTTGATAAATGCAATTTAAAAATGTTTTAATAATGTGACAGAGGTCAAGTATTAACCAAGAAACAAAAAAAGCGAGTTAGTGTCGAAGAAATGGTCTGATTTAGACTTACTAAGCCCTTGTGAAATATTACTTTTCTGACTATTTCCGGTAAAGTTTTAGCAATTGTTTGTTTATATTTCGCGCGGAAGGTTTTGTTGCGGGAGTAAAAGGAAAGCACATGATGTAAATTAAAAATCATTGAGAAAAAATTATCTTGTTACTAATAAAGTCATAAAAAATCAATTTGATTTGTTAAAGAATCATTGCGCAAAAGTGCTACATTTTTCTCTTTCTAATCAACAAAAAATCAATTACAATTGACTTATAAAAAACTAATTAACTGCATTGTCACACTTCATTTGCAATAATCTTAACTTTACAGAAGTTTAGTTAACTTTCTATTTTTTCATTAATTTTATTATGACTCAGTATTTTCATGGCCAAGTGATAATCGTATAGTTGGTAAACACTCACTTGTCTTTAATTGATTTAACTTATTTGCCGGCTGGGTCATGATTGTTTTAATTGTCGTTTTACTAATTGTAACCATACGCATGTATCAATTAGATTAAGAGCACGTGATCTATAGCGCCTAGGTGTTTTCTTTCCTTTCGCGATTTTTAATTACTTAATCCGGTCGCGTCATTATTCTCTGATTGGCTGTTTTCGTAAACGCAAACAATGACCGAGTGTGAACTCTATTTTAATCATCAATTGTAACTTCGAGTCTACTCTATGGTAATCTGGCGTCACGTGACGTGATCTTTTATAGTATAAGCGAGCACTTTGTTTGCATTTTATTCGTGTTAAAATTTTAGTTATCTTAGTGTAAATTCTGCTGTCCAGTTGAGGTTTCAGTTGAATCGATTGAAAAGTGTTGGAATTGTTTTGCGCCAATGTTTTCGCAGATTAATTCTATAAAGAGATGGAATTATTTTATGCATCGGAAGAATTATTAAGAATTGACAAGTTTGGAATTGTTTTGCGCCAGTGTTTTTGGAGATTAATTCGATAGAGAGATAAGTTCTGCTTTTTTGAAGCGCTGGAATTATTTTGAAGTTGGTGAAGCGTGGGAGTGAAGTTTTTGTGAATCGACCAAGTTTTGCTAAAATGCTAAATGTATTCTTTATTGTTAGACGTAGTGTTGTCTGTTCGTCAATGGACAAACGTTTTCTAAAGAATCAATTCGAACTTAGCTGGAACTAATTGCATTAAAAAACTTCAGTCTCGCGGCAAACTATATCTTGAGCCGAAATAAATAAAAAATAAACATAACTTTACTTCAGCGCTGGTATTCGGGTTACCTAGTTTAACTGGTCCTTTTGGATTCCCAAGTAAATTTGTGACAAGCATCTTAAATGAATTGATTCTTGGTATATCCGAAAGCAGGTCCAATGAAAAGCGCATACCTTGCTTTCCTGCGAGTCTGGAGGAAAATAAAAAGATGAAATAAACACGTACGCTAGTCAAGATATCATAAGCTGCTAGTTTCATCGCTAGTTTCATTGCGCGTGTTTTTGGTTCAAGGCTGCGAGACAATTATTTCGGTTGTCCATCGCTCTTCTAAAAAAAATTCGGAAGTAGATCAATCAAAGATGCTAAATTCTGGATTTCGCTCAGGTATTGTTCTGTTTTGCCTGCCAGCAAATCCAAACCATTAGAACGGAGTCTTTTTTTCGTTTCTTAGGTATACGTTTAAGCGTTACATAACTAGAACTTCTAATTTTTCAAAGTTCTTTGACAACACGAAGCAATAGATGCAAACATTTTTTTTTGTTTTAAACTTCTAGAATCAATCAAGCTAGCCTATCAATTCAATCAACCGAAGCAATGCTTTAACGTGAGCAAGCTATTCTAAATATTTATTATATACTATTAGTCCAATATATTTTTAGAAAAGAACGGGATACAGGCACTCCATTCTTTTTCAATAAATATATACATCAAGGTCGTCAAATTCTTGTGGAACGCTGTAGAGCAGGGGTGGCCAACCCGCGGCTCGCGAGCCGCATGCCGCTCTTTGCCCAGTTTTTTATGGCTCTTTTTACAGGTCCTGGTTCATGTACTAGTAGCCTAATTATTTAGCCATGTTGAGTTTGGCAACGCGCAAAGTTCATTGTTACATAAAAATGGCTTTAATATTGCTCCTAGACGAGCATTTCTTTTTTCTCTTTTTCGAGAAAATGAGTAGCCTACTTCTGTATTAGTATATTTAAGTTGCATTGAGTTTTATTGGTATATTTCAATTTATTAATATATTTTTAGGTTGTATTAGTATATTTAAGTGCATTAATATATTTAAGTGTTTCAGTATGTTTTTAAATTGTGTTAGTATATTTAAATGATAATTTGTGTCACGTTCGCTCTCAAAATGGCAAAAAACAAAGGCACAGCAAAGCGAAAATATGAGGATGAACACAAGGCGTTTTTGACAGAGTGGCAGAGCTTATATTTTTTTGTTGAACGTAATGGTAAGCCATTTTGCCTTATATGTCAAGCGTCATAAGGGCATTTTAAAGTTTCAAATCTTCAATGCCACTTTAGCTCACTCCATGGTAACATCAGCCGAATTTCCGAAAGGGATTGAGCTTTGCAAAAATAATTTGATCACTTTGGAAAGTGAGGCAGAAAAGCAGAAACAGTTTTTTCAAAAAATTATGAAGCACTCAGAGATTGCAACGCTTGCATCGTATCAAATGGCTTGGAACATTGCACGGGCCAAAAAGCCATACAGTAAAGGGGAATTCATTAAAAAATTCCTCTGTGACGTTGTTAAAATCTTGTGTTGTTTCTCTTGTTTTCAACCCTAAAATACGTAAAATCAAAGCATCGATCTGACTGACTGACACCCATGTAAAAGAATTGCTTCGAGTAGCAACTGCGGAATACAAGCCCGATTTGAAGAAGATTGCTCAATACAAGGAATGCCAGAAGTTCCACTAAGTAACATGCATAACAATAAATGGCCGGTAAACTTCTGTTATTCTCATGTTGGTGTGGTGTGACATTTACAATAAATGTAGCTGAACAAAGGTATGTGCGTAAGTAAGCGATGGGGTAATTTTTTTGTATGCCCTTGTGTATGATATGGCTCTTTGCTGTAACACAGTAAGAAATGTGGCTCTTCATTTCAAGCTGGTTGGCCACCCCTGCTGTAGAGCGTGCCCTGTGGGTGCACTTCAAATAAAATGTGGGCATATTTTTTATAACTTTTTCCTATCTCTTTCCAACATAGAACACTGGAAACTCAAATTGAGACACTCATTTGTACTTGCTGCGGCTGAAGAACAACCTTGGTCAGGCAAAAACCAGTGCAACATCCTGGGTGGACTTCAAGCAGAACAGAATTGCAGGAAAGCTCTTCTAGATTTGTTAGCTGGCTGACAAACAAGTTTTTAGCAAATTGAAAATTACAATAAATAGTATTTCAAATAAGACTTATATTCTTGTAGTTGTACAAATCTATAATTCAGTGTTTTTCCAAAAGAAAATTTGAGCTATCTATAAAAACTGTTTGTCAGTTTAAAGTGACGCTAGCAGTTGGGAAGTACAAGAAAATTACGCGACAACATCAAGAGACATTTGATGGTGTAAAAATTGATGTCGATTGCAAAAGTTTATCTTGAAGCAATATAATTTTGAACGTAAATGACATCACCAATTTGTTTTAAATTAACTAATACAGTGGCTGATATTGGATGAGGTGAGTGAGGCAGTTGCCTCAGGCCCCCTTTTTAAAAATGCCGCATAAGTTTCATTTTGCTGTTTTTTTTTTAAGATTACTATGAAGTTGGGACAAAAAGTGAGAAATCTGGGAACAAATTCATGTAACGATCTTTTTTTTTAGAGAACACCATGATTTTGGGATAAAATTGAGAAACTTTGAGATTGATTTAAAGTGAAGACCTTATTTTTTTTTAGAACACCATAATTTTGTGATGAATTTGAAGTAATATAAGATCGATTCGAGATAAAGACCTTTTTTGTTTTTTAGAGAACATTTCTTAAGAGATTTTGCCTTGGGCCCCTGATTTGAATATGCATTACTGAGCAGGTATTACAAAAAATTGTCTGATTAAGCTTTTTTCTTCGGATGATGTAAGAAACAAGATAGCTCGTGTTTTTTGCGATTACTACATAGCAGGTGTACAAATTGGAAGTTGGAACTGGCCCATTTTGCAGCTTAACTAGGCCTTAACTTTGATTAGTACAACAATTCAGTGCTTCCTCGATTATCCGTACCGCGTTTATCCGGCATTCGATTATTCGGTGACTCTGTTTTGCGACATTTTAATGTTAATTAGCTTTTCAATTAGCTCTTTTGCAAATTGTTAGACCTACCGGGGAACTTTACATCAATTTCTGTCAGAAAACAGTTAAAATATTCTAAAACGTTTTAAATTAAAACAGCTAAAATACTGTATTGTTGTTAGTCGAAATACATGGTAAACATGGCGCAACAATACAAAGCCACGATATAATTTATTTTGTCACAATCAAAACAAACAAGGGCTGCTTTTCTGCAGAGAAGCAGTTATCAAGTTGTATTTATCAAAAAAGCAACGTAGTTGCTATTACTGTAACGTAGTTTTGAGATGGTTTCTTATTCCAAAAGCATTGCGAAACGAAAGAGAACTGTTTTGTTTGTTGAAGAAAATTGAATGTGTGTGACGTGGTACAGAAGAAAATTCCTAAGACTGAGGTCATGTTAAAATACAACATTGGGAAGTCAACTGTTAACGATATCTGCAAAAGCGAAGAAAGTTTGAAGAACTTTAAATCCGAATTAGACATATCGCAGTCCGTTAAAGCCACTAAACCCATGAATGTTGGAATGAATATCACGTTATCGTGATGAAGCGTCTATGCGTGGGCTTCCCAATGGCTCTTCCCAACTGCGAAAGTAAAAGTGATGCCCATTGTGTTCTTCAATATTCAAGGCATCGTTTATTTCGAATTCGTACCCCAAGGCCAAGCAATAAACCAAACCGTCTATAAAGAGACGCCTCGTAAGATCAGTGCGCGACAAGAGGCGGAGCCTTTGGGAAGCCCGCGAATAGACGCTTCATCACGATAACGCTCCTGCTCCTGATTATTCGTCAGTTTCTCGCAGAAAAAAACATTCAACTTTGGAACACTTCCCATATTCCCCCGATCTGGCCCCGTGTGACTTTTTTTTCTTCTCTAAGATCAAATCTGTTCTGAAGGGAACCCATTTTTCTGACATCGATTCCATCAAAATAGCTGCGACGACGAAGCTCAAAAAGATCCCAGAAAATTTGACTTTGGTATATTTCAATATTTTTCAATAAAGTTATTATAACACCAGTCTCGTTACTTTTCGGACACACCTCATTATCACTTTAGATATAATTAATTAGCTACAGACTAATTATAAAACAACATTATTTGCAACAAACGTTTTTCCAGCACTCAGACAAAGTTTTTAAACTTTATATTAAAACCATAGAAAGTTACAAATTGAAAGTTCAGACAGTGATAACATAGCACACACTATTATCGATCTGAAGGTCGGGCATTTTACTGCCATAGTCCTTGCTTAATGCTTGCACAGCAGAAGTAAAGATGGAACAAAGTGGGGCTAACTGTAAGTCAGTGGCGTGCAATGACCTCTGAGGCTGGACATGCAATTGGCATGTCATACTTTATGGATAGGACAAAATATTGTCTGGGATTCTCAGACGAACACCAACTTTGTCTCAAAATCATGGTGTTCTCCAAAAAAAAGTCTTCAATTGCAATCACTTTCAGATTTCTGACTTTTCGTCCCAAAATTATAGTGTCCTCTAAAAAAAAAAGATCGTCACCTCGGATCAGCCTCAGATTTCTCTAATTCCGCCCCAAAACCGTGGTGTTCATTATAAAGTAAAAAATAAAGGTCATCACGCAAAAGTTCGTTACTCATGCAAAGCATGACTTGCAGGCCCTGACCGCACGCCACTGTTGTAAGTCAATGTAAACCTGGGGCTCTTCAATTTTTTGAGGCGCGGATCCCTTTCGTTATGAAAATAAAACTCGCGCCCCCTTGATAATACCAACAAAACAGAATAAGTTCACCTTTTATTTCATACATGCGTGCTAACTTGTTAATTAAAAA
The DNA here is from genome assembly GCA_963680785.1 of Diplosoma virens. Taxonomy (NCBI): domain Eukaryota; kingdom Metazoa; phylum Chordata; class Ascidiacea; order Aplousobranchia; family Didemnidae; genus Diplosoma; species Diplosoma virens. The sequence continues at coordinate 38,025,922 of OY796883.1, forward strand.
AAATAATAAGAACTTGGTAAACAGTTTTGTAATTATAGCACTTGCTTTAACGTAGTTGGCGGCTCGTATGATTGTTGCAAACCTGCTTTTCATGGCAATAGGTAAAGTTATAGAACCCTGAGCATTTCGGTAAATCACGCAATGAGATCTAGCTGCATTGGGATTCCTCCTGTATCTCTGCAATGAATTCACTTCGAGATCCAAGCATTGTCAGATGACCATCAGTGCAGATACCCACAATTTTTTTCCAAGGTATACTATTGTTGCAACAAACGTCAAGACCACTTTAAATACATCTTATGCTCTACATGTGTTCTCTAGGGGTCTGCAAAACAGCATATCCTTTTCACTAAAAATGAATGTAGGCTAACAACTGCGACAATTGGGAAATATCAGTTGTTTCATCACATTGAATTGAAAAAAAGCTGGTAACTTTTTCAAAACTTGACACTCGATTTCCTTTGCGAGCTTATTAATGGGTGATTTGATCGTAAAATCCGAGAGTGAAATCTTTGCTATCTTCTTGCTGTATGTTTTTTACGACCTAAAACCAGCTGCTTTTAACGTGCACAGTTAAATCAATGTTTCACTAATTAATGTTGTGAGATTTCTTCTTTACAGCAATCATGTGAGCAATTTCAAATGACGCTTCTACTATTTCTACAGACGAAGATTAGCAAAAACACTCACTTTCAAACTTTTTCAGACCGTCTTTTTTGTTTTGAAAGCTAAAGGCTTATCTCTATGGCCAGGAGTTTTTTCTGTCTAAGATGACGCTGAAATGGCTTTGTCTCATTGCATGATTGCTGTGATTTTTATAGCATATCACACATTTGTTGTCGTCGTCATTGTTTGGGATCATCCGCTTGTTCTTCTTTTATCCGATGATGACAGTAATGTTCTTGACCCAGCGTCTGGTATCTAGGGTTGACAGACCACGACGTCCTTTTGATACCCGGTGTGTAGAGCATGCAGAAATGATGTGGTCTGGAGTTTTTTTATGTGCACCACACTCGCAATTACAAGAGAAAGCAAAGCCCTATTTATACAAGGAGGACCGAAAACGGCCAATGCCAGTTCGCAAACGGTTGAGTCTTACCTAAGCAGGCCCAAACTAAGAATCTTGGAAGCAACTCTTGGGATGAAATCATAAAATTTAAGTACTATATGTTCCATGTAAAGTCTGTCCACTGATCAACAAGGATATCTAGTTTAGATGCATTATCTTATACTTTCCGCGCCACAAGTACAAATGGGCGTCTGGATTTTAATTTTTCTTGCCGCTTATATAATGGCCTGACCAAATGATTATGCAAAAGGTGCCCGAGGTCTAAAATCCTGCGGTCGGCCAAGAGAAGACTTGCTCCCAGACGATGAAGTTTAGCTGGTTGGATACGGCAAGAATGGGAAGGTTGAGCGTTAGAGTGGGATGCAGGCATACAGTTAAATCATTAAGAACACTGTCAATAAGACAAGTGTGCACACTGCGACATTAAATTGATGCACATATTCCGCTGTACTGTAGAGTAGACTACAGATAAAACGACTATGCGCAGTATTTAAGCACCAGACCTCCATCTTAAACTGTCAGTTGTCGTAAAAGTCATACGCACAAACCTGGGTGGGCCCGTCAGACATGCGCGTTTATGTTCCCGGGCCATCAGTATTCATGAGTAGACCAAGCCGATCTTGCCAAAATGGAAAATCATCTATATCATGCATTGTGGTACCTCTTGACTATTCACCATAAAATCTATAAAACCCTACTTTAATAAACCACTGTCATATTTTCCCTTTTTCCATTCATTTTATATTAATGCAGTTATCGAATCAGCTTGTACCCAGTTGCTCGCGCCCCCCTGAAAAACCTTTCACACCCCCCAGTTTAAGAACCTGGGGTGTGAACAAAAATGTTTTAAAACAGGTGAATAACACACCACGGTAGCAATAGCGTGTGATTTTGAAATAAACTTTGTGTTTGATAAAATTAATTATATCAGCTATCAGGTGTAAGGATCTTATAATAATGGAAAATTGCTTGCCGAAGCCGAAGCTTTGGAACATCCCTAACTGGGCAGACTGACACCATTGGGACATGATATAAATGGAATAAAACTGTCAAAAACCTATTTAATAGAAATTCAACAAAATAACAATTAATTGAAATAGGCCTGTTTTAGAAAATAAATTCTATAGAACAGGCAGTTCGGCAGCAAAATTACAAACTGCTAACCGGAATCAGCCCAGAAGACTGATTAATTTGGCCTTACAAGAGTCTTTTACGTTCTTAAACAAGTGATAACTCTTTCGGTTAATTACAACAAAGCATTAGCTCCATCACAAACATTAAAATTTAACCTTAAAATTGCAAAAGCAAAATTTGGGTAAACAATAATAACTTTGTTTGGCTAATCATTTTCTTCGGTCTAAATGTCTTTTAAAAAATATCAAATAACTTCTAATTTACAAAAATTAAATATTAAATTTCAATCAGAAAGCAAAATTTAGATCTCTGAAAACAAGTTGTTATAAATTTTATAAAACTATAAAGTCAAATTTGTTTTCTGCAATTACTCCAAAAACTAACAAAAATATCTTTCTTTATACAAGTACATTTGATAAAATAGAAAAACACAAGCTTATAAAGTAAAAAAATTGTTTGTCGACGGCAAAACATTTTAATAAATACAAGAGTAAATCGTAAAATTAAATACAAAAATGACAGCCGGAAAGTGAAAATTTAAATTTCTAAAATCAAATCGATGCAAGTTTTACAAACGTGTAAACACCATGTTATTTTCTACAATTACTCCCAAAACCTTCCTTTACTTTTAATGCATTTGGTAAAATACAAATAACAAGCTTAGTAAGTAAAAAGTTGTTTATCGATGACAAAACATAATAATAAATATAAATTGTTTTATTTAACTAACTTGTGATGATCGATTTTGGATGGCTTTGCACAAAGCAATCACGCCATCTATCGACAACTGTTCATCTATATCAGAACCAATGATAAGCCAATCTATTTTATCAATGCACGAAGCAACTGCTGCAAATCCTTCATCACCAATATTGCTTCCTTCCATCCTCAACGGGTAAACCTGCGAAAATTTACAGTATTTCATTTATTTTTAATGCAGTTTTACTTCAATTAAAAATTTATTCGAAAAAAGTGTTAAACATTTAATCTTTTAACTCTTTTCTGATGAAACCAAAGCTGGTTTCGGCAAATAACTAAATTCAATAGTTTTTGATAATATTTGTCGCAATTTTAGTTAAAAATATGTTTCTTCGGTTGTTTTGTTAACATGAAAATATTTACAGGATTTGTTAAATTTCTGATTTTTCCTGCTATTAAAGCAAATCCTCATTCTGTAAAATTATTATGAGACAGGTCGATAATTTCAATTCCATCCTTAATAAGGTTCGACAAAAGTTCTGCAGTTTCATCATCACAATCGATATAACTAGCATGAATCGACTTGATCTAAATAAACATAAAATATTATAGAAGATTAAAACTTGGATTGTAAGTGATAGAACTCGTTAACTGTTTTTTTTTTTATAAAAGATTTTTCATATTTGAACAATAATTTTAAGGTGGAGAAGAAATATCAGTAAAATAATTTGAATATAACGATTTAAAACTGTTTTTCAGCCAATTAGTGTAATATATATACATGTAGGCTATAGTATTAGTTTGTTTGTGAATTGAAGCAGCAAATTTGCTGAGAATTATAAAAGTTACATTTAACATTATCACTAAGTAGAACTTAATACAATGACTCTCGGACTTTTGAACAAAGTGAATCTTTTTTAAATATGCCGATGTCGAAATCGGAGTTGTTTTTTAAAATGTCTTGAAGTCGGAGACATTAATTATAATGTCTTTGGCGACTCCCATTTTTGCTAATTTATGTAAAAAGATTAAACAGTAATTATGAAAAAATAGAGTAAGGCTTTTTAGCCTTAAATGTGACATCAATACAAAAATAATTTTTGCTTTTAATTGACAGCAAAACCTGGTTTTTACGGAAAAGGTAAACTTAGGCTTCCTTCGGTTCGAAAACAGTTTTGTCTCTAAATTTCAAAATTTCAACTAGATATTTAAAAAAGATCTGTACTTGAAAATGTACATCAAATTGTGCCTTAAGGCGCGTTTACAGCCGTTTACAGTACTTATTTCTTTTGGCGTGATCTTTGTTTGTGTTATTGACCCCAAAATCCACTTATTTTTTTATGAAAAAGTAAGTGGATTTGAGCGTCTTGCGCTGAATTAAATTTCATTAAAAAAAAACAACCAAAAATAAATCGAAAATGATTCAAACTTAAAAACATTACGCATCATCTAAACTTAAAATATTCTCAGAGCCAAAACAGCTATATGATAAATATGGTAATAATATTATAGTGCCTTCAAAAGCATCTCTTTTATGAAGTTCCAGTACAGACTTGTTTTTATATTAAAAAAGGCAGCATCAGAATAGCTTGATAGTGATATCATAAACCTGGGATTCAGATAAACATACTACTAATTGCTGGTCAGATTCGGCCTGATAAACGGAAACGCCAAAAAATTATTTGGGGTAAATGTTTTGTTTCGTCCGTCCCATATGGCATTAAAAATAAAGTAGCTAAAATATGTTTATTTTAAAGTTAAAGATAGTTATTTCTTTATACTAAATAAATGTTACATGTCATTTTTGGAACATTATTTTAGATCAGGGGTTTCCAAGCTTTTCTTAGCACGACCTCATTCAGGACTTTCAACTGTTCAGTGCGACCCCATGTCAGTGTATTTGTGCGAGTTCATGCGCGCGCGCCCGTGTGTAAATTATTTATATCAGGGTGGTCCAACTTCTGCACTCTTGTGGGCCACTTTTCAAAATTATTCGAATTTTCGGGCCTCAACCGGCTAAAAACACTTATTTTTGTTCCAAAATCAGGGTGTTCTCTAAAAAAAAAAGGTCTTCACTTGGAATCGATCTCCGAAATTCCTATTTTCATCGCAAAATCATAGCGTTCTCCAAAAAAAAAAGATTGCCGCTGCTTGTGATCGACAAGACTTGTGCAAAATTGTTCCACGGGCCCGTAGTTGGACCACGCTGACCTCTATCATGACAATACCTCAGCAACCCCAGCGACCCCATGACAAGTTTGTGACCCCATATATTGACCATTCCGACCCCACTTGGGGTCCCGACCCCTGATTTGGGAACCCCTGTTTTAGATGGTACTGCTTAGTAAAAAAATATTTTTACTAGTAAAAAATTTTCCATTAAAATAATGACCTTGATGTTGGACCAGTCTTTTAGAAGCAATTCCATTTCTTTAAAGAATAGATGAAGAACATTTAGAGAGTTGGGTTCACAAGATATGAAATAACTGGAAAACCAGATGTCTAATTTTAAAATTGTTTTTCTCGTTCTTATTACATAAAAAAACGACAGATAATCACTAGATTGAAAAAAATCATTAATTTTGACACTAAGAGTTTTTGGTAAACTCTCAGCAAGTTTTTCACAAAACTTTGGATCTTGCATTTCGTAAGCCCACTCGCAAACAGTTTGAGAAATGAAGACCGAATCGTCTAATCGATCGAAAATGCTATCTCTTGACTTTGATGCAATGCTTGTTGCAAGATCTTGAAGCCGTTTTAAACGTTTGGTTGGTTCAGAAATGCTTGGGTAGATTTCTTTCAGTGTTTCAAATGTTTTTGGATTAGATAAACCAAACATAAACTTTGTAATCATCTCGAATCGATTGTCAGTCAGACGAAACTGTCTAAATGGACTAAAAAAAGTTAAGTAGAACTTAATATAGTTCATAAAATATAGGCAATAAACTGCTGCAAAAAATTCCTGAAGAAGAAGATGGGAAAAATATATACATTTTTTGGTGGCATTTTCAATCAATTTTATGCGGCTTTCTTGATTTTTCTTTTTTTTAAGTGTGACTGTAAGACTGCTGATGCTGGTGTTGATTAAGCCAGCAGCCTTCAAATCATCTTCATCAAAGCAATATTTTTGATTTTTAATTCCATTCCAAGCAAGTTTGCTGATTTTTTCTAAGTCAGAGACGCTTTTAATATCAAATTTTTTCAAGCTCTCACGCATATGTTCAGTTTTAGAAAAAAAGAAAAAAGTCATAACAAAAACATCTGTTATGTTCTTGGGTAAGGATTTCTGCAATTTTATTTGCAAGAAACGGTAAATGCAAAACACTGTCAAAACACAGTTGATAGGAACAAGGCAATAAGAAAGAAGATCTGGTTGACTTTCAATACAAGATAAAACTTTAGATGCATACTCATCATCACAAATACCGTGACAGATTTGTTGTATGTCTCGTTGATTAATACCAAAAATTTTAACAATAAATTTAGGCTTGCAACTGTCAGATAAATCTAACATTTGACCAGGTCTTGAGGTTATAAGTTTTTTGGCATTTGGGAGAATTTCACCACTTAAAAGACCCAAAATATAACGTTCGGGAGAGTTTTGACCAAAAATGTCAACCTCGACTTTTTTATGAGTAACATCAATATCAGCTTCGTCGAGACCATCTAATAGGATACAAACGGATTCGGATTGTGACAAAAGTTTTAAAACATCTTTGCGAATGACTGAGTCTTTCTTCCACTCAAGAGAATTATAAGCTTTTTTTCCCATCAAAAACTGAAACAAGTTGATTTCAGTTTTGTCAAAGAAATCCCGAAGCTTAACATAAAAAACAAAATCTGCCTTGTATAATTGCTCGTCAGTCACATTACGATGAAGTAAGTTTTTAACAAGAGTTGACTTTCCTACTCATGCCTGTCCGATAACTCCGACTACATTTCCTTTCTCTTTTAAAACTTTTTCTTTTGCTTGTTTTGTACAAGCCTTTATATAATCAGAGGTGTTGAGAATGTATTGTTGAGATTTTTTAAACAAATTTTCAGGCAAGATACTTGATGTAGAAATATTGCTTCTATCGATAATTTCTTTCCTGGTGTGTAGATGACCTGTATCGTCTGAATCATGGTTTGGTTGATAATGATGGATTTGAAGTGGAACGAAAGTAGTAATTATCTTCTCATCAGCAATTTTCGTGCCATCAAACGTGCACTTTTTCTTTGCATTTTGAAGAACAAAATTTTTCAATTGTTTAACTGCAACAAATATTAAATATAAAGTATGTATCATCATAATCGTATCAACTATTTGTCGTTATGACTTGCACGACAACATCGGAAACGTCAATCGTAATGAAATTGTCAGCATTTACCCTTACCCGACATGACAATGCTTTGCTGTCATGTTAAAATTTTTACTTGGCTTTCTAAAGTGATCTGATTGAAATCTAAAGTTTTTGTTAAAATTACGAAGAAAAGAAATTTTTTTAAAAAATGCAAAAGTATAACGAACGTAGGAGTCGAACCCAGACTATGTCGATCGCGATCGCCATTAAATTGGCTACGTTTGTTTATGACGATTGTAACAAAAACCGATACTTTTATTGACTTCCTATTTATGTGAATTAATGAATGACAAGTATAAAAAGTAACAAAATAAAAAACTGATGTTATTGAAATAAGACATTTTGACGCATTTTTTCGTTGAGAAGCCATTTTGGCAGTGTAAGCTGTTTTTTATGACTGTTTTATGTGATTATCGCTTTTTCTGCAGCAAGACAAATCGTTTCAAACTCGACTGTTGTTCAAGTGGCAATCAATAGTCCGAACATCTCGACTTAATGCCTCGAACATTAGCCATTTTCATATGGCACAAATCGGAATTTTTTTCGACAATGTCTGAATTTTCAGCAAAACATCCGAAAAAACTTCGCCATTTTGTTTTAGATGTTGTGAAAACATTTAACTGGTTTGTACAAAAGTATAATCGATAATGTGTAGATTCACTGCTTTAACATTGATTAATGAGTTATTTACAGCAAAACATTAATTTACTTTTATTTTATAATAAATCTGCAATTAATTGAAGATTTGTTTTTTGCCGGACATAATCTTTTTTTTTCTTTTTTTGAGACGATTCATTTGATGATATTTAAATAATAGTGCTTGATTTATTTAATAAATACATGTATGACCTACGCTCCTATCAAATTCTGTTCTGAATATTTGTATGTGCCTGATCCAGAAATAAATTTTTTTAGCAAAATTTGCTCAAAATTTTAAACAAGAATTTTCCAATTGAATTTTGATATTTTACAGTTTGAACTTCGTCTTGAGTTTTTGTAATAGTACCAACCCAGATTTTAAAAATACACACGAAAAAAATTTGCTATTCACTAAGTAAAAAATCAATCAAACATTGTATTCCAATTTTACTTGATCAAGCTGTTTAAAATACGTAGTAACAAAATTTTTTCATAGAAACTTAGCAAAAAATTTCATATAAACTTATTATAGAAACCTAGCGAAAGCAATTTATTGTTTATATGTAAACATAAAGATAAAAAGATTTTATTTTTTTTTACACTTTGACCCTTTGAAGGATATAAGAATTTGATTGTAAAATAAAATAGCAATTGTTCAATATTGATGTCACAAATATTTATAAAAATTAGAATTATAATGCCTTCACAAAAGTGCTTTTGTTAGGTTACGATCACATTCATAGTGCACATATCTACCACTGTCCTTTAAGGGATGTCAAACACGCGGCCCGCGGGCTGCATGCGACCCTTGAGCCCTCCAATGCGGCCCTCGAACATCCATCAATAATTGTCATATTTTGTAAGGTTTTTATCAAAAGGTAATACATTTTTTTAAACAAGCACAGACACGTGATAACAACACCTCGACCTCACAAAAAAATAGCAACACCTCGTCCAACTCATAAATTACGTCGCAATATTTGTCGCAAACTACACCTAACTAAAATATGCTATGAAAATACATTAGATCGAAAATTGCACGCATGCGGCTCTCGGCACAATTTCCAACATGCAATGTGGCGCCCGGAAGCCCGCGAGTTTAACATCACTGCTTTAAACGGCTAAAAAATATATTTTTGACCATACAATATGGAAATAAGTTACTGGAAATCATAGTTCTCGGCTGGAAAAAATCGATTGTGGACAAATGAATTTTATTTACCTGCGCGATACTACAAATTTGCAAAATATTTGTTCTTATGAAATCATGCAGATATTTTGTGACGTATTTTGCTTCCAAAAAGTTATAATGTGGTTATCTTAATTTACGAGCGTGTATAAAAAATTTTAAGCATTGTGTATATAAAGAAGTATTGCTACATGGTCAAACCTATGAGTTTTTAAAAGTACAACCTTTTATAAGTATTCCTACCGAATTTTCAGATTCTTACACGTTAATTATTTTTTTGCAAATTTTTTTAATAAGTCAAGAATTTAGTGAAAAATTAAGTAAACAGAAATTAGTGTTGTTATTAAGTATCTGATTTAGAAAGGCATAAATGCCTCAGAAATTCGTCATGACGTGTTGAAAACATTAGCAGAAAGTGCCCCTTCATATACAACAGTCACACGTTAAATCAAAAAATTTAAGCTTGGTAGAGATAGTGTTAAAGATTAGGAAGCCCCTTAACGACAACAATTAAGAATAACATTCAAAGATCTTGCATGACCTTGCTTTGCAAATGGTCATGCAAGATCTTCGAATATAATGTTGTCAGATAGCTGAGAGATTCATTGAGCATTGAGCGAGCAATATGTACAAACAAAATTTCGACTCAAGAACTGGGGTTTTCAAAGGTTTCTGCAAGGTGGGTCCCTTGTCTCTTGACACCTGAACAGAAACGCGCTAGGTGCATCGTGTCGTGTAATCTTGAACTGTTTGAAGCTGATGAAGACAATTTTCTTGGACGATTCATTACTATGGATGAAAACTGGATTCATCACTACCTTCCCGAAACCAAAGAATAATACAAGCAGTAAAAGCACACATCATCCGCAACCCCCAAAAGACTAAGGTTGTTTCTTCAGCTGGCATAGTCATGGCCTTTGTTTTTTGGGATTTCCAGAATGTCATGCTAATAGAGTACTTTCAGAAGGGCCCCACAGCGACTGGACAGCAATATTTTGGACAATTAAACCGCCTATGAAAAGTAATCAAGCGAAAAAGGACAAAAATGCTCACAAGAATAATCCTCTTTTACCAAGACAATGTACCAGCCACACCTCTTTAGTTGCCATGCCAGCAATTCACGATTGTGGATTCGAATTTGTCCCCATCTACTTTAATTGCCAGACCTGGCCCCCTCCGACTTCCATCTTTTTTCCCCAGATAAAAAACTTAGACTGATCGCCATTTTGCCAGTGATGATGACATCATAGGTGCAGTTAATGGGTTTCTTGAGTCCCAAACAAAAAAGTTTTCTACACTGGGATAAAAGCGTTTTAGAACTGCTGGAGCAAGTGTTTGGCCTTTGAGGGGATTATGTTAAAAAATAAATGATCAAAAATCTCTTACTCAATTTAGTTTTTCCGACGCTTAAAATTTTTCATACACTCCTTGTACAAAGATAATTCAAAAACTGTCGAAAACAAACCAGGTTTAAACTTGCAATGAGTGGTGGATCCATTGTAGGACAAATAGACTAAGAAAATTATTTTTAACAAAAAATTTCAGCTAAATACCTCTCAACTTTATAAGCTTTTGTTTATTTAACTTTTTCAGATAACTATAAATAAAAAAACAGATGATGATCAAACGTAAAAAAACTTTTTTTTTTTTTGCTCAACTGACGCATTTGCTCTACAGCAGCCTATTTTGAAAAACATGTCGCTCATCTCATCTCGTATTTAGTTTCTCGATCCTATGAAGAAAAGCATATCCAGAAAATAATTGATGAAGTCTGAAGTATGCCGAGAAAAGATTTACTAATAACTACCCAAAAATCTGCTAATCAAAAACACCTTTTCTATTAGCACTTTTCACCCAGGATTACCTCAATTTAATTCAATGTTTAATAAATTTAATAACTTATTTTGGGAGATTCTTGTTTAAAAGCTTATTTTTCGAAAAAGCCTTCCAATGGTTGAGACGTTCAAACAACCCTTGCTGTGGCAGATGAATAAGTAGATCACATTACTGGAACTAGAGAAAAGAGAAAGAAATTTTTTGTAGTTAGTAAGAGCTATCTGTTGATACAAGCTAAAAGGGGTATATTTTAGAGTATAACTGAGAGAAAGCATTGTTGACGCCTGTTTTAATTGGTTTTTAACTTTGTTGAAATAGTTGCCAAACAAGAATAAAGACAGGACAATTTTTTGCTTTGTGAATTATTTTTATATTTAACTGCTTAATTTTCTTGTTGATAGTCGAATTGAAGATAAATTAGGGGCAACTATTGTTGCTACTATCGAACAAATGTTATTCATTTTAGATATTATATCACTTTTTCGAGTAAATAATAGCTTGTGGAACAAAATATCAGTAAGATTAGTACAGTCTGTTCAATTGGACTAAAAAATACAAGGTATATAGGGCATCAAGTAGATCGATCACATTACTAGAATTACAGACTGGTAATACATTCTTTCTTGTAGCGGGTAAGAACTATCCAGTGGTGAAAACAACACGTGGTTTGACGGTGTGAAAGCAACTTTTGATGCCTGATCTAATTTTTTGTTTAAACTACGTGGGGATATATTTTAAGTACGATAAGTGAAAAAATTTGGCTTTGTAAATTGCTTTTTCGCTTAACTGCTTGATTTTCTTGATAATAGTTGAATTTGATGACATGTTTAAAGTAACCGTAGTTAATTAGCATTAAACGATTATTGCCCGATTGAAATTTCATTTGCTTTTTTAGCGAATAAAAAATGCCCTGTGGATGAAGGGAGCGATAATATTCTGTTTAATGACATAAAAAATTTCAACGTGCTTATAGTGTAGTTAGCGTTACCACCCTCGAACCACTGTATTTGGAACTCCACTCGTTCAAGAAATCTTTTAAATATTAAAATTGTAACTAACTGTATCATACTTTAGCAGGAAAAAAGTTGGCATTTTTAGTTGAAAAGTTAATTTCAGTCATCGCAAAATTTAGCGTACTGGTAAAAGTCTTTTCATAAAACCACAACCTAAGCATAGTTTTTGAAATGGTGAAAACAAGAAACAATTTTTTAGGGTCTCCACTTGGTTTTGCAATAAATATAATTCAGCTAAAGTTTGTGTTTATTAAAGTTGTTCTAAATTTACTTCCGCAAAAACATTCTTTGCCCTGATGAAAAACAATAAGCATTCAATCACGTTAATGGGTCGGGAATTTTTAATATGAATTACAGTCAGTTTATAAAAAACTTTTTTTAAATCTTTCCTTAGTACTCAAATAAGAATTTTATCCAATGCATGAAAATTTGCATTTTTTGGAAATCTTGAATTTGTCCTTTTAACTAAAAAAATACTCTTTTTAAAAAAGTTTTCTTTCCAGTGCTACATTTTTACTGCTATTTGCTATGTAACCATCTGATCTAAATCCAAACTTTTTTGTTTGGGGGTCCTCCGTTGAACTTCCGTCGGCGCTAAGGGCCAACGAAACTGGCTTTCCTATAGATTTAACACCGGAAAAGCCAAATTTATTGGTTTGGCATTTTCTAAGTATCATAATTTTGCTTAAACAAATCATGTCGTTATAAAACGTCTTGATTTTTCCGAAATACTGCTTCTCCGTAATCCATATAAATTACAATCACTCGGAATCGGATTACCTTAAACAGTCAAATTCGGTCAAATTGACCGGTATAGAAAAGCATTACAAAATATCTTTTTGCGTCTGTAGAGCAGTGCTTTCCAAACGGTGCGTTGCAGCACATTAGTGGGTTGCCAACTAGATTTGAAGCAACATTTGACACTAGCTATCTACCGTTCAGTAAATTGTAAATTATATCATAAAAACTTTTGCAAGCAATAATATAGTTTATGCAAACAACCACATAATAAAAAATTTGGCTTTTATTATTTCTAAAGTTTTTGCAAGCTAGCAATTGTAACTTGAAATTTTGCTGTAAAACTTTTTAATTAAAATCATTAATTAAAATCAAATGTTTGATTTACAAAATCGTTTGCAGTTATGAAATTTTAAAAAATTCATATATCGTTGACCAGCTTTAATTTCAAATCTTTGGTTTAGATCAAATCAGGCATAAGAAAATATGGTGAATGCTTGCAACAATTGAAAACTTTGGCTGTTTATGTGCTAAGTAGTAAATTTAAAATCTAGATTTTTTAACAATGACATTATGAAAAAAAGATTTGTTGTTTTTTTTTTGAGTAAAGCACAGAAAACGATGGGAAAATTTAAAATAAAAGAGAAAATTGTCATGGTCCCTTTTATTTTTAAAAGCACCAATACTAATTTATCGGGTCCTTTGCATGGTTAAACAACTTTGGTTCTTGAAAAACAGGAAAGATGTTAGCAAGGTCTGGAGATGACCTAAGTGGCGAACAAATGGCTATTTCTTGGTTAGAAAATTTTGAAGGGATTTTCCTAGTAAATCAAAATGACTTTATTATGTTTTGACATGAAATTTTGTTGTCTACAACTGCGATTGCAAAACAAATGTTTTTGCAATGATTACAATTAAAAGGCCTATGATGTCAATGTTTGATATAATTTGTTTGATAAACTGTGATTTTAATGGACTATGTCATATCATTAATTGTCAGTCGATGGATTAGAATTTTGAAAGTTTTAGACCAAAAACAGTTCAAGAACTAAAATAATAAAACTTGAAATTATTATGATAAAAAATCGCTAAAAATACAAATACGAAACGAAAAATTATTCAAAATGACCGAAGAGCAAACTAAATGTTGTTACCTTTTATATTTCAATAAAAAAAGAATTTCACATTAAAACTTAGATAATTAATATAAGAACTTACATTTTTCAGTTATTTCTTTTGAAGTCGGTTTCTTTTCTGTAAAACAAACTTTTTTGTTTAATTTATAACACCATTTTAAACATGAATAATCGTAAAAGAATATTAATGACAAAGAGTATTATTAATATTTACACATTGAACAAATTATTTTTATTAATATTAATATCTAAATATGAAATAATTTTGGTGTTTAAAAGTTAGCTAAAAAACTTGCTGAATAAAACTGATGTGTGAAGTCTAATCATCAGTGGTTTCCAACCTGGTGAAGCGGAACAACAATGCTTTAATTCAAACAAACAAGGTTTTGTAAAAAATTATTTTTCTGTCTTTACCACAAGCAAAGACTGATTTCATTAACAAAATCTGATTTTTTTCGATAAACTAATTTGGCACTAAAAACTTTAGAAACTACTGATCTAATTAATCAAAGCAAAGTGTTTTTACCAAGTATAAATGAAGTTAAACTATACATTAAAATTTGGCATTATTTTTCCCAACAATCACACTTTTGAAGCAAATCTTTAGCAAAATCGTTGGAAATTATTTGAATAGACGTTTGGTGGTACAGAATTTGAACATTGCGTAAAATAAAAGATTCTCGCTTCAGGTCGCTCTTCTTTTCACCTTTCTGCTCTTGAAGCGACTTTCATTAAATCTCTCAATCCCCTTCTGTGTAAGCAAAAAGAATTCGTCTACTCTTTGAAAATTTCTTAATCTTTTCTCTCATAGGCTAACTTCTTTCAGTTAATGAGAACTTTGCTTTCCCCTTTATAACTCAGTTCGGTTTCAATTCTGCTTTATTCTGACGATTTCCCCTGAAAAGTGTCAGATGAAAAGCTTTGGGAAGAAAAATTTTTTACTTCACGTTGGAAATTACTTTAGTTTACGTTCACGTTTCAATTAATAGAAAATTATTTCCCTTTTTGTATTTTAAATGATGAACAAAATAGTAGATAGTAATTTGGCATGGCCCAAGATCAGTTGACAAGGATTTAGCGCCGATAGTTTGGGGTGCACTGAAATTGGCAACATGCAGACACTGACTTGCTCTTTCCATTTCTTAGTTTCATGCTTAAGCTCCATCTTATTAAAACTGTGTTTACTTTTTTTTTATCAATATTTTCTCAAAATGACCCGAATGAATTTTAGCTGTGTTGCCTAAAATCTTGTTTATTAGAGAAAAAACGCAACATTCAAACATTCTTTTCATTGGCATCTCCATGACTCTGCTAATGCGGATTTTCAGTTTTGAAGGAAATGAAAAGCAAAAACTTTTAAAGATCATAAAATGTATGTTGACCTGACTGATAAAATTTATTCTGGATAAATTTCAAAATTTAGGTTTTTGAACTGATTTCTAAATCAACAAACTTTGAAGTACACGTTCATATTACCTCGAAAAATTGAGACAAATTAACACAATTAAATCTAATAAAAATAATTTTAAATATAAATCTTATATTTAAGATATTAACTGTTTCTTTTAAGCTTTAAAAGACTTAATTTAATTATCACCTAAAGAAATATTAATTTTGTTACCATGATCAACCAACGGGATATTGATGTTGTAGTTGTGTCCGGATCCAGAATGACTTTGACCGCTTGTCAAATCTCCGTGTATATTTGTTGCTGTTTCTATATTAAAGCTTTTAATTAATTCTCAAAACTGTGTGTTCAAAAAAAATCACAATATTTTTGTAAGCTTATTGTAAGAACAATTAAATAAAATTTGATCAACGAAAAATTACATAATTTAGCCTATTTGATTCAAGATATTCAGCTCCCACATTTTTAACAAGTATTTATTGAAGCAATATGAAACAACTCTGTTTTGAAAGGATTTTTTATAAATATAACATATATTCAAGCGTTTATTAAAAAATTAATAATTAAATTTATTAATGCATGATTAATTATCTTTAATATTCACAGGTGAATCAATTGGATTTGATAGTTTTGGATTTTCAGCGAATAAACTGCGTTTGAGACTTTCCTGAGGAGCACAAAAATTTGTTTCACTTATGGATTTAGTGGATATGTTTTGATCATTATAAGAATCGGACATCAGTATCAATAATATTTTGCGAGTTTTTATAAAAATCTACCGAAAAAACGCAAACATTGGTATGGTAATTTTTGACCAAGTTTATTTATTTGGGTTTAAAAACAATATAAAACGAAAAGTTAACTGTTTATTTTTTTTCTGAATATATTAAAATAACCATAATTATCTAATACTCATCAGCGAAATCAAATTTAAAAATTTTTGGATTTTTCAAAAGTTTCGGGTTTCTCAGCTGTTTTTAGAAAAGTTCAAACGAATTATAACAATAGTATGATTGCAAAAATGAGTGAAAATGTTTCTCAACCCTTTTCAAGACAAAATAAAATGATAAAAGAATGATAACAACGATGCGTAAAACGAGTAGTGAAAGCGAAACGTTACAATCAAAAAGAATTTAGCTTCTGCCAAAACTGTATAAAAATAAACAATTTTTTTCCAAAATGTGCTGTTACCTCAAAGGTTTATTTATTTTCTTTTGAAAATCTATTTAAAATAAAAACATTTTATTAAATTCCTAGACTTTAGTTATTTTTGTGCCACTTTACAATGACATAATTCAATGGTCCCACTAACAATATCTTTAATGTATTTAAAACCATTAGTTTCGTTTTTGTGGTCAAACAGTCCATAATATTTTAATAAAATCTTGTTAAAACTCAAAAATTTACTTTTTTTGGCTTTATAAAAAAATTTTGTTGATACTTTTTAAAGTTTTTGAAGTTTGTGAATTACGACCAAAAAACACAAAGAAGAACGTTAAATTGACTAAAAATTGCACAACTTTTATAAATTTCTCAAAACTTTTGATATGGTCTAAATTTTCACAACATTAATTAAAAATTATTCAAAATTTTTTGATTTTATAGCAAAACACCAAAATTTATCTTTTAATCTGTGTTTTTTGAAAAACAGACCCAGCACTTGAATATTTTTTTGATTTTCTTTTTCCCCATTTTTCATTAATTTTTTTTACTATTGCATTTGTCGATAAATAAATGACAACATTGTTTTATTCTTTATCTTACCTAGTTTGAGTTTGGTTTTGTTTTACTAATTTTCTGGCAGTAAATTGAATAGTGAAAGTTAGTTTCCAGATTACTACCCAGTTAGACTAGACTAGCGCCAATCCATCTTTTTTTATTTTTTTATCTCTATGTTTATCCTCCTGACTTGCAGGAAAGCGACGGAGGCGCTTATACATAGGGTGAGCAATTACCCCGACCTGCTTCCGGAGATACCAAGATATTGCTGTCCGCTTGTAATTTAATAGAGATATGACTGTAATTTAGAACTGCTTGCCAGGACCACCAAGCAGGGGAATGTGCCGTAAAGTGTCTTTCCCAAGGACAGAACAGAATGGCACAAGCGGGTTTTGAATCGAGACCGTGTTGGTCACTAGCCCGGCGCTTTAACCACTCGACCACGCTGCCATCAACAAATCAAAACGGTTAATCTGAGCCCAAAGTTGTTATGACAGTTTTTTATATAATTAAAACAAACTGTACTGGTACAGACAAATCTGGTTAATTTGAAAGCCGGTATTTGCATATTTTGTTTTATTGCATAAGGATTGTAAATCCTCAACCATAGCCTTTTTTCAACCATCTCAAACTCAAACTCAAACTCAAACTCAAACTCAAACAACCTCAACCATTTTTCAAGAATATACTCTGCATAATTGCATAGATAAGCCATCAATTTATGGCGTAATTCGTTTAATTGCATAGGAAATAAAAGCTATTTATTTGATTAAACAAAGTGTTAATTGCCAAAATTTTATTTTTTGTTTTTGAAAAACAATTGTCAATTGTGAGGGTATTAAGAACATGCAATGCAAGCGCAAATTCACACTTAGATTTTGTTATCACTGGTCCTTGATGTAGTTAAAAAAACTAAAAATATGAGGTTTTACATTATTATGCAATCTTGATGTTCAACTTCAAGCAATAGTTTTTTAAAATATGGGGTTTCATTTAGCTAAGTGTTTATTGTACAATATACTGTAGAATTTTAAATTTCAAAAAAAACTGAAGCAAAACCTAAACAAGCAGTTGAAGTGGAAAGATTTATCGTTGTCTGACAAAAGCCGTGTTAATGAAGAACTTGATAAGAAAATAATCAAAAGCGAGGCTGCTAGTAAGTATAAGATATCACAATCATAGATGTCGCGAACTTTATAACCTAAAAAAAGATATTTTCCACACTTTGCAGTATTGAAAATCCATCACAAAAAAAAACACAAAAAGCACCGCCTTTTTATATAATTTTGAATAAATGCATAATCCGCTGAAGTCAATAAAAATGCTTAGCAAATTGACAATGTGAATTAACGGATTTGTTCTATATCATCCCTTATGGCAATCACTTATTTTTTCCTGGCCAATACAACTGTGCATTTTATTATACTGTTTGTTATAAACATTATTAATCAAACAGCTTTTTTAAAAATTACATCAACAAAATAATCTGGCTTACTTGCAGCAGAAAAAAAACAATCAAAAAATACATTAATTAATTTAATAAGTCAAGCTTATCACTTTACTTCAATTTTGTAAAAACCTCAAAACCCAGAAAGCAAACGATGTTGAACATGTTGAACATCATGTTGAACATCAAATGAACATTATGTTGAACATCAAATTAACCTGAAACACTGAGACATTTTTTTGCAAAAGATTTTGTAAAATCCAACTCCATGGATAGTTTTATTTCATGGAAAGACTGCTTTAACCTTTTAAAGGTTTTGCTTATACCACAGATGTTAACCGGAAAAGTAAAGAAAGAACACGAACCACGCCATATCCAAATATGTACCGAGAATTTGAGGCTTACCTTTTGCTGTAAACTCAGGTCTGCAAATAAAAGTTTGTTTGCTAGCTTAGCTGGTAAGTGAAACCTTTCACACTGCTCCTTGCTTAAGTCACCAGATTTTTTTAAGTAATTTAAATAGCTTTTAATACTGCTTGAACGCTTTTTGAAGCAAGAGGAATTTTATTGGTGTTATAAAGTACAACGCCTTACAGAAATATAAAATAAAACTGCCATTTTTGTAGATCTATTTTGCCTGTTATATTTTTGTAAAAGTCTTTCCAGCATTGTTGATTCCAACAAAGAATTAAATCAACTTGACTCAGTTTTCCAACAGATTGAAGAACACGCGTCCCTCGCCCTGCTCTATCTGTAACTCTTGATGTAGTTGAATTAAATTTATTAAAGGTCCAAAACCGGACAATTTCAAATTTGTTGTCCAGTACGAAGCGTCCAGAGAAAACCCCAGAGGAAAAAAAGGCGCTTCTCATAACTGCGCGCTTACTCAACGTGGAAAACAAGCGGAAAAAACAAGCAGAAAAACGCACAGTTGGCAAATTAACAAACAAGCATGCATGGACTGAAAAACTCCAGTTCGACAGAAAATCCTTTTTAAATAAATTAACAAGCATCATTCAAGAAAATTAATTGTTTAAGTTAAAAAAATAGTAGGTCTACAGTAAATCTTTTTCGCTCCTATCATAAAATACAACGTTAGTAATAGGCTGAAAATTTTTCTTATTCAATTTGAATACAACAACTTTGGTCTTTACTTTGGAAAGAACGAGTGACTGTAATCGGGTCATTCACCTCAAATTGATTAAATTGCAATGGTGTAACAAGACCAGCAGCAAAGCCACTTTTACTGCTACAGGTCACAGCTGCGTCAGCAAAACTTTATCCAAATAAACAGTCAGCCCTTTTGATGGTTCTAAATCGAGATATGTTCTTAGTTTTGTTGCAATATATCCATCCATTCTATTGTGTGTTGGCTGTGTGAAGTTAACTAAAGCGATAAACTTACACTGATTGAATGTTTTCAAGAATTTTATAATAATCTATAATTTACAATTTTAAATAAAAACAACCTTGAAACAGTAAACGTATCTTCAATAAGCTTTTTAAAGTCTATTAATTTGCTTACAAATTTCGATCGCATATTTCAGGGATGGCCAACATGTCAATCACATCTGATTTTGAGTGAACTAGAATGTTTTACTTACTTCTTTTTATTAATAAAAATTAAGTAAAGCGAGACAGATTTAAAGTGAAGACCTTTTTTTCAGAGATTACAACTTTTTAGGAATTCCTAAAAATTTTAAATACGATTTTAAAGTCAGACAAGTCGACCAAACCTGGCATACTTCATAAAACAAAAAGTTGGTGAAAATGGAAATATACTTTTTTGTTGCTGATTTGATCAAGTAAATACTTTGCATTTTATCTTGCTGATAACCTACGTTTCACGGAGCTTAAGCAATACAAACTTATTGTGACCAAATTATGAGTTCAAAGTGAATCCCAAAAACTAGAGAAGATACTGAGAGAAACAATGGCATTTCGAAATTAGCTTCCGGAATATACACCAAAATAATTCTGAAAGTTAAGGCACTACTAAAAAAAAAAATTATTGATCAGTGTAATCTTCCATACATCATATGCAAACAAAAGTATACATTTTCCCGAGTAAAAATTACATATACAAACAAAAGTTTACATTTTTCTGAGTAAAAATCAAAGATCAAGAGCAAGGTTTTTGTGCTGAGTTCTCTCAACCCGTTTATAAGTTTAGTCAATACAAAACTGTTCTTTTTTAATTAAATTCTTACTAACTACTGCCAAATGGTGCGTTTACGAATCGAATAAAACACGATTTGTTAATCATGTCCTTAGCAACAAAGGTTTGTTACGTGAGAGTCATAAGCTTACAGTATATCAAGTCGCACGATCACATACAGAGTTTCCTCCAAGAAAATTGTATGAGGTCGTTACAAAAATAATGGCCGCTTGAAGTACTGAGTTTTGCAAAACTATTTTGACATTGTATTTGTTGCTTATTTTAGGTCAATTTTGGTATACATAATAATTGATGTGTACTCTTAAATATTTTTTAACTTATTTTCAGGCAAAAATATTTTTAAAGCATAATTATAAACACAAAACATGAACTTCGCTTACTTATGTTGCATGAGTTCAAATTCAGTCACAATGCCTTCTAAACTGTTGCCAATATCAAAAGAGCATGGGGAGATGGGTATACAAGTGATTGGACAGTACAAAGATGCTTCCAGAAATTCCGTAGTGAAGATCAGAGCTTTGAAGATGAAAAAAGGCAGAGGACGGGCATGCAGTTTGACAATAAACAATTGCAAGCAATTGTTGAGCAAAATTCACAACAAAATGCCAAAGAAATGTTTGAGGTTCCTTTCAAATACCCTGTAAATGAAGCTGTTGCAATGCTGTTACAGTGCTGACAGCAAGGGTCTCAGTCTCAGTCACAGACGGTCTTTGGCATTTTGTCGAGGATTTTGCTCAACAATTTGCTTACAATTGCTTGCAATTGTTCATTGTCAAGACTGCATGCCCGTCCTCTGCCTTTTTCATCTTCAAGGCTCTGATCTTCACTACAGAATTTCTGGAAGCATCTTTGTACTGTCCACTCACTTCTATACCCATCTCCCCATGCTCTGTTGATATTGGCAGCAGTTTAGAAGGCATTGTGACTGAATTTGAACTCATGCAACATAAGTAAGCGAAGATCATGTTTTTTTGTATTTATCATTAAGAGTTTATATTATTTAAAAATATTTTTGCCTGAAAATAAGTTAAAAAATATTTAAGAGTACACATCAATTATTATGTATACCGAAATTGACCTAAAATAAACAACAAATACAATGTCAAAATAGTTTTGCAAAACACAGTACTTCAAGCGGTCATTATTTTTGTAACGACCTAATATATAGCAAAAGTACGATTTTCAGCGAGCATGAATCACTGAAAGCTGTGTCCGCAAATCCCGGTCGAGCCTAATTCGAAGAAAAACCGATTGGAGTGAGAGTAAAAAAGAAACAAAATTAGTTGCTCCAAGAGATAAAAAGAAAAAAACGCCGTGCAAATTGTTTTTTGGGGCCAAAGCGGGCTTAAAATTTTTTCAATTTTTAAAAATTTGTTAAGATGATCAAGAAAAACTTAGTTTCTTTTGAACCATCTACATTCTCTTTAAAACTAACTCTGTTTTTCCCTAAAACTAACTCTCACACCAATCGGTTTTCCTTCAAATTAGACCTTCAAATTAGACCCTAATTTAGGGGTTTCCACCTCGCTTTGATAATCAAAATAAAGACTTTTTTGTTTTGAATTAAATTTTAGGTAAAGATTTTTTTACGTTGTGAAAGAAATATCATGCTGTAAATAAAGAGAAACCCTTTTTTGTCTTTACTTATTTGCAGCCTGATTCACTTCAAATGCGATCATAAGAACAAATCCTTATCTAAAATTAATTGAAGACCAAAAAAAATCTTTACTTTATTTATAACGTGATATTTTTGTGGTAGCTTCCTTGCCAACAAAAAACCGTGTCTCAGACTTAATAGAAGACTTGAAAAAAACATTGCTATGTTTTTAGCGGGCGAGGACAAGATTTTACTCCGCAAATGGTTTAGTGGCACCGCGCATTGCGCACATTGCGCATCTCAGAGGGAAAACTGCAAGGATGTACTCCGAAAAGTGTCACACTTCATTCATAATAATTTCAATCATAACGATGTAGTTTATCCGGTTAAAAGTAACTCGTAATCTTATCATAAAATAATTATCGCGTGGCCAGTGAAGCGCGACTCTCGTACTACATGATGTAATTCGCTTGATGTATTTCTTGTCTTTTTTTCTTCTCACGGACAGTAATGACGTAATATGTTTTGATCAGCGTCACTGTTGTAGAATCTTCGCGCATGCTATTTGGCTCGAGAAAAAGCGCCTTCCCTAGGAAGTTGGAGAATGGTCTAGCATTTACGAGTAAATTTGCGTCACGTGATCTTTTTTCTACATAAAGGCGATGCGTAGCGAGACGACATTATTATTAGGTAATTTGAGACGACTCGAGAGAGGGCTCGAGTGAAAGTGATTTTGTTTGGGCACAGGAGGTGGCCCGTTAGATTTTGTATCGTTTGACGATTGTTGAATTAATTTTGTGCCAGTGGTTGGGTGTTGTGTTCTACAGAGGTAGAATTATTTGTGGTGATTGAATCAAGTTATAGCGTTGCGTTCGCTTTGCAGTTTGGCAAAGCGTGGAAGAGAATTTTCGTCGGACATGAATTTTGTAATACGAGTACATTCGTTCTTATTAGAAACAGTGGTCTCTGTTTGTTGTGAAGAAGAGTCTTCAACGGAACCAATCCGAGCTTTCCTTAAACCAACTGCATAAAAGCTTCAGGCTCATAGCAAGACTACTTCTTGAGCCGTAATAAAATAAAATTTAGACACAGCTTTGTTTCAGCGCAGGTATTTGGGTTACTTAGCTAAACTGGTCCTTTAGGATTCCCGAACAAAGTCTGTGACAAAAAGTAAAAATATTAAAAAACAACATAAATTAAATTGTTTTATATGGAATATATGTTGCACAAGGCAATGGCTCTATATTATACAACCTTATATAGGCATACATAGCTCAATCTAAAACTAAATTCTCGGTATGATGATATGAACAACGTCGCCCTACATTATGGAGCAACTTTTCAAAACAAAAAACAAGGCTAACTTAAAATATTTTATTCATTATAAGACAAAATTTTACAATAGTTTTTAAAAAGGTATAAAGATTGCTATTGTTATAATATAGGGAATCGAACTACTTATGTTTATTAAGTGCTGTCCGCGGCACGCTGGTCTGTGTTTAGTTTACTTGAAACGCGCCTCCAGCAATTAATTGTGTTTATTGCGCAATTCTTGTATGGGCAGTTCAATAATCTGAAAGCAATGTTGTAGAAAACAAAAACAGGTGCAGAAATTGGTAACACGTATTCGTTTATGTTCTCTCAGTTTTTGGAATGGCGATTATTATTCGTTATGGGAATAAAACAACCAAAGAAACAGCTGCGACGTAATTTTCAGCTAAAAAAATCTCCATTACTCATAATTTAGATTTTTAATAAAACAAGTGAATATCTTGACTTAAAGCCAATTAACATCAAAAATTAACTGACTTGAAACTTTGGACAGCCCTGCCTTGTTTTGCACAATGCCGGTAGTTCTTTGTTCAATTTTGCCACCTTTTGTTCATATGACATAGTTTTCATGCTTTATTTTGCCACTTTTTGCTCACATGACATATTTTTTATGTTTTTTTTGCTCCGTTTCAGAAACAATGTTCTTTAGAAGTTACAATATGCATGTATCGATGCCTTCAGACACGTTTTTAAAAGTCTTAGTCTCGTCTCGGTCTCATCTCAGTCTCGTGACCCCAAAGTCTCGTCTTGTTCTCGGTCTCGGACCACTGCGTCTCGACTACAGGTGGAGACATTGCAGCGATGTGAGCAACGCTTACAGGTGTTGTAAATATGTCTTGAATTTTGGCAAAAATCAGTTATTTTTACGTTTTTCTAGTCATTCGGGCGTCATGGCCCTCTTCTAAATTTCCCTAAAAGGACAGTAGTATTGAACCGTGGCAATCAAAAAACCTGGACACGCAAAAAGTCCTCGAGTAATTATAGACCTGTTTTTATTAACATTTAAACGTCTGGTATTTCTTTTTTTTTTTTAAAAAGTGTTGGTATCTGAAAATGTGGCTATTGTTATATCACGATTTTTTAATTGTAGTCAATATTGTTCTACGACATTATAATATGTTACATTTGTGACCATTAAGCAATTGACACGATTTCGGTTCAAAGCCTACTCGCTTTGTTCTTTTGTGTCCTTGTGGAAAAATACTAAACGGCATTGTTGTTTGCTTTAAACTTCAGTACTGTTACAAAATAAAAATTAAAAATACACGTATATATCGAGTGATAGGACAAATGGTACTCTTTATTGGCATTGTGCATCACGAAGCCGAATCCGAGCTCACTGCCAGATTATAGTTTTGAGTTTTAAAGTCTTATCAGAACAGTCAGCTTAACCAGGTTTTGTCGCAGAGCTGGTCATATACAAACAAAAAAATTTAAGACTTGTGGTGTTCCACCAGATGCATTACTGCACTGATAGAAACGGCATTGTCCATCACGCACGCCGACACAGATGCTAGGAATATATCGAGTTATAGGACAGATGACATTAAAGAATATCATCTGTGGCATTGCACATCACGCAAGCCGAACACGAGACCATAGTTTCGAGTTTTAAACTCTTGTCAGGGACAGTCTACTTATTCAATTTGCCGCTTCTATCAGTGCAGCAATGCATCTAATAGAAGCCTACAAATCTTAAATGTTTCTCTTTATACATGACCAACTCTTTGACTATACCTAAGTTTTGGTTGGTAAAGAACTTTTAGTTAGCAAAGTTTAGCTGACTTGATGCCTAAAAAATTGGTAAGTGGACTGTTGGAGTGGGACGCAGGCATCCAAATGTTAAAAACGTCATTTAAGACACTTTTTATAAGGCGACCGTGTGCCCTGCAAAGCACTCAGCTGTCAAGTAGACCAAATAGAGGACAACAGCGTGATGTGTGAAGATATTTTTTGCGCAATGCTTCATGGTTGTAACGAAATGTGAGCGATTTTTTCAGCTTTACCCCAAGATATATAGGAATCGAACAGAATGGTAAAAGTTCGTTTTGTTGTAAATTTTTAGCTCAGGTTTGGCTTCTCGCTTATTAAAATGAAAAGCTTTAAAAGTGCGTTACCGTCTTTGAGTGACTGAGCTTCATCTTTCAAGTTTAGAGAAAGGATGAAAAAGTAAATATGTCTTGATTTAAAGTCCTTCCAGTTTCAAGAAAAGTGCAACAATACAAGATAGGTCGCATAGGCAAGCTTTTTGAAGATTGTGAAAGTCAAATAGTATGTATAGAGTTATAAGAGAAATAAGCCAAGACTCATTTCTAAGAAACGCTTTTTCTGGGACATCTGAGCTTGCTTTGCTTGTCACCAGTTGCAAGAGTAAAATTTGGTTTTGGGCAAGTTATATCGTTTTAACCACGTACTTATCTGGAAAAAATCTCAGCAGTTTACACGTAAGACCACAATGCCAGACTGTCATAAGCAGAGCGAGGATTACAACACCGTCCTTCTTCTTAGCATCAAAAGGATCATCGATGTTTCCGGTATTAATAGAACGAATTGATCTACAGTTGACTTTCCGCATCAAAATCCAGCTTGCTACCAAGAAAGCAACAGATGAATAATTGGCTTTGCTCAAGCCGCCCTAGTTAGGTTTCTTAAAAATCATCTAGGGATAAGAGAGGGGAGATACCAGGTGATAGGCCTAGCTCTTTGAATTATATACAGTTTTTATCGGTTTTGAAATCACGACAACAAGCGCTCTTTTTCAAATTTTGGAAATTTTGAATAAGTGCGAGCAAAAAAAGGAAACCACCTAACTACGAATTAAAAGTAACTCCCGTTTTGGTAATAGCACATAGAATCAGAGCTCGGAGCTTTAGGTCAACGTGGTCCTAAGTATTATGGGACAGTAAGAAATTCTCGGTAAAAAATTAATTCTTCCAGGTGGTTCTGGTGTTTGATACGTTCTAAAATTTAGTCACCTTTTGGAGAAGACGTCAAGTTGACTTGCAGTCAACAGTCTCATATTTCCCGTTTCTAAACAATGAGGGGAGTGTTGTAATCTACCAATAAGACTATTTTAATATACTCCATGCTTTTCCTCGAGAGTATGAAAGTGGATGCTGATTGAAACCATTTATCTCTCATCCATCTCTCAAATTTCAGTAAAGCTGTAGCAGCCAACATTTGAGTCGTGTTTCATTTCGAGGCAATGCAATAAAGTTCTATAGAGAGTTTCACACTCGGCATACCAATACAGCGTAGTTTACGGTTGTTTTGGTGACCGCGTAAAATAGTGATTTCTGATTTTGGTGCTTTCCAATGGCGTTAAAAAAGTCCTGGCAAGTCGTTTTCACGTCAGGTGAATTCAGCAGCAACAAAGTCTTTTCAAATTTCTTTGTTAAAGCAATACTCTCCATTTGACACTGCAAACATTCCATCGTTTAACTGGCAGCTAGCACTGACAAAGCAAAACTTGATAACTTGATAATGTAAACCTAATAGGCGAGAGTCAATGTTTTAACTTAGGAAATTTTTTTGTGATTTATGTTGAAGATTTTTAATGCGGAAAAGAGTTCATTTTTTTTGTAATTGGTTAAACCACGGTTGTGAAGCCGGGGAAATTATTTTTTAACTCCACCGATTCAACATTTTCCAATTCGAACTCCATGAGATCTAATAATACAACTCCAACTTGAGCACATATAAGAAAAGAGTCCAACTCCACCCTAAAATACGCGGCTCCGGCAACTCCGATTTAACAATATAACTATGGTTGTGGAGTCGGAGTCCCAGAGTTACATATTTTAGAGCGGAGTTGGATTTTTTTCTTTAGATTTGATAAAGTTGGAGTCGCGAAGAGGAGTTGATTTTTTAGATTTGGTGGAGTTGGGAATCAGATTCCTTATTGCTTTTGGAGACTTCAATTGACGCTAAATTATTATAGATTTTTACATTTTATCTCTATATTTATCTTCCTGACTCGCAAGAAAGCGATGGAGGCGTTAATAGATAGGGTAAGCAACTATTCCAACCTGCTTCCGGAGATGCCAAGATATTGCTGTCCGATTGAAAATTTTTATTTCGTTTTTTATTTTTATGGAAATATGATTGAAATTTAGAACTGCTTGCCAAGACCGCCAAACGGGAAAAAGTGCCACAAAAGTGTCTTTCCCAAGGCCACAACCGAATACCGGAAGCAGGTTTTGCACCGAGACCTGGTCAATCACAATCAACTTTAAACCTACAAGGTTGTTCTAAAAAATTGCAGCATATTTAAAAATTACTTCGACTCCACCCAAAAAACATGCGGCTCCGATTTCCGACTCTAACTTCACAACCCTGCTTAAATTGAAGCAACTTGTAAAAATTTTCATGTCTCCTCCCGGTCTTGGTATTACTAAGTCTCGTCTTGTCTCAGTTTCGTTACTCCAAAATCTCGTCTCGTCTCGGTCTCGCTACCTTAAAGTCTCGTCTGGGTCTCAAAGCACCGTGTCTCGACTCCATCTCTGACAATATGTGATGCAGCTACGGCTATATTAAAAAATTTGAAAAATTTTTAAACAACAAAAAACTTTAAACACAAGTTTCCAAAGCATTGTCTATATAAAGAGGTATAGTCACACTATTTGGAGCTGATTGTTACAGAATTTCAAAAATCAAAGCCTTGCCGAGTCAGACGACAAGGAGTCGGCGTTTAACATTTTTTAGTAACATTTTAGTAAAGAACATTTAATATTTTTAGTAAAGAAGATAAAAATAGCTTTCAAACAAGAGAGAAAAAAGTGAGAAAAATTCAAAACAAAATAAATTGAGAAATTAATAGAGTTAATTTTGACGATTGCTCTTAGATGTGCATGAAAATAAGCTTTAGCAGTAGATCCAAAGTTGTTTGAAATTTTGATGTAAGATGATAATTTTTGTAAACACAGTCATAAAGGTTTCAGTATCTTTGGTTTTAAGCTAATGTGGTACTTAATGCGGCAGGTCTTTTAATTTTTAATGATTATTTTATTTGTTTATTTATAAAATATTAAATCAAATTAACAGTTATACTGTATATTAAAAACTTATTTCTGTTGCTTTGAAACCAAGATTATGATGTAAGCAAAAAAAAAAACGAAAACATTAAACAATTGTCAAGGTTCTTTGTTGAGTCAACACCGTCACAAAGGCAAAAGCACCATATTTTCAATGCAATAGTTCACGGACGCGAGAACGTCGTGAACATCGCGAACGAGAGCTTGGCGCACGGAATTTGACGCACTCAGACTTTGGTGCCTAACATTTGATTAGACATAGGACACGGCGCTTTGTAAAACAAGCCATAGCAGCGGCTAGTGTTAATGAAAAACAAGCACTTGGGTAATAATATAGCACAGTAAAGCGAGTTAGTTCATATTTTAAGATAACTGTTGTATGTCGCAACAAGTAAAGTATTATAAATTAAAAATAAAACAATCACCGTTGGTATGCACAAAATACTGCAATTTTCGGTTGATTGCTGAACGACTTATTACATCACGAAAAAATTATGTTACAGTGCAAATTTTTTTTTCAAAGCTTTTTTTTACCTAGCTTTAGAACTTATAATGATTTTATACTTGCTTTTGGAAACATTAATTAGAGCTAAATTTAAAAAACGTTGGCCAATATCGCATTTAACTGTTATATCACCTACAATATTTCAAGCTGGTCAATTTCAATAAAATTAACCTTATCTTATTTGCACATTTTGTAAAAACAGCAAAGCTTTAACAGTTTTATGACGTTTGATCGGAGATTTGTAAAGCAGCTATCAAAGTAGAAATGTTTTGAAAAACCGACGGCAGCTCTGAATGTCGTAGTTTACGTAAACAGAAAGAAATTTTGCAGAAGAAGACCATTGTTTTTTATTTACAACCGTGAATTTGGTTATGGTAACCACAAGGTTTTTTCCTAGAATTGCTTTAATACAAGCTGCTCTTTAATTTTCATTTATGGGAATTAACTGTGACCTTTTTGGTCGCAGCATTTTAAAGGCATTACTTTACTCAAAACTGTCCTGAAATTTTTTTCGTATATTTGTCAAATTCAACTAGATTTGGCTATTCGTAAGCTATTATCATTTACAATATTACATAACTTATGTTGATTTTTAGCAATGAAATCAATGTTGATTTTTATAATATTTATTTGGATAGACAAAAATTTTATTTCTAATTTTTAATCTATCTTCATAATTGCATGGAGTCACAATACATATTAAGAGTGAGAATACAACTGGCAAATGTACAAACAAACTATTACAAAATTATCTTCAAATGTCTTGCACTTCCATTTTTTAATTCGAACTTTTTTGTTTTAAGTTTATTATGAAGAAATAACACTTATTTATAAATACTATATAATAACTGTCCTGTAATTAATTCATATCTCTATAACCTAATGATATTTTTAATCATTTATTTTATTAACTGCGCTAAACTTCTTCAAAAAAACTAAAGAGAAAAAGTGACTTAGTTTCATTTAGAAATGTGGTGTTTTTCGCTATCGTGACCTTTGATCTGCCTTCAGCTGGAAAGAACCCTATCAAAGCGCCATGACTCATGCAAATATAATACGATAAGCAATATTGACAATGAGTAAACTTTAATCCGAATTCCACCATTGTCAGTTGATTACATTCTATTTCGTAGTTGAATAGAAAAGGAATATTTCGTTTTGCTCAAGTGAGTCAAAACTTCCGCTCTAAAAGTTTGCTAAATCCCAGCAACTTTACTGCAGCTTTCCAGTAAAATTTTTTTCGATCCAAAGTAGTCAAAATCGGAAATAATATGATAAAAAATGAATTCAATCTATAAATAGCCAGCCGTGAAATAATTTTCTTGCAAATTCTTATTTTTTAAAATCACAAAAAGAATAGGAGAAAAACCACTTTATAACAGCAAGATAAATTAAAGCGGTTTAAAAAAAAACATTTGTTTATATTGTAATCAAAGTATAATTATAAGCAATGCCGAGAAAAAATTTTTTAGTTGTAAACGCTAAGTAAGTGATAACCATCAACGAGAGAATAGTTAGCTAATTATTAACAATTTCACTTCATTCTGTTGTTAGGACATTGGTCGACCTTGCAAACCAGCTAAAGCAAATAAATTTTTACCTTGTTAATGGGTAAGTGAAAATTTTTCTGTTAAAAAAAACACGTCTTTACTTTTGTGAAAAATAATATCAAAAAAGGCGCATTTGCTTCAATCACAACTAAAATATTTACAGTGATTTATCTAATAAAAACATATAAACAGAGAGTGATGAAAAATTGTAATTTCAACTTTAAGAAGAAAAATTGATTGTTGCTAACTCGGTGATGAAAGGAGCAGATGTTGGAAAGAAAGTCAAACTTATTTTTGCTGCTATGAAAGTTTTATTTAATCTTTGACCGATTTTATGGCAATTTGAAGCTTTAAAAAACTAAAACTAATTTATTTTTTTCCTGACTGTTCTGGTGCTTTATATTCTTGCCGAATGCTCTGTTATGTTAAATATTTTCTGTTGACTTTAATTAACTCTGTAATTGTGTTTTTTATAAGAATTTCACTGATACAACTATCTAATCGCAATGTTGGCATTTAAAAATTTTGTGTTTTAGGTTCGTTTATGCCAGTGGTTTTCAATCTTTTTGCAAGCACCTACAATCTAGAAATGTCTCTTTACACTACGTACCACATAGCTTATTGAAAAATTAATTATTCAGATTTAGTTAACAAAATATGGTGATAGGATTTAGTGTGATGATTGCATCTGCTTTACCCCACAAGTTGCTTTATGCGCAGACCCATCGCACTAACTGCACATTGGAAATCATGGAAAGGCGATGTAAAGCGATTCCTACTTTGATTGGATTGGATCCTTTTTATTTCTCTACAGAATGCATGAAAACCATTCTTGGTTCATAAGCATTAAGCAAGACTTCACTGTAACACCTAGGCAACTGTATATAAATACCCAGACACAAACAACTCCTCTAATTTCTAGAAAAAAGAGCCAATGCCTGGACACACCCAGAGGTAAAGCAAGAATCGTGATTGGCAAAATATCACTGACATAGAATGATTGGGGAAGCTGATGGTCATTCCGATCTCTGTAAAAATACAAGGCCCACCCACCACCACGGGGGGCGATCCACCGTTGTGGAACTTATACAAATATGAAGTAAGATGCATAAGCTGGTTATGAACAAAAGTAACATTCCTTCTTCTTGCTACAAACATTAATGGCCAAGAACCGATGCAACATCAAGTTAATATTGTCTGATGAGACATCTTCAAGTATACGTAAAACATGTACACGAAAAAAATTGCCCAAAAGGAAAACGACCACTTATCGTTCTACTAATTTCTCGGACATATTATTTTATAAATCTGTACTTTGATGTAGACTCGTGACGTTTTGTAAATTTTTTTGTAAATTTAGATCGAAGTTTAAGGTAAAAGTTTGTCCTCTATAAAACACTTAAAATTGAAAATTACTTTTAGTTGAAGTCCAAAACTCCTGTAGGTCTTTGCTCAAATGTCAATTATGAATTTATATGTTTGTGCGAAGCGAATTTGAAATACATCGGTATGTCAACCCGACATTTGAACCACAAGAGCTAGGGAGCATTTGACCTTTTACTCTCACGTATCAAGTGCAATAAAACATCACATAATGTGTTGTAATGTTTGTTCTTCTGTAAACTTTAATTTAAACTTTTTTAAAATGATAAAAAAAGAGTAAGTTGGAATTTTATACAAAAGTACACGAAGCACGAAGTCTTTCGCGGCGGCGCGCTGTCGGATAAGCTTTCCATGTAGCGGCAGATTTTGACCGATGTAAAATTTTTATCTTAATTCAATAAATCATCACGCTTTGCTTGTTTTGGGAAAAAAATTTATTTTTATATCATTAAAAAGATATTTTTTCTTGATTAAAATGATATAAAATTTGTTTACATTTGATGAAAAATGAGTTAGTAATAGATAAAAATATTAACCCTTGTTTTTTGGAAAAAAAGCCCTTATTCTTCATTTTGTGAGGTTATGCGGTTAACTAGTTCAAACTTTTTAGTCGCTATCTGTAACTAAATATTTACTTTAAATCTTAAAAAAGCGTAATCTTGGTTTAAATCAGTGGTTTTCAATCTTTACATGTCTGCGGCACGCTTTGGAAACTTTTTAAAATTCGAGGAACACTGGGACGAGAGTGCAGATCTTGATTTTTGTCCCAAAAAAGTAGCATTTTCGAAAAAAAAGGTCTTCACTTTAAATCTGTCTCGGATTTCTTGCTTTTTGTCCCTTAATAGTAGTGTCCACTAAAAGGTTGCGGAGCAATAACCTGTTTTTTAAAAAGTTTTGCGGCACACAGCTTGAGAACCACTTATATTCTTGATAACCACGCAATCTTTGCATGGCGTAATGGACAATCCTAAATCAATATTATAATTGTGCGTTTTATTTGTTCTGGTAATAATTATTTAAATCAGCGAAGTGATTCAATCGTTTTAATAAATTACTCTGATTTAAGCAACTATTCTATTGATTACTTTGCGTTTCTCTTACTTTATCTAGAAATGTCGTATATAATCTATAAATATGGCTGTTTAAAATTTGTTGTGAAGCGGTTATGTACATGGTTCATTGATTGACTTTAAAGCACGAGAAGATGTTCGTGACAATATTACAACATTCAAAAAAGAGTTTTTGATACAAAGAAATGAACCGAGAGTTAGGTGATATAGACTTTTTTTTGACCAGTGGATGAAACTGGTATTAAAAATTAAATCGGAATGATTTCGTTTAAAACTTACTGTAAAACCACTCCAGTAACTGAGCGGTTTATCATCAAGGAAGCAGCATGTATAAAATTAAAGTAAGCCTACATATGATAAACTCTAATATTCAACTTGGTGACTACGGGAAAGGCTTACTCAATTCAATTGCTAAAACTTAGAAGAGTGGCTTTGCAAATAATCAAATAAATTAGAAACAAGCGTTGTTCATAATAGTATTTTTTCAATTACAGGTTTGGCGACTTCCCCGTTAACTTTTCTGCCAATCCACAACAATTTATTTTAATTCTATTTTTTAATTGTAAGATCTACACGAAACTCTTGAGTTCAGATTCAAAAGCGGAAATTTATTAAAACTGATGAAAAACTTAACACATTTCTGTCGGATTTTAAAAGACTGCAGGGTGCGTTCTGTATGTTACCTGTCAGCGTCAGCAAGCTTGAAGAGGTCGACAACCACTGGTTCATACAAAAGTCTACTTAGTTTTGTCAAACTTTTCAACAAAGAGTCGACACAGTTAGGATATTGATTTCAGTAAAACACATAAGATACGTAATATGATTGCAACGTGCTTGTTCAGAAATCTTCAAGTTCTTTTATGAAATAACAATGCTTCTTGATTGAATTATAAAAAGTTGCTTTAGCTTCTTATGATTGCTAAAATTTCTTTTAGTCGGCACAATTTAAAAAAGTCTTTAATCCAATCGGGTCGCTATTGCTCAGTTTCAACGGAAAATAAAGGCCAAGGTTCCCCAAGATGCAAGGTGTTACATGAAAGACCGAGTTTTAATCCAACAAGTTTTCCAGCATCAACCCAGGTCTTTAAGAAATTTGGCTGCGCTGTTGAAGTTGGCGGAGGCAAGCAATAAAAACGTCTCTGTTCGATAGAGGGCGCACGACGATCAATGCAGGTTAGAACTGACGACCAGGATCAGTGGTTTCAGTCTAGTCGCTGTTCGGATCAAGAACACCAATATTCGTCATGCTGACTTCTATAAACGGTAATCCTAATCCGCCTTTTCAAGACCGGCTTGACCTTGACGTTTGCTGTTGGATCCGCGCAGCGTCGTCGTAGGACTTGACCAGGATCGTCTCCTTAGGACCGGTCTTCCACCATATTCCCTGATCGTCTCGAACATTTGTTTCGATCAAAAGATTAAAGATTCCTAAAATCAACACACTGACTGCAGTTTCTGTAAAGTCGCATTCAATCAGCTCTTAAAGAATTGTGAAGTAAACACCGAGTCAAGGAATTTATATTTGTAGATTTAGAAAACCAAACGTAAGTCGAATTTTTCAAGTTAAACAAAAACACGACTGTACTTGATAGAGAGTTAAGCAACTGAACTAACTGAAATGCGGCGATTAAAAACAATTTTTCGTTAACAGTGAAAATCATAAATTTGGATTATGACAAACTCTATGTCCACCATCAATACAAAAACTTAAAACGTTCATTTAAATTACAAAGTGAATAGAAATATTTTAATACTGATAATTTATTTAGCTGAATGTTAATTTGAATAAATTAAAAATTTCATAAAATCAGTAGGGCACAGAGACTACACTAAATGCAATTCGGCCTATCCCCTTCACCATTTCAAAATAAATTTTCACCTGTGGTGGGGAAATTGATAAGGAACTGAGTGCTGAAGTAATCATTGTGCGGTTCAACGATCTGTTCCAAGTTCGTTTTTCCGTCGTCAATCTAAACCACATTAGTATTTCTTAAAATTTAAAATAGTTTATTTTTCTGAAAATTTATGCTATTGAAATTTACAAAATATGTCAGATTAAACTTTGGAGTTTTAATAAATAGGTTTTCAGCTGAAAATTTTGTAAGTTTTAACGAAGCAGTTTTATCATTACTGAAATTTTTTCAAATGGTTTTTCTAAGTTAGTCTATATGAATTCTGTATCTATGTTTATAGTGAAAATACAAAAACCTATTTTTTTTTATATTTCTATTGAATTTTGCTTTTTTTTTGCTTCGACTCGAAGTTAAAATACAAATTGCAAAATATCAGAAAACAGAAGAATTGGAAGGAGTTTTCGTGTTTGGTTTCAAAAACTAAAAATAAACGCAATCAAGTTTTGCATAGACGTAATGCTTCGCGAAGATTCCCTACAACCAAAGATATTTTTATAGTTTAGATGAGCAAACAAGCATGAATTCATTAAGGCCCGTTTCCACTACGAGCGTGGAAAAAAACATTCTTTGTTTGTTTTATTGATTTTTTTTTGCGCTCGCTTCAATTTTAACCGCTCGCTTCAATCGAAGATCAATAAAAGAGACCAAGAATGCTCTTTTCCACGCTCGCAGTGGAAACGGGCCTTTACTCAGAGATGACGCTTGTTTGAAACCAAAATATAAAAAGAAAATCATTCGAGACAAAAGTTTTAAGAAAATCTACAAATCTAATTATGTCGTGACAAAGCATAAAAATTCAAACAGTGAAGACTTACTTTCGAGTTGTTTTGTTTTGAACCACTTTGCTTTGCTTTCTTTAAGGTCAACTTGATCTTGTCAACACGGCGGAAGGTGGTCCTGGAAGAGGGGGAATGTCGATCCGTCGCTTGGGAGTCGGGGGCGCGGGAAGATTCGTGCTGAATCACACCCTCGACTTTAAGGGCTAGAAGCTGGTTAATCTCGACCGAAACGTGGTCAACTCCCGGGTGGTGGTTCGGTGATATTGCAAGCTGCGAGACAAGGTCGATATAAAGCGATCCGACGAAATGTAAAAGCAAAATAAACAGAACGAAACGTTGCGGAAATGAAAATTTTAATACTTTTTGTGACGTCACGCAAAGATTAAAAAATGCGCAAGGTGACGTCATAATAAAAGATAGTGATTAAAATCACAATTATGCGATAATTTATAAAAACTCTTTATGCAAGCAAAGGAATAAAGCTTAATCTAAATACAACAGTAAAGTCAATTCTTTTGCAACGGCACCACGATAAGACTAAGAAACAAAGTCATGTTCATCTTGTTCATCATAATGCCGGCAATAAAAAAATGTAAACAGTGTTTCAAGTTCAGCTTAAATATTGCAAACTTTTTGCATTCGTCTTCTCTGTTTATTTAACACAACTTCTAAATGTAAAGAATCTAAATTAATTCATTTTTTTAATAGATAATTCGGCCGCCTGATCTAAGATAACATTAGATCAAGGTTGGCCCAAGTTCGCCACTCTTGCCATCTTTAAAAATTATGTCAAAGTTCAGTGGCGTGGTTGGTTGAAAACTGTCTCGGAATCCGAAAAACAACTGTTATAAACTTTTTTTGGTCTTATTTCGTGTTTGCAGTCTTGGAAAATCTGTGAGGAAAACACATCAATTTAAAGTGAAGACCAGAAAAAAGGTTTTTATTTGTTAGTCAAAGAGAGTAGAATCGTCATAATGCCACAAATTTTCAAACGACAGATGCACTTCTCCATACCTGATGTATCATCATTACCATTTTCGCCCGAAAGTAAGGAGCACAAACGTGTTTTCTCTGCTGGCTCCGCTCTTGCACTTTCTTTGCTTGTTCTCGTCGCAACCCTCTTCTCATATCGTCTTCAACAACCTCCTTCCATCGTCTCTTGGGTCTTCCTTTTTTCCTATCTTCCACCGTAATTGTCATGGCCATCGCTGGAGCTTTTTTTTGCTCATTCATTTAATTTGCCAACACCATCTCAATCTTTGACTTCGCAAAATTTCTTCAATGGTTCAACACCAGTCATGTTCAATATCAACTAGCTTTTTACTCTATTCTTCAGTGTCTTGCCACATATCATCCGAAGCATTCTCATCTGGGTGAACTCCATTCTCTTTATATCGTTTCTCTTTATTGACTAGCACTCTGTTTTATAACTAATGGCACTTTTGATATACATCTTATACACAAAAATCCCCTTAGCTTTGTCGACAAACTCTTCTTGCATAACACACCTGCAACATCCTTAAATCACTTCCACACAGCTCTTATTCTCAAGGACACTGCTTCTTGATCTCCACCTCTGGTGCACAAAACACCTCCACTTATTCAATCTCTTGCTATGTTTACACTTTTTAGAAAATTTGCAGCAACGTGGTTTTGTTTGCAAATATAGCACTCAAACGTTTTAATCTTTGCCAAGCTTTCTTTAATTCCTGAGCACTTCCTGCATTAGATAATATTGACTTCAAAAGCCTTTCCACAGATTGTAAAGGAATACTTGATTGCTAATTTTTGCATAACACTCTCACCAGTACAAAAAGCTTTTGCTTTACTTACATTGACTTTTAATCCTTATTCTTCAATAGCTTCCATAGCTGATGCATGATAATTAAAATTCTCCCAGCGTGTCCCGCGGGCCTCGACTTGAACCGCACTGTCTCAGATAATTCGGCTGCCGCTGACGCGATGGGATGGTGCGATAGATTTGTGATTTGTGCATGGGTGAGGTGGAAGAAAAGGTTGGTGTTGTGATGTTTGGTGAGGTATGAGTACGTGTTATTATTTGCTGGATGGCAACGAAAGAGAAAATCGCTTTTAATGAAAAGGCCATTGCGTAAATCGTACAAAACAAATAGCGGAATTACCTTTATGTTGGTTGTTTGCAAACTTTGGAAAAAGTATCTCGGCAGGGAATGAGGAACAGCAAGAACGAGAGAAGAACAACGAAGAAGGCAATCTGTATGCTGGAGAAACATAAGTTTTGTTTACGGTACGCATTTGCACAATAAATTTATGGATAGCACAAGACATACAGGAAATTGTAATCAAACCACAAATACTTCGTCTGTTGTTTTCGTATAACATTTTGGGCAACAGTTTTTTTAATGTAAATTAAATAAAGAATAAAAACAAATCGGATTTTAACAAGCAGAAATATTAACAAGCAGTTTTGAAAATATTTCTCTTGAAAATAACATTACATTGTATTTGATGGACATTTCAATGGAGTGAATAATTTTCAGTTAAAATTTACCGCATGAGAGATTGAAGATGACGTATCAGCTCTCAGCAGTTCATGCAGGGATTGGATGACTGATGAAAAAGCTTTCTTCAAAGACTGCAAAAAAAGGTCACCTTCAGCAACTAATAGCAAACCAAAAATCAAAGGAGTTAAAAAAAAGAAATTGCTAAATTTTTTAGCAGCGTCTACACATATACTTGATTATCCGACTTAAAAAAACTTTTCTAAACAAATTAAAAACAATTTAAAGTAAAAATAACATTTAATCATCAGTCAGTGAACCCACCCAAGCAAAGCCAAATCCACCCTAACAAAGCAGAACCCACCTTGACAAAGCAGAACCCTCCCTGGCAAAGCAAAACCTACCCTAGCAAAGCAGAACCCCCTAGCAAAGCAAAACTCTCCCTAACAAAGCAGAACCCCCTAGCAAAGCAGAACTCGCCCTACCAAAGCAGAACCCACCCTAACAAAGCAGAACCCTCCCTAGCAAAGCAAACCCCCCCTAGCAAAGCAGAATCAATCCTAGCAGCAAAACCCGTCCTAGCAAAGCAGAACCCTCCAAGCAAAAAAAAACCCTAGCAAAGCAGAACCCTCCCTAGCAAAGCAAAACCCACTTAAACAAAGTAAAAAAACCCTAGCAAAGCAGAACCCACCCTAACAAAGCAAACCCCCTCCTAGCAAAGCAAAAACCCCCTAGCACAGCAGAACCCATCCAACAAAGCAAACCCCCCCCTAGCAAAGCATAACCCACTCTAGCAAAGCAGAACCCACCCTAATAAAGCAGAACGCACCCTAGCAAAGCAAAACCTACCCTAGCAAAGCAATCATCATCATCTGATTGAGAAGGAAGTTCCATTTTTTGCACAGCACTGCCGTGTTTTGAACTGAAACAAGTCGATGGTTAGAATTTAGAAATGATTAAGATTAATAAACTTGTTTCACTTTGAATTTTTAAAAAAGCTTTGATGTTTTCATTTTGTTTGAAAATGAGTAAAACTAAATCTTAAAAAATTTTCACGCGTACAATTATTCAAAAAACGAGATTAAGTTGTTCTAAAAGTAACTAGCTCAAGCTGATAGATAAAAAGTTAGACTTGTTAAGCCACTCTTAATTTATTCACTTTTTAAAGCTAAAACAACAGCCTTTTAAACTGCTTTTATAATCTAAAATGTAATTTATTCATGAAGTAAAAACTTTAAAATTCTGCACGTATAGCAAAGCAGAACTGACAGAATCTCCCACCTTCGTGACAAGACAAGGACGTCGATGGCGTGCGCCATAATCGAGCAAGATTGCTGTAATCTGGATACAACAGAATTTCACTTTTATAGAAATAGAAATTGCACGAAAACCAAAGATTGTAAAAAGGCGATATTAGTCAATCTCAGGACTTTTTTGGGTTCGTAGCAAAAACATTATATTCCTTCGTTTATTGTTGTATTGTTTTGTTTTTGCCTAATAAAAAATTGATTTGATTACAATTTTTTGAACACATGAGGAGACGCGAAACACTATGTCCGCAGCATAATGACTGGGAGGTTTTTTATGCATCTTAACGAAGATTAAAATATTTAAGAATTTAAAACCCTTCTTCGGTTTGACTTTGATGCGGCAAAATCACTTCCATATGGCAACATTCCTAAAATTTTCATATGGCAACATCCTTGAAACTTTCCTTAAAGCTTCAAACAACATTTTTAAATCATTATACATACAGTGTATGCACGGGTAAAGATTTTGCAACGTCTTACACATAGAGCATGGTACAAGGTCACAGCAAGTACTCACAGATCGATGATCGAGAGTGTACGAGGGTCGC
Organism: Diplosoma virens; assembly: GCA_963680785.1. NCBI lineage: Eukaryota > Metazoa > Chordata > Ascidiacea > Aplousobranchia > Didemnidae > Diplosoma > Diplosoma virens. Next base: position 38,065,971 of record OY796883.1, read on the forward strand.
AATCGAATGACGTCACGTGGAGCTTGCTGTAACTCTTCTCGATGTTGAGGAACCAGTTCGCGCAAGCTTTCATCTGTGATATCAGCAAGTGTTAAAGTTGGTTTAGACCGAGAAGGTTTGGTGAAAAACATAAAAACGAGTCGAAAAGTGTTCATACTAAAATCGAAAGCGTAAATGAAAGCCAAAGCGTAAAATTTTCTGTGCTTAAGCAGAACAATATCGACGTAAACATTTTTAGCTTGGTTCACAGTGAAATTGTTTTAAGAAAAAGCAAGTGAAAAGCAGATTATTTTGAAAACGTGACGGAAACTTCGCTTTTGCTTGCTTTTTTCGCAAACGCTTTCAGTCGCGACCAAGCTCCACACTCCTTTCGAGAACGAAGTTGTTTGCAACGCGTTTAATAGAAATAAAATTTTGAAAAACCCACAAACGACAGGATTTCAGACACGGGAAAGTCCCATCAAGATACGAACGTGATCACCTGGTTCTTGAGCATCGTGTTTTCGGACAAACCGCGACTTTCCGATGACGACGGTTCGGCGTTCATCTTCGATATGGCGGGCGGGGGACAGGATCGAACCAGAGAGCAGGCGTTCGAAAGTTGAACGTGTGCCTGCAGGGTCTCGCAGCGTAGTCGCGCGTACTCGCACTGGAAAGCGAGGGCGTGGTTCGGGGTGACGGCGGCCTGCGTCGAAACAATCGAGATTGAGCGGGAGGAATACGACGAGCCTCAACAAGCTTTATGACGTGATAATTGTGGCAAAAGCTCGTAATGTAAAACGGTCGAACATTACGCACAAGATATGGACTCGTTTCCACTACAAGCGTAGGAGGGAGTATTTTTGTTTTTTCTATTGATTTATTGCTTTTCTTAGCGCTTAAGCGCAGAAAAAAGTAAAAAAATCAATGAAACAAAACAAAAAATACTCCATTCCACGCTCGTAATGGAAACAAGCCCTAAGACTGTTCCATCAACAAAACGCTTATTCGTTTGAAAATTTAAGAAATAAAATCGCACACATCAGAACTCAAGCACTTGCTTCGAGAAACCCTCGACGTTTATAACAAACGACTAAAAAGAATTTTAAACAAGACTCGACCGTTAGATAAGTGACGGCTTGGTGGTAGTGGTGGATCGCTTTCGACAGACGACTGATCGAGGTCAATTTGTTTTGGGCGGGGGAAGCCCCTTGCAGAACGACGGACTCGGCCAGCGACAGGTCGGAGAGCGCGACGAGCCAGAAGTAATGTTGCTCGGAGGCGACCGACTTCGAAATGCGCGTGAACAGCTCTCGCGCGGTCGCGTATTGTCCCTGTCCAATTAAAAAACGTTATCCAGGGCTGAGATGGGGGGATATGAGTTCTTGGACCGGTACAAACAAACGAAGCTCAATAAAACTTGTAGATTTTTACTCGACAATGCAGTGATAAAGTAACTATAGACCATGACAAAGTTTTAATCTCTCTGTAGTTCGGTGAAATTTACTTCTTCCAATAAATCGCGACACATTCTTTTCCGTGAACGACTGCTATTTCGCTTTCAAAATAATTAACCCTTTGCGGTCGTAAGGTGAGTATAGCTTGCCTTCATAAAATATAAAAACAAAGCCTTAAGGGCAAAGGGATAATTAATGACCAATTAACTTTCACTGGAATGTTCAATGGAAATGGAATTTTATATTTTATGAATATAAAATTCCATTATATAAATGGAATTTTATATTTTATAATTTCAATGGAATTTGTCGGCAGCGTGGTCGAGTGGTTAAAGCACCGGACTGATGATCAGCATGGTCTAGGTTCAAAACCCACGTGCGCCATTCTGTTGTGTCCTTGGGAAAGACACTTTACGGCACTTTCCCCTGCTTGGTGGTCTTGACAAGCAGTTCTAAGTTGCAGTCATATCTCTACTAAATTACTAGCGGACAGCAATATCTTGGCATCTCCGGAAGCAGGTCGGGGTAATTGCTTACCCTATGTATAGCGCCTCCGTCGCTTTCCTGCGAGTCAGGAGGATAAATATAGAGATAAAATAAAATAAATAAAAATAAATAAGTTACAATTGTCTTAATATTCTCCTTTGACTGCAATGTACAATTTGGTGATATTATGAGTGACGTAATAATTCAGCTTGGCAACCGTCGCAATCAATGGAGCGTCTCAGCAACGAAATTCTTTAACGAAGCATGTCAGACACTGGCAAGTCGAGTTTAAATCTCGAAGTTTCGAACACAAAAAGAACTCTGTGTACGAACCATTCTGCAAGCTTGTCTTGCCACACGATATATCGTCCAGTGGTCGAGCGCAGAAGACTCGATGTCGTCGATTAGTCGATTGTCCAGCGACGATTTTCCTTGTTCCTGATTGGAAATGAATAGCAAAGTGCATATGGAGGCCTGCGAAAAAACGAGATGAAATCGCTTGTTGCCGATACGAATCATGACGTCACTTTTTGATGACACACTCACTTTGACGCAACATTGTCTCGCGACGTCGTCGTCATCACAAGGTTTACGGAGCAGAGCGAAAAGCTTCGAGTTGTAAAGTGAGAGTAGCCCGGATGTGTGACTGCACAAAGAAATTCATGCCTTTATATTCTTTAAAACAAGTTCCCCTGGTGAGGATGTTTGTGGAAGCGTACTTGCTGCATTCTAGTTGTAAACCCGATACAGAGCAACTGCTGTGCAAGGACACAAAGCATCTATGAGTAACAAACGATAAAAAACCATTTCGGTTCAGAAGCGAACCATCACCTCGATGACGCAACACCTGCCAGGGTTTCCAACATCACTCTGCTAGTTTCGCTGTACAACGGCACGTCTCCACTCATCAGTAGCGACATGAGCGCTTTCACAACTCGCACGTCCGACCCCTTACATGCAACGCAGAGCTGCCCCAACGACGACAAGAGAATCTGCAACACCAGCCTCTTAGTTTCCTGCGACCACTTTTTGAAGAGAGCAATTTCAAGTATCCATGTTATCAAAGATAAATATTTTAAAACTGAAAATACCAATACATCAAATTGGTTTATAACGTGGCCAACTTGATTTTAAGTCAATTTTTTGTCAGTTTTCTCATAGTTACGGCGAACAGTGAATGAGACCCAAACTTTAACTACGGTAACTGCAAACTGAAGTACGACGTCAGCTCTTCTCCAGATCCTTTTTAAAACAATTGCCTCATCTTAAAAAAATTAACAAGTTGTAATTAAAAATGCACAACAACCAACCTGAAAACTCAAGTGACACTGTAGAGCGATTCATTACTTTCAATAAAAGATTAAGAATTACATTTAAGAAATAAATCAACTAAACTCTTTACTTTTAAAGCCTTAGCATCCATGGAACTTTTCTCGCTAGACGGAGCCAGCAGCAACAACAACGCTTCAGTCGCATCGACAACTTCCTCCTTCATAGCTGACTGTCGCTTCGAGCTCAGACTCGATGTGAACTTGATGAGCGAGGAGTAGAGCTTAGTGGCGAGTGCAGCTTGCAAGAGATCGAGATCGTAACAGCATTGCCGACACAGTTCGAGAATGGGGCTGCCTGTCGAAGCAACGTGGCACAAACATGGACATGAGTGTTGTTATGATGATGCAAAATCGCTTGTGTGAGAATTACAATTGCTTTAATTCGCAAGATAATAATCAAACGAATTTAATTTTACATTTAATTGTGTAATCGAATTCCTATAAACTTCAAACGGTTCGAGTTCGTACAGTAGATACATTTCTTTTAACTGAAATATTTTACCTTCTTCTAAATTGATCGTAACTAAAGTTTTCGATTCAGCCAATGAGCTCAAGACACGGATGATTCCACGAAGCAAGGAATTGGACAGAGTGGAAAGTTTATAAGCCTTAAAAATATTTAGTAAAGTAGTAAAAGAGAAAGCCAGCAGAAAAGCACACAAGAATAAAAACTCACTTCACACAGGAGCGAAATGTCGGCGTCTGACCAAAGATGAGGAGCTCTTTGAGCGAGAAAATTCAAGTCGTGAAGCGATTCCGATTTGACAGCTTCCCTCGGATCACACTTAAGATACTTTAAAAGTAGAGACACCTAAAAATGTATCGTAGTCTTTCGACGTGGTGCAGGAACAAGGTTTTTATCAGCTGAAGCTTTGGCTTCGTTGACTCATGGTCTACTTAATATCGTAAGTAGGTCGTGGTTGACTCCATCATTACGACGGTCTATCTCAAGAGTTAGTAACACCTTCGGTCTGTTATACTTTTTCTATGAAGCAATTTTATCCCAAAAACTTAAAAAGTTTTGTTTCCAAAGTAAAAGGTAATCTATTGATGCCAATTTATTTTTTACATGGAGCAGAAGATTGAATCGTTGGTATCAAAAAGCTCTAAAGCATCATTTAAAAATTATTTTTATAAAGAATAAAAAAAAAGTAAAAAACCTGGGTCGAAACAAGAACAAGCTCAAAATAGAGAATTTCTTCAATGTCGGGATTAGAGTAAAACAATAAACTTTTATAAGGAGCTTGCAAGCAAAACATTTCTTTAAAGAAAATCTTAGGCTTTTGTTACACATCATTAAACATATTTTACTGATAGAAAAAAATTATCTCCGACATGTAAATAAAGAAACAAAAGTTCAAAAATAAAGAAATTAGCAATTTTAGCGTACTTGTTCAGTAATATCGACAAGTGAATGAAGAGACAACTGCGTCAATGTACCAAGGGTGACAAGAACAAAATCTTGGGCAGGATAGGAAGGAAGCAGATCAAGAAGAATGTTTCTTGCTTTTGATGATATCTGAGTGTAGCCATGGCAACGCATCAGTAGGTACAATTTTTTTATTCAAAGAATCGGTGACGGTATAACACGCTAATCACACAAATTTGATAGCTGACTACATATATCTAAAGATTTACATATGTAACACGTTAAGTTTAATTGGTAATTTAATTATAATTATATTGGATAATTAAAAGAGCAGTGGTTTGGCAATACTGATAGAAAAAATAACATGAAAAACTTGCAGCTCGCGACAAAACATCAGTAAGGAATTAGATAAAGTTAATAAAGATTTTTAAAAAATTCTAATAATATATACCTTGATACTATTGGGCCACATAAAATAAGAAAATGCATACCTGCACATCGTAATGCATGTGCTGCATAACAGGAATTAACTTGAGTTTTACTTCAAGTGGTGTGGAAAGACCTAAATGTATTTATTACACAAATGTAAGGGAGAATTTTTATTTATTTACCGTAGTTCAAATTAATCTGTTCCAAACACAGTCATACAATTAAATCTATAAAAAAATATAATAGATTTGAGTAAAAACTTTTTATAGAACTCTGGTATATAAAGTCCTTACTTTTTCTTTGAATAAATTCAAGGCAAGTGTCCCATACATTGCATATCAAGAGGAATAAATGGTCTCACATTTGATGTGTTTGATGTTTACATATTTTAACATGAACAATTGATTTAAACAATGTAATTACATGGGATAGCAAAAATACAACCTATCAGCACTAGCCTAAAAGTATTACCTTGCAACATAGAAGATAATTTATTGCAGATACTAGATGCAAAGTTATGTGAATGAGATGCAAATTGCGTCGTTGCAAAAATAGCAGCTTCTTGCTCAATTCGGTCATGAGAATCCAACCCTTGTCTAATGCTGTGATGAGCATTCTTTTTTTCGCAGATAATACAAGAGACACTTCCAAGCATTCTATAAAAAATTAGCATATGGACGTTCAAATCCAAAAATTCTAAAGTATGCAAACTTCAATTGTTTTATTTTAAGACACCCAAATTTCAGTTTAAAATTGTTTGGTATTTGAAACACTTTTAAAAAATAATCATACCTTAAAGTAAGGGCTCTAGCATATGGATCATTACTGTGTATGACGGTGTAAATTCTTTTCATGAACTCATCAACATTTAAAATTTTATCTAAATGCTTTGTGCTTTGCTGGGCGACTCGAACAATACAAAGCCTCATAAAATTATTTCTGAAATATAAAAAAAGTCATTATATACTGAATTCATACTACTAATACTTTTTGCTAAATCTGAATAACAATTTGAGTTTACAAAAATAAACTAAACAGAAATTATAAAAAAAATTTCACTAACTGTTTATCAAATGTGGATATGTATGGATATATATAGCTAGTCTAGTGGACTAGTCTAGTTGTACGTATATCTAGTACATATACTCGTATAGCTAGTCTAGCTAGACTAGATATATATTAGTCGACAGCGTGGTCGAGTGGTTAAAGCACCATGCTCATGATCAACATAGTCTCTGTTCAAAACCCACTCATGCCATTCTGTCAAAGACACTTTACAGCACTTTCCCCTGCTTGGTGGTCTTGACAAGCAGTTCTAAATTACAGTCATATCTCTATTAGATTACAAACGGAGAGCAATATTTTGGCATCTCAAAGCAGGTGGTGGTGGTGGTGGTGGTGGTGGTTTTACCCGACTCATTCCCAGGGATGGGGGCGCAGATCAATTCCGCGGAATCCCAATAGTCAGGCGACTCCCCCCGCAGGGGAGCAGAGGTCCAGAAGAGAAGGGGTGTGGCCGAAAATGGCCCGACGCAGAGGGTCTAGCACAGGGCAGTCGAGCACGAGATGTGAGAGATCCTGTGGTTCAGAACCACAGTTGCTGCAAGAAGGAGTCTCGGCTCGACCAATCCTGTGGAGATATGAGTTGAGGAGAGTGCTGTGCCCGTTGCAGCGTAAACGGGAAAGAGCACAGCGAGCGGAGTGAGGGAGAGTAAGCTCCTCGGGAGATACTGTAGGGATTTGGTGGTGAAAGAAACCAGATTGGATACTGCGTCTCCAACTGGTGTAAAGGGATAGTCGTTGGGAGGAGATAAGGGGTGTGAGGGATACTGATATACTGGAGGGATCGAGAGAGGCACCGGCTTTAGCTAGAGAGTCAGCTAAGTCGTTACCTGGGAGGGAAGAGTGACCAGGTATCCATTGTAGATGGACAACCTTGGATTGAGATAGAGAGTTAAGAAGAGATTGGGTATTGGATAGGGATTTTGGGGTTAAATATGGTAGGGGGGTAGAGAGAGTTGATAGGACAGATAAAGAGTCAAAAAAGAAGGTGATAGAGTCGAAATTACATGTCTTGGAGTGAGAGATACACCACTCAAGAGCATGTAGGAGAGCGAAGGTTTCAGCACTATAACTGGTAGCCCAGAGACCTGTCAAGAAGGAAAGCAAGGTAGCAGTGACACACTTTGTACACTTGATGTGTATCCCTGCACCACCCTGTCCCAGCCCGCCAGGCACCGAACCGTCAGTCCAGGCAGAGATATCGCTGTTAGATAGAGTGGAAAGATGGGAGGTAGCTGCAGTGTTGCAAAGGGAGGAGGGGTCTTTGCGAGAGCATGGGGATGAGAGGTGGAGTGAGATTGTGTAATTAGATGGGGTAGACCAGGGGGGTTTAGGAGGGCAGAGGATTAGTGGTTCACGGGTGAGATGTAGGTTAGGGGTAAGGTTATGTGATCTGGAGAAGGATCTCCATGAGCTCTTTTTGAGACGTGTACGGGGGTTAGAGTCCGCAAGAGAGGCTGTGGGAAAGGTGGGAGGTAGACGGAGGGCTCGTTCAAAGAAGGAAAGGGATTGGTGAGTGAGTGTGATTCGTAGTGGGGGTAGAAGTGCTTCTAAATGAAGTAGAGGAATGGGAGTGGACGATAGACAACCTGTGATTACTCGACAGGAAGATCTATGCATCCTCTCCACGGAGGTGATGTGAGTAGGAAATGAGAAGGGAAACCAGCCTGGGGAAGCATAGGTGAAAATGGGGCGAATGAAGGCTTTGTATAGGGCAGTGGTTTTCAACCTTTTTGGTGGTGCAGAACCCCAATGAAACATTCTAGAGGCTTGAGGAGCCCCTGTGCGGTAATTTGATTGTCTTATGCCAGGGTGGTACAACTTCTGCACTCTTGTGGGCCACTTTTCAAAATTATTCGAGTTTGCGGGCTGTAACCGGCTAAAAACACCTATTTTCGTCCCAAAATCAGGGTATTCTCTAAAAAAAAAGGTCTTCACGTGGAATCGGTCTCCAAAATTCCTATTTTCGTCCCAAAATCAGGGTGTTCTCCAAAAAAAAAAAAAGGTCTTCACTTGGAATCGGTCTCCAAAGTTCCTATTTTGGTCCCAAAATCAGGGTGTTCTCTAAAAAAAAAAAGTCTTCACTCGGAATCGGTCTCTAAAATTATTAATACAAACTGTACTCAATAATACAAATTATTAATACTGTAAAATATTACATTAGTTCTCGTAAAAAATTCAATGAAAAACTTGAGCCTAATGTTTCTTGCAAAACTCTTTAAGATTGGGTCGTGTTTTTGATAGACACGCACGAAAGTCATCTTCCACAGACAACTTGCGGAACCCCTGAACTGTTCTCACGGAACCCCGGTTGAAAACCACTGGTATAGGGTACATAAGGATTCTTTTGATGGACCCCAGGAGGCAGAGGCAATGGAACGAAAAGCACGGAATCGGCTGTGAAACTTTTTCCGTAAGGATAAGACGTGATATTTGAAAGAGAGAGTGCGGTCGAAGGTTACACCGAGAAAGGTTGGACGAGGGTTGAATTTGAGAGGGGTGTTAAGAATGTGCAGAGAGGGTTGTATACGTGATTGGTAGGGGTCTAAGCTGAAGAAGGATGTTTCACATTTGAGGGGGTTGAGAGGAAGGCGCCATTTTGAGGACCATTCCACCAGTCTGTTGAGGGCAGCTTGTACTACAGCGGTTGCACACTCAACACTCGGGGAGGAGGCCCAGATGGCTAGGTCATCTGCATAGAGAGAGGTCTTAACAGATGCAGGAAGGAAAGTGGGAAGGTCATTAATGTATAAAGAGAACAGAACTGGTCCTAGAATTGAACCTTGGGGAACTCCTCTTCGGAGACGGAAAGGACGACTGTATGAATTACAGATACGGACTTTAGAACGGCGATCTGAGAGGTAGGATCGTATCCATTCGACAAAGCAAAGAGGAAGATCTAATGAGAGGAGTTTAGAGAGTAGGGCAGAGTGCCAAACTGAGTCAAAAGCTTTCGCAAAATCCACAGTGGCAAGGACTGTACGTGCGCCTGGTTTAGATTGGTGGAAGGAATCTGCGATTCTAAAACCAGCTTGCACGGGTGAGAGAATGTCGTGTAGTTCGAGAAAATAGGTTAGTCATCCTAAAATCATTCTTTCGAAGAGTTTGGAGGTACATGAAGTGAGAGAAATGGGTCTATATGAAGAAGGTGAGTCAGAGGGTTTTCCGGGTTGAGAATGGGGATGATTGTTGATTGTTTCCAAGCTGACGGGAAGGTGTGTGTTGACCAAGAAAGGTTGAAGATGTATAGAAGAAAATTTAACGCAGATTGTGGTAGGTGGGATAGAAGAGGGTAGGTAATTTGATCAGGGCCAGAGGAGGTTGAGGTTGAGAGTTGAGAGATAGCTGTAGAGAGTTCAATTGAGGAGAATAGTGAACAGAAAGTGGAATGCAGGGTGTTGCAGTGTGCAGTTCTGATTTGCTTCATTTGGGCTTTCTCGGTGCTTCGAAAAGGTTTTGGGGTTTGGGTAGAGAAATGGGACTGTAGGTGTGAGGAGAGATGGTTGGCACAATCTACAGGGGTATGGCAATTTGAGAAATTGGGAAGGTCAAAAGTAGTTGGGGAGGGGGAGCCAGAGATGGAGCGAAGTAGAGAGAAGACTTCGCTGGGACGGGTTTTAGGAGAAAGGCTAGAGCAAGTATTCTGCCATGACTTGGCTTTAGCCTTATTAATCACAGTGGAGGTATATCTGGAAGTAGCGATATAGTGCTGGCGGTCTTCTTCGGAACAGTGTGCCTTCGCAAATGCCTTTCGGCGTTTTGCGACGGCATCTGCGACTTCAGGAGACCACCAGGCTTTAGCAGGGCGGTTGATGTTGCCGAAAGGAATGGCAGAAGTGGCAGCATCATTGAGGAGTTTGGTAAAGGTGTGGGTGGCTTCAGAAAGAGAGAGTGTTGTAAAGTTAGAGGGAGTAGGGCAGTGGGTATCATATAAGTAAGGTATTCATCCCAGCGAGCTTTATTATAGTTAAATGAGGGGGGGCGGTGGAAAGAGTTAATTATAGGGGAAGTGGGAATAGTGATGGAGATAGGAAGGTGATCTGAGCCGAGGTCCGGAAGGGTCTGCCATGTGCATTTAGAGGCTATTCGGGCAGGAACTAGAGAAAGATCAGGGGAAGAGCGGTTTCCAGTGGCACGGTGTAGTAGGGTGTGGTGTTCGGGGTTGTTAAGAGGTAAAAGATCAGAGGAAAGGAGCCAATCAAACAGATCTTTGCCTGAATGGTCTTCCGGTGAGTGGGAGTCCCAGGATGAATGATGGCTGTTAAAGTCGCCAAAGATGTAAGTGGTAGGAGATGATGATAGGAGAAAGGGTGAGAAGGATTTTGGGCGAGAGTCGGAGGAAGTGGAGCAGATAGGAGGGACATAGACGTTGAAAAGATGAATGGGGGCGGCTCCTTTTATTTTAACTGCAATAGCTAAATAATCGGTGCTGGGGTCGAGGGAGGAGAGGGATTGTGTGGAGAGTGAAGTGTAGGATAGACCGTTTTTGACAAGTATCAGAACACCTCCTCCTAGGTTTCCCGTAGAGTTGGTAGTTCCTCTCCTCGTCATAAAACGGTTCTTTTGGAGGGTTTTGTAGCCTGGTATACGGAAGATGGAGTCAGAGGAGAGGTGTGACTCTTGTATGAAGATGAGATCGTACTGATTATGAGAGAGAAAGTGTAGGACTTCAGTACGATGCGGGCGAATCCCATTAGCATTCCACTGTAGGATTTGGAGGTTGTTTCGAGAGGGAGAGGAAGGATGGAAAGAGGATTGTGTGAGAGGAGAGGTGGTTTGTTGAGTTTGAGAAGGAGTAGTAGATGCTGAGGGAGGATAAGTATATATTAGTTGGGGGTGATTAGGAAGATAGGTGAGATTATTCGAGGTTGTTTTGGGGGAGGGTTTAGTTTTTGAAGATATGGTTTTGTGGTTGTTTGTGAGTGTAGGTGGGGGATTTGGAGTGTGAGAGGATGGAGATACAGAAAAGAATGAGGATACGGGATTGGAGTGTGAGAGGGAGGGGGGTAGTTGAGAAGAGGATGGGCACATTGGGCAAGTCCAAGAGTGTCCCGGGGAGATTTTGCGGAAGTCAGCGAGAGAAAGACCAGAGCAGGAGAGGTGTACCCAGAGAGAACAGCCGGTACATTGTATTGATCTGTTTCCCCAGGTGACTCTACGGGAGCAGACAGAGCAGGGGTCTATAGGGCCAGGGTTGGGGTGAATGTCACCGCTGATAAGAAGAAGAATAGAGATAAGAATCAGCGGTGAGTGGGATGAGTAATGAAGAGGTTTGGGGTGGAAGGAGGGACGAGGAAGAGATGTCCGAGAGAGAATAGAAGGGGTGGGGGGGCAGTCAATTGGGTTTAAGAGTGCTGTCCACATGTGACCGCGCATCGGACAGCAGGGATAAAAAATGAGAAGAGTTGTCCAAGGGAGAATCGCCCGAGGATGAGACCCTCGGGGAATTGACAAGCCATTTCGACCCTCTCCAGTGCAGGGAAGGGGACTGCACCACCACGTTGAGGTGGCTTGTCGTTGGTGCAGTCTCAAAGCAGGTCAGGGTAATTGCCTACCCTAAGTATTAGTGCCTCCATCGCTTTCCTGTGAGCCAGTAGTATAAATACAGAGATAAAAAAAAATATATATATATGTGGGGATATGATGTAGACAACTGCAGAAGTGCTAATCTTAGAGCAATTGTAAATAAATTACATTGAGTTGCTTTGAAAAATGCCCTCATATTGGTTTCTGCTTGAAACTTTTTATTTGGTATTTTAGTTGTCAAAAAAGTGATTTTAGTACATTCTAGAGCTACCTGTCAAGACTTCCAAGCATATAGGAAAGTAAAGAAAGTAATGTCTTTCCTAAAGCACAACATAATAAAAATAAAAGTTTAACCAAAACCATGTTGAGCCTTCAAAATGAGATTCATTCTATAGGCCATGTTGTTGACAAGCAGTAATAATAGAAAAAAACTTTATACATGTGTACAGAGGCGCACCCAGGGGGCTGATTTGGAGGTCATGTCAGCCCCCTTTTAAACATTTTTGTTAGCCTCCTTTTTGCCTGGCGTCAGTCCCCTTTGCGCGCTGATACGCAAAAAAAGATAAAACTTTTGCGCAGATAAGTAAAGTTATGCTTCGTGCCAACTTAACTACAACAAATGGTTTTTGTTTTTCTTTTCTCAAAGGGTAGAGACGAGAGCGTTTTCGCACGTTTTCGCTTCAGTGTTTTTTTCGTAAAGTGTCCCAATTTTTAGCACAATTTAGATCTATAATTGCGTTTGCCATTTTTAGTATCTACAACGTTCAAAAAAATTTTTACGTGATGCCTTAAGTATACACTAAACATCGTTCACTTCCTAACAGACGCCCCTATACGGTGGATGAGTTTTAATTGCCAAAACGATTGCGAAAACCATTATTTACATTTAACGGCATTTAAAAAGAAACTCGAAACCTTGGATCTTTAGTCAAATTTGCTGCTTTCGCGCTGTATGTGGCACCCGATGGCCATTGTTTAAGCCTGGGCAACAATCATTTTATTTCCAGTTTTTTAACCAAGAGTTTTTTATCCAGTTTATCATAGCTTTTATTATGACATCACACTGATCTTTTTGTAACACAGTTTGCTTTCAAAAGATTATGCTGCACAATGCAGGATATTATAGTTTTGCTTAGCTGAAGCGATCATTTGCTAAAGTAGGAAAGCTCTTATACAAGTTGAATTTTGCGATCGCAGATTATTAATTGTGATGTAACAGTTTACCTTACAACCTTTAAATAGTACTGTAGTTTTTTTAATTGAAACGATTTCTATGACGAAATAATTTGGTTAGTACATTCTAGGAAATTCTGATGGCCTTACATATAAAATTAAGATTTTAAAATTCAGTAAATTACAGTAAAAAAAAAAATTTCGGTGTTTTTTGATATTGAGTTTTAATTTTATCACAAAAACCATTAAATCTCCAAAACATCTGCTAAAATTTATTGCTTATATGAAAACAAAATTTATGAGCAACTTGAAATTTCTCTATTCTGTAAAATTTTAAATAGCCTATGTTCTTTAACGTGGTTCTGACCAGAACTCGTTTTGCAAAATAACAAATAAGGCAAATGAAAAAACAAGACTTATAGGTTTTCAACAAGTACAATGTATGAAAATGGGAATTAATGAAGTGACTCTTTTGGAAATGGGAATTCTTATTTCCATTTCCAAATCTTCCAAAAGAGTCACTTCATGGAATTCTCACCTTAACTTTTCGCGCTACCATTTCAGCTTAGAGCTTACGATAACTTATACCTGATAAGGTCCAAAGACCAAAACAGGCCTGTCGCATAATAATCGTCGTCTTTGTTAATTTGTTTTTGTCGCTTTTTTACTGTTTCTATTTAACTCGTTGAAATTCCATTTGATTGGTTACATTGTGATCTCTTTAGAAAATATATTGTACTTGTTGAGAATTGATTTTTCACATGTTGCATCCGCTTCGGCCTGGATACTTTTTAAATGTTTTTTCACATTAATTGTGTTGATTAAGTTATAGCAACGTTTCTTGATTGTCAGTAATTTATAGGTTTTAGTTACTTTCTTAAAACAACACTAGAATGATCGGTAGCACTAGTTGGCTTTTAGATAGCGAGCTGAAATCTGCAGAAAAAAACGCCGCCATCAGCAATTTCGCAAGACGCGATAAAGTCTTCGTGACGGCGAAAAGCATCGGGCGCGCTCGTAGAGTTTACTGAAGTAGGCGGTAATTAGAAAACACCCCGGGGGGGTGTGGGGGGGCAAAGCCCCCCACGTTTAAAAAAATTTGAAATTCTGTCAGCCTCCTTTTTGGGGGGGCTGGGTGCGCCCCTGCATGTGTATGATTTGTAAAACATGATTTTTTTGATTTTTATTACACTATAAAAATATGAAAAACTTCAAATAAATGCATTAAAACATAAGCATCAATCCCAGCATACTTTTCGCATAATAAGCAAATACATAATTTAATACTAGTACATAATTAATACATATCTTAAATACACACCCAGTTCTAAATGCATCAGCAAGCTTCAAAAATGCAGAGTTAATTAAAATAGGAAATGGAAACCTTGTGAATAAGCTTGGAAAACGAACAATTGCTTCACATTGTTCACCAACTTTATGGGCCCTCAAACCTGTAACATTTAAAACATACCAATGAGAAAAGAATTAAAAAAGATCACTTTGACACATCCAATTTAAAATAATAAATCATTAATTTTAACTTATTTATAATTCTATTTAGTGAGAAATATTATAGTACAGTTGTAAAAAGATAAACCAAGCATCTCAATTAGATAACACTGAAATTTTTATTTCTATTAATGTATAACAATAGATGAATGGCTAATGCATATAGACATGCAATGTGTACATTTGACAACTCAGATAAAAAACTAAAGATTCAATTAATTTTTTTTAAATATTTAACATTCTCTGGGGATATGGCTTGAATGTGTGAATTGATTTTTCTTAAGTTTCACATAACTATCAATTTGTTCTCACCCACAACACTGCTTTGTTTGAAGGTGCTATGACCAGACAATTGATGTTATGTATGTCAAAACATACGTTACAAGCTGCCTCCTTATTAATGTTTATATTAATATGCATTACAACGTAATTTTCTGCTGATTGTAAGTAAAAATATAAAAATATAAAATTCCATGAATATATAATCTATAAAAATACCAGTAGGTTTCATAAATTTCATAAAATATTTAAGTTGAAGCAATTGAAGCACAATAGAGCCTTTGCTTCTAAGTTGGGTCTCTTCCTTCCTCTTCTTTGCTTCCAAGAAGTCACCGTAAGTAAGTTTGTTTTATAAAACTAACCAAAATCCTCCTTAGCATCAGGATGGAATAAAGAAGAAATCACAAATGAAAAGATCTCTCAAGAAGTGATAGTAACTGCAGGGGGTTCCGGGTTAGTTTCACAAACAAATATTGTTTATAATGACTTTTTGAAAAGACCCCATAAGTCTTTACAAACAGAGATTGCTTTTATAAGCAATTTTGGCTTCACCCAATAGGATTCTATTGTACATGTATTGGTATGCACTGATGTTTGCAATATGCAAAAATGCATATACATATGCACATACTTATTATATGCAAACAATAATGGTTCAATATAGTATTCTACATGTATTGACAGTCTGTTATTTTGAAATGAATTTAATTCATTCCTCAATAATAATAAAGTACAAACTGTAGTAAATTAACACTTTTCAAAGGATTCTGCAAAACACCAAGATTTTTGCATCTTGTTCATCCTTCACCATTACTAACCTTGCAGGCTTTGGAAATTTCCCAAAATTTAAAGGTTTATGAAGTAAGCAAGCAAATAGTAAAATAGAAGTAACTTTTTTTAAATACGCAGAAAGATTTTAAAAGTTTTATGCATTCTGACATAGTTTTTTAAAAATATAGATTGCAATTTTAAAGGTTTATGTCAGTGTTTCTTAAACTGTGTGTCACAACACACTATTGTGCTGTGCAAGATTTCTAAGTGTGCCGTGAAACTTTTTAAAATCGTACATTAATCCATGCTCCTCAACAGCAATACAAACACACTCTATAACTGAGGAAAAGTATGTTTCTTTATGAACTGCAACAAAAAAGCTTAAAAATTTTAAATGGAATTCTTATTACACAAATTTTTGTTGATAAGTTGTCTTCCAAGCTCATTTCAGTACACCACACATTTCAAACTTGCAGCCCGCTACGTCTTACAACAAATTTTTTGATCAGATGCTCAATACGAAATCAAATTAATGATAAATCCAGAACTAAATTTAAATAATTAAAGTGACAAGGTTTATTAGCAAGAACTTGATTTTCTAACCAAAATCAACCAACCAATTAAGTGAAGAACTTTTCTTTGGTCCTCACCTTGATTTCATGGTAAAATTTAAAAAATAACCTGGATCAGCAAAACAATTTAAGTGAAGACTTTTTTTTATCAACCTTCAATTTCTTTTGTAACCAGATTGGGGCCAGCAGCAAAATTTCAGGCTAAAATTTCACCGATGGGGCCCACATAGCCATGCAAGTTTGAAATGTCTGTCGTACATGATATGTGAAACCTAAATACTTTATTTGAAATCAAAAACAGTACAAAATCTAGTAAAAAATAATACAAGAAAGTTTTGACTTTATTTATAAAAAGTTAAATAAAAACTCAAGGCCTTTATGTAATACACTATAATGCAACAAGTAAAGAAAACAGGCAAAACTCAGTGCAGACCAAAAAAGATCTGTGCTCTGGTCCAAATGTGCCACAAAATTTGGAAAGGTAGCAAGTGTGCTGCGAGCACAAAAAGTTTGAGAACCACTGGTTTATGTTAACAAAAAGATTGAAGTATACCATAACGATAGCAAACCTTTGTCAAGTTCCATCAAAGCAGAATTAGCATCTTGCTGATGTTCATCCATTGCAAAATTTATATCAAAAAAAATTACCCCACAAAAATAAGTTATCTACATAATATTTTTAAAAATAATTTTTTTAGTTTTCAAAAAACGATAAAAACTATCTTTTTTTTTTCATTGTTCCTTAAATCGAATATAATTTTTAGAGTAACATAAAGTCATGAATTGATCCTAAATTCAATTTTTATCACATACTTATTTAAAATTAGTCTTATTTAATTCCAGGATATGATGACAAGTTTAATTTTTCTTTATAGTTTAAAGAAAAATTAAATTTATAAATAAGCTAAAATCACCATTTTTTTGAATGAAAATTGTGAGGCCTCAAGTAACCAAATACTTAAGTCTGACTAAAGTTTTGGCAACAGAATATTTTTCACCATTAATAAAGGTCTGTATGTGCACAATAGCAAATATGAATTAGAGCCAAATATTTTCATAAAAAAAAAAATAAAAAATAAATGTCCATTTATAAAATATTGAAGGTTCGCTAATAACAAAATGCAACAAAATGAATTTATAGTTTATAGATACTCCTATATTACCAATAATTGTAGAGACTGCAATTTACTGCATTTACTGTTTTTGTGCAACCAATTATTATGAATTCTATATAATTTTAAAAATTAACAATTCAATTGTTACAATTGCAAGTAATTGTGAATGGGTCATGAGCCACTTCATAAGACATCATGTTTCAAAGGAAAAGAAAAATAAGTTCCACAACTACATCTTGTATATTTGTACAACAAAGAAATGGTAGGTGTCAATCTTATGGATAACCTTGATGAGTCTTATCACCAAGGTTATGGGCTTTAAAGTGGTATTTGCATTACAAGATTGTAATACATATACTTATTATTGTATTATATATAGTAATATATGTTTACTAATTTAAAATAATGTGATAAAAATTATCAAATGTTTTAAGTATTTTATTTATCAAAGCTTAGCTTGCCCGTATGACGGATCATCAGTTGTTTTACTGTAAACCGTCGCACTAATCAAAACTAAAACCGCATTTAAAGTGAATATTTTGATTTAAAATCGCGTTGTCCATGTTTACTAATTTAAAATAATGTGATAAAAATTATTAACAAAATGTTTGAAGTGTTTTATTTATCAAAGCTTAGCTTGCCCCTATGACCGATCATCATCAGTTTTACTGTAAACCGTCGCACAAATCAAAACTAAAACTGCATTTAAAGTGAATATTTTGGTTTAAAATCACGTTGTCCATGTTTACTAATTTAAAATAATCTGATAAAAATTATCATCAAAATGTTTGAAGTATTTTATTTATCAAAGCTTAGCTAGATCACCGATCATCATCAGTTTTAATTTAAGCCGTCGCACCAATCAAAAGTAAAACTGCATTTAAAGTGAATATTTTGATTTAAAATCACGTTGTCTGTTATGAGTTCCACTAGTATCTGCAGTTAGCTCTTTTATTTATACGGAGTTACACGATAGTTATACGACTGAATCTGTAAGTTATACTAATAATTTATCACGCGGTTAACCACACTTATCAAACCAGAGAGAAGAAGGCAGTAGAGCCGTGCGCTATGACGTCACATATTATAACAACCCCCTTTTAAGAAGCTTTTTAGCGAAAAGGTTGTCTAAGAAAAATATTAGTACGTTGTACGAGCCCGATTAATAAACATGCAACAAACTATATACAATACGGCACAAGCGCTATGAGTTTTACGCTACTTCATACAAAATCCCTTAAATAATCAGGAAAGCGTTTTTGTCTCACGCTTCGCCGCGAGGTTGGAGATGGTGGGAAGACTTCATCTTCAAAATGGTCGTGACGTTCGTCTGATGTCATCATTTCCTCTTTGGGGTCTCCCCCTTCGGTGGGGAGAGGGCGAATAAAACGTCTATTGCGCCAACAGACTCGACCGCTCGGTAGTTTTATGTGATGGTCGCGGTTTCTCCCGACGCCGATGATGAGTCCCGATCGCAACCATTTTTTTGTAATATGGTCTTGAATTCGAACATGTTGTCCGATTTTTAGTGGGTTGAGGTGTTTTGCGCGTTTATTGTATTCGGTTTCTGCAGCCACTTGTAGATTTGATAAAGCTGCGTCCCACTTGTCGAATTTGTTTTGCCAATCTTCCTTGAAATATTTCAGTTTAGCTGGGACGATTGAACGTAGCGGGGCGCCGTATAAAATTTCGGCTGGTGATAACCCATGGGCCTTGGGTGTGTTAACCCATTCGATTAGGCCGCTGCTAAATTCATCGCAGTCGAGACTACCATGTTCAGCAGTTTTGGCAACAAGGTGCTTCATGGCTTTCACTGCTGCTTCTGCGTGTCCGTTTGACTGTGGGTAATGTGGAGTACTTATGGTGGAAGTTACTCCCCATTTCTTGAGAAACTGTTGAAACTTGCTTGATGTGAATTGCGGTCCTCCATCAGTTCTGATTTGTACTGGTACCCCTGTGTCCACGAAAAATTTTCTTATAGTGCTGATTATCTGATGTGAACTAGGGTCATGAGAGAACTCGCTGAGCTTAATCCATCCCGACAGACGGTCTACATAAGCCAGGTAAGTCTTACCGGCATAATAAAATAAATCTGCAGATACGTCTTCAAAGGGTCTTGATGGGAGGGGATCGCGTTGTAATGGTTCCTGTTACAAGCTTGGTTGGTGCTCTTGGCATTTCGTGCAGGCTCCAACGGTATTTTTGATGTCGCTATTGATTCCTGGCCAGTACACTATTTGACGCGCTCTTTGTTTTGTTCTTTCGATGCCTTGATGTGAGGCATGTAGCTTTGTCAGTATTTCTTTTCTTTTCTGTACCGGCACCACAATGCGATGGCTGTTCAGGAGAATTAATCCATCTTCGAAAGTAAGCTGATCTTTCAGCTTTTTGAAAGGTTGAGCTAATGGATATTCGTTTCCTTTTGAAAAGTTGCTTTTAATAGCAGTGATTAATTGTTGTGCTGCTTCGTCCTGCTGAGTACTTTCTTTTAAGTCTTCCAGCATTGGATCGATAAATGTTTCTTTTGTAACTTCTGGGTCTTTTCCTCTCAGAATTGTAGAAACGTTTTTGCAGATCATTCTGGTTGTGTCTACGTTTATGATATCTTCTGGTTCTGGGTCGCGGCACGGTGCTCGTGACAACGCGTCGGGGATCACATGGTCTTTGCCTTTTCTCCAGGTGGTGTGGAATATAAAAGCGCTGAGTTTTTCTTTAAGTCTCTGAATCCTGGGATTATCCACCATATCGAGTGTCTGGGTATTCAGGATTGACTCTAATGGCTTGTGATCTACTATCAGCTCGAAATTGGGTAAGCCTTGCAGATATATGCGGCATTTACGCATAGCCCAAACAACAGCGAGCAATTCCAGTTCAACCATAGCGTAGTTGGCCTCAGTCTCAGTTATAAAACGTGATCCTGCTTGAACCAATTTCCACGTTTCTTGATGTTTTTGAAAAAGTGCAAAACCTAGACCTTTCAACCGAGATGCATCATTTCCAGATTGGGGTCGAATGCAACCAAAATATGGGGGCTACAAAGAATTTCTTTTGTCTTTGTAAATGCTTCTTCATGCTGGGGTGACCAGAGAAAAGCATTTTTTGGTTTGAGCAAGTCCCGAAGTGGGCCTGCTGCTTCACTGAGTAGGTGAGTAAATCCGCCCAGCTGGTTTGCCATACCCATAAAAGATCGTAATTCAGTTATATTTGTTGGAGCAGGGAATTCAGAGATTGCTTCAATTTTTGTGGGGTCTGCTCTAATACCGTCGCTGCTCACTATATATCCGACATATCTCACAGCACTTTGTAGTAACTGCACTTTCTTCGGATTAAGAGTAATACCGTGTTCTCGACATCTGTTTAGTACAGCCACTACGGTATTCAAGTGCTCCTGTGGGGTTTCGCCTTGAATAAGAATGTCATCTACCACTTTTTCGACTTTTTCAATGCCTTGCAGAGCTTCATCGCCTCTTGCGCAATATTCGTCTTGAGAAGAAGCTAGTCCCATCGGAGCTCGAAGGAATTTAAATCTTCCGAACGGCGTAATGAATGTGGTAAAGTCTTGACTTTCTTTTTCTAAAGGTACTTGCCAGTATCCTTTAGTGGCGTCTAATGTTGAGAAAAATTTAGACGAAGAAGAAATATTCGAAATAGCTTCAGCAGGTGATTTAGATGGATGATATGGACGGCGTACGTATTTGTTCAATTTCTGCAAATCAATACAGAGACGAATTCCACCATTGGGTTTTTGTACAACGACCATAGGGTGCACCCAATCAGTTGCTTCTGTTACTGGTGCAATGACTCCGGCTTGTACAAGTTGGTCAAGCTCTGTCTTCACCATCCTTCTGAAAGCTAAAGGTATTTGGCGTGGAACAGGTAAAGCAAATGGAACAGCATCATCTTTCAAGGAAATTTTCATGGGTTTACTGTTCATTTCCCGTAATGTTGTGTCTTCAGAAAACACATCGCTGTACGATTTTATCAACTTGTTCTCAATTTTACTAATTTCTGCTTCAGTTGGGTTCTCTGATATAATGAATCTTGTGTTCTCTGCTTTTAATATGCTTGCTAATTTTCGAGGTGTTTTTGATGAATTTATCGGTTGAGGATACGTGTCAGGTAGAATGTTAACCTGTTGACATACGTACCAAGCAAGCAAAAAATCTTCTACCTCAGGACAGACGTAAATGGTTTCTTCCACGAATCGGCCGCAGTATTCGATAATGCATGGGAAGGTCCCCACGCATGTTACGGTCTGCCGATTTACTGCACTAAGAGTGTCTTGACTTGGAGGCATTAAATTATCAAGGTCTATTCCGAGCCGTTGAATGATGTTTACCCCAACAAGACTTGCTTCGGCACCTGTGTCTGGTGTAGCTTCTGTGGAACCTAACGGATTACGATGTTTAAGAGAAAAAAGATTAACAGTTATTTTGGGCGCCGCGGAGTTAGCAAAATTTGCATTAGCATTGCATCTACGCTTTATTTGTCCCGTTAACTTTTTCTTCGTTTCTTCGCGTCTGTTGAACCCGGGTTTGTTGTGAAAGCACACTGATGTAAAGTGACCTTTTTTGCGACATATTAAGCACTCTGTATCCTTTGCGGGACAGTAGGTTTGACCTTTTGGTGGGCAGGTCTTTTTACCGCATTTTGTACAGGGCTTTTTATTGCTCTCTTTAGATTTAGAGACATTTCGGCGAAATTTGCTTTGGTACGCTCTTCTCTCATTCAGCTGTCGGCTTATTCGCGCGTCGTCTAGTTTTGCTGACTCTTCCGATCTGCATAAATCAGTGACGGTCTGAAGATCAGGTAATGGGGACATGGCTAGGAGCTTTGTTCGAGTCTCTTTGTCATATATTCCCGACATGATTTTTGTGACTAAACGACGGTTTAAACATTCATTGCACAAGTCTGCGTCTCTTGCCAAAGTTTTAATCGCGATTAAAAACGAATCAAAGTTTTCGCCAGCCGCTTGCTTTCTCTCTTCAAACGCGACACAGTCTAACGCTATGTTTCTTTGACTCCGGATGTAATTTTTGATTTTATCTAACACTTCGTCTGGTTTAAGTGTAGTATCATCCGGGATAAGAAGTACATGTTCTACGGCTTCTCGCATTTCCATCGAAAAAAAACCGCAAAGCAATGCCAACTGACTGCTCAATGGCAGCTCTGTTGCAAGCGAGACCGTAGCATAATCGTTGTACGATTTACGCCATTTCGCAAATTCAGCTAACGAAATTCCCACCTGCAGTGTGGAAGGCTTTTGTGCGTCCGCTTTGGTTCGCCTTGCCTCGTTGTTAGAATTGTTGACGTCAATGGTTTGCTCACGTGATTCGCTTCTTTCGCTATTCGCGCTTTGAGGCAGCTGCTGTTGCGAAAATCGTTCGATTATTTGTTGCATTTGTCGCTGACTTTCGAGCTGCATTTGTCTCTGATTTTCGACATTCTGTTCTTGTGTTTGTCTTTGCATTGACAACTGTGCTTCTAAAAAAGTTTTCAACCAAGAAGGAGGTTCATCATTATTAATATTACTATTCGCGTTTTGATTAGATTGAGATAATTCGGCTATACGTTTGTTTGCTGCTTCTAATTCTGCTTGCAGCTCTCGGTTATTTTTTGCCATTTTTCTTTTATCTTCAATCTTTTACAAATCTCCGATCACAAACTTGCAGTATACTTCTATATTGGTTCGTAAGCTTATTTTATTCAAACAAATTTATAAGCAGACTGTCGACGACGCCATGTTATGAGTTCCACTAGTATCTGCAGTTAGCTCTTTTATTTATACGGAGTTACACGATAGTTATACGACTGAATCTGTAAGTTATACTAATAATTTATCACGCGGTTAACCACACTTATCAAACCAGAGAGAAGAAGGCAGTAGAGCCGTGCGCTATGACGTCACATACTATAACATTGTCCATGTTTACTAATTTAAAATAATCTGATAAAAATTATCAACAAAATGTTTGAAGTATTTTATTTATCAAAGCTTAGCTTGGCCAGATCATGATTATCATCTGTTTTAATGTAAGCGGTCGCACAAACCAAAACTAAAACTGCATTTAAAGTGAATATTTTGATTTAAAATCACGTTGTCCATGTTTACTAATTTAAAATAATCTGATAAAAATTATCAACAAAATGTTTGAAGTATTTTATTTATCAAAGCTTAGCTTGGCCAGATCACCCATCATCATCATCATCATGGTTTACGAGTTATCTTGCTGGAAGAACTCAACAAGTTGTATGCAATGGTGTTCTTTCTTCAAACATTAACCAAATAACCCATGAAGTACCTCAAGGTTCTATTCTGGGTCCCTTGCTTTTCTTACTGTACATTTTAGACTATGCCTCAAAAATAGTGAACAAATTATGTTTGCTGATGACACAAGTGTATTTATTAAAGAAAAAAACATTCACAAACTCTTCAAAAAGGGCAATAACGAGCCAGGGGCGCTGGAAGCGGGGGGGCAGAGGGGCAATTGCCCCCCCTTCCTTTTAATATTCTGAAAACACGGGGGCACAGGGGGGCAGATTGTGCCTTTTGGAATTTGTCTTACAGAAATATTTTTAGATCTGCTCTACATTTAACCTATGTAATCTCGATCACCATCAAATGCAACGATGTTTCTAAAATTAAAGACATCCGTAAATCATGGTACAATAATGAAAGTCGCGAAAATCGTAAGTTTTAGGTAGTGATGGATTTTGGGCGAGGCGAATGAGGCAGATGCTTGTTTAGAGTGAAAGAACGATTTGAGTGAAGACCTTTGATTTTGGGACAAAATAGGAAAATCAGAGATCAACTACAAGTGAAGACCTTTTTTTTTTAGAGAACACTATGATTTTGGGGCGAAAACAGAAAAATCAGAGATCGACTACAAGTGAAGACCTTTTTTTTTTTAGAGAACACTATGATTTTGGGGCGAAAACAGGAAAATTGGAGATCGACTACAAGTGAAGACCTTTTTTTTTAGAGAATACGCTCATTTGATTGCGACATGGTTGCTATAAACGACTTTTGTTGGAGTGCCTTTTTAACAAAAAGTGCCCTTTTTTTGAAATTTGCCTCCCTGGAAAAAAAAACTCCGGCGTCCCTGTAACGAGCTTAGTCGCATTGATCAATGGTTAATTGCCAACAAACTGTCAATAAATACATCAAAAACAAAACGCATGCTGTTTCGTTCCAAACATTTCAACACACAACATACAAACCTAAATCTGTTCATCAGAAATAATAAAATAGAACAAGTCAGCTCTTTAAAATTTCTTGGTGTCCACACATGAAATATTTATTGTCTAAACTTCGCAGTTGCCTCGGAGCAACAAGAAGGATTAGGTCTTTTTTAAACCAAAAATCTCTTCTTACTTTATATCACTCTTTCTTTAACAGCCATCTTCAATATTGTATAACAAACTGGTGCTACAGCAATAAAACTTTAGTCAACAAATTACAACAGTTATGTAATAAGTTTATTAGGATGACTTTTGGTTTAAAAAGAAATTACAACGTTAATGACATCATGTCAAAATATGAGATATTAAACATAAATCAAATGCTATTTAAGAGATAAATGTGTTGATGTTTAAACAAAATATTGGTAAAAATCCAATTGTATTTCTAGATGTATTTACAAAAGCAACGTCTAATTACATGTATAATACTCGAAATAAATCTAAATATATACCTAAGTTGTATTTTAATTCGTTGTGTCAACAGTCAATATCTTATCGTGGTCCTATCTTTTGGCATAAAGTTCCAAATTCATTGAAAAATAAAAAACAAAGTTTGGGGTCTTTTTGCAAAAACCTTCACAAATTTGCGTGCAAATATACTAAGTAATCGATTATTACTTTATTAATGTCGGAGCTAGTTTAAATATTAAGCGATATTTTAAAATTAAATGCTAACAGTTTGCTACAATAATTTTAAAAATTAAATGCTAAATAGTAATTAATTATTTTTAATAAAAAAGTCTTGGTTTTGGTTTTTGTCTTTTGTTTTTGTTAGGTAGCCCAAATGAAAATAAGCAACCAGTAGTCAACTATCGGTCAAGCAATGATTACAGATGACACTCCAATCCCAAAGTTTAACAGCAATTTAAATTTGTAGTTTAAAATTGTTTTTTTTTTTTTTTTTTGATTTGTTTTTTTGCCGACCATATACATTGAAATGGTCCTTTTGACCCGCGGCAGGATTTCTTTTGGTGGGTTTCTTTGCCTGCCAGAACCCCTTTTGGGTCTTGACCTCTTTGGTCACAGAGTTTGTTGTTTCTCCCACCCATGATGTTCCGTTCCTAAAAATTGCCCAAATTATGTAGATTCACAATCTCATAAAAAATCTCTTTGATTTCGCTTTGGTCCGGCTCAAATAGCCGAAGAAATAACAGTTTTGTAAGTAATTTAAATATTTTACATTTAGTTATAAAAAAATGGCAACACTGCATAATTTCGCTTTATTGAGAACATTCTGGATTTCCGCTTGACTTGTTTTTGCATGTGACGCAATAATGCTTATTTGTGATTGGCTTCATTGAGATAATTTCAGAACATTCGAGTAACCTTACCGACTGGTATAAATAAGATTCGCTGAAAAGCAGTATTATTAATTTGATGTTTCGTTGTGGTAACTTAGAATTGGAAAATTGTTACTGTGTGAAGTCATAGTTTTTGAACGCAAGTCTTTGGTTGTCTACGTGATTGTGAAGAATTAAGCTACTGAATTTATTTGATGTTGATTTATACTATTCGGGCTCCTAAGTGGATTGGAGCATATTTCTTAATAAAGAAGATATTGTGGTAGTCTGAGCTGTGATTTAGCTAGACTATATTTTTGCTGTCACTGGTTCGAAGGTCAGATCCAGCTAGAAGATTAAGAATTTTACCATTAGTAGACACCTAGATTGCGTTATCGGCGAGGCCTTCTATACAGGCGCCGAAAAGGTAGACGATTAAATAACGTACTAAGTTACCGAATGAATTTGCTACAAAATTTCAAAAACTATTTACTAATTTCTCCAAAAATTTCAAAAACTGTTTACTAATTTCTCCACATGATTATACAACATTCTCTTCATATGGCTCAGATGTCTACACTTGTGTACAATTTAATTCGAATTTTTCTTTTCTTTCCTTTTTCTTTTGTTCTTTTGGTGACGCAAGCATGCTCCAGTTTTTTTTTTCTCTTATTTTTTTCCGTGCCGTTTTATTGTACGTTTTAACGTCTGACGTTTTCCTGCGTCTACCTTTTCTTGACTCTCGGACTACCTTTAAATGTGTAAAATTCACTGATCATGTTGGTGACAAAAAAAAAAAACAAATGAATGAATGAATCTGTTTTACTGTAAGCCGTCGCACCAATCAAAACTAAAACTGCATTTAAAGTGAATATTTTGGTTTAAAATCACGTTGTCCATGTTTACTAATTTAAAATAATGTGATAAAAAATATAAAAAAGATGTTTGAAGTATTTTATTTATCAAAGCTTAGCTTGCCCAAATGACCGATTATCGTTTACTTAAAAAAGAAACAAAGAGAAGAGTGAGTGAGAGTAGCGAAAACGAGAGAAGGTCTTTAAACGAGAGAAAAAAAAAGTTTTTAAAATAAAGGTGACGGCCGATAGTAAAAGAAATCCGGTAAGTTTTGCACAAAACGGAAATGTTACACTTGCAAATGGAACAAATTTTATCAGTTCTTTTTGAAATATACTTTGCTGAGGATAATAATTTGCTTACAACATGTTAATTTGTTGGATCTTTTTTACTATCGGCCGTAACCTTTATTTTAAAAACTTTTTTTTTCTCTCGTTTAAAACCCTTCTCTCGTTTTTACTACACTCATTCACTCTTCTCTTTTGTTTCTCTTTTAAGTAAACGATAATCGGTCATTTGGGCAAGCTAAGCTTTGATGAATAAAATACTTGAATCATCTTTTTTATATTTTTTATCACATTATTTTAAATTAGTAAACATGGACAACGTGATTTTAAATCAAAATATTCACTTTAAATGCAGTTTTACTTTTGATTTGTGCGACGGTTTACAGTAAAGCTGATGATAATCGGTGATCTGGCCAAGCTAAGCTTTGATAAATAAAATACTTCAAACATTTTGTTGATAATTTTTATCACATTATTTTAAATTAGTAAACATGGACAACGTGATTTTAAATCAAAATATTCACTTTAAATGCAGTTTTACTTTTGATTTGTGCGACGGCTTACAGTAAAACAGATGATGATCGGTCATAGGGCCAAGCTAAGCTTTGATAAATAAAATACTTCAAATATTTTGTTGATAATTTTTATCAGATTATTTTAAATTAGTAAACATGGACAACGTGATTTTAAATCAAAATATTCACTTTAAATGCAGTTTTAGTTTTGGTTGGTGCGACTGTTTACAGTAAAACAGATGGTGATCGAATATCTGGCCAAGCTAAGCTTTGATAAATAAAATACTTCAAACATTTTGTTGATAATTTTTATCAGATTATTTTAAATTAGTAAACATGGACAACGTGATTTTAAATCAAAATATTCACTTTAAATGCAGTTTTAGTTTTGGTTAGTGCGACGGCTTACAGTAAAACTGATGATGATCGGTCATAGGGGCAAGCTAAGCTTTGATAAATAAAATACTTCAAACATTTTGTTAATAATTTTTATCACATTATTTTAAATTAGTAAACATGGACAACGTGATTTTAAATCAAAATATTCACTTTAAATGCAGTTTTACTTTTGATTTGTGCGACGGTTTACAGTAAAACAACTGATGATCCGTCATACGGGCAAGCTAAGCTTTGATGAATAAAACACTTCAAACATTTGATAATTTTTATCAGATTATTTTAAATTAGTAAACATGGACAACGCGATTTTAAATCAAAATATTCACTTGAAATGCAGTTTTAGTTTTGATTGGTGCGACGGCTTACAATAAAACTGATGATGATCGGTGATCTGGCCAAGCTAAGCTTTGATGAATAAAATACTTCAAACATTTTGTTGATAATTTTTATCAGATTATTTTAAATTAGTAAACATGGACAACGTGATTTTAAATCAAAATATTCACTTTAAATGCGGTTTTAGTTTTGACTTGTGCGACGGCTTAAATTAAAACTGATGATGATCGGTGATCTGGCCAAGCTAAGCTTTGATGAATAAAATACTTCAAATATTTTGTTGATAATTTTTATCAGATTATTTTAAATTAGTAAACATGGACAACGTGATTTTAAATCAAAATATTCACTTTAAATGCAGTTTTAGTTTTGGTTGGTGCGACTGTTTACAGTAAAACAGATGGTGATCGAATATCTGGCCAAGCTAAGCTTTGATAAATAAAATACTTCAAACATTTTGTTGATAATTTTTATCAGATTATTTTAAATTAGTAAACATGGACAACGTGATTTTAAATCAAAATATTCACTTTAAATGCAGTTTTACTTTTGATTAGTGCGACGGCTTACAGTAAAACAGATGATAATCGGTGATCTGGCCAAGCTAAGCTTTGATAAATAAAATACTTCGAACATTTTGTTGATAATTTTTATCACATTATTTTAAATTAGTAAACGTAAACAACGCGATTTTAAACCAAAATATTCACTTTAAATGCAGTTTTAGTTTTGATTTGTTGGAAAACATCAGATACAGCTCTCTTATTTTTAGTTATTTAACAGCCGAGTATTGGAGTCGCATATGTTGTCGTAATACTTGGTTTATATATAGTGTCTTGAATGACGCTTGCACGTAGTCACTGATGCTTCCATCCCTCTGAAACGGACTACTTACGACTTTTTTCAAAGATCCAGTTATCTGACTTTTGACAACTACATGTAGTAGCGGCAATTGTTTGCCTAAAGGTGGTACTCCAGACCTGTCTTCCGCTATTTTTTCAAACCTGCGGTACACTTTAAAAGGTTCTAAAAATCAACAGAACATCTGGAACAGGTAAAGAGCTAAATTTTCAACGCTTTTTGTTACCTAAATTTTCATTTAACTGTCATAAAAACCTAAAAATTTCAATCTCAACTCTAATAATAAAGTGATGACTTTCTTTCATCTAAAGTTATGAATTTGTGCATGTTGTGCACAATCGAGTCTGGGTAAAAATAGATAAAAAAAAATTATCCATTTGTTTGTATGGGTACAGAGTTTTTATGTTTACAAATTAAACTTCATATGAAGGAAACCGTTTGAAATTTACTGAAAACCAAAAAAAGGTTCTGACCAGTGATGTAATCGAGACCACAAACGTCGAGACCGAGACCGAGACCGAGACCGAGACCCGATAATTTTTCCGAAACCAAGACCGAGATCGAGACCGGAAAGGTTTAGGGTTAGTAGAGTTAGGGAAATAAATGTGCTTGTCAACTGCTGTACTCTGTCTCGGCAGCTTATAGCGTGATAAATCAACAACAATCTACAAATAAAATAAACAGTCAACATGGTGTAATATTGTAGTGGAATATACAGTGATAAAATATAAACTACAACGGTGGAATTTGCTGCGGTGAACTGTGTCGTGGTGGACTTACCGCAATAGAATACACCTAGAATCAAAACTTTATTCAAATATTTGATTAGCTTGGTTATTAATGTTGGTGCGTTGTATTTGTTGGATTTGTTGGCCATGTTTGATTTACATACAATAGATTTAGTCTAATTAATCTCCCAAAAAAAAGATTAGAAATAAGGACAAATTATACAAACCAGTAAAAGCTGCTTAACAACTCGCTGACTTTTCTTTTTGTATCACCCCTGTTTATTTTATGTTCGTCTTTGTGTAGGTTAATAAAAGTAGTTTTTAGTTATTTTCTTTTTTTCTACTTTGTCTTATTAGCAATTTGGTAATTTGTTTTAAGCAATTAGATTCATACAATGGCATTTGCAGAAATTTGTTATGGGGGCGGTTGAGAGCCGAAAGCACGATCACTATAATTCGTAATGTTTTGAAGGCCTGAAGCAACAAAAAAAAGGAGCCACTTTCAAATATTCACTTAAAAAAATAATTAAAATTATTTATTTATTCTTGATATTATTATGTATCTTTATTTTTATCCTCTTGACTCCCTGACTCACAGGAAATTGTCGGTGACTCACAGAAATAAGATGGTAGATGGGAAGATATTTGGCCCAAAATGCCTCAAGGTCCAGCACTTTGTTTTGGGCTGCTGAGTTAAATTTTAACTAGAGAAACTGTTCTTGTGCTTCATGAAAAATGTCGCCTATTTCGCACTGTAATGTGTTTCTTGCTTCTCATCTATAAGAGAATTTTATTTGATTACTGTAATTTTTTTTTTTAATCAGATAAATGAGTTTTTATTTGTGCTTTAATTGAGACTTACAGTTACCGTTTGCGAGTGCAAAATCCAATTAAAACAAGCTTGCTAGATTCCGTTGTTCAATTTGATTCTTGTTGAGGTCAAGTTTCCTGTCATTTTGATTATCAAAATTTATAAAGAATGTGTTGTAAAACATGTTAACAGTAGCGCCCCCTTGAAAATTTACGTACGCCCCCCAGGGGAGGCGTGCCTTCCCAGTTAAGAACCACTGAACTAAACCATTTATTGACGATGTTTATTCAAAAATTTAACGAGGAGTTAAAAGGCTTTCAATTTTATTTTGCAAGGGGAATTGTTTATGGTAAAGAAACCAGTAAATCATCATAACCACATCAAATAACAAAAACATCAAAAAATGTCCGGTCTCGAGACCAATTTAAAAAGTACGAGGCCGAGACCAGGTCATTACGAGACCAAGACCGAGACCGCCAGCAAAAGGCCGAGACCGAGACCGAGACCCTGAAAATTGGTCTCGAGATCGAGACCAGTCTCGAGACCTCCATCACTGGTTTTGACTTAATCAGATGTAGGCCTACTGTATAATAATAATCAGATGTAGGCCTACTGTATAATAAATTTTTTAAGTTTTTAGGTTGTTACTTCAGAAAACATAACTTTTTTTTATTTCAAAGAGCATGGTTGTCGTTTTTCCTCAGCACACGAGTTGCAGAGCACTGCTCTAGATCGCGACTGTGGTTTATTTATCGGTTATCAAATGCCTGCCTTTAAACACGAAAGTCTAAACGCTTGCTTGCGGCTGCTGCACAAAAACATGAACAAATTTGCTGAATTAAGCTTCCGTTTTGCCAATCACATGAATCATACATCGAACACAGAGTACTATGAGAGTAGCCTACATTTGGCCTCCTGCTTTCATTACCAGCGCCTTGCCATACCCCTTCGAACAGCGTGCCCAGAACAGTTTGCGTTACGCATAAACGCTTTCTGACGGGTTAAAGACAACTGGACGCAGCTTAACTAACCAGTCGGCTGCATCTAGTCGGGTTGCGCCCAGTCGGTTGGGACCAGTTGGCTCATTCCGCCTGCGGACTGTAGTAACGCATTTCAATTTGTGCATAGACAAATGGGGTCTCGTTCCTTTCTCTCATTGCAAATGCGGCGCCAATAGCAATTTGCAATAAAAAAATTAAGCACAGGAGCCAATTTTATTTAAGTGTTTTACTTGAAGTAGATACTTTTACATGCTACAACAATATTGCCTTGTTATACGTAATGTCAAAAAAAGGGCCTTTACAGCTTAACATCTCTTTCTCCAAGTTATCTTGGAGAGGCTTTGTGGTGATCAATATTTTCTAAAGGTAATAAATCTATAACCTTCCACAGTGTAAAAAAAAAACACACTTTTCAATTAAATATATTGCAGCCAAAATGTGTTATTTTATCCCGTATTTCATGCCACACTTTTCATATTGCAAATTAAAAAAAACATCTACCTTTGTTACTCAGATTTGCTTATTTTCTACTTTTGCTTTTAGGTTTTCACTTATTAATTACTTTTTTGCCTCATCGCAAGTTGTTTTTGAAACGGTTATTTTATTTTAATTTTTTTGTTATTTTAAATGATACAATAAAAGTAACTGCTTGACTAAGACATCTTATGGTTATTTCCCAGTCACGTTTTCCTACATTTATTTTCAATTATATACTATGCAAATATTTGCAAATGTTTAGTGACAAACAAGCAAATGTGAATCTTGAATCTTCACAAATGTTAAAATATTGCTGTTCAAGAAATTTTTTATCGAGCACTCTAGTTTTTATAAGCCGCAATTTATAGTTGCCGTAATACTTTCAAATAGGGAAAATGCCCCAAAATGTTTTTTCTAATAGAACAATAAAATACGAAAAGAAATGAACGTATACGGTCTTGATCTGTTTCAATCAAAACAAGACTTCCAACCTCTTGCCAGCCCTAATTCAACTACACGTTGAAAGAAGGCCTTTGACCGGTTTACAGTTTGATGTTCAACGAAAATTTGAATTGATCTTGGGCGAAAGTCATTTCCATGCAAGTAACTGTAGTATTGTAACATTTACACCTCGAAATTGCGGTTCAAAGTCTAATTTTAAAATAATGTGATAAAAATTATCAACAAAATGTTTGAAGTATTTTATTTATCAAAGCTTAACTTGCCCGTATGACCGATCATCATCTGTTTTACTGTAAGCCGTCGCACTAATCAAAACTAAAACCGCATTTAAAGTGAATATTTTGATTTAAAATCACGTTGTCCATGTTTACTGATTTAAAATAATCTGATAAAAAATATCAACAAAATGTTTGAAGTGTTTTATTTATCAAAGCTTAGCTTGCCCGTATGACGGATCATCAGTTGTTTTACTGTAAGCCGTCGCACTAATCAAAAGTAAAACTGCATTTCAAGTGAATATTTTGATTTAAAATCACGTTGTCCATGTTTACTAATTTAAAATAATGTGATAAAAATTATCAACAAAATGTTTGAAGTATTTTATTCATCAAAGCTTAGCTTGCCCGTATGACGGATAATCATCAGTTTTACTATTAGCCGTCGCACAAATCAAAACTAAAACTGGATTTAAAGTGAATATTTTGGTTTAAAATCACGTTGTCCATGTTTACTAATTTAAAATAATGTGATAAAAATTATTAACAAAATGTTTGAAGTATTTTATTCATCAAAGCTTAGCTTGACCAGATCACCGATCATCATCTGTTTTACTGTAAACCGTCGCACAAATCAAAACTAAAACCGCATTTAATGTGAATATTTTGATTTAAAATCACGTTGTCCATGTTTACTAATTTAAAATAATCTGATAAAAATTATCAACAAAATGTTTGAAGTATTTTATTTGTCAAAGCTTAGCTTGACCAGATCACGCATCATCATCTGTTTTAATGTAAGCCGTCGCACAAATCAAAACTAAAACTGCATTTAAAGTGAATATTTTGATTTAAAATCACGTTGTCCATGTTTACTAATTTTAAAAAATGTGATAAAAAATATAAAAAAGATGTTTGAAGTATTTTATTTATCAAAGCTTAGCTTGGCCGTATGACCGATTAATCATCGTTTACTTAAAAGAGAAACAAAAGAAAAAAGTGATGAGAGTAGCGAAAACGAGAGAAGGGTTTTAAACGAGAGAAGAAAAAAGTATTTAAAATAAAGGTTACGGCCGATAGTAAAAGAGATCCAACTTACCTAACCTTACATGTAAACCTAACAAACCAAACAAAAGTTATGATTAATAATTGACACTACAACTAACAAACATTGAAATAAAAATTAACTCTAAAAATGAAAAAAAAGAAGCAAAAAACAATAAAACAATTGGAGTTTTCTATTCTCAAATGCTACAGGCATAATAATACAAAGCAATGCTGCGCAACCGATGATGTGCCGCGTTACAATGCCAGGTGAGCCGCGAGATAACTGGAAATCTGAACAAACTTTTTTAAAAAGGAAAAAAACTTAATTTTTTGAAATTTAAACTTTGCAACTGCAAGAGAATTCGTTGAATCGAACACTAGTTAGACTTTAAATGTGCTTTAAAGATTGCTTTATGGATTGAATTCTTTTCAGAATGCCCCAGTGGATGAGAGCGCGATTTGCTGGCGCATGACATCGACCCTAAAGTGGTTCTCGTATCCTTGGGACATATCACGTTATTTACAGTACTTGCGTCCTTGGGAAAGGCACTTTACGGCAAATTCCACTGTTTGAAAAACTATAATAACTATCATCTTTAATTTTCTGTCATATCTTTGGATAAAAAACTAAAAAAATCAAAAAATATATCAACCGCACCCCAATATCTTGGTATCTCCAGAAGCAGATCGGGGTAATCGCTTAGTGTTTATTTTAGTACAGAGCCTCCGAGATTTTTTCGGACGTTAGGAAATAAACAAATATGAAAACAAAAAGTTTTTTGATGTCACACATAAAACAAAGTTTTCTTTGAACTTTTTCGCTTTGCCATTATAAAACATAAAGTCTAATACAAATAAATCGTAGCCTACTCAAAAAAGTGAACCTGTTCCGTTCTTAAAAATCGCCCACACTATGTATATTCACAATCTCATAAAAAATCTTTTTGATTTCGCTTTGGTCCGGCTCAAATAGCCGAAGAAATAACGGTTCTATGAGCAATTTAAATAATTTACATTTAGTTATAAAAAATGGCAACACTGCTTAGTTTCTTAAGTCTTGGAGTACATTCTAGAACTATTCGCTTGACCTGTTTTGACTATGATGTAATAGTTGTTGTTTTTGATTTAGTAACTTTCAGAACGTTCGAGATATTCACGACCGAATAATATAAATAAGGCTCGCTTGAAAGCAATATTATGATTCGATGATTCGTTGTGGTAACTTAATTTTGGAAATTTGTTAACTGTGTGAAGTCATAGTTTTTGAACGCAAGTCTTTGGTTGTCTACGTGATTGTGAAGAATTAAGCTATTGAGCTTTAACCTGCTGCTTTGATTGTATACTATTGTGGGCTCCTAAGTGGATTGGAGCATATTTTTTAATAGAGAAGATAATGTGGTAGTTTGAGCTGTGGTTTAGCTAGACTATATTTTTGCTGTCGCTGGTTCGAAGGTGAGATCCAGCAAGAAGATTTAAGAATTTTATCTTTTAGTAGACACCGAGATTGCGTTATCGGCGAGGCCTTCCTTACAGGCGCCGAAAGGTTAGACAATTAAATAACGTACTAAGTTACCGAATTAACTTCTATAAAAAACTAAAATTTGTGGAAGTAACAAATTTCAAAAAACTCTATAGAACCAAATGTATTAATTGAATTAAACAAATTTTCTACAATTTTGATTGAGTTGTGCAGCAAGATTTGAAAGTTTTTTGTGTGCCGCGAGTGAAAAAAAATTGCGGAGCACTAAGGTAAAAGAATCAAGCGGCACCATAGGCGTACGCAAGGGGGGGGTTTCAGGGGTCAAAACCCCCCCTTGAAGAATGGTGTTCAGCCATATATACATGGTAATACATAGGCTTCAATAATAAGATTTTGGTTTTTATTGTTTACCGCATTTTGAAACTTAATTACTGCTTGCGCAACAATTTTTTCTATCGCCTAAATTGCGATTTTTTCTTTTTGCAATTTCTTTTTGCAATTTTTTCTATCGCCTAAAGTTAGCTAATGTACAGCTGCCACTGTGAAGAAAACTTTCGAACTTGTAAAATATTGAAAGTTAAGTATGGCAATGGAAATAAACTGCATGGAAACAATAGCTTCAGTTCACAAATTTTTTAATGCTTCAAAACGTCAAAACATTTTTACGCAACTCCATCAACACGATTTCGTGAACAACAAAAGTTTAAAAACTTGTTCAAATTTATGCCATCAGATGGGTCGATCGACACGAGAGTGTTAGTACTTTTTCAAATTTACAATTTACCGTTGTAGAAGCTTTGGCAGAAATTTTAGCATGGCCAGACAGGGAGGAACTTCATCACGAGCTTTGCAGTTGCTTTCGACAATTACGCAAAGTGAATTTTGCATTGTTCTTTTAGTTTTAAAAAACATTTTTGGATACAGTGTTGTTTTGTGCAAAGTTAAGCAGAAAAAGTCGATAAACTCTTTTGCGGCTGTCAACATTGCACATGATATTGAAAATGAATTGAAGTGTCTTAGAGAAAAAACGAATATTAATTTTACTAGTTCTATATTTTTGCGCAAAAAAACGGCCAAAGCCGAAGGTTTTATTTTGGAAACACCACGCCTTACTTCAAGACAGACCAATCGATGCAATATTGCTGCTGAACAGATGAAGAATATTTTAGAGTAGGGATTTTTATTTCATTTCTTGATAACTTTATTGTCACTCTCGAAGCAAGATTTACAGCCCACAAATCAATTATTGATGAATTTCAGTGTTTAATTTCTTCTGATCCAACTAGTGCACCAACTCCTCAACAAATTATAAGTATTCAAGTTTTGGAAAAATTTTACGAAAATGGTTAACGAAATTCTCGGGAGAACTAGTGCCTGAACTGATATTATGTTACAGGAAGCTTTTTCGGTTGAACGCAGCAGAAAGACCAACTAATGCGTTGAGCATCATCAAGGAATGCAGTTCCGATGCTTTTCCGCACATATATTTACATTGATGACCATTTTGTTAACTCTTCCAGTGACAATATGCACTAGTGAACAATTGTTTTCCATGTTACGCAGACGAAAAACGTGCTTACGAAACACAAATGGTACCACTCGAATGAATGGACTTGCATTACTAAACATTTATAGGAGCCACACGCCTTGCCCTGGTGACGTAATTAACAAATTAAGTGAAAAAACAGGCGTTTGAATATAAGCCTTTAAAAAAACTTTAAATATTTGTCAAGTAATTAGGTTATTTTTTTGTTCGTTTGATTTTTCACCTATTGTTCTAATCATTTACACGAATTGCTTTTACTTTAGAAAGTTTCTTATCATAATTGAATTACCTGCACATGCCTTTTCGATAGTTAGTTTTACGGTTTGGTAAAAAAAATTCATGCTACTGCAAGATGTTCTTGAAACCAAAACACTTTATTTTTGAATGTAGGCCTAATTTTGGAAGTTTTTGCCCATTACCAGGACCACTTAGAGCAGGGCTTTCCAAACTTTTAGTTGATCAGCACCCTTTGGACACTGTAGCAGGTTTGCATGTACCCCCAAATGTTGTGACGTTTCTCTAAAACAGGGTGGTCCAAACTTCTTCACTCTTGCGGGTCACTTTTCGAAATCGTTCGAGTTTGTGGGCCTCAGCCGGGTAGATATTGTTTTAAATCATGGTGTCCTCTAATAAAAAAAAAAAAGTTTTCACTTGCAATCAGCCTTCGATTATTCCTATTTTGTCTCAAAATCATGGTGTCCTCTAAAAAAAAAAAAAAGGTCTTCATTTTGAATCAGAAACAAATTTTCCCAATTCATGCCGAAAATCAAGGTGATCTCTAAAAAATGAAAGCTCTTCCCTTTTCAGCAGCCACAAATTTTCCCCATTCAAACCCAAAATCACGCTGATCTGTAAAAAAGTCTTCCCTCTTAATTGTCCTGTTTGACGTAATTATAATCGACTGGATTCGAAAATTCTAGACATTTGAGTCCAATATTTCTTCCGGACACGAAATTTAACTTAAATAAGGATATTCTCTCTGATAATGTACCCCTTGAGAAGTCTAAATGTACCCCAGTTTGGGAACCCCTGACTTAGAGCAATCGTGTTTTCGGCTCTAAAACCCCCCCCCCCTTCACAAATTTCTGCGTACGCCACTGAGCGGCACAATAGGAGCATAAACTTTTGAATTGTTTTTGATCGATACAACATGCTTATCTTATTTCTCGCACACGTCACCTATTTTGTGATCCAATAAAGATGAAAAGATAGAGCACCATCGACTTTTGCGCTTTCAAGGTTGGTATAAAGCTGATTGAGAAGAGTAGGCTAAACGACAATTTTGTATTCACATTTTTAGTAGCTAATGAAATTTGCGTGATTTGCACTTGTCGCTGTAGTCATAGGTGAAGCATTCGGTCGAGTCTAATTCAAAGAAAAATCGATTTGAGTAACAGGAAACAGAGTTAGTTTTAAAGAGAAAGTAGATGGTTCCAAAGAAACCGAGTTTTTTTGAGTATCTTAACAAATTTTAAAAAATTGAAAAAATTTTGAGGCCGCTTTGGGCCCGCGAGTACAATTTGAACGGCGTTTTTTCTTTTTTTATCTCTTAGAGCAACTAATTTTGTTTCTTTTTTACTCTCACTCCAATCGGCTTTTCTTTGAATTAGACTGGATTAAAGCAAACTCATGCTTAAGTTTTCTGAAATTGATGAATAGCTTCTTTTTGATCGACTCTTTGGAAAACATTAAAAAATCGATTCGAACTGATGAGATCAAAACAGATATTGGTGGCACATACATAGCTGTCTTATTGGTATTTTCAAGTTTGTGCAGCTTTTTGACAATCATTTTAATAGTGGGGATTAGAATTCCCGTACATGCATTTCTTCAGATTGAAATCTGTCTAAAGCTATTAAATTGGTCGCATTACCAAATGGTATTCTTTTAGAAATGTTATGTGTCCTAAAAAATATTCAAAATGATAGTGCATATATGAAACCCACATGAAAAAGAACAATTGGGCTATTTTGCGGTTTTTATGTTGAAAATGACGGTATTCAGCAATAACAACTGTTTTACAGTTTTAACATTTTATTTATTTTTTTTATCTCTATATTTATTCTCCTGACTTGCAGGAAAGCGACGGAGGCGCTAATACATAGAGTAAGCAGTTACCCCGATCTGCCTCCGGAGATGGCAAGATATTGCTGTCCGCTTAAAATTCAATAGACATATGACTTAAATTTAAAACGGCTTGCCAAGACCGACAAGTAGTGGAAAGTGCCGCAAAGTGTCTTTCCAAGGACACAACAGAATGGTGCAAGTAGATTTGGAACCGAGACCATGTCAATCACAATCTCGGCGCTCTAACCACATGACCACGCTCGGCCACATTTGTTATGTTATTAGCTTAGTCAGAGTTAAAAAATTTGAATAATTAGGCTGTGTATATAATAATTATCTTGTGGTAGTTCCAGTTTTTGCATTGTGCTTTTTAAGCACCGATAGTCGTTGTTCTAGCAACTCTGATGAAGTTGCCATGTTGGTTATATTTAAGCCAGATGTAGGCTATACCTAATTATTGAAAAGTTATTAAAAACATTATTATAAAACGCCTAATCATTGAAAAATTATTAAAACATTTATATTTTTTGCTTAAACGTATCGAGGAAAGGTTCAGGTCCAATACAATGCCTATATCGGGAAAACTATTCCGATACAGCCGATACCTTCCTTTACTAAGCCTGCACTGGGCCAATAGGTGAATGTTTGCTGGGTTAGTAATAGCAGACCGTAAATAAAGCCAGCCAAATAAAGTGGTACCAGGCAATCTGGGCAACACACCTTGTGAGATGTGAAAATGTGTAACGGCAACACTGATTATGTCACTCGCTCTCTTATGTGTTATGGAGTAACATGTGTGTGTGGTTTAAATGTATATATGGTAATAAAATAAAGAGGAAAGCTTTATATGTTTAAATCTGCGTCACTAGGTAAATAAATAAAGAGAAGTATAAGTTCAACTTTACAATTAAAACATAACACATCTTAGCTATGTTTGAAAGAATCTCAGTTGACCTAAAATGGTAGGCTATAGGTCACGGGGAGGCCACTGTGTCATGGCCCCCCTCAGACTCTGAAAATGGAAAACTGTAAAGCAAAACCAAGTAGTTTTAGCAAAAGCAAAGTTGGTTTTTCGCGAGTATTCGGGGTTCGCCCTGGATTTCAATTTTCCTGTGAAAAACACTCTGAAACATTGCTGCAAATTTTCGCAACGTTGCCAGTTACAACGGCAACAGGCAAACGGTCATTTAGCACCCTAAAACTGATCAAAAGGTACTAAGAAAATTGGCTCAATGCATTGGCTCTTTTGTATATAAACAACGACATTAAACTTAATTATAGCCAAGTGATTGACCAATTTGCGAAAAGGAACCGTCACCTCAATTTAAAATAAATTGACTTTGTTTTATGCTTGATTTTCATTTTACGATTTCATTCTTCTAATAAGTCTCGTAAAAGCATTATACTAAAACTTGCTTCCAAAATGCACGAAAATACGTATTAGGTGTAATTTTGCAAAATTTTTCGTCTTGCAATTGCAAAATCGCAAAATTGCAATTGCAAAATTTTTGGTCCGGGCATTCCCCCGGACCACCCTATAATGGTCGTGCCTTCGGCACTCCCTAAGTTGATTTGTGACGTCGCACGATTGTGACAAAACTTTTTCCCCCTCGGAAACTTTCTGCGTACGCCACTGGTATAGGTAATAAAACCTTTATTTCATTCAATTACTATCGGACAATCAAATTAATTTGTGGTACTGAATCTAGCTTGTTAACTTACAATTTACAATGCCCTGCACAAGTCTACAATGCCGTAGTGATCACAGTTTAGCAATCATTTTGGAAGTTGCAACTTACTTTTAAAATATTTTTTGCTTTTTCCGCTCAATGGCTATTCAAAAAAAAATTACCGAAGTATTGAGCAAAACAGTCAAAATAATATCGATAGTAACAAAATCGGTATGTTTTTTAAAAGTATCGACGTTACCAATAAACAGTATTAAAAAAGTACCGTGTAACAGTAACGCAGTATTTTTTGTACTGTCCATTACTGTTAAAGTCAACGGCATACAAAAAAAAGTCATTACTTTGATTGCATTATCAATTGTGGCCAAATATGTTCGAATGGTATGAAATTGATATGACCTTTGTTTGGTAAGCGGAATTCCGACCAATAATTTAGTTGATGATCAAAAAAAAAGCTCTCCGTTTTTATTTTTTTAATTTTAATACTCTAAGACCTCTCCAAAATTTTAATTTGTACACTGTAAGCCCTCTGTGAAATCAAATCTTTGTAAAAAAATTTTTTGTCTTAATTTAATTGAATTGCTTTGTTTAAACAGTTCCCTACGGAAAAAATAAGGATTTTAAAATAATTTTCTTTGAAGTGTGAATTATAAATATAAACAATTCAAATAAAAAAAGCTGTTGTTGCAGTGGAAGGTCGGTTGACAATTGACACAATAGCAGGCGGCGTTGTAAAGGTATTTATGAGGCAAGTTAAGGTCATCGCTTGACTGTTGCTTAAAACGAGGTTTTTGCTATTCTGTAAGGTATTCAAAACCTTTGCTACTTGAGTTGAGAATAGTAATGAATCATTGCAAACTTTGAGCTATCAAAAAGAATGCAGTTTAATGCGAAAAGTCGTCTGCTTTAGTAACTACTGGTAGTTAATACAGTAATGCTAAATTATTGACCAAATCGATTCAATGTACCCCAACTTTAAATTTTTTATACCGGTATTTAAATTAAATTACTCTGATTAGTTAACTGTTACGTTTAGCTAATTCAAGTTTTATTAATATGT
The DNA here is from genome assembly GCA_963680785.1 of Diplosoma virens. Lineage (NCBI taxonomy): Eukaryota > Metazoa > Chordata > Ascidiacea > Aplousobranchia > Didemnidae > Diplosoma > Diplosoma virens. The sequence continues at coordinate 38,107,386 of OY796883.1, forward strand.
TAGTTTAAACGTGTTTTGGTTTCTGGTGCTATTTATATATTATGTTATGATGTGGTGTGAATTATACGTTAAAAGTAATTTTCTTCTTTTAATATTTGGGATATTTTACTAGACTGATTAGATAGTTTTACAATAATTAGCTTTAACTCCTTTAAATTTTTTATTACTGTGGCAAAGACAATTGTTGATGCCATCTATTTACAATTGAAATAAATACATATCTTTTCATTATACAAATAGAAAGATTAACTTATCCTCATTGATTTTAAATAAGTCTAGGAATATTTATTAGATTTTTTAAACTTATTTTGCTACAGTTTAGGAAATGAGATCATATTTACAAATGTTTTTAAGAGGTATTTTTTTAGTTGGATTTGTTGCTTCTATTGCTGTTTGGCAACGACAAGAAAATCAATGGGATTACATGGTTTTCACTCAGGACTGGCCTGTTGCTTGGTGCATTGATATAAATGTAAGTGTATCTATAAACACATTTCTTTCATAACTGTTTTTTGTTATTTTAAATTTTAACTTTAACCAAATGTGTTGCTTGATATGTGAAATTCATATTATAAAAAGTCACTGTAAGCAATTTTTTGGTGAAATTAACTTGAAATTCTTCTCTGCAGTACCAGAATGGAATAAAAAAAACAAAGCAAGAAGCAAAGGATTTTTTTAAGATGCAATTTAAGCACAAGGGGTCTGGGTTAGTTTTATAAACAAAAATTGCTTTTGCTGACTTTTGAAAAGACCCATATAAACTATTTCAACATGATTCATTGTTTATTCCATTTTCATGCTGTTATGTAGTTAGTTATATTAAAAAAAGTAGAAACAAATTCGGTTGTCATTCTTTTCACATGTTTTTTTTAACTCAATTATAGTGCAATATCTTGAAATCATTGCATTTTGTCTTTGTTTTTTTATAATTTGGTGCTAGCAACCTGTGTCAGAATTTGGTGCTTTTGTCACACAAGTAGTGTTGTAATTTTGAGTGTTATCCTAGATTGGGAGTCTAGATTGGCTTCTTTATAGTCTTAAAGCAGTGTTTCTCAACATGGGCCCTCAGGCCCACAAGTGGGCCTGAGGATTTTTGAAATGGGCCCGAAGTTCCGAAGTTTTCATTGGGCCTACATTAGGTCCTAAGATAAATTGATAGCTCAAATTTACAATTTATATGCTAAAGTAAATTTATGATATTATGAACTTAGGCTCAAGTGAGTACAACCCAACTATACAACATAATTAGTTTTTTTGCAAATGTGTTTCTATAAATTTTATAATTTCTTATGTTATTAGGTTAAAGTGTCTTAATTCTTAATATATTTTAACTATGATGCTCATATTACTTTTATGATGTCATAGACGCTGCTTTTCCACGTTTGGTAGTTACTCGTGGCTAGAGAGTAGAGTAGGCTAGGAAGAAAGTAGAGAAGACGTGAGCTAAGTATAAGTGTAGTTTTACTATTAAAATATTGTTTGATTAATTATAATAAGATTTTAAGGCAAATGGCCTAATTTTGTTTATTTAGGAAACATTTATTTTAGGTTTATTCTAATAATATCTAACGTTTCTTTTAAGGCCCTAACTTTCTATAATGGCATCTTCAAGTTCGAAAAAAAGAAAGACTGTCCGCAATTACCACAAAGATTTTTTGTTACTAGGCTTTTATCCATCAACTACTGATTCTGAGAAGCCTGAATGTGTAGAGTGTGGTCTAATAATGACCAATGATTCCATGAAAAAGTCAAAATTATTAGCTCATCAACAGCTGAAACATCCTAGTTGTGTAGGGAAAGAGCTCAGCTATTTCGAAAAAAAAGTGGAGTTACGCCAGAAGCATGCTCCAAAGACTTTAGATTTCCTTTGGGAAAAGGCAAGGGATGATAATAGAAAGGCACTTAAAGTCAGCTACATTGTAAGTGAAATGATTGCTAAGGTGGGAAAGCCTCACACAATTGCAGAAAGTCTAGTGAAACCAGCAATGTTGATTTGTGCTCATGAATTGCTAGGAGAACAAGCTGCTAATACTTTAAAAAACATCCCCTTGTCCAATGACACAGTAAAAAGAAGGCAAGATGAAATGGCAGAAAATCTTGAGGAACAGCTAGTGGAAAAATTAAAAGTTTCAAAGTTTTCACTGCAAATCGATGAAACTACAATAAATAATTCTGTTTTATTACTTGCTTATGTTCGATATATTGATGCTATGGTGATACATGAAGAAATGTTATTTATAAACAAGCTAATTGACACACGAAGTGAAACTATTTATGCAGCTGTTTATAACTTCCTGCACGATAATGGGATTCCTCTATCAAATCTATTGCAGATTGCCACAGACGGTGCCAGTGCTATGACCGGAAAGCACAATGGTTTTGTTGCAAAATTTAAAGAAGTTGCACCCCATATAATGACAATCCATTGCATTATTCATCGGCAACATCTTGCTGCTAAATCTCTCGATAATGAGATGGAAGAAGCATTGAAAGTTGCAATTGCAGCAATAAATTTTGTCAAAGCCAATGCTTTGCATGACCGCTTGTTTCAAAAACTATGCGAGGATCAACACCACCAGACACTTCTCTTACACACTGAAGTTAGGTGGCTATCTAAGGGGAATTCCCTTGTTCGTCTTGCAGAATTGTGGGACACGGTTCTTATTTTTGTTCATCACATGGAAACTAGCGCTCATAGCAAGAAACAAAAAGACAAAGCTGAGGCTTTGTTTTTGGAATTAAGTAAAAGTAATACAAAGGCAAAGATTTTTTATTTGGCCGACATATTCAAGCATGTTAACCAACTAAATAAAACACTGCAAGGGCAAAACACTAATCTAGTAGAGTGTGCTGAGAAAGTGCGCTCTTTTTTGAACAAATTAAGTCTCTGGAAAATGCATCTACAAAAGAATGAATTTGCTTTTTTTTGTAACTTGGCTGAAACTGCCCCAAGCCTAGAGGTAATCGCAAGCTGTACTAATCACCTGCAAAACCTAAGAGATGATATGACGAGAAGGTTTAAAGACATAATCGAAATGAGCCCACCTGGTTGGATTATAGATATAGCACATTTTGACGTCTTAAGCGAAGAAAATGTTGATCCTATTATTGCTGGTGAAATTCTTGAGCTAAAGGAGAACAAAGCATTAATGGCAAATATTGAAAGAAATGGATTAATCGGATGGCTGAGCGTAGGATCATTCTATCCGTTGTTGTTTGAAAAAGTAATTCCATTTTTACTTGGTTTTCCTACTACTTGGTTAGTTGAAGCAGGATTTTCTGCAGTAAATGATTTACTGACAAAGAAACGTTCTCAATTACAAATCGAAAAGAGAGGAGAATTACGCTTGAGGTTAAACCAAGGTTTAGCAGTGCAACTGGACAAGCTGATAAAAAGACATAAGGATTAGTTTGATTATTGACAATCTTACTTTATTGTTTATATTAATAAAAAACATTTTATGATACTCGAAATTGGTAGTAAAGGTTTTGTGGGCCCAAGTATTTTTTGGCCACTGAAAATGGGCCTCAAAAGAAGAAAGGTTGAGAACCACTGGTCTTAAAGGATGGCTCCTCCAAGATATCTTTGTATGAGGGGTGACTACAACAGTAAAATAATAAAACTTTTTTCAGTTATTCCTATTGTAGTCTACTTTTTTGTTTTGTTTTTAAATATTTATTACTTATGCAATGTACATTTATGAAATAATTTTTGTGTAAAATTGTTGTAAGCCTTATAATACAAGTAAAATTACTTTTAACTTTGTAAAATTGAAAAATATTATTATTTAGAAACTAGTCTGTAAAAAATTTTTACAAACCAATGTGTTTTTGTATTTAGTAACTATATGTTTAGTAGTTTTTTTTTGTATGTTTTATAATCTTTTTGTTTTTTTGCATTAATTATGTTTGATATATCTGTATTTGTTTTTTAGATATGTTTTTTTAGTGCTGTGCTGCCTTTTTTATCATTCTATTTGCTTTTGTCAATCATACAACTTGTCATAAAATAGAATAAATTACAATACTCTTACATGTTTTTGATTATCTCATGGCCACTTTTTAAGTCAGCCTTAACCAAAATAAAATATTTGCTTTTGTATTTTTCAGGACAGCGGTCGTTCTGTTTGCCACTTTCCACAAGATGTCAAAAGTTGGACTATTCATGGCTTATGGTAATTTTTAATTTCAGTTATTGATTTTTTGTATTATTGCTTAGATGTGCTGCAATAGAGATGAGTAATAGAACATTAACTAACTCCTCATTGCCATTGTAGAACCTAAAATTTAATAACCTTACTTACTGACAAAAGATATAAAGCTTTATGACTCATTCACAGCAAGAAATGAAACATATAGATAAAGTTTTTCTCTTTAAATTCTTTCTCTTTTTTTTCAGGCCCGACCAAGAAAACAAAAAAGGACCGTTTTATTGCAATGACTCTTATCCATTTGATGAAAAAGAAATTATGGTACTGCTTTTAATGTTTGATTTCAGTGTAATTTAACAGTTTTACGTTGCTGAAACTTCTAGAATGTTTGTTTTTGTTGTTGAATTTGTTCAAATTGCCACTCCATAGTATGTTTTGGACTTGGGGTCATGTTTCCAAACTTTTTAAAATGAGACACACATAAAAGAACAAATATAAAACCAAACTTTTGCTTCATCTCTTTACATATTGAAGTGTATAACAAGTTTGCGGTCTCCATCTTAGCTTTGTTGTTATTGAGCCTTGCAGCTACTTACATGGTACTGTAACATCAGTTTGACACGTTTATTAAATTTTTTTGTTTTTTTTTATTTTTATCTCTATATTTATTCTCCTGACTCGCAGGAAAGCGACGGAGGCGCTAATACATAGGGTAAGCAATTACCCCGACCTGCTTCCGGAGATGCCAAGATATTGCTGTCCGCTTGTAATTTAATAGAGATCTGACTGTAATTTAGAACTGCTTGCCAGGACCACCAAGCAGGGGAATGTGCCGTAAAGTGTCTTTCCCAAAAACACAACAGAATGGCGCGAGTGGGTTTTGAACCGAGACCGTGTTGGTCACGAGTCCGGCGCTTTAACCACTCGACCACGCTGCCGACATTGTTAGATTTGTCCCAACCAAAAATAACATCAGTTATGAGGCGTTTTTGACATTGTTAGATTTGTCTTAACCAAGAATCAAACCTGCTATTTTGATTATTTCCCCCCTTTAATAGAACCTACTGTGCGCTATTGAGAGAATTTTTATCATTCAAAAACTTGAATTGTAAGCTCAGAAAGGATTGTAAGCGTTTGATTCTGCTTTTTGCAAAAGCATTAAGGGTAATCTACGTTATTTAAAATAGACTATGTATTTGTACTATCAAAGTTTATTTTTTAAATTAAATAATTTTTTAGACTTTTCCGCATAATGTTTTTCAACAAATGATACAATCACAAACTAAAACCTTGTACTTTAGTTTGGCAATGTACAGAATACATCTTCAAATATTAGATACAAGATGTCACGTCGCAAACGCTTTTCCCTGACGTGAAGACATTTCCTTATTTGTATATTAAATATTTTCTCATAGCAAACAACCAAACGGCTCAAGCTTACTTTTACTGATATCACAATGTTCTTGAACCAGTGCCTGTGTTAGTGTCGAAAAAGAATATGAGCTGTAAAGTTGTTCGATTTTTGCGTTGCTCTACATAATTGGCGCTACTTTTGCAGTCACTTAATCTTAATACAACTGCAAGTTTATTCAGAGCAATTCCAAAATAATTTGATTTACTGTAGTTTATTATCATTCTTGTAATTGAAATAAAACGCCCTCATTACTGAAGAAACCTTTGGTAAAAGGAATTCCAGTATTCTCAAGGGTGATAATAATTCATTAAAAGGTGATTAGACCGAAAGCATTCGCTAAAAAGCAAGCGGAAAGCATATTTTCCGCTTTCAGTTCAGTTGGAACCCAGCAAAAAAGTTAAAATATTTCAAATTCAACATTTTTTCGCCAAGACGAAAATTTTTGGCCTTTGGTGCTTTGTTTACGTTTTTCGCTTTTAGTGTGAATAGCTTTTCCGATTTGTTTTTTTACGCTTTTCATGGCACGTTTTGCTTTTTTCGCAAACGCTTTAGCCTTAACCAACGTTCAGAATGCCCCAGAAAAGTTTACTGGGTTCAATAAACTCCCTAATAAGTAATTAAGCTTATGAAAGTATAGTGTAGTCGTGTTTATCGAAACAATTAAGGTTTTAACAAAATCTTACAAATTACCCGAAGTCGAATTCTCCTCATTAGCAAAATATGTAAAATTTTTGTGATTCATTTAGATCTTAGTCGCCTGGACTTCTTATAATCAAGATTTTTGAGTGTAGAAGAACATCTTTGAAGCCTTGAAAAAATTGGTCTGCTTTTACGAATCGACATAAATTTGATTAACATTTGGTTTTCCTGTTAGCTAATTTTATCAAAAAACTTCATCTGGTCCATATTAGTTTTGAACGCACAGTAGAAACGGTCGTGTTTTAGATCAGAGTTATTTTAATTTGCGTTAAAATCCAGGTTCTTAGTGCTTTTTGCCTAAAGTCGATTGGTAGATACTTATTTCCTTTAGCTCGCTAAAATTTTTTTGCACCTTCCTGATGTACGGTACTTTTTTGTTTTTTGAAGGATAATGATCAAAAGTTTTTTTTAAGTTAATCACCCGGATATTCTTTATAAAAAGAGCTCTTAAACATTGAGTTAACGTAGCAATTTTTGTTCCAAATAAAAACTATTAAGTTTTTGAGCCAATAAAAGTGTTACTGTTATACATGTAAGTACGAGAAAAAAAAAGTTATTTAATTCACCGGAAAAATTTTTTTAAAAGTATAATTTTTAAATGCAAAAAAATTGACGAAACAACTCTATAACAAGCGAGGTTTTTTACTTATAAAAGAAAAAGCAAAGTTCGTGCGAAGATCTGCTTAGTAAGCACAATGATCTCCTTTCGTTAAGACCCTTATCTCCCTGTTTCGCAAGCAGTTGACAGCTTTTAACTGACAAAAGTCTAATTTGTATTTTATTTAATGTTAGAAGATACTGCACGATGTAGAATCGAAAAACCTTAATTAAGTAAAATTACCACGTTTGAGTTTGTTTCTAATAATAAGGCACGATCACCTACACCAGGCTTGTCAAACTCGCGGCCCGCACAGTTTTAAAGAATTTTTTTAATTAGATGCTCAATATTCTTGATTTTTTTCTAGTTATGATTTAAATTTCTTTTCTTGATTTTTTCAAATATTTATGATTTTTTGTATGAACTATTTAGTAGCGATTGAGAATAAAAAAATGAAACGAATACGATGTTGAAATATGAATTATTCAAAACTAGGTTTTATCTACGAAAACAACATGGATTTTTTTGAAAGAATTGATGGAATGCTGACCTTTTTTTGGTCTTCACTTTGATTCCAACATAGAATTTAAAAAACATTTACGTAAGTCCCTGCAGTAGCGAGATTTGCTGCCCATTTAAAGCGAAGACTTTTTTCCTTCACTTTAATTTTAACGTAACATTTGAAAAACCGTAAATATTAGGCTGAAATGCTAAAACCTAGTAAGAAAAATTTAAAGATTTTACATTAAATCCGTAATGAAGACCAGAAAGAAAAAGACATCACTTTGTTCGCTGGGTGGATTGCGGCCCGCGACAAATTTTTTGGGATAAAATATCACCGATGCGGCCCGTATACCCTCCCGAATTCAACATCCCTGGCCTACGCAGAACAAGTCATCTTAGGCTGTGAATAGGCTGGAAGATGCTTTCATATCAAACATTCATTGAGCTGCTGCTAGCATGTACGCTTCAAATGGCTATTACTGATTTAAGATGCTTATGGCTGCCTGATATAGGAAGTGACATTGTATCCGCAAACTGTTTCCTGGTGAATAATCCGGAGCCGTTGGCTTGATGACTGATTTCGGTCATGTGTATTAGTTTGTATAAGTTACGCAATAATGGGTTTTAAATTACGCAATAGTGGGTTTTAAACAAAATTTTTTATAGGATTTGGAACCGGAGATGCTTGTAAAGTGGCCCAATTTAATGTCAGACACTGCCAGAACAAGTTTTTGGTAAGCATCTATTAAGATTTCTGGTTTTATTTTTAGAACTATAATCCCTGTCTGTTGTGTATAGCGTAAACTTGGTTGATGGTGATCGGACAAAGAAACAGAATCACAAAATCAATTTCTTTTGCAGTCTTAATATTAAATTTGTTCTGTTTTTTTACATTTCGTCTTAAATGTTGAAGTTGTTTTCCACTTGCAGTAAAATAAATACAGTCAAACCTCGGTTTACGAACACAATTCGTTCTGGAAAACTGTTCGAAAACCGAATTGTTCGAAAACCGAATCATATTTTCTCATTATTAATAATGTAAAAAAGATTAATTCGTTCCACGCGCCAAAAGAATAGCTTATTTACCTGTTTACAATATACCTTGTATATCATAAAATAAAACCATTTCTTCCAAGAGTAAATAAAACAAAACATAACAAGCAATTTACATTTACATACCTTTATATAGCATAAAAATTTACACAACAATGTATATTTAATAATACATGTATTTTTTTCCTTGACCAATATCACTTCTCGCTTTCATTGGATTCATGACTTAGGGCTAATGAAGAGAAAAGAATATTTTGTACAATAAAATTGTATATGCAGAGCGTAACAATTAATGTTATAATCGAAACAATAAAGCACAAGTAACAATAAAGCAATGAAACAATGAATGTACTGTAACTCGTATGCTGGTGAACAAAAAAAGTTGTTCGAGAACCGAATTTTTGTTCAAATACCGGGTCATTTTTAACTCAAAATTTCTGTTCGAAAACCGAATTGTTCAAATTCCGAGACGTTCGTAAACCGAAGTTTGACTGTATACTGTTTTATAAAAAATTTTACCCCAAGCCGAGATGTGTTTGAATTTTAAAACAAAACACTGTTAATAACAGTACAGGTATTTGTTTAATTCGCCAAGCGTATCTAGAGGTGCAGTGTTCATTTTTGCAACATTATCCCCGGGTAAACCTCCCGCAATGGTGGTGAGATGTTGGCAACAACTGCGTCTGATTTGGCTCGTCCTGGAATCGAACCTGGACTTCCCGAGCTGTAATCAGAAATAATTATTTGTTTTAATATTGTATATGTCACCGGGAAATGATAAAATCTTGAACTCTTTTGATTGCTATTTTAAAAAATGTGGTTCATCGATAATCATACACTTTTTTATACTCCACAAGCACAAAAGCCAGACGTTTACATTTCATTCCTTTATTTTCTATTTGACCAACGATTGAAAAACTCGTTTACCTATGTTTTGCTAGGTCTTTGTCTTGAATCTATATTTGCTTCTCTTTTTTATGTGGCGCCTCATATCAATTTCGGGCATTTAATCTTGTGTGCTCAATTTATATTTCAACAAACATGTCCTTATATAATGCAAAAAACTAAAAAAACAAAGCCGAAGTTTTTGTTAAGATTGTCCAGTCCGCTGTTGGCGCCCTATTATTGGGACTCCACGGAGCTGATTCGCATCCCCATCCTTAGGAATGGATCCCGTAAACTCAACACCAGCATCACATATATAATACAAAAACTAAACAAAGTAAAAGATAGTTATCAATGTTCTCTAGATGTAACCAGAGTGGTATCCAAAGTAAAGTTGTTTTCTTTTAACGATTGGTTAGCCGAGCAAAACAGTTGGTTTCTATCATATTTTCATGGATCGAGAGGTCAACAATTTAGAATTCAGCCGCCAACGTCACAATCTTGATGCGTTTTTACCTTTTACTGAAACGATTTCCAAGTCCCAAGCGATTTCAATTAACTTTTTGATACAATGGCCACCATCTCGTTCTTGGTCAAACCACAAGCACATTCACACTTGCTTTGGCGAATGATGTCGATAACAATTAAAAGTAAAACAAACAATATCCATTGTAAGCAAATTGTGCCGATGATATTGCTATGATCCATCAAGATGTACTGTGCCTAGAAGGTTCCGTTTATACGCAAAATGTTTTTTCCAAGTTTCAGCTCTATAACAAGAATTTTTGTTTATTTTCGGGCAGGAAGCACGAATGGGAGAAGCATGGAACTTGCGCAACCTCTTTGCCTTCGCTGGCCACTGAGCACGACTACTTCAAACAAACTCTTGCCTTAAATTCACGCTTCGACTTACTGAAGTAAGTGTTGTTTCGGTCATGCTGGTTTTTAGGTGTGCATTATTGTGTTAAAAGTGTCCGTAAATTTTTTTGATGTATAACTTGTCCAACAACAAAAATATAATTAAAAATTCTAAATTCTTGATTAGCAATGACTTTCCATATGTTTGTTTGTATCAAAAATTTCGGTGTTCAGCGAATTTTAGCCAAAATTGTAATGTTTTCGCTACACCCGGCCACGGTGGTTTCGCTTCCGTATTGGTAGGCATTGAAGAAATTCTGTTCGATTTTTTAAAAAAGAATTTGAAAATTTTGGCCATAATTTTATCTTTTGTTGAAATCGTAACTAATCAATTTATATACGACTCGTGCGTCTTTTGGTCTAACACATAACCACGTCTTGCTGTTGTGACTTAGAGTGCTTTACAGCGCTTTCTTACGTTTGTCGATCTTATCAAGCTGCACTAAATTTAAGTCATATCACCATACACCATACAATAACTGAAAAAACTCGCTGAAATGTTATGGCAGCAAGATATTTGCCTTGAAAGTAGTTCACGGTTTTAGTAAATTTAACACCTCCGCCTTGTCTACAATTGAGGGGGTTAAATATATAATCAGATGATATGCATTATAAAAAATAATGTCTATATTGTATAATATATTATCGTATTAAGTAAATTCTGTTATTTTAAACGACTTTGAACATCGTTTCAATTGTAAAATCTTATTGCGTAAAGTTGCTCTTGTTTTTTACCGTATTAGTTGCTCTATTGCGTACACCCTGCACCAATCTAAGTAGCTGTTTTTACTATCGTTAGACAACAGCTACTTAGTAATGGAGCAGATCTGCAACTGCCAAGACAAGTCGAAGTATTAGAAACATTTTTTGTGATTTCATAACGTTTCTCGGCTTGTTTTCAATGTCCCTCCTGAAAAATTGGTTATGTACTCCGAGCGCATATCGAAGACATGTGCAACATTGTTCATTTAGCAAGTTAAATCAGCTTTAATTAATTTAAATTAAAATTTCCTATAAATCGGTTTTAAAGAGATGAGGCAAATGAGATTAAAAATCTTAATCATTCAATCGTAATATAGGAATTTCCAAAAACTTTATATTCAAAGTTGTTTGCGAGAAATTCCAAAAACAACTGATTAAAAGGGAAAGTTGTGGAAAGTTTAAACGGGAGCGGCTAAAGATATCGATATCTAATTATTATTGTTGACTCGCAATCTGATTTACAGCTGTCACGATTTTTAAAATCAACTGATGCTATTTGCATCAACATTGAAGGCACGTTCGACTACGAGCAGCGTGGTCGCGTGGTTAGAAGCGCCGTGATAAAGATCGACATGGATTTGGTTAAAAAACGTTCTCGCGCAGTTCTTGTGTTCTCGGGAAAGACGCTTTAAACCCTGCTTGGCAAGCAGTTTTAAATTTCAGTCATATCTCTATAAAACTAAAATAACAAAATAAGCATTTCAAATGAACAGCAATGTTTTGGCATCTCCGGAAGCAAGTTGGTGTAATTGCTTGCCCTATGTATAGCGACGAAAGCGCTGGAGGCCGCTCGGAGCCGTAGAGAGGATAAATATAGGAATGAAAATGAAATACGTAAGCGTTGGTGGGTTTGTTCTTTGTTTTTCTTAGTGATTTTTTATTTTTCAACGTTTAAGCGCAATAAAATCAATAAATACACAAAAATAATCCCGCCAACGCTTGTTGTGGAAACGGGCCTCAAGCACATGATCATTGGCATCGCTCGGCAAATCTTGTAGCAGCAATACCGAAAGTGACTTCCAAGTGTGAACTGCAGCGCTGTTATTTCAAATAAAAAAAGAAGACAGGCTGAGCTCTCTTAAGTAACACAACTATAAAGGACATTTCAAAGCTAACTTTATGACATCAAACACTTTGAGAAATTACTACTACTAAGCGTAAATTACTGATTGCGGAATCGTAGTTGTGATAGAAATAGAAAGGCATTGCAATTTTCTTTGAATTTTTTTGCGAATTACTCGTAGAATTAAAACTTACAAAAGCTGGCTCTGTTTACTTTTCGAAAATGAGTGAACTTCTCAACGCAGAGACTGTTTCAATGGTTGCTGAGTGCCACAGCCAGCAGCCGAAATATCACTTTACGGCATTTAAAGTCAAAGAACTTTTGTGTTTAATTTGACCAAGTAGTTAAAAATTCTTTTCAATTTTGTTTTTGCGCAAATAGGTATGATCGCATGGTATGTTCTGATGTGAATGGACAAAGAAATTAAAATGCTGGCAATGGAACAAATCTGTTTTAATATGAATTTTTTTTTATACAACCATAATTACTGCGTAGTCATAGTGCTTTGTCTGCTGCGTACTAGCACACGAATGCTCGAATCGTTGACGCTGTGAAGCTTCTCTTTTTGTCACATGACAACCAGGTGGTATGTTTCCTTCGAGTCACTTATTTCTTTACCTGAGTTGCAATATCCAAAATCGAATAATACTCTTCGTAAGCGAAATCGTAATTTCTATTGCACAACTTTCTACTTTAGGCGTTTTCGCCATGGTTTCGCAGAATTATTTTATACTTATTTCTTCTCTGTTTCAAGTGCATATTTATAGATGAGTTATGAAGTATATACGTAGTTTTAATTTTGTATTTAATCACTTATTTATTTGTAGAATCCTTGTAGCAAGTAACATCATTCCGACCAACTTAACCCGTTATAAGGTTGGTTCAGTATTGTTGTTTGAATTCGTATAAACGCTCATAGTTAAATACGTAACGTTTCTTGCCCGATATAACGTGCGCTTTTATTACGAGGGATTAGAATTACAAGTAAGAAACACTCAAATCTTTTGAACGACATGGTTGGGATTGAACCTTCGCCTTGTCGATTCTAAGAAATAGATTCTTGAAGCTTTGTCACCTCAAAGAATTATGTTGAAGAAATTGAAAATTATTCCAATTATTTTCGAATAAAAACATGATATAAAGCATATTTTTTTATTTTATCTTTATATTTTTTTCTTCTTTATTTCACTTTAACTTATAAAACAAGTGTATTTGCAATTTGGCTCAAGAAATAAAAAGATTCTTTGTGAAAAAACTGGAAAATCTAGCTATTTTTGAATAAAAACTTTGATTTAAAGCATATGTAAAGTAATCGATAAAATAAAAAATTTACGTGCAAAATTTACAAAAGCACAGCTATTGAAAGCAAAGTCGCTCAATTCATTAAAGAAAAAAATAGTTTTTACGTTTTCTACCGTTTCGGCTCTGGTGGTTTAACCGCCCTCGGAATAAAGTAGTTTTTAGACCTTGATTGCTTAAAATTGAAACTTTGTCTTGGTAAAACCTGGCAAGATTTTCTTCGCTAAAACTATTGTTTTGCAGTTGAGTGATTTTAGAAGTGCAATCGAGGATTTCACTCAATCTAAGATCAACTTGCAATGCATAATGTCAAAGGTATGCTTCATTTAAGAAAAATTTTTCCTAGAAACCAAACTGCTTAAAAATTTCGCTCTTATTACAGCTCGTAAAATTATAAAAATATTTTCAATGTCGGCACGGAAACTCGCAGGCGACAATATCTGACGTAGTATTAACGAGAGAATTCGCTGCCGCCATAAGTTGTGTCAGTATCACGTAATCGCATAGTTCATTACAAGCGCTGACCGAGTGTTTTTTGTTTTGTTTTGATTTTTTTGCTTCGCTTAGCGCTTAAGCGCGATAAGCAGTCAGTCGTTGCTGCAAGGGTTTATTACTGATACTTTGACGATGTAGAATTCGTTAGCTTTACAACATTTCCGTATTTTTAACAAGGATTACGACGAACAAGCGCTTATTCAACTTGAAATTTGCCTAAATAAATCTTACGAAACCATCGACTGTGTGACGAATGGCGACGATTTCGGTTACGCGCCTTCTTGGGACAAAATTCCTTATAACCCGATCTATAAACCCTGCCGCGAGGATCTTCCAGTTCAGTACTTTCCTCTTCCTCACGTTAAATAATTTATTATACTTAACTTTTTATTGTTTTTTTTTTCTTTTTCAATCTTGACTATGCTATTTTGGATTTTTGTGCTAGTGTGTGTCTTAATTAACAATCGATTTGTTTCAGTGTTGAATTAAGTTCTTGTTGTTTTGTCTTTTGAATTTATTTTGTTAAAGGTTGGTCTTATTATCGTTAATTGATACAGTAAGACTTACGTGGTTATGTGCCATCTAATACTGGTGTACATAAAAGGCTGGGAAGGGTTAAGAGTATTGTGTAACCGACAGATCGTGATTCTGTTATTTTCTAACAACGAGTTAAGTTCTGATGGACGTGAAACTTAGTAGCCTACTCAATTCCACACTGTAATCATGGTAGAATCACGGTAGAATCATTGTATCACGGTAGAAGCCGTCGAAGTTATATTTGAATGTTAAGAACATTTTTTGTGTTTATTATCCGCACCCCAATTACCACCTGAGTACTGTACTCGCCTGCTTGTGTGTCTGTGTTGTAATTTTTCATGAGTTTTTTTGTCAATTGTCGGCTTTTTAAAGTTTAATTGGTGTTGTGCGCATTAATCACGTGACACTGTTTTCTCTTTCAAGTACAAACACGTCAGTTTGACGTCATTATCATGCATTGATGACAATCGAGAATTTTTTTTATTCTGTTTCAATCCGAACACAACAAAGATTTGGTTTTGGAGAATAACTTACAATAAGGTTTTCGGTTGAAAATATTTTCGCGAAAAACATAAATTAACTAAAATCTGCAACAGTCGGATGGTTCCCCATGTGACGGTTACAATAGCGCAAAAACCAAGCAAAATTTATTTTTCATGGTTAACTGGAACTGCTGTTAAAAGTTTATTTGATTTTATCTCGCAAGAAAATTTTTTTGGAATGGCAATCAATGACTGGCGCTTCACAAACACATTGACGTTCTTGGCAGCCGACCGAAAAGATTTTTTCAGGCTTTTGTCTTGAGCAGTCGCGCTGCAACATGTAAGTAATCTAATATCATCAATGGAGCTGTTTTAACCATCAAGCTAAACTGCTAATATAATTTTTGGGCTTGAAAAATCTTTTTTAACTATCAAATTATCTTTTATCATTTATCAAATTTGACAAATTAACTTGTTAAACTAAACCCATTCTATTCCATTGCAAAACTTTTATTTAACATGCTATTACGCTGAAAGATAGATAAAGAATAAAAGTATTAGGTTTCTTATTACAGTATATCACTTCGAAGAATAGGCGGTATTGTTTGTAGAAGTTTGCAGGTAGGCTTCCGGCAAATGACTTCATTCCTATGCTAATCGCCTGAAAGGCTAAAGAGTTGGGATTCAAAGTTTTAAGAACAGGTTCTCTTTTTTATAGGACTTACTAACAACAGGCAGTGATGGATAATTCCAATTTAGGGACCCGGGCAAGAATTTTCAAAAATTGGTGTTGTCTGAGAAAAAAAGAGCTTTGACTTGGCTTGCATATTTTTCTCCGAAATTCATGGTGTCCTCTAAAAAAAAAAAAAAAAAAAGGTCTTCACTTCGATTTTATTTCTAATTTCTTCATTTTTCTCCCAAAATCAGGGTGTTCTCAAAAAAAAAGGTCTTCGATTTCATCTCTAATTTCTTTAGTTTTCTCCCAAAATGAGGGTGTTCTCTAAAAAAAAAAGGTCTTCACTAAGAATCGTTCTTTACACTCTGAACAAATATCTGCAGCGGATTGAAACTGTATGTGCTATTTTCGAGGGGGGCCTGAGGCGACTGCCTCATTCGCCTCACCCAATATCCACCACTGACAACAGGTTCTCTCATTGCACGGAGATATTAAAATACATAGATTACGTAAAGTTAAAAGCGGGTTCGCTAAACGTGCTGAAATTCCAAGAACGAGTTTGCGCGAACCCCCTAAATTCCATCACTGCTAAAGAGCAATTTAGGCTAAATATGCATTGCAATATGCAATAGGCTACTCTTTCTCGCTCAGTTAAATTTAATGTTTTTATTATTTTTCAAAAAATAATTTTCTGTTAAGGATACATTTCTATTAATGTTAGTAGTTTAGTTTGCAAGATCATGTACAGTTCATTTTTTTTTTTTTCCAATCAAGTTATTAGGCCCAAGTTTTAAAATTTAATTAACGAAGTGATTGCCGTTGAGACAAGAGCGACTAAACAATATACGCATGAAGTCATGTTTGTGGTCGCACATATAAAACAAAAGTGCCAAATTAATTAAAAAAAGAAAAACAATTAGAAGATAAAATAGAAAAGATAACAAATTAAACGTACACCGAAGAGAATGTTACATAATCATGGGTGGAAGAAACAACAAACTCCGTGACCAAAAGGGGCAAGACCACTGGCGTAGCGAGGATTTTTGAAAGGGAAAGGTCATACAACTAGAAAAACCATATTTTCGAAGGGGCAAACTGGGACGCCGTTAACAAAAAAAAATTCATCCCTAAAAAGTAGTGTTTCCAAAAAAGGTCTTTCCTTTGAATCTGGCTCGGATCTGTTGGTTTTTTGTCCCAAAAACATAGTAGGCCTAATCTCTAAAAAAATGATCTTCACTTTGAATCTGTCTGTGATTTCACTTTTCAGTGATCTCCAAGCGGAGGGGCATGGCACAATCCCCCCTAAATGCGCTACTGGTCAAGACCAAAAAAGGGTTAGGCAGACAAGGAAATCTTTTTTAGTTTGGTCAAGTGTTAAACAATTATTTAAAAACCTTTCTAGCTTTGGTCAGGCTTATATTGTCTTAAACCAGTCATATTTTCATATCATCAATTACTCTCCTCGAATAGCAGGACCTCGTTGTAGTTACTTAAGCTACAGGATTAACAGCAGATCGATCTGTTTAGTCCTGTGCGGGATTGATGTAACTAGAGTTGCTTGTAAAAAATTTATTATTATTATTATTATTTTTAAATGAAACTCACTCCGATTTTTAACCATTTAATTTTATTTCATATTAGCTCAGCCACAGCAACAATTAAGATATAGACATATTAATATCGGAAAGGAAGGTGCAAACTGAACAGAAAAAGAAAAGAAACAGCAAAGCGATAAACGTTGCAGCATACAGACAAAGAAGAAAGAAATCGTTGAAGACTTGCATGGTTACTGCAACTTAATTAAGATATTATCTTATCATCTTGCGCCATCTGGCAGAAAGCATCATTTCTTGTAATATTTAATAAGAGTTGACGTCCGCATTTATAAACTTACAAAGAAAGCAGGGCTGCGAACTCGAAGCATTTTTAATCGAGTTCGAGTTCGAGTTCGAGTTCACAAAAAATTTGCAAGTCCAAGTTCGAGTTCGAGTTCTTTAAATTTTAATTTTTCGAGTTCGAGTTTACAAAATAGAGTTGAAAAAATACAGTCGGAATAGAGTTAAGAGAATAATTCAACCGCAAAAAAATGAGCACATGTTAAAAATGCTTTGTCATTAATGTTACCAATTTTAATCTATTATTAAACAAAATAAAAGAGGATAGCAAATTATAATTTGGCATCAACGCTGAGAAATGTTATAGTTAAATTTACTCATTAAATGAACTCAAACATCACAAACTTTTTTCAAGTTCGAGTTCAAGTTCGAGTTCAGAAATTTTTATTTTTCGAGTTCGAGTTCGGCCAAAATTGCCGAGTTTTTCGAGTTCAAGTTCGAGTTCGCAGCCCTGAAAGAAAGATGTTTGAAATTCATGCGGGATTATAGCAATTGCTTTAAGGTTTCAACTATATTGCTAAAAAAAACTTACTTGAATGATTATTCAATATTTTGTTTGAAATATGCACAAAAAGTCTCATTACTTCAACTCATGAAAACGAAGTCAAAAAACTTAATATATGAATAAAATGATTTAATTGCTAATAGATTGCATTGAATATAACGCCAATCCCGCGGGTATTTTGTCACAATTCAAACGATATATAATTAATAAAGCTTCTTAATAAAACTGTTTTAATAAATTGTCAATATGTTTTTCTTTCGAAAAACTTCTATTTTTTATACTGTATTTACACTGATACTAAACTTGTTGATATTTTTTATGCGGAGTCATCACTGTGGGAGGCAGCATGACACCATTTTGGGAATTTGTCGTAAAGTTTTGTTAAGGGATTTAGAAATCACTCAGATAGACTGAGCATCAAACGAGCGTTCTTCTATAGGAGGATTGAGCCGAGCGGGAAAGAATTGAGGATTGAGGCCCCCTAAAATACAAAATTAATTTTTTGGTACTTTGGTTCACGAAGCGCTCATAATCTGTTTAAAAAGCAAATTGCAAATAAAATGGGCCAAAATTCTATCTATTTCAATTACCAGTCGTTACCCGGAACTTATAATTAATTCTACTAGTATCCAAAAAATTAAACAGCTAGGTGTCGAGCAGGTCCACAAAGAGAAAAAATTCGTTTTTAACCCTTAAAGTGACAATGTACGAATTTTGATATAACGCCACGTTGTGCGACTATAAGCGCTAATGAGCCAATTTTGATACAGGTAGAGCCTATATCTTTTTACAAGCAGTTTTGAGGTAAATGTGACGAATTCTTTTTACTATTTTGAATAAATTCAATTTCCTCAAATGTTTCCTTTTAAAAAAAAACTCACTTTTTGAGGTGGTGCTGAAAGGAATATTTCGGGTTAGTTTCACCGAAAAAAATCGCTTACAGTGACTTCTCGAAGAGACCCAATTTTTACAGCTAGCTATGTAATATACCGTTGTATAATGTTATAATTATTATAAATAAAGCTAAAAGCCAATCACAAACAGTTAAATATGTAACTTAGAATGTAATAGCCATCTCTCATAAACTGTAGAAAACGGAAATAGCATCTAAAAACGAATTTTTTGAATTCTTCAAAAATAACAAATTTCAAAGCTTCATAATTGAGTGAACCATAAAATTTCAACTCTTTGATTTTGATGCAGCTATCCAAAGAAAACGTCAAAATTTAAAGGGTATATTTTTTAAAAAATTATATCATCACTAAGTTGTCTAAAATAACTGATTAAACTTGACTATTTTAGATAAAATAAGGGACATTATGAGTAAGCTGTTGAAAAATTGAGGATGTTATAAGAGTTAAATTTTATGGATTAAATTTGTTTTGACAAGATTGAAAAAATAAATTATCACTGGAATCAATACTGCTGTTTTGCCATCGAACCACATGTTGTTTTGAGCCATGGCAGCTCTTGCTAGCAACTAAGGACTTGCTACTTTCCCATTCATGCAGCAATGTTATTTACCAATTTGTGCCATCTTAATCATAGAAGTACGAGGCAATGCCCCTCCAGTTACAGAAAATTTGGGCAAAATTATAATTTTTGGGCAGCAACAAGAAATGATGTGGGAAAAATTAGATTTTTTTTTTGATCATGGACAATAAACCGTTTGGGAAGAATAAAGTTTCGCAATTTAGAACGATTTATATCACTGAGAAAAAACAACTAGGTTTATTGTAAAGACCAGTTTTTTTAAATCACAAGTTTTTTAAACATAAACCGGAACTTTCGTACAGACTTAAAGAGGAGGCCCTTTTTTTTGGTCTTCACTAGTTTTGGTAGTAGAAAACCAATTGTTCCTGCTCCATTTTCAATCACAAAATCTGGTGAAAACCAAAAAAGTCTTCGCATTAAATCAGTAGAAACACTTATGTTACAAGACCATAATTTGGGCAATCCTCGATAAAAATTTGGGCAAAAATGTATTCTTCCACCAAAATTCTTTGTTCTGATACGGCTATGACCTTGATGGTCAGTACGTTGGTCACATGTTTCAAAGTTTGCAAATACGTATTAAACAACGCATTTCGAAATCTGTCACCATATTTTCCATCTCTCAAAATCGTAACAGTCTTCCCCGCCCCTGAAAAGCTAATAATAGCTCCCAACAATGCTTTTTTTACTAGGCTGCCAATGGCTAACATCTTTTCAAAAACGCGCATTGCGCTCTTTGTTTCAGCAACAATAGATTCTTAATTTTGCTCAAGTCGTTCGACCTTTCACCTTCCAGATCTAGAAGCTACTATGACCTTACTCTTTGTAAACAAAATGATTTTTTCTGTGGCCTAAAACTCTTTTAACTTCCTTTCTTCTCATTGTTAAATCACTTTCAACCAATGAGAGCTTTCTTCTTAATAACTCGGTTCGGGTTACTACTTTATTCTGACGATTTCTCCCAAAGAATGTCAGAGGAAAAGCTATGAGAATAATTTCAATCCTACTTGCATTTAAAAGAAGGTTTTCACGTATAAGATTCGGCCGCGGTGTTTTATTTACTTGGCGTGCAAATACTTTTGATGAGCCAAAATGGCTTTTGGCTCAAAAAAGTCGAACGCTCCTGATGCAAGCCTTTTTTGCACAAAAATGATTTTTACCTTTAAAATCCTTTTTATACTTTGGTCTTCACTTACTTTTTTTGGAATTTTTTTTCTACCATACCACAATTATATACAGCAAAACACATATATTCATACTAAAATAAAACAAAAGAAACTATGTTTTCGGTTTACATTAGCCCTCTTCAGATGACCAAAATAAAATATTGAGAAACTTTGCCATGTAATTTAAAGAACGGGGTCAGTGACCTGATTACGTAATTGTTTACCAAATTTGTCACACGAGGTTTTCATAAAATGAGTTTTGGAGAATTGATTAAAAAATGCAAACGCAAAATAACAGCCTTTTATCAGTGGCATGCAGTCAGGGCATACAAGTCATGCGTTGGATGACCAACGACTTTGTGCGCGATGACCTTTATTTTTCAATTTAATGAAGAACACCACTGTTTTGGAACGAAATTAGAGAAACGTGAAGCTGATCTGAGGCGAAGACCTTTTTTGTTTTAATAATATATAACACTACGATTTTTGGACGAAAAGTATAAAATCTGGGACTGATTTCCAGTAAAGACCTTTTTTTTTTAGGGAACATAATGAGTTTTAGACAAAAATTGGTCGGTGTCTTAAAATCCCACACAATTTATTGTCCTACCCTACTCATAAAATACTGCATGCCTTACCCACTAACTATTTGTAAAATACCCAATTGCATGACCAGCTTTGGCATACCAAGTGTATGACCAGTGTCAGAGGTCACCGCACGCCACTGCTTTTTATGATAATATTTCTTTCATGAAAAATATTGCTTTTATGAAAACCTCGTGTGACAAATTTGGTAAACAAATACGTAATCAAGCTATTGATTTCGATCTTTAAATTACATGGCAAAGTCTCTTAAAATTTTATTTTATTTATCTAAAGAGGGCCAGTTTACGCCGATAGCGTTTATGGTTATGGTTTCTTTTTGTTTTATTTTAGTATGAACATATGTGTGTTGCTGTGTACAATTGCGATATACTTTAGTTCAAAAAAACAGTATACTCTCTCCCTAAAAATTGTTTTTTCTATACGCTGAACTTCAAATTTAATAAGACCACCCTTTTCAACAAAAATATCCCTTTTTTCTAAATTTTACCCATTACCAAATTACTGTTATTTGCTGTGTGGCTCTTTTCGAAAAAAGTTTGGTTTCCCCTTGCAAGTCTAGATAGATATTTTACTCGCTTTGCGGGATTTACGTTTGGTTAAGATTATATAATTGTAGAGATAGATCTAACACAATGTTTCTGTCTTATGAATTTCAAAAGGCACTTTGTGGTCCCTGTGCTTTCACGTTTTAAAAATATTGTAGCGTAGGAAGGGCAATTCGCTGTTGTCCTTTTCTTCTTGTCTTCTTGTCTTTTATCCTCTAGTTTAATTTTACAAAATAAGTACTAGTCCTGTAACTTGACCTTTGGAAGCAACACAAGAAAATAAAAAGTACTGTACTGCTAAGAAAACGCAACTAAAACCTTTATAAACAATTATTATAATAGACACGAGGTATTCAAGCGATATACCGTGTTTCCCTAAAAATAAGACCTACCCTTAAAATAAGCGCTAGTTATTAGTTGGCAATTGTGATATCATAAAAGTCAGGGTTAGTTTTAAGTAGCATGCTGTAGCAACAAGACACATCAACCAACGTAGCAACAAATCTCTACTTAGTAACTTTGTTTGTTGATAGATGAAAATAAAAGACATCCCATAAAAATAAGCCCTAATGTCATATTTTAGAATGAGAATTAATATAAGCCCTGTCTTATATTTTCGGAAAAACACGGTAATATAAAAAAACAGCTATTTCAATCGAGAAGCGCCAGACTGGAGTTTTGCTCTTGTTGGAGCTCGTCAGTAATGCATATCTTACTGGGATTTAAACCAAAAACAAATAAACACAGAACAATTTAAAGAAACAGTTAAGAACTTCGCGGTCGCCCCAATTAAACATCACCAACGCTCACACGCTCCTCTGTACAGTAGATGATACGATACGATAAATAATACACTCATCACCCACACATGATTGCGGAGCTTTTTTTCCAAAAGAAATCAAACAAATTTTTTTCAAAGTAATGTGAATATGATTAACGTTTTTGTTGTATTAAGATGCCATTAAAATATAAAGACGCTTCTGCATTTTAATTACAGTTTGCAATTCACGTCATTGTCTTTTGCACGAGCAAGGTTAAGTGCTGAAGCATTAACTTTCATTTATATAACAACAAAATTGGGATGAAAAAAGAAACGTTTTTAGGTTTTAAAGAATTTCGCAAAAAATTGAACAATTATTACTTTGGTTTGTTACTCAAAAACACCTATAAAAACTACGAATCAATTGAAAAATCATATTAAATAACAATAATAAAAAATAAAAATTTGATCAATCAGCAAAGATATATTGTTTAAAATGTTAAGTACTTTGCAAACAAATGCATAAAATACTTTGAAAATCTCTTTTTTAAAAAAGGAAAAAAGTTTTATTTTTGTAGCCTACACATTTACACAAGCTTGTTTTTTAAAGTTGTCAAGAATTTCACAATCGCCATATGTCATATTGTCGTAAGAAGGAGAATTGACTTTTTATACTCAAGCGTAGTGATCTCATTTTGAATAAAATAAACAAATAAGCTTTTCCGATGATTCCATATTTTTCGTTGATGGTTTATATATTTGCAAAGTAAACGCGAGCAAATACAAAAAGCATATTTCATACTAAATTAAACCTCATTCAATCACTTTATGTTTATAATGTAAAAGAGAAAACCTTCAGTTTAAATTAAAAATCTTTGTAGCCAAATAATGAATTCGGTCGCTTCCAAAAGAATTTTCAAAAAAAAAATGGAATAAAACTTCCAGTAAAAATCATCATTATGAGTTTTTAGTTTATACCAGTGGTTCTCAAAGTTTTTTTTATATTCCTCACTTACAAACGGAAACACTGTCAATTCCTCCCCAAGAGAAATCATAAATATAAAATTGCGACAAGGTGTGTAGGCCCACTACCTGAATATGGTTCCTGTGTCTTTTAGAGATTTATCTCAGGGCTAGAATTACAACATTGCAAACGAACAATTTTAGAAATAACAATTTAAAAAGACTTCAAAAGAACAATTAAAAAGTTTTACCAAACAAATTTAGAAACAAATTGTTATTCATAGTTAGTAAGACCCGTGAGCCTCATGCTGATACGTTAGCAAAGAAAATCGAGGAGAGAAGCATGTCAGTTTTGCACGAAGATCTCCACGCTTGCAAATATCCAGTGTTCCTCTTTTCTTTGTCAAAATGTCTGTAACGGCGGTAAAAGCACATTCAACTAAATAGGTAGTTGGAAATGGCAAAAGTGTTTGCTCTGCCACTTGAGCTAATTCAACATACTTGGCACAGACCTGCGGATCTAACCACATCAGCTGGTTTTTGGATGCATAAATCGGTTTCATTGCATCATCATGTTGCAAGTGTAGTAGCTCATCAGCCAGATTGCTGTCCATTGCTAAACCTTCCTCACTTTCACAATTAAAGAGAAATGGCTGTGCAATCCATGAGGAAAACTTTATCAGTTTTAGATCTGAAAATCTAGAGTTCAACTCAACAACCAGCTTTGAAAGATTTTCCGATATTATTCGGAGGATGTTATCACTTGATTCACATTTGCCAAGATGTGTGAATCCAGAAAAGTTTTTTCTTGAAATTTGGGCAGTAAAATACTTCAGTTTATCAATAAAGGCAAAAATTTGGGTTTTGCAGTCCATTAGTGTCTTTTGTTTACCCTGTAGTTCCTTGTTCAAAGCATTTAGTTTTCCAAAAATATCCGCGAGATATGAAATCAATGCTTTAGATTCGCTTAAATTTAAAAACTAAAATTCTTCTCTGCCACCAACAAATTCCAATATCGCGTCATACAGGACTACAAATCGTTCCAAACAGTTACCTTTTGATAGCCATCGTACACGAGTGTGCAGAAGTAGCCTTATGTGGCCTTCCTCCATCTCCTCACACAACTGTTTGAACATCCTTTCATTTAAAGGACGGGATTTAATCCAGTTGACTACACTAATAACTTTCTCTAATAGTTGGTTCACTTCACGACTAATTGATGCAGCTGCCAAATTCTCTCTATGAATAATACAGTGTACCGCCATCATTCTTGGGTTGTCATTTTTCAGAAGCTTCAGTACTCCGTTATGTTTTCCCATCATTGCAGGAGCACCATCAGCAGCAACAGAAATAATATTGGAAATTGGAATGTCATTTTCAGTGAAATACCGTTTGACTACATCATAAATATCTTGAGCTGTAGTGGTTGTTTCCAAAGACTGGCAAAAAATCATTTCTTCGACAAATTTGAAATCGTATTTGAACCTAGCATAACTCAGAAGTAAGGCTTCACTATTTCAAACGGTCGATTCATCCAGAGCCAATGAAAATTTTGTCATACAAAGAATATCATTCAATTGTGACTGGATATCGGTGGAAATTTCGTCTATGCGGCCTCGAACAGTATCATTACTTAATGGCAGACTGGCAAGTTGATGGCCTGCTGTTCCACTGTCAAGCATTGTTCGGTGATATATCTCAAACGCTGGTTTGAGCAACTCTTCGCCATCTGTGTGCGGTCGAGATTTCTTTGCCAAAAGAAAACTGAGTTCATAGCTAGCTTGCAATCCACGTTTATTCAAATTAGTTTGCGCCTTAAACATGGATGCTAGTGACATTTACCTATTTTTCTGCCTATGCTCGTTAAGACGTTGGAAATATTCGAAAGGTTTCTCTGCATGCTCTGAGTGAACATTTTTTAAATGGTCTTCCAGTTTCTTGTTTCTCATCGAATCATTACAAAGAGATTTACAGCACAATAAGCAGTATGGTTTTGTTTCATCAGCGTCATCTGGAATGAATCCTAGCTTTAGATAACTCACAGAGTATCCACGAGTCTTTTTTCTCTTGCTGTTAGAAAATGACAAAATCTTTTCTGAAGTTCTCTTTTTTGACATTTTGCAGAATTTAAATTACTTTACGTATGTTTGAATGTTACTTTCGTACTACTAATTATACAAAACATAAAAGAAGTGTCTGTAATAAATGCTAAAACGTAAAAAACTGTTACAGTCTACCAACGGTTTATAAAAACTAAACTATTTCAACAGTCACTGCTATCAGTTAGGGCCACACAAAAGCAACACGCAGGCCTGTACACTTAAGGTCGTATACTTTTCTTCTTCTAAGCAAGCGCTTTTTAGTTACTGTTGCACAGTAGCCTATTCTCTGGACAAGGTATTACCAAGTGTGCTGGATTGTGCCATTACAATGTTGTCTACTCTATTACATCATAAAGGTGTAATAAAGTAGTAATAAATTTGGTTGGTAATAAATTATTGCATCATAATAAAGTATTAAAAAGTGTAACAAACAAATTAAGGTTATAGTAATAGCATCATTAGGTAAATTTAAAAAATTTTATAACATTTACTCAAATTCCTCCCCAATTCCTCCTTTAACAAATTTTCCTCCCTTCAAATTAAGAATTCCTCCTTTAGGGAGCCAAGTGGCTCACTTTGAGAAGCAATGGTTTATACCAACAAGTTTATCAAATATCTGTGTGACATTTTTTTCTATTTTGATTTTTGTTGCTTTTGAAATATTTTTTGGAATTGAAATTAACAAAAACATGGCCCCAAGTCCCGACTTAAGAACGCATAATTTATTCCAAAATAAAGTTTTTCGTAAACATTTATTTTCTATTTTTTGAAAAAAAAGGGCAGTCTTTATGCTTGCCCCAATACCCTCAAATGCGATTTTGATTTTTTCTTTTTGAAAAAGATTGCAAATAAAGAATTAATCTTTAGAAAATGTCTTTTGAATCATTAGGGTAAAGTTCTTTATACAAAATTTAAAGCTTTTATTTTTTCTACTCTTTTGTAACTACAGTAATTGTCAAGTTGTTTTTCTTCGCTCTCTAAAAATCACTTACACTCGAATCTTTGAAACAACAGGCTAAAAAATAATTTAAAAAACAACAGATAATGATTTCAAAAGTGTTCAATAGGACGTTATTGATTTACTGGTGTGATAAAATATATTCTACGTAATAATTCTACATAATAATCTGATAATATAAGACTATATATTTTACATCAATCCCTACGTATACGGTAATTAATGCGTCATATTGTGCATTGCCACAGATGTCTCTCATTAAATAAATATACAATAAAGGTGATAGCAATTATAAAAAAATTGATATAAATCATAGGTTCTCGAATATTTTTTGCTCATTTACCATTAAACAACTTTTGAAAATAAAATTTTCTTTAGTTTTTGAATGACCCATGAAATGTTTTGAAAATTACGCAAAGTAGTGAAGACTATTTTAATAAAAAGTAATTTTAAAGAAACAGAGGTTAAGTTTTACAAATTAAGACTTTTTTGATCTTCACTTGCGTTAAACAAGTTTTTTACTTTCAACAACAAATAAAGATAGAAAAGTTTTAATTTTTTAAACTTGGCATAAATACGTTTTGTTAACTTATTTTTTAATGAGGTTACTCGTCGTCGTTTGAAGGGTATCAACTCCAGGTCAGACACAAACAGGACTGGGGCCGAGGATTTATCCTTTTACTACCCCAGGCTGTTGCACTGCCTGAATCAGATGCTGGCAGTGGTGTTATTAAGCCAATAAGGTTACTAATTTTTGCCCGAAAGGTTGTATGCCCTTAATTTAAAAGAAAAGGTTTTCAAAATTTTTTTGCTTGCCAAATTTACCCCCAAAAAACGTCAAATTTACCGCCTCTTTAAAAACCCTAAATGAAAAGACTTTAAAATTTTGTTTTCTGAACCAAACCAGTTTTTTAATCTTTCGCGACCATAAAATTAGTTTTACTTCAAAAAAAATGTTAACGTTCTGTTCTTTGAAATTTCCTTTAAAAGACTGTCCGACAGAAGAGCGAAGTTTAGGAAGCTCCTTTACCGCCAATGAATTATGTTTCTAATTTTTCAAAGCCATTTCCTCATATCATAAAACAAATATTTTCCAAGTGTAAGCTTACTTTCAAATATTGTGAAACAGTTTTGTACATCAGGTCTTTCCCACTCGTTTTTGAAATGTCTTGTTTACCCATTTCTTTCACAAACATAAACCAGACGAAATATTAATTTTTAACTTTTTGTTGAAGATGATTAGGACGGGATAGAGAACGCTCATCACAATTTTTTTAGCTGTTTGACAGTTCAATCAAAATAAAGAAAACCTAGGCACAGAGTTTTTTGAAATGAGCCAAATAAATTGATTATTTTGGGAGGTAATAAAACTTAAACTTATAGAAGTGTCACACGTAATTACTTAAAAAAATTTATCTTTGTACTTCAATTTACTAAGATAATTGGCAGATTCATTAAGTTTTATTTGATACTTTATATCTGCACTGGTAAAATCGAATTACTTTTGTCAATTTATACCAGGATTAGGTTTATCTTTTTAACTTAAGAAAATAGAACGTCTAATGGACGCTGCACAAGGTTTGTACTAGAAATCAGAGTCATTATAAAACTTTTCGACTTGGTAATCAAATGAAGATTGAAAAAAGTACTTAATTACAGATTGAAAACGAAAAAAAATTTTCATTTTATCAAATTCTGCATATTTTTTCAAATCAAACTTCAGCGAAAACTTGAATCTTACATAACTTTATTGGCGAAAAGAGCTTCGAAATAAATAAAAGCTGCTGAGAAAGTGGCAAAGGCAGGAGTAGGCCTCTTCTTTATTTGAATAAATTCTTGCTTGTACAGAATATTTGACGAGATGTACAGAACTTCTGACAAACGATCTTTTCTGACGAGAGTTGTCAGAAGACTAGCAAAAATTGAACGAGTTAATGCTTCCGTCAATACCATCGGTTACTTTAATCTCCTTTATTCCAAGCAACTTTATTTTACAAGTATTTTTTAAGTAGATTAACTTGATTATTAATGTCAAAACTGCAGATTGGGGGGTTAAGTCATTACATAATATTAACTTTATAGTTTAAAAACAAGAAAAAGATTTCTGTTTTGCATTCTGTGAACAAATTTCAATTTTATTCATTTGGTTTTGTACGTCAAATAAAGCAAAATATTTCTTCTTGCTATTTTTGTGCTAGCTGTTTTCACAGTTTTTTATATTTGATTGGAACTTGAAAGGAAAAATTGTCACTCGGAGGTACAAAAACCTGATTTCCTGCAACAAAACGCTTCTTCAGAAAAAACAAGTTCCGACTATTAGGCGTGTGTTACAATTAGCCTAAGTAAAAACTTTTTGCAAAAAAAACACTACAAAGGATTTAATTTTACGTCAAAAGTAGCCCATCAGCACAGATGTAAATTAGTAGGAAACAAAATGTGGGCCCATTGAGTCTCGAAAATTATTAATTAGTTTATTTCAACAGAAAAAAGCTTTTTATTTTATGTTTTAAGTTAATTGAATCAGTACAATTTTTAATCCGATTGTGAAAAACTTTTTGGAGAGAAAGCAAAGATTTTTTAACTTACATTTTAAAATCACTTTAGCAGTTGTTGAAATAAATTTTCATTTTTTAGAAAAAGCGACTATTTGTGTTAAGTTACGTTCAAAAGTCTAAAAGTTCTAAAATCAATTAAGTTTACAAACTTAGTCGTGTTTTTTTTAGAACAAAAATATAAGTATAATCTTTTAAATAACTTAAATTATCTTCGAAAAGCAATGACGAACATCGGTGCAAATATCGGGGTATTGGTAGCTGTGGTTGCTACGGTGGGCATCATCTACACTCTTGCATCGAAAGAATGGAAGAAAAACTCACAAGTGGCGTCCGCTCAAAATACAATAGGACTTAACTCCTACGAGGGATTATGGGTCCGCTGTACGAGTCCTGTTCCAGGAACAATACAGTGCGATACTTACGACGACAGCTTTTTAGCGTTGCCCGGTAAGCAACTAATTTTTGTTTTTTTATTTATTTAAATATTTATGATTACATTAATTTTGGACATTTTAAGCCAAAGCAGTTTATTTCAAAGTGTTTTAATGTAAAACAAAAACTAGAACCGTATTTTAATATTTGTTGGTATTTTGCTTAGCAAGTCGACTATGACATCAACATAGAACTATTTTATAATGCTTTTTGTATTCTTGTGAAAATTGATGTGCGTATTTTATACAATTGCTATAAATTGCTCTTCATTGTTTGATTAAAACCCATTAAATTGGTATTTAACAAGCATAAGCAGCGGCTATAAAACTAAAACTAAACATGTTGAGGTTGCTAAACGCGACTAACACTTGATTACATTTCTCATCATATTGAGAAGGGGTGGCAAACATAACTAATGGGTCACTTACCCATTGCTGGCAATCCGACCACCCACTTTTCGTATAGAAAATTTATATGTTTTGTTTTTTTATTAATGGTTATATTCGATCTTTAGTTGAGTTATGGGAAATAGATTTAACCCTCTGTCAACCAGAAAAAATTTGCATTTTGTGCCATTGGGGTCAAATTGATCCCTGTCACTGTTTTTACTCAAAAATGTGTTTCTGCGTTTTTCTTACCTAGTAAAAAAAATATATTTTAGGACTAATAATTTTTAAAACCAAAACTTTAGAACCACAATTGTTTTTTGCAACTAGCTGCGATATCAAGCAATTACGATTTTGCTGTAAGATATACGTATAACTAAGTTGATTCTAATAATCATGTTCAATAACAGCTGCTTTATGTCAAACAACACCAACAGTAAAGAAAAATGAAATTAATTTTGTATCAAGTGCAAAAAGTTCCTCGCAGGGGATTGCCATAATTTTGAAGGTGTTAGGAGTAGATTTAAGGTTAGTTTATTTAATATTTTTGAAGGTGTTTGGGTGGGAGTTAGGGTGAGGGTTAGGGTTAGTTCATTGCATTAAAATTTTTTTCTTGGAGGGAAATTTCTCCAGTTATATTTTGACTATACTGTTGACGGTGTTAGGGCTAGTTTATTTTATTAATATTTTTATCTTGAGGGGAAATTTTTGCACCTGTTAAAGCTGGGAGGAAACCTTTGTACTTGAGTCTTAATTTTATATTATGCATAATCGTACATCGTTGCCTGCCATTGTCGCAGGCTTGATGATATGTATCTCGCCATTAGTAATTAAACACAAATTTTAAATTACACTTATTTGCAGCTGCAGGTAAATAAAATAAAAATTCAAGCTATAAAAACACTTACAAACAAACAAAAAATATTCAGACAAATCTCAAACAAAATTGCAATTTAAACTTTGCAATTAAACACTAAACAAGCCATGAAAACAAAGTGGCGAGTAAAAAAGTAAGACTTTTTTATTTTTTTAGATTTTTTTAAAAATAACTATGTTAAAATTGAACTATATTTATTTATTTATTTTATTTATTTTATCTTTATTATCCTCCTGACTCGCAGGAAAGCGGCGAAGGCGCTAATACATAAGGTAGGCAATTACCCCGACCTGCTTCCGGAGATACCAAGATATTGCTGTCCGCTTGTACTCTAATAGAGATATTACTGTAATTTAGAACTGCTTGCCAGGACCACCAAGCAGGGGAAAGTGCCGTAAAGTGTCTTTCCCAAAGACACAACAGTCAAATAATATATCATTAAAAAAAGCACAAAAAATTATATTAAATCTAATATTAATTGGTTTTTTTAAAAATATAATTCAATTTTAACTAAGTTATTTAGAAAAAATGTAATGAAATAAAAAAGTCTTACTTTTTTCCTTGCCACAGCACTTGCTGTACGAGTAAAAGCCACTTTTCGTTTTGTTCTGGAACAAAATAACGTTTGGTTATAACTATTAAGACTATAAGATTTCTTTTTGTTTATTATAAACTGTGAAAACATACTGAAGTACTGAAGCTGTGAAAACATGATTTATTTTTTATTTGTTCGTGCGTTTCTTCAAGTTTTTTGTTTATAAAACAAGTTTCATATCGACCCTACCGGTATCTGATGGTATTTTTTTTAACAGGTCATGTTAAACATGAGCTACATTCATAATTTTTTAGATCACATAACTTTTTCAATATAAAATAAAAGTCAAGAAGTTTCATGGCTTCACTGTCAACGGTTTAACAACAGAAGCTTTTTAAAAAAGCATTTGGGGTAAATTTGACCCCATGGTACACAGAGGGTTAAGAGCGCTTTTTATATAACATTTAATAAAAAAGAAAATTTTTTAGTTATTAGTTGAATCCAATGGGACATGTATCATCTTAAAGTGTAGACCCAAAAAATAAAAATGTAGACCGTTTTGTTGAATAAAAGTGTAGACCCAAAAAAACCTTTGCTTTACGCCTTAAAAGAATCAGTTAAAGGTTGGTTCAGACTGAAAGCGGTCGTGAAGGAGGCGCAAATATTACACTTTCCGCTTGCTTTTTCAGCAAGCATTTTTAATCTGAATCAAGTTGAAACATTATAACTTTAAAATTTTTGGCTAAGCACGAAAAATTTTGCGCTTTGGCGATTTGTTTACGCTTTCTGCGTTAAGTGTGAACACGCCTTCCGCTTTGCTCTACTTCAAAATATTCAGTCGGAACCGCCTTTATGTCTATGATCTACAAAAATATGATTAAAATTTGTTTAACGCGTCCCATAGAAAAGTTTTTATTTGCAAACTTTTGTCTGACTCTATCAGGACGAAACAGCAAATGCATAGACGTACCAGCCGAAAAAATTCGGGGGGAAGAATAGTTTTGCTTGAATTTCGTGACAATTGCCCAAATTATGATTTTCTAGTACTTTCAGAATATGAAAAGAAACTTTATCTAAAATTTAGGTTGAAAACTAAAAAAAGTCTTCACTTTAAATCTGCCTTTGATTTCTCAATTTTCGTCTCAAAACCATAGTGATCTTCAAAAAAGAAAGGTCATCAACTTAAATTTTATACTTTTCTGCATTTAGTGTTTATTTTCAACGCAGAAAAATTTTTGCCCAAACAATTTCTTGTCGCTGCCCTAGGATCCCTGATTTTACCCAAATTTTAGAGACTTGAAGGTGAGTAGTTGCCCCCAGCCCCTCCCCGGCAGGTACGGCTATGGTCAAAAGAGATTAAATTTTCTGACAAAAGGGACAAAACGTTTGAAGTTATTTTTGCACAATATTTTGTGTAATTTTAAACAATATCACTTCTTTATTTGTTCAAAAAAATGTTTGCGAGTCAACCACGCCCAGTTTCAACTAAGTTTTTTATTTTCATAAAACAAACTTACGTAAATTCAATGAGTCAAAGTCTTACAAAATTTTGTTAGATGTGCGCTGAAAGTATTTATTTTTTATTTGCACCTAAATAATTTCAAAATGCTTGAATGATTGAACATTTTCATCATATATTACAATGTTCAAATATCAATTTGCAATGTCGTATAAAAACAATAATTTCTGATTTTTTAAAAATTATCTTATCATCTTAATTAAAGGTGCTTGTTTTTGTGATGTACTCATGTTTAATGCACAGCTTTTTTGTTAGTGTTGAATATAATTTTTATTTTTTATTTTGTACTTTCTTTGTAAAATTTTAAGGTAACATAATTAAGAATCTAAAAGGTTTTATGGATTAATATTTTTAGTTTGTTTTGCTTGTAATTAAAAAATGCAATTTTATGAAATAAACTTAAAAAGCAATTATTTGTCTTTTATTTACCTTATGCAGGTAATTTTTTATATATTAAACCGAACTACTTTTTCAATAAAAACAGAAATGTAAAAAAAAATTTAAATAAAAATCACTCAGAATGTAAGGCTTGGCTATAGACAAAATGACAAAAATCTGGAAGAATTATTCTTGGATGTGGCTATTTTTGTAATTAAAGAAAAAGATAGTAAATTACTTTTTCCCGCTTTTATGCAAAAGCAATAACGACGTTCTTCAGATTACTAGAAATTATCAATCCCCTCCAGTGGCGTACGCAGAAATTTGTGAAGGAGGGGTTTTGGAGCCGAAAACACGATTGCTCAAGTCAGGGGTTCCCAAACTGGGGTACATTTAGGCTTTTCAAGGGGTACATTATCAGAGAGATTATCCTTATTTAAGTTAAATTCCGCGTCCGGAAGAAATATTGAACTCAAATGTCTAGAATTTTCGAATCCAGTCGATTATAATTACG
Source organism: Diplosoma virens (assembly GCA_963680785.1). Taxonomy (NCBI): domain Eukaryota; kingdom Metazoa; phylum Chordata; class Ascidiacea; order Aplousobranchia; family Didemnidae; genus Diplosoma; species Diplosoma virens. The sequence goes on from OY796883.1 coordinate 38,141,112, forward strand.
TCAAATAGGACAATTAAGAGGGAAGACTTTTTTACAGATCACCGTGATTTTGGGTTTGGGGAAAATTTGTGGCTGCTGAAAAGGGAAGAGCTTTCATTTTTTAGAGATCACCTTGATTTTCGGCATGAATTGGGAAAATTTGTTTCTGATTCAAAGTGAAGACCTTTTTTTTTTTTTTTTAAAGGACACCATGATTTTGAGACAAAATAGGAATAATCGAAGGCTGATTGCAAGTGAAAACTTTTTTTTCTTTTATTAGAGGACACCATGATTTGGAACAATATCTACCCGGCTGAGGCCCACAAACTCGAACGATTTCGAAAAGTGGCCCGCAAGTTTGAAGAAGTTTGGACCACCCTGTTTTAGAGAAACGTCACAACATTTTGGGGGTACATGCAAACCTGCTACTGTGTCCAAAGGCTACCGATCAACTAAAATTTTGGGAAGCCCTGCTCTAAGTGGTCCTGGTAATGGGCAAAAACTTCCAAAATTAGACCTACATTCAAAAATAAAGTGTTTTGGTTTCAAGAACATCTTGCAGTAGCATGAATTTTTTTTTACCAAACTGTAAAACTAACTATTGAAAAGGCATGTGCAGGTAATTCAATTATGATAAGAAACTTTCTGAAGTAAAAGCAATTCGTGTAAATGATGAGAACAATAGGTGAAAAATCAAACGAACAAAAAAATAACCTAATTACTAGACAAATATTTAAAGTTTTTTTAAAGGCTTATATTTAAACGCCTGTTTTTTCACTTAATTTGTTAATTACGTCACCAGGGCAAGGCGTGTGGCTCCTATAAATGTTTAGTAATGCAAGTCCATTCATTCGAGTGGTACCACTTTTGTGTTTCTTAAGCACGTTTTTCGTCTGCGTAACATGGAAAACAATTGTTCACTAGTGCATGTTGTCACTAGAAGAGTTAACAAAATGATCATCAATGTAAATATATGTGCGAAACAGCATCGGAACTGCATTCCTTGATGCTGCTCAACGCATTAGTTGGTCTTTCTGCTGCGTTCAACCGAAAAAGCTTCCTGTACCATAATATCAGTTCAGGCACTAGTTCTCCCGAGAATTTCGTTAACCATTTTCGTAAAATTTTTCCAAAACTTGAATACTTTTAATTTGTTGAGGAGTTGGTCTACTAGTTGGATCAGAAGAAATTAAACACTGAAATTCATCAATAATCGATTTGTGGGCTGTAAATCTTGCTTCGAGAGTGACAATAAAGTTATCAAGAAATGAAATAAAAATCCCTACTCTAAAATATTCTTCATCTGTTCAGCAGCAATATTGCATCGATTGGTCTGTCTTGAAGTAAGGCGTGGTGTTTCCAAAATAAAACCTTCGGCTTTGGCCGTTTTTTTGCGCAAAAATATAGAACTAGTGAAATTCATATTCGTTTTTTTCTCTCGGTTATTTAAATGAAAGGCTGCCGTCACCGTCTTAGTGTGACTAAGCTTCAACCTCCAAGTCTGGAGATACGCTGAAAGTGTGGACATGTCTTGACTTAGAGTCCCCTCCAAGTCCTTCCAGTTTCCAGAAGAATGCAACAATGCTAGATTATAAGCATAAGCAAACTTTCTGGAAATCGTGGAAGGAAGATCGTACGTATAGATGTTAAATAGGAGGGGAGCCAAGACCGATCCCTGAGGAACGCCATTTTTAAGACGGCGTAGCCTGCTTTGCTTGCTGTCACCGGTGGTAAGGGTGAAACTTCGATTTCGGACAAGCTCCATGATCATTTTGACCATGTGCTTATCCGGAAGTAGTCTCAGCAGCTTGCAGGTAAGGCCACGGTGCCAGACAGTGTCATAAGCAGCTGTCAGATCGATAAATACGGCACCGGCCTTCTTTTTAGCCTCGAAAGAATCCTCGATGTTCTGGGTTAGCAGAACAACTTGATCTACGGTTGACTTCCCGCATCGAAATCCAGCCTGCTCTTTAGGGAGCAGTGGATCGATTAATGGTTCAACGCGGGCGTAAATAAGCCTCTCGAGGATCTTGTAGGGGACACAGAGCAGAGATATCGGTCGATAACTCTTTGAATCCCCCACGGACTTTCCTGGTTTTGGAATCGCGACCACAAGCGCTCTTCTCCAGATCTTGGGAATTTTGAGTCGGCGCAAACAGAAAGAAAGGAAGTCATGTAACCAGGACTTCAAAGCAGCTCCGACATGGAGTATAAGCTCGGGGAAGATGGAATCAGGACCCGGAGCTTTACCTGGTTTTAAATGTTGAAGGGCAGCAGCAAATTCTCTCTGTAAAAAACTGTCAGAGATATTTACTGCGTCTGGTGTTGTGGCCCTCCAAAGGTCAGACACTTCTTGAGAGACAAGTCGAGATGACTTGCGGTCAACAGCCTCGTATTTCCCATTTCTAACCAGCTGAGATGCAATAGCATCGGCTGAAACGGGACAGTGACGAGGAGAGTGTCGTGACCTACCAGTAAGGTTGTTCAAAATACTCCATGCTTTTCGACTAGAGTGTGAGAAGTCAATGCTCCGAACTGCCTCGGACCATCGATCGCTCCGCTTTCTGTCAAGCTTGGCAAGCAGAGCTGTAGCAGCCAAACTTGAGTCGTCTCCCTGAGAAGACTGCAGAAAGGTTTTATGGAGGGATTCACACTCTGCATCCCAACACGGAATATAGTTATTTCGATACCCGCGTGGGATAGTCTTCTTGGCTGCTTTTTTAATGGTGTTACAGAAGTCCTGGTAAGCCGCATCCACATCAAGTGAATCAGGCGGCAACAAAGTCTTTGCGAATTTATTCGTCAAAGCAATGTAGTGACTCCATTTGGCCTTGCGGAAGTTCCATCGCTTAACAGGTATGCTTGGCACTGCCATAGCAAACCTTGGTGGTGTAATAAGCGAAGGTCGATGTTGTGACCTGGGGAACTTGTCAAAGACACGTCTATCCGGTAAGCGACTGTTTGGACCTACGCTAGCGAAAGCTAGATCTGGATTGGTGCCAGTGTTCCAGCGGTCGGAATAAAAACTAGCAGCGTCCTTGGCATTATATAAAAGGGCAAGACAATTAATACTTGCCCAGCCAGCCAAGCACTCACCGTCCGGACTGTTGTCATCGTAACCCCAGTCAGCATGGCGACAGTTAAAATCGCCAGCGTAAAGACAGGGGTGAGGACAGGACAAGCGAAACTGGGAGATCCAGGTTTTGCAATCGCGTTGGCGGTGGTTTGTAGACGTTGACTATTTTATAGACATCAACGTCCACACACAACCACTCGATCTCCGATGTTGGTGGAGATTGGTCCAAAAGCGTGTATCTCAGTCGCTCGTGGACAAACGTGGCAAGGCCATGCTTCCTGCTTAAAAAAGACCCAGCTAGTTGGTAGTTTGGAAGTACCAACTTCTCTGCATCAGTGCAGTGAGTCTCCTGCAGTAGGATGACGAGTGCCTCAGACTGCATAGCGAGGTGATGAAGAACGTTCATCTTGCTTGCAGTGAGGCCTTCGATGTTCAGCTGAAGAAAAGTGGGTCCTCGGAACTTGTTGGCAATGTGCCCTGAAAAGGGCAGTTTTATCCTAGCATTGCCCCGTCCTGAAAAGGACGTTTGCCGATTAGCAGACCCACACTGAACATCGGAATGGGTGGGTACCCTTCCGTTTTGGTAGGTTCGGTTTCGGTCTGTCATTTTAAATTAATGAACAGACTTACTCACGGCCCAGGCTCCGTGAAAGCACCTACCATCTGGGCCATGTAATAACGAGAAATAAAAATAGTAACCTAAAGCGAATTAACAAAATTACAAAAGCAGACTTTATTTAATAAACATTACCAAGCACATTTAGCCTAATATGATGAATAAATTACTCTATATTCTTTCACAGCTATCTTATCAAAACAAATAAATAATTTAATTTTTTTGCATTTATCTATAAATATTCAGTAAGTAATTTTTTTTGCTCTTGTTTCTTGCTGTTCTTTCGATTACGCCACATGACTCACCTTCTGATCACGCCACCTTACTACTTTATGACGCAACCATGGAGTAACGACACTTTACCTTTCTTAGTTTTTGATTGTCAATAAATATTATTGTAAGAAAAACAATTTCAAAAGCAGAAAAAGCCAATTGGTTTTGCGACCCCAAAATTTTTTATGCTAACCACAGTTTGAGAATCCCTGGTTTAGACAAACAATCATTTTTATTAAGGATTGTAAAAGCTTACATATATTTCAAAAAGATCTTTTTAGATGTAAAGTGATGATCAATATTATAACTACAGTATTAACAAAAAAATCAAAATAGAATATTGTAACATAACATCTTACTAATTATCTAATCCTACTTCATCACTTTGAAAATAGATTTATTCTCTGAAGATTTTAGGTTAATAAAGATCACAAATGGTTAATTTTTATGGGTTTTAAACATTTTTGCCTATTTGTAATGTTAAAAAGTTTATGAGATAGGTTACACAAGGGCGAGCTAGGACTATCACTGGGGAGCAGGGATGATTTAGTGCAGGGTTCGTAACCAGCGGGCCATGGTCAATGGTGGGCCACACAGAGATGATATGAAAAATTGTTGAAATTTTATCTATATTCTGGGGCTGTTTTTTGTGTTTTTTATTGTAAAGAAACGATTTGTTAAAATTAGATGTGGAATGAAAATGAAGACTTTTTTGGTCTTCACCTGAAATTTGAGACGAAAATAGAGATTTTTACACTGATAGAGATTTTAAACACTAAATTTTTGCGCTGAAAACGGTTGCGATACGAAATGGCAACTTTGTTAAAAACAACTGTGTAAAACCTTTTCTTTTTATTTGGCCTCCCTGACAAAATGGCTTTCTGGCGCCCCTGGTCAAGACTCGGCACATTGGGCCGCAGCCATTGAGCTTCAAGCTTTTTGGGCCACGGTATTAAAAAGATTGAAAGCCCTTGGCGTAATATGAAGCAAACATAGCAGCCACTTCATATAAACCTTTTTTTTGAGAAAAAAATATTCAAAACAAGTCCAGACTTTTTTGTTCATTTATAGTCAAATTATCAGCTAGTATCCCATATTTACAGTCCCTCCGCTTTCATTTTTTGAATCATTTCTCTCCCACTTTTTTTTAAAGCCATCACTTTTTCGGGATCTCTTCTGACAAACTTACAACAAACATCTGTGCGATTTCATTTTTATCACACGATAAGCAAAACAAGCACATTAATGATATACTACTGTATGTATGCAAGTTTTTATTTCACGAGTTGCCTCGTTAAGTGACATTGTTTATATTAAAAACTTGCTATTTAGAAGGGGAGAATTTAACTTAAATCTATTAAACCTGTCCTTAAATTATTTCTGTTTTTGACTTTTTACTGAAAGTCAAGCATATCTGCTGGCTGTCAAGCAAGTCAAGTATATCAGCTGTAATTAAGCATATCTGCTGATAGTTAAGAAATCCGATAGGTTAATTTCATTAGAATGGCAACAAAATAGAAGTTTGTAGACTGTCAGAAAAAAAAATTATTATTTTTTAATGCAAGGTTTGTTTAATTTTGTTTGGTATTTCGCTAGAAATTTATTAATTTTAAAAAACAGTCCAATTTTGTTTAAGAAATATGCTGAAAGCGGTTTTTGAAATCTTATTTCAAAACATAATTTTAATTGGCGGGCTTGTGAGTTGTAAAAAAAGGTTCTCAGATTATAAAATCAATTTGTCTCGAAAGAGTAAAATCACCCTTAGACGTAACTCTTAATCCAGTGATTTATCACTGACATAAAATAAATGCTGATTCACTGGTTTATTGGAATTTTGTAACTCTTTTTGAATCTCTATTTCTTTTTGTAATAGTTGAAATAATATAAAAAACAAACTGATTTGTGCTTACATGTCGATTAAAGAGAATGGAACTGCGAATTGCGCAATCCTAATGTAAACTCAGGTCAATAGAATGCCTATGACCTATCCAGTAAAAGAGTTTCGTTTTAAATCAAACAAGGCCTAGGCGATTCTAGGCAAATTGAATTGGTTTTTAATTTTATAATTCATTAGCAATTAGAAGAAAAATATCCTATCTTTTTTCGTTGAACAAGAGCACTTTCTGAATTCAAACTGTTCAATACCATTAAGAGAAAATTTACTATAACTTTTAAAACCCCAATTTTAAACTTTTTTTTAGATTCAGATTTATTTAGTTTTTGGTTGTAAAGTGTTTTCACTCTTTTTGTCCTTTTTCTTTCATTAGCACCTTGCAAAAAATATTTTCATAATTGCAAAAAATGCTAAACAAAGAAACTTTGTAGAGGTCTAATTATTATATGAGATAAAAGGGTATAATTATTTGTGGCGATATTTCTACAACACGAAATAATATAAAAATAAAATCGTATTTTCCTTATTTTCGGCCAAGCAGAAAATGCATTAGACCTTGGTTAATCCGAATTCGATTTGACAGATAAAATCATCACAATTAGGCGAAGTTCCGGATAATCCGAAGCTTTTTATTAAAAATTACAGTATATAGGAAATCATTGGTACATTTAGTTTTATCCGAGTTAATTGAAATTTCGCATTAACCGAAGTCTACTGTATGTACGCCCATATGGCCATAAAAATTATTGCTGTTAACTATAGGGTTTTAAAAATTTTTATTATTCATTTGTTGGAACAAAAAGTTGTAAAAACGAAATGATACGTTGTTTGTCAAAACCCTGAAAAATGTTGCTTTTCAATTTCTACAAATATTTTTCAACGAAGACGTGCCTGTTGTTGCACCACAAAAACCGCAAAATTGTGCAAATACAGCTCTATTCAATCTCCGATCGTAAATTTACTCAAGGTTTGCTAAGAAACTTTACAGCTTTGAGAAAAAAATTATCAGCTATTTTTGGTAGTTTTCATGTGATAAACTGCTGTTGCAGTAAGCCAAATTTATTAGTTGTTGCCACTTGAGCTATTTACAAATTGAAACTAGTTCATAACAAGATTATGACTGCACGGTTATATTAGAAGCTATTCTGAAACAGCAAGTTTAACTAGAAACTTTTCTTTTGTATTTTTTTAAATAGATATATAAGAATTCTTGTTTTTTTTTCACAAAGCTAAAACCAGCCCTAAGGATTCTGAAAGGGCCCTATAAGATTATTTTAACTTTTATTTATACTGTAACGTGGCAGAGTAAAGCAAAAAATATTGGAATATTGCTGAGTGGTTGCCCCTCAAAACTGGACTAAATCGATTTTTTTGAATGGTAAAAATTGTAATTAAAAGATTTCACTCCGTCAAAAATGCTGTAATTGTCTGGAATACAAGACATTGTTCGCAGTTCGTTGCCGAATACGTCCCGTCTTCATTATCGTTTGAGAGGCTCTCGGTGAAGGGACACGTATGGTTAGAGATTATTTGAATTTGGTGCACCGTACGAATAGATGGAAAAGAATTAAGGGTGGTTCTACGATTTAATTCGTAATTTAATTTATGAAGCCCCTTGCGGTCGGAACAGTAAAGCCGCCTGCCCCCATAGCATTTTTAGTGCTCTTTTTTTCTCCTTGCAAAAAGAAATAGTTCAATATTATGTTGTACATAGTCATTTTTATTTGTCATTTTGAAACATATTTAAGTCTTTTTTATTATAAACATTTAAAGAAAGTTTAAAAAATTACGTCTTTATTTACTGCCCTTGTTCACATCAACACTTTGCAGAATTTCGCAAATAAACAGGCAAAAGTTGGTTTAATGTTGTTTTTTATGCTTGAAAAACTGTATGAGGCTTTGAAAATAAATCATAAAACCAAAAAATAAGTTTGTTGTAAAAAAAGTATTTACTTTGTTATATGAAGAAATTTTGTCAAAACCTTATTTACTTTGAAGATAAAACATTTGCTCGTACTTATCTTTATGATGTAATGTGAAAATTTTAATTAACTTTTTTCTTTACGCTAACTTTGGTAAACCAAACGCTATTTTATGTGCCAAAAGATTGTTTTAACAAAATTTGAAAATTTCTCCCTTTTTCTTGTTCATTTTTTATAGCTCCTGTACATTATTATTTGGGTTTTTAAGTCATAACTTGCTGAAATAGAAATGAATAAAAGCTTAGATTCAATGCGAAATAAATATTCTTTGTCAAAGACGATTCTATTGAGCAAATTTGTTGTTACAAGGTTTTTAAGTCGGCAGTCGGCCAGAAGTAGAAGCTTTGTATAGAAATTTGAAAGAGAATGAATTTTGTATAGAAACTTAAAGTAGAAATTTTGTATAAAAATTTGAAAGCAAGTCGTCTAGGGATGTAACATTTAAAATAATTAAGTAAGACGAATGTTGTTAGGGAAAAAGATTTGGGTCTCTTTAAGAAGTCAGAGTATGCGATTTTTGTTCGTGAAACTAACTCGGATCCTCCTGTGGTTACTATGGTTTCTTAAAGAGATTCTTTTCCTTTTGGTTTCTTTTTAGTTCCATCCAGGCGCTGTAGGGGGGGATTCCAGGTTAGTTTCATCGCATACGGTGACTTCATGAAGAAACCCAAAGGTTGATTAGGAAAATAGTTTTCATATCTAAGGATGAAAACATATCAGCTACTGAGTAATTGATACAATACTTACAAATGTATTGTAATTGATCAAACTTTATAGTAGTGGTGGGCAAACTACGGCCCGCAACGATCATCTGTGCCGCCCGTGAAAGCTTTAAACAAATAATTAAAAAATTATTGATTTCTTTTTTATCTTGAACCAAATTCCTGGACATTTAACGAAATCTTTAACCAAATAATTAAAAAAATTGTTGATTTCTTTTTTATCTTTAACCAAATTTCTGGACATTGTTTTTAGCGATCACTGATCTTCAGGTACAAAACTCAAGAAAATCGCGACAAATTCAAAGCGAAGAGTTTTTAGAGACCACATTACTGGGAACAAAAATCATGAAATCCGAGATAGATTCAAAGGGAAAACGTTTTTTACGTATTACTATAACGCAGCCCGCTAACGAATTCAAACCCCTGAATGCGGCCCTCGAGCTGAAAAGTTTGCCCACCCCTGCTTCATATATAACTAATAAGTGTTCTTATATGTATTACTGCAGATCATATTATTACTTGAGTTTTTACATAAATTAGAGAAAGTAGTTGCTCCCCCCCCAGTGTTTTACGTTATTATGGCGGGCTCCATAAACTACGCCGCGTGCTTCTTGTGTACACTTGCTCTGGTCGGGATTATTTTTACGACGGCTTTTCATGAGTGGAAAAGAACCAGTTTTGAGTCCTCCCAGGCTTTTGTGGCCTATACATACATCTCCGAAGGGTTGTGGGTTCGCTGCTCCTTCCCGCGTCCTGGGCACTTCCAATGCGACAATTATGACGTCGCTTTTCTCGGACTTCCACGTGAGTAAATTTTTTATTTTATAAAAGTATTTCAATCTTTAGATTTATTATACTTCATCAATGAGTTTTTGACAATAATAAAGCAATTGAAAATTGATAGACCAGAACCATAAAAAAATCAAAGACGAAAATAAATAATTTTATTGACTATACTTTCTATAAAATGTAAACCACATGGTTAAATTTTTTTTTTTGGTAAATAAATATTAATTAACTTTTTATTTTTTTGTGGTAAAAATTTCAAGCATCTTCTTAGGCCTACTATAAAATGATGACTCATTAATATCCTTTACAACCAAAAAATTATTTTGAAATATTGCGTAAAAATATTTAGTCACATAGCTACTGAAATCCTGCTTCTCAAAAACGCCAAAGTTTATCAAAATTTAGAGCAAAAAACTCCCCAAGAAACAGCAATACTTTGGGCATTTTCAAAACCAAGTCAGACGTTAAGCTCAAAGCAAGCCTAATAACTTTGGTTGATGATAATACCCTAAATTACCTTAAATGATTGATGACAAAACAGTTTAACGTCTGCTCCTTAGAAGAATCAATTGATTAATTAATAATGATAGTGATGATAAATCAGTGAAAGTAGCTTCTGCCAACAAATAATTTAGAGAAACAAAATGAGAAACATCTTTGTGCCAAACAAAGCTCTGATAATTACGCTGTAATACAGTGTTTCTTAAACCATGGGTCATGAAGGCTTGTAGATTATCGCGCGCAAACGAAAAAGATCTGTGCGCAGAAGATTTGAGAAGTGAAGAACCTTCTTGAGATGTCGTTACAAACTTAAGAAGAAAGTGAAGAAAATCGGAATTAGATTCGAGGTGAAGATTTTTTTTTTTTAGAAAACACTAGATTTTGGTGATAAAAATCAAGAAATCTGAGACGGATCCAAGGTGAAGACCTTTTTTTTGTTTTTGTTTTAAGGCCCGTTTCCACTACGAGCGTGAAAAAGAGCATTCTTTCTCTCTTTTATCGATCTCGATTGAAGCGAGCGGTTAAAATTGAAGCGAGCGCAAAAAAAAAGCAATAAAACAAACAAAAAATGCTTTTTTGCACGCTCGTAGTGGAAACGGGCCTTTAGAGATCACTACGTTTTCACCACGCTCAGTCAAATTTACTTGGGTCGCAGTCATGTTCGCAAATCGTTGTTTTTAGCGATTTTGGGTCGCCGAAAAAAAGTTTAAGAAACACAGCTGCAATGCGAAAATTTTTTTCTATTTTGACGTTTCACACCAGTGTTTTTTGGCTAACTACCAAAGTCTTAAAGGCCCGTTTCCACTACGAGCGTGAAAAAGACCATTCTTTGTTTGTTTTATTGATTTTTTTGTGCTCGCTTCAATTTTAACCGCTCGCTTCAATCGAAGATCAATAAAAGAAACAAAGAATGCGCTTTTCCACGCTCGTAGTGGAAACGGGCCTTAATTGTTTTGAAACAAATTTTTTGTTTTTTTGAGTATTTTTCTTCCCTTCAGCTACTGGCCAAAATATAATAAAATAACTTGCTTTAAATCACTCGCAAAAATTTTTTTAAAAATTTAAGTCATAAAAAACATTCTGTAAAAAAGCAATCAATCAGTCATGAATTTTTACGATCTATAGAAAAAGGGACAATTTTTAAATCTACTTTTAAATCGGTAGAAACGAAATTAACTTGAAAACATTTAATCCAAAACAAAGCTTTTTTACGGCTACTTAAAATGTTAAAAAAACTTTTATCAGTACTTTTTCAACTGTGTATCAATACAATAATTATGATTTTTACCGCAATCAGTGAATAAAAATTTGAGTCGTTGCGGCTTTGGCAACAAGTGAACAAAACTACGCGAGAAGGCAAACAAACTTGCCCACGCTTTAAGCAATTGCTCGATCTTTTTAGTTTGGCGCTCTACCTACTCAGAAAATCGAAAAAGTTAATTTTTAACCAAGGTTAAAGAAAGGGCGGCAACGGCCGTTCCTCTATCGATAATGTGGGTTACAACACAATTTTCATCTAACGGCACTGATCGATCGTTTTGCTGTGTACTTAGTGAATTTTTATTGACTTATGGCTGATTTTCAGCCAACTCAGGCTCTTTATTATTGAAAAAAATCTTTTTTCCGTGTTTTTTTACGATTTTCTTTAAAAAATTAAGTTTTGTCATGCTACTTCAAATAATTTACTTTTACACGTTTTTTACTTTAAAATTCTACACCTTTTAAGCACATAATTAAATTTGATTCCAGAATTTTTGCAAATGACTAAAGACAATTTGTTGGCGGTACAGAATTTCAAAATAGTATTCAGTAAATTTCAGTAAAGCCATTTTGAAATGACTAAAACTTTAGCGTAATTTTCTCGTTTATGATTTATCTTCCAGGCTTACAGGAAAACATCGGACGCGTTAAAGTTTTAGTCATTTCAAAATGGCTTCACTTTCAAAAAGCTTTTCTTTTAAGGCATTTTCCGTTAATTTAAAGCATCGGTAATTTCAAATTGAGCCTTACAGTTTGATCATCTTGTTCATACTAACCCACAAAGCTTTCGGAAAGTCGTAAATTAAAAATTGAGCCCAAATAAATCATAGATTGCTTAAAATATACTTTGGCGCTAATGATCTCTTTTCTTGTATTGAACACAGTAAATTTTTGTTTCAGCGGAGATTCAAGCCATGCGGGGCATGATGTGTCTTGCTGCAATCTTCACTCTCGCCAGCCTGGTGTGCTCGATTGTTGCACTTCCGTGTACTACTTTCGAAAACCCTGAAAAAAATCGAATTGGTTTTGTTGGGGGCATCCTGATACTTGTGGCAGGTAGAACCAAGCCATAACCCCCATCGTCATTCCGCAGGTTTACAGGTTTTAGGTGGAGAAAGAAAGAAGCAGAAAAAAAAGAAAAGCTAAAGAATATCAAAGAACTTTTAAAACCCTTAAGACAATCATTTGCCATAATCTTCCAAGCATTAATCGATTTCTTTTTTTCTTTTTGGCAATCCTGGACACCAGTTGAGCTGCAAGTTCAACGAGCGATGATGGTGATGGCAATGATCGTAGCAATTTTGGGCGTCATCGCTGCGACTGTTGGGCTCAACTGCATCAATGCAATGAAGGGAACAAGCGCAAAAGTCTGGACAAGGAGAGGCGGGGGTATTTTGATGCTGGTAGCAGGTGAAAGTCTGATCAAAAAATTTTGCTGCAGCGTTGCTTTGCTTGTTTTCTAAAGAAACCTTTTTGGTCTGTGAACAAAAGTAAACATTAAATTCTTGAGGCTCGTTTCCAGTTCGAGCGTAGAATGGAGTGTGCTTTGTTTCTTCAATTAATAGGTTTTTTGCTTCGTCCAGCGCTTAACCGCGGAAAGAAGTAAAAAATCAATAACAGAGACAAAGAATACTCTACTTCATCCTCATAGTGGCAACGAGCGTGCAAATTAAGAAAGACTCCATAGTTATTTCTTGTTTTCGCTTAAAAAACAAATTTTTACAAAACTTGTCATTTCACAAAACAAACTTAAACTTGCTTTAAAAACATATTCCCGAAAATATAATGTTTTGGAAGTCGTGTTTATAATTGAAATCAACACTAGTATATCAATTCAATATCTTATCCATACTGTACAAATCCTTAGCTGGCCTGCACAGCAAACTTTTTACGAAGCTTCTTATGTGACCCTCAACATTTTTGAATATATTTTGCTTTCCAAAAACTGTATTTTAGCTGACCTTCAAAATTCGTAATTTGTGAAATTAGAAAAAGGTTTTTAAAAAAGTCAACTAAAAACAATTTTAATTTGATAAGTAGTACTTTTTGACTGCATTTCTTCTTTGATGTCATCATACAAACTTTACAACTAGTAGAGTATATAGAGGGGTACATTGTGCCATGGCCCGGTCTTGGAGATCACTAATACGAAAAATCGTAGACAGATTCAAAGTAAAGATCTTTTTTACCACTTAAAAAATTTTTTTTACCAAGCATATTTGATTGTGGTTGTATGGACCCTCTTTCAAAAATCCTCGGTACGCCACTGGTCGCAACGATGACCGCATGCACCTGACAAAAAATTTTTTTGTTTTGTCCTTTTTACTGTTTTGAGTTGTGCAAGCCAGTTCTAGAGCAAAAACAAGGAAAGAATATTTAAAAAAATTTTTACAATGATAAAACCTAAATTGAAATTTATAAAAGGCAACGCTGCTGGATTTGGTAAGAGTGAAATAAGAAATGAAAAAAATTCTACAAATCAAATTGCTTTAAAGATTCGCATTGAATTTTAAAATTCGATTTTTACAATTAGTTCAATACTTTCATCGTCAGAAAAAATAATTATTCGAGAAAATGACTTTTTATAAATCAAATAATAAATGCGTTTATATTCTTATTAAAATTCTTATGGCATTGAACAAGTTGGAAAAAAAAAACTATTGTAATCACGTTCTATAGCCTGCTGGGTCAATTTGTTTTTTAAACTTTTATTTTTTGAAATGACGTGAAATCGCTTATCATTGAAAACGTGATGAAATAGACAGCCATCCTAACAAAAAAGTAATTTTATAGTTTCATAGAACTTTGTTCAGTTTCGCTTTATTTTAATTGACTTTGATGGCTAAGCAGAAATTATTCTTTACTCAATTAGTTGAATTAGTAGACTTGGTACATGGCTAAATAGTAAAACCTGAGTTTTTTTGCAAAACTGTGGATTTGTAAGTTGAAACTGTGAATTCGTAAGTTGACTGGCTGCTCGCTGCTTATCTCACACACTTGTGACTGATTTCGAGTGAATTAATTCTCACTCTAATGTGAATTCGATTTTGAATCAATCCTTGCGAGTTATAAGGTTAGTCTACATTTATTTACGCCCAGCGTATGTTTGTAGCCTTGCCTTAACAACTAATTTAATTCGAATAAGCTATTATTGCTGTTTTGTTGGTAAACATATTAATAAAAAAACGATTATAATTCTTTGCACATGTAAAATCAAAATGTGTGTTCGCTCTTTGTTGCCAGCATTAATTACAAGCTGTTTGTAATAATTGATCCGGTTGAGAATGACATAATTTTCTACTTAGCTTTCAGTATTAATTATTGGAGTTTTGCTTACACGAATTCAACGTGTTTATCACCGGGAGAACAAGTGGGTTTGTTCTACATGATAAACACCTTAAGTTTGGTTCCTCGATCAGCCAAATTTGATACATAAATACATTGCCGCCGATGTCTTGGAACTACAGTATTTCAAGGTAGCACCAAAAGTAGCTCTTTATTTAGGGAATGTGAAGCGAGAACAGGTCACTCAGCTTTAAAAAAACAAGAAAATAAAAGCTTTTATTTTGGTTTTTGCTTTAATTCCGGAATATTTTTGTTTCCAACACGTCTGCTTTTAAAAATCAAGGCTCGTTTCCACTGTGAACGTTGGCGCGAGTGTTCTTTGTTTTTTATTGATCTTTTTTTACTTCTTTTCGTGCTTAAGCGTAAAGACAACCAAAAAAATCAATTAAAGAAACAAAGAATACTCCTGCCAACGTTCGCTGTGAAAACGAGCCTTTACTCTTTCAAATGTATCGTTCAAAGGTATTTGTGAAACTGCTGATGTAAATGCTATTTGCTTAAACATGTCTGTTCGTATGAACTTTTTTTGAATCAAATTTTGTGATGTGTCGTAAATTACGATCGCATAATACTCTATAATATCTGCTTGCTCTTTGCTGTAACTATACTCAGATTAAATGAGAGAAACAGAAAATTGTGCACTAAAGTTGACTATTTTTTATTTGGGCACAAGCTTTCGTGGGCAACTGCTCACTTCATCAGGTGCAATGAAATTGCATTGCACTTGCATTGCATTGAATTCCATTGCACCTGATGAAGTGAGCAGTAGCCCACGAAAGCTTGTGCCCAAATAAAAAATAGTCAACTTTGGTGCACAATTTTCTTTTCTCTCATTTGATTTGAAAAGTTGACACGGCTCCCCCAATTCCATACTCAGATTGTTGTTTCTGTTTTTACGTTGTTTGTTATTTAGTTTTGATTATTTGATTGCTAAGGGAGAGAAAGAATATTTTACTAGTTTTTAGTGTGTTGACGTTGACTTACCTCCTAAAGAACGCTTTCG
Source organism: Diplosoma virens (assembly GCA_963680785.1). Classification (NCBI taxonomy): domain Eukaryota; kingdom Metazoa; phylum Chordata; class Ascidiacea; order Aplousobranchia; family Didemnidae; genus Diplosoma; species Diplosoma virens. The sequence goes on from OY796883.1 coordinate 38,156,552, forward strand.
GCTTTATCCAGATTTTTTTAAAAGGTGTTTTTTCGTTTTGTGTGGAAGCCTTCATTGCAGAGGAGCAATTTCTTTGAGAAATTAATGTTAGTTTTTTCACCTAAAAATAAAAGAAATTATATTGCACTTTTCAAATTTCTTTTTGCGTCATTGTAAACTTCAATTGTTTTGCTTCGTATGTTCGCGTCGACTTCTTAACAGCCTCTTACAATCAGGAAACTTTTGTTTTGGAAAACCGAAGTTTTGTAGAGTTTTTTAGAAATTCTAATTTTTTGTTTGCTTTGAACGATCTGGCTGACTTTCATTAGCAACATGGTTACGAAATTTAACTAAGAAGGAACAAATCATACCACCAAAACCATTTTTTAATTCATTTTAAGTGAATGCATTTGATTAGAAGTTTTCTGATTGCAATTGTTTTAATATAGTCAAAAATTGTTTGTTTTTAATGTCAATTTTCATGAAGTTTTGTTTAATGTGGTTTCAAATTGTTTCTTTTTGTTTGAAAGTGTTGTTCTACTTTATACAAATTTTTTTTAATCAAGATTTTTTCAATTATTTTGGAATTTTTTCGAATATGATCTGATTTTATATTTAATTTTTTCGTAATTGCCTGTTTGATAAGGATGTTTATTGTTTTTAACAACTATATCATATCTTTATTTTAAGGTTACTAAAATTTTGATCTTTGATAGAAACGTTTGTATTCGACTTTAACTGCTGTCATAATTATCAAAAAGTGACTTTTCCCAAAAAAATCCACAAAAATCAAGGCTTTCTTTGTAAAAATTGATGTTTCCAAGAGTTTGTTTATTCATTCATTTATCTTACATATATCAAAACTTCGAACAAAGTATATGTGATGCAAAAGTGACGTAACTTTTTCTGAACTTAAAACACCTATTCCGACTAAATACGCAACGTTGCACACTTACATTGTGTAACGACTTTAGACGAATCTCAGCGGCCTTATAATATTCTTGTTATTTTGTTTTTCTAAAAAAAATGCTTTTTGAAAGTGCACAGTAGGATATGTAATAAACTTTCAAATAATTTTAATTTTAAAAAAAGTAAAAGCTTTAATTGTTTTAATCTTCACGTTTGGCATCTCCCAATTTTCTACTCTTGGTAATGTTGAAGAAATTTTGATATTGTTTTAAGTGAAAATTATAAAAAATAAAGGGACTTAACCATTGATTAATCTCAAAAGTAATTCTAAAGTTTTAAAACAATCAGTTACTCTTGTGTAATGTTTATTGCCTATGTGACGTAACCTATTGAATTTACAGCATTAAATCCTTTCTTACTTTGCACACTGGTTTCATATAAATATTATTTCGATAAATTGATTTGTGTAGTAAACTTGCAATTGATGCATTTATGAAGAAATCTGTGTTGCTGATACATTTATGGAGTGCATGTTTTGTGTTATAATATTTGTTCAAAAATATTGGTTAGCATAATATCACTGCACCACCCAGTTGGTGCAGTGAATCATTCCTGGTCTTGGTATGAAAGACCTGGGCTTGATTTACGAGACAAACCAATCATAGTGTTCCCAACAACCAGGCAGGATTGCGATCGTTCGCGTAAATGGCTGCACAGTCTGGAAACAGTGTTGCCGGGGCAATTAAAGAAAGCAAAGACAGAGTTATGAAAAATTGGTCCGGCTTTTGTGATTCCCTACCCGGTTTTATTAGAAACACAATTACCGACAGGGAAGACCCTAATTTGGTAAAATTCTAAAAATTTTTCGAGAAACTCTTAGTAACGTATAAAATTTTTTTAAACAATGCAAAAGCATTTAGGGTAAAAGATCAAAAAGCTTCTACTGAATCCTACCCTAAAAAACAATTTGCACAAAGCTAACCAATATTATTCAATCAGTGTGAAAGTAATTGAAGGCTAATTCGATTTCCTCTTTTGCATGCGCACCTCAGGTTGCTTGACCCTTGGCGCAGTTAGTTGGTACGCAGCTAATGTCATTTACGAATTCTTTCTTATCTTTGGAGATGTCGACCGTTTGTACAAATTTGAGTTTGGGGCTGCTCTCTACGTAGGATGGGTGTCGTCGGTGAGTCAAATGGTGGTTATTTTTTCTATCTTTAACTCCAGGTGTTCTGACCATTGGTGCCGTTTCGTGGTATGCGGACGGTGTCGTCCAGGACTTCAATACCCTCCCCCCCAATCCTATGTTTGTATATGAGTTTGGTCCTGCCTTGTATGTAGGATGGATATCTGGCGTAAGTTATGTGTGCCAAATAGATGTAAGGTTGTTGCAATTGAATGAGATAAATATTTTTAGATCGTGCTCAAAAATAGCAGCTGTTTGTTCAAAAATTTTTTTGGTAAAAAAAGATATTTCTTATGAAATATTTTGTAGCGTTTGAAAATTTTTTATTATAATTTCTTTGCTTCTAATTTGATTGTTTTAAAACAAGGTTTTTAAACTTTAATCCACTGAATCCCCAAGGGTCCACAGCGATCCATCCAGGGAGTCCACAGGGTTTTTCTATTTAAAAATAAAAAGTGGGAAAGCCGTGTAAAGTATTGAAGTCAATCAAAAATGAACAAAAAGTGTCTACAAATGTTGACTGAGTTTTTATTAATCGCATAAGCTTTCGTGAACTACGGCTCATTTCGCCAGGTGCAACGGAACACCTGATCTGTACACTTGACCTTTACACCAGACGAAGTGAGCAATAGTTTACGAAAGCTTGTGCGATTAATAAAAACTCAGTCAATTTTTATGGACTTTTTGTTTTTTCGATTTAAAAAATAGTTAGCCTTCTACATACCACTTTTTCCCCAGAACATTCCTAAGAACGCGAAACCAATTCGGGGCGAGTTTTTTCTTTTAATAATGAGGCACTTTCGCAAAATAGGTTTTTTTGGTCTTTACGGGACTTTCGCGAAATATTGGGAAACGGGGGTCCGTAGAGTTTCACAAAATTAGTCTAGGGATCTACGTGTTTCAACGAGTTTAGAAACCCTGTTCTAGAAGATAGGCCGCTACTGATAAGGTGCCCTATCTTTTTGTTTTTCTCTGGCTTTCGCGAATAACATTCAGTTGAATCTCACCTAGTACATATTTCAAAACTTTTCTTTCTGTTCCTTATACGGCTTAACATTTCAAACATAAATTTTTCGATTTTTTTCATGATTTTCTCGACAACTTACTTAATTAAAACCAATTCGGTAAAATCGTCATTTTAATTTATTAAACTTAAACCACATTAAAAAAAGAAGTGAACTAACGGTATAAACCCAGTTTTGAAAATATTAATTTGATGAATTGACTTTATTTACTTTTTTACATAGACTAAAATTACTTTGGATATCGGAAGGGGCGCCGGAAGCGGAAAAGGAATTTCCCTCCTGCTTTTTGCTTCTTTCAAATTGTCCCCCTGTTTTTTTCAAAATAATAGGGTACCGATGGGCAGATACAGAAGCATTGGGTTAGATTTGCCCCTATAATCTTATAAACTTGATTAAAATTTAAGATCGATTGAAGGTGAAGATATTTTTTTAATTCTCTCCATGAATTTGGGACAGAAATAGGGAGTTTAGACGCTGATTGGAAGTGATAACCTTTCTTTTTTAGCCTTCACTTTAGTTTTGAGACAAAAATAGAGAATTCGGACACTGATTCAAAGTGATGACTTTTTTTTACATTCATCACTAGATTTCTTCGTTTAAAACAGTCGCGATTCAAAGTGGCAACTCGGTAAAGTAAAAAAAAAATCATAATTTGTTGAACTTCAATAAAATTTGGGCAAGACTGCATTGCCCCAAACTTTTTTCGGCATTAAGTGAATAAGCGAAAATACAGTGACTTCAAAAAAGGATGCCTTTTTTAAATTTTGCCTCCCCCTTCGACAAAATGTTTCCGGTGCCCCTGGTTATCGGTAAAAAAAAAACTCCAACGCAACCGAGTTATCAGATCTTTTACAAAAAGGAAATTAAACAGCTGTGTCAGCAAGGTGGTTATATTAGTGGATATATTACCATTTGCATCTTGAAGGTTTGACAAGCCCGAGACCGCGTAAAGTGGCCACGACTGAATAAAACCTACTTTTAACATTTTCACTGCACTTGCTCAGAGTTTGAGCGCAATCTTTTGTGTTTTTAAAGAGAAAGCGAAATAATTTTATAATGATTTTTAAACATAATAATCGTAAACGTTGTGCTTAGTTTACAAACTTATTTTTAATAAATTTTCTGACCTTGAGTAAAGCAGTTTTCTGACTTTACCTCCTACTATTGTTTGCTCAGTAGACACATGACCAAGTCATCAGCTTTGTAGTGAAACTGCTTCTGGTTAATATTTGACAATGCTCCTTTTTTATATAAAAATGGAAAATTCTTTTGTCAAGTTCTTGTTTGTGACGAAATTTTTGACTGATTCTACTCGTATCATCTTTGCGAGTATGTTTGACCATTATTATTCAATAGCGCAGCTCTGGGCTTTGGTGTTATACATCCCCGTGGGCTCGAAGAGAGTGACAATTTTTAGATTGAAAAAAAAAAAACTTTTTCTGACTAACAATCAACTTTTAATAAAAATTTTCCAAAAGAAAGTTACCTATTAAAATTGGTATCTACTTCTGATGATGATCATGATCAGCGTTTCCAACCAAGATCCGTGAAAAGTTGCAGGAGGTTGAATAGAATTAAAGAAAAACTTTGCAAAATTGTTAATTAAAGTTAGTTTTAAAAATTTTTGGGTACGTAGACTTGATAATTTTTGGATAGAAGTCTGTGACTAAGAAAGGTTGGGAACTGCTGATCATGATGGTGACAATGATAATAATCTTAATAAGTAGCCTATTTTATAAACTTTTATAAACGTATAATTAAAATCATTCGTTTTAAATCTTTATAAAAATCATTTTTGGTATAATTGTTTTCATAACGGTTTTTAAAATTCGATTAAAACTGTGAGTATTATTGATTTAGTTTTTAAATTGACTTTGGCGTTGGAAAAAAATAGTTGAATTTAGATTTGTCTTGATAGAAAACGAGGTGGAAATTATTGGTTTTGCACAGAGTTGCCAAAATTTTATCGAAATCTTTTTGATTTTTTGATAAAAAGCCGTCAAGCGATTGCTCTGACCTTCGTTGGAAAATTCCAAGATATTGCCGTCCTGTTAATAGTTTTCTTTTTGTTTTTTTATTTGCTTCTGAAGTAAAATGGATTTAATTGTGAACTTCTTATCAAAACTGCCAAGCAGCACGAAATTACAAAAATTGTTATTTCAATGGTCAAAACAACATGACGAAATAAAGAGTCGAACCGAGATCATTTTGAACCTTTGCATTCCGGCTTCATTGTACGCTGCCACACTTCCGACATTGTCCAACTTGCAAACGATTACAAAAGTATTAATATGTAAAGTAATATCCATCTGGATTATAACGACTTCTTCCCATAGTCGCTTCTTTTAAAGTTTTTATAGCTGTTAATGTTATTTGGAAATTGTTTTTTATTAATTTAACCTGGAAGCATTGTTTGGTTTACACAGAGCTTGGCTGTGATCGCCGGAGGCTTCTTGATATGGAGCAGTTTTTTCGGAGAAGAAGACAAGGACGAGAGCTATCGTTACACCTACCGACCTCCCCAATCTAACAGGCCGAACGCCAAACCTGCTGAATACGTGTAGTTTGACATTTTTGAAACGGACAATTGTGCATTTGTAACTCTGTTTGTCGCTTTGTACTTGAACTGCGGTCGATTTGTTTAATTTGGACATCAGACAGACTGTTATGACGTTTGACATAACCTTTGACACAAACAACGATTGCTGACAATGTAAATAATTATTCGCAGTTTTTTAGTCAAAGTAGACAATTTCTTGTTATTTAGGTAAAAGCAACATTTAAAAAAATATTACTAATTTCTGTACAAACTTTGTAAACCGTTTATTTTCAAATTTTTTTTAGAAATATGTGTTTTAAAATTTTTTTGTTTTGTTTGATTTTAAATAGATAAAAAAACCAATATTTTTAAATGAATAGTTTTTTGATTTTACAAAATAATTATTAATATAAAGCGATTCGGTCGTTGTTTGTTTTCAAATCTATCACTGAAAAAATGTACGTTGAATAAAAACAATTTTTACGTGAACTCATTGTTTTAATGCAATTTTTGGTTTAATCATGAATTAAAATTACAACAATTTTGAATGAAACTTGCTTTGGCAAATAAAGAAAATTTTGTACTCGGCAGCGTGGTCGAGTGGTTAAAACGCCGGGCTCGTGACCAACACGGTCTCGATTCAAAACCTACTCGCGCCCTTCTGTTGTGTCCTTGGAAAGGACACTTTACGGCACATTCCTCTGCTTCGTGGTCCTGGCAAGCAGTTCTAAATTACAGTCATATCTCTATTAAATTTCAAACGGACAGCAATATCTTGGCATCTCCGGAAGCAGGTCGAGGTAATTGCTTACCCTATGTATTAGGGCCTCCATCGCTTTTCTGCGAGTCAGCAGGATAAATATAGAGATGAAATAAATAAATAAAATTTTTTCCTGTTTACCATAGTTCTTTAAAGTGGAGCGCTGGAGGCATACTTTATGTTAAGACTTTTTATAGCAAGCTTGTTTAGCAAGGGAAGTTATAAAATGATTCTTTAAGTAGACTATTTTAGCAAGCTAGACCTAACAATCAAAATAGTAAAACTGGCAACGCCAAGGCATAAGCATTATAAATCTTAACTAAAAATCTCAGCTAAATACTACTCAACCCTATAAGCTTTTGTTTATTGAAACTTCTTCAGATGCTGTATATAAAAAAGCAGAGGACGATCAAAAGGAAAAAACATTTGTACACGGTAGCCATAAAAAAATTTATTCTTAAAACTGTCAAAGAGGGGGGTATAATCTATAGCTACAGGGTATGCGGCGAACACCCTGTGATTTTTCACAGCAAAAAATATAAAAAATATTTTTTTGAATATTTTATCTGCGCAATAGAGTAAAATATAATTTCGGCAAGAAATAAACTTTTTTTAACCATTATGTTGCGGTAGCTACTAAGCAGCACACCTAAATTCATGAAAATTTTGAACTTTTTCGGCTTCTTAAATCCTTTTCAAGAAAAGCTTAAACTTAAAATAAATTCTAACAATACTATCTGAAAACAGAGAAAATTAATTATTTTTGCATAAATCGTCGTCGTCGTTTGGAAAGGCATCCACTCCAGGTTAGACACAAACAGAACCGGGGCGAAGGTTTTATTCTTTTACTACCCCAGGATGCTGGCAGTGATGTTGTTAAGCCAGCATCGAGTCTCGTCATTCAAAACTGTCAAACCTCGTGTGTTCCGTTCTACAAAAAATTTCAAAAACTAAAATTGGTGAAACTACAAAATTTAAAAAACTTTAGCAAATTTTAAAAAATTTGCTACATCGCGCTCCATGTGGTGTCCGATGTATGGGGCACGCTATTAGAACGTGGTCCGCAGTTTGTTCAGAGGCGCCGCAATTGCACTTCGATGAAGGAGCGAGACCCCATTTGTTCATGAACGAATGAAATCGTTTAACACCAGTGCGCAGGCGATTGAGCTTAACCCAAGCTGTTCATGGCAAGCTCAACTCAACAAACCTGGCACTAGTCCTGGGTATAAAAACACGTAGTCTGGATGTATTCTCACAATACTCCGCATTCCATTTACAATTTGTCCACTCAGAAGCGCGGATGCCAAGTTCGGCAAGGTTGTCCAAAAGATTCTGCGCAGCTGGCACAAACGGGAGTGTAGATCTTAGTTTCTCTTGGCGAGCATCTGAGGATCTACTTAAAAGACCATACAAAATATGATTAAGGTCCAGAGATTCATGGTAACCAAAGGAGAGCATCGCTCGTAGTCGGCGAAGCTCAGCTTAATGAATTTCTAAAAATATGGTTAAGTGGTCCGTTGGAGTGGAATGCAGGTATCTAGTGACTATGCGCAAGGCGTCATTCAAGACACTGTCTATGAGGCGAGAGTGAGCGCTGCGACACCAGACTGGTGCACAATACTCAGCTGTTGAGTAGAACAGAGATTAGGCAGCTGTGCGCATGCGTAGTGTTTTAGCACCAGCACCTCATCCTCAGCTTGCTAGTCGCCTCAGCAGTGTGACGCGCGATGATAGTTTTTTGCGCAATGCCACTAGATGGTGACGAAACATGAGCAATCTTTCCAGTTTTACCCCAAGATAAGTAGGGGTTGGACAAAATGGTAAAAGCCTATGGTAAAAGTTGTATACTTTTAGCTCACATTTGGCCTCGGTTATTTAGGTAAAAAACTGCCGTCACCGTCTTAGTGTGACTGAGCTTCAACTTCCAAATCTGAAGATACGCTGAAAGTGTAGTCATGTCTTGGCTTAAAGTCCCCTACAAGTCCTTTCAGTTTCTAGATGAGTTTAATCAGCATAAGCAAACTTTCTGGAAATCATGGAAGGCAGATTGTACGTATAGATAATGAATAGGAGGGGAGCCAAGACTGATCCCTGAGACGGCGTTTTTTAGACGGCGTAACCTGCTTTGCTTGCTGTCACTGGTAGTAAGAGTGAAGCTTCAGTTTCGGACAAGCTCCATGATCATTCTTACCATGTGCTCATCCGGCAGAAGCCTCAGCAACTTGCAAGTACCGCCACGGTGTTAACATTGTCATATGCTGCTCTCAGATTGACGAATACGGCACTGGACGTTTTCTTAGCCTCAAGAGAATTCTTGATATTCTGGGTTAGCAGAACGATTTGATCCACGGTTGACTTCTTGCGCCAAAACCCAACCTGCTCTTTGAGGGGCAGCGGATCAAAATTGACTCGACGCGAGCGTAGATAAGCTTCTCGAGGATTTTGTAGGGAACACAGAGCAGAGAATCGGTCGATAACTTTTTGGGTCCCCCACGGCTTCATTGGCTTTGGGCTGGCGACTACAAGCGCTCTTCTCCATATCTTGAAAACTTTTGAGTCGGCGCAAGCAGGAAGAAAGGAAGTCACGTAACCAGGACTTCAAATCAGGTCCAGCATGGATTTAAAGTTCTGGGCAGATGGAATTAGGGCACACAGTTTTACCTGATTTTAAGTGTTGAAGGACAGCAGTGAATTTTTTGTGAGAGTGTCAGAGATAGTGTTGTGGCCCTTTAAAGGTCAGATATTTTTTTTAGCTCAAATGCAATAGCATCAGCTAAAACGGGACAGTGTCGTGACTTACCAGTAAGGTTGTTCAAAATATTCCATGCTTTTCCGCTTGCCTGCTTGCAGTGAGGCCTTTGATGTTCAGCTGGAGAATGGGCCTTCGGGATTTGTTGGCAATGTATCCTAAAAAAGACAGCTTTTTCCACACATTACCCCGTCCTGAAAAGGACGTTTGCGATTGGAAGACCTTCGCTCAATATCGGAATGGGTAGATACTCTCCCGTTTCGGCAGGTTTGGTTTCGGTCTGTCATGTTTAAAAGTAGTAACAGACGCATGTTAAAGTGGTGTTTGGCTTAGCAACAATAGTTACTAACTAATTTTGAAATAATCCAAACGAAATAATTTTAAAACCACTATAATAGCGGCTACGTAGGCTACTCACGTTCGTTAATACTTAGCTTTTAACTTAATAACAGAAAAATAATACTCGGTCACTTTTCTTTTTACAAAAGCGTATCAAGGTGAAATTTTTTAATTATAGCAAAGACAGAAAAACTATACAGCAATTACAGCATTCAATTTAATACTAAAAATTGTAAAAATTAGGCTTATTTTCGAACAACGCTGAACTGTTGCTCAAGAATTACTAAGCTCTTAAAAAGTTGATGAAAATAAACAGTGATCTTGCAAAAAAGTAAAAAAAGCAGGTTCCTTTTGGTAAGCAAGGAAAAGAAAAAAACTGCATTGAAAACCTTTTTCAAACTAATATTCGCCTTTTACCTCTTATAAAAAAATAACGGATGAGAATATTAACAAAACACATCAAAGAAAGATCATACAGAGTGCAACTGTTATTAAGATAACAAAAATTCTTGATTATTTTATTTTAATGACACTAAGAAGACACGGAGAAAATTTTAATTATTTAATGACGAAATAGCTAAAATAAAAATTGATAATTTGCAACGATGGTACTCTGAATGAATTTGACTTAGCTTAGATGATTCGATTGATTTTAATCAATTTTAACGAAGTAAAAATCAAAATAGCCAAACAGACATTATAAGTGAATCGTTTTATGGTTATAACTACCAACTAATTGAAAAAAATATTTTACAGAAATCACTCGCCCCTTTTTTTATGGTGATGATGCTACTACCCGATTCTGTTTCACAGTGAGGGTACGGTAGAAGTCGATGAAATCCTAGTATTTGGGCAACTTCTACTGATCCAGATCAAAGATAAAAACGACTGAAGAAGGTCGATTATAGGGGGAGGGGGCATTACGTAAGCAGGTGAGAAAAGCAGGAGTTTCTACTGATTTTGTTTTGATATGAACGTCGACAATCATAGAACATCTTACTTACGAGCGCTCAACGAAAAACAATAAACATCTACTCTGGAGGATTCGCTACACACAGTGGTAAGCTAATGACTGCAAGCTAACGATTGATCACGTGATTATAAAAAGCAAAAAGTGCAACAATGAACAGACAAATTGCGAAGTTAAGAATGGGACGTGGATGGCTTTTCCTCCTGATCCGCATCATTATGAGAGACTGCGTCATCAAATGGAGCAGAAGATTGAGAACGATCTGGTAAAGAGTCAGATGTGGAGGAAGATGAGGAGGACGTCGCACTGGGCGGTCGGGAAGGTTTTCGAATGTCATCGTTTGGATTCTCTTTGTTCTTAAAAAATATTACACCCATAGCTCGTAAAATAACGAAGTGGAGTTTTGGTCGACAAAAATTCCGGCAAGAATAAGACACAAGTTTCGTGAATTTTTGATATTTAAGTAATGTATCCAACTAACTATTGCTTCATCACAGTAGGTTTGAAAAAAATTAAATGAGGAATTTCAATAAATAATTATATCTACAAAACTTTTATCAGAAAAACTTCCAAACCATGGTTAGAAGCAATAAGTAGAAAAAAAATTCTAACTGCTACACAATTTTATGAAAAGCTCAATTTAAAATCCTTAACGTCGCAAGAGGAGGGTCATACGCTAAGTTGTCGGTAAAATTATTTCAGATTAACTAAAATGTTTAGATGAAATCTTAAAAGACAAACCTTGAAAAAAAAGTCATCTCTGTCGTCATCGTCGTCATCGTTTGAAGGGCATCCACTCCAGGCCAGACACAAACAGAACTGGGGCCGAGGGTTTATCCTTTTACTACCCCAGACTGCTGCACTACCTGGATCAGATGCTGGCAGTGATGTTATTAAGCCAGCATCGAGTTTCGTCATCCAAAACCGTCAGACCTCGTGCTCCATGTGGTGCCCGATGTATGGGGCACATTGTTAGTACATGCTGCGGTTTGCTCTGAGGCGCCACACTCGCAATTCGGTGAAGGAGCGAGACCCCATTTGTGCATGGACGAATGGAATCGCCCAACACCAGTCCGCAGGCGGTTGAGCTTAACCCAAGCTGCTCGGGGTAAGCCCATCCCAACAGGCCTGACACTGGTCCCGGGCACAAAAGCACGGAGCCTGGAAGCACTTTCACAGTACTCCGCGTTAGTCATCTCTGTAATTTTATTAGACTTCTACGGAGAGAATTGCTAAATTTGTATCTTTTATAAATTTTGCTTGTATTTTTTACCGATCATAACTGAATAAAAATTGTTTCTATCGGTGCCCCGAAACTAAATGCTTCAGAACTAAAAGAACAAACGACAACAAGCAAATAGAAATTATGTTATAAATCAGCTATGAAAAAGCACGTTATTTTGAATAAAATTCCTACTTGCAAAGTGGTAATGGCTTGATCAACAATATTCCACGTTTCTCTTTCAGAGATGGAATTTTGCAGGTAATTTAGAAACTCCAGAAAGCCATCAGATACCAGGCGTTCTCTGAACAAAATTTTAAACCAATATTATTTGTGTGAGGCTTTGGCTATAAACATAGTGATAAGTAGTCTTGAAATTGATTATTTTCAATACTCTTTTCAAAATTTTTTTTAAAAGTCTGTTTTACTTGAATAGCTATCAATATATTTATCTGATATTTAAAGTATTTACCGGGGGTTTGCCAGATTCCTGCTACAGTTTATTTTTTTTAAATACAATGTTAATGTTAGAATATTACTCGGATCTTTTTACGTGTAATTAATGTCAAAGTATAACAGATACTATTTCGATTACCAAAAAGTGTCTAAATTATAAATAGATAGTAATGGAACCCAAAAGAATTGAAGTATCAGAACTCTTACGCGCGTGCCATGAAAAATCTGACATTGGCACACATTGGCACACCGGCATCTTCTCTCCATTTGAGGCTACAACACCAAGCATCATCACAGACACAGGATGCTTCGTTGTTGAGACCTTGTGGATTTCAGAAATGTCTTTACCAAATGTTGCAACACGGTCGTTCTGCTTTGTTGAAGACTGGATCGACCGCAAACGTCTTCTCATCGGTAAAAATGAGGATTCGATCTCCATGTTTTTTCACATCATTCAAAAGGCGGGTGCTCCTCTCTAAATGTTAAAGAAGTTTCGTCGAAAGTCTTAGGCTCTTTTCTCCCCGTTTTTAATCGCCTTAGACACGGTGGACACCTCTTTTTCTTTTTCCTTTGAGCAAATTTTGTCATTTTCAAGGTCGGATTATTTTTGAAGGCCTTTTTGACGGTTTCACGCTTGATTACCTGAGGCCTACCCGATCGAGGACGATCCTGAAGTGATTCAGAGTTTCCAAGACGTTTTGCAACTCAATCACAGTCATTCTACTGATGTTTAATATCTCAGCAATGTCAGATTTTTCATGGCACGCGCGTAAGAGTTCTGATACTTCAATTTTTTTTGGTTCCATTACTATCTATTTATAATTTAGACACTTTTTGGTAATCGAAATAGTATCTGTTATAGTTTGACATTAATTACATGTAAAAAGATCCGAGTAATATTCTAATTCTAATACAGTAACATTTGTATTTTTAAAAAATAAACTGTAACAGGACTTTTGCAAAGCCCGGTATGGTCAAAAAAATTGTAGTTTGGCAAATCGATTCCAATTTTTAGTTTCTGTAATTATTCCGATACAATTTCTACTGATAATCCACCATCTTTACACACTTCTGATAATTTTTTCCTGTGCTCAGGTTAAGATTTGATCTCACGCTACTCCGCTATGACGTCAATAAGCCGAAACTTATATCACTGCACAAAAAGGAAGACTTAAACAGTCGCTTATATTTTACAAACTTTTGAAAATTAGTGCAAAATCTATGTCAAAGACTAAGAAATGAAAACAGAAAAAACTTCCAAATCCAAAACACTTCAATAAAAACTTTATAGAAAAAAAAATTCTAAAAAATGTTAATAAAAGTTTTGTATGCTATTACTACAAATATGAATAAATATTTATCGATTTTTCAAACTTTTTCACCTATGCTTGAAAGGTTGAGTGATGTGGAACGAAATGGTGGCGAGGACTTTAAGAAGTTCCGGTTCACTGGAATGAGCAAAGTAAAGAAGCCTATCGGTTAGTTCCGGACTGCTGCACAGGCGGTCACATGACTAAAACAAAATGACGTCAAGATGCAATAAAACAATAAAGAAAAAGCCAATGCAAGCGTTTACCTCTGGCGTTTGAGTGAAGTAAAGAAGAAGTTTTGTGGCCAAAAGTTGAATCTTTTTGTCGACTGTAGCGGTTGCAATGCTGAGTAAGAAAGGTAAAAGATTTTCCTAAAAAATAACTATCGTTGTATTGCCGGATGTTTCTCTTTCTATGGCCGTAATTGATTTATTTGTTGCTTTCTGTATTAAACGGAATCATCATTGTAATAAGCTGCACGGCTCCATTAAAAATTTTGTGGTAAAATGTCTTTAACAAGAGAACAACGGAAATTACAGAGTTAAAATGAACAACGGACCCGCTTCTTTCTGCTCACAGCTCCACGTGATATCAAGTTGAGTCATTTTTACGGAATTGTTATCACGCTTGATTACTCCTTAAAATAATACCCTAAAAAGTTTTATGCTGCATTTACGATTTAAAAAATTTTTAACACTTTCAAGTACAAGAGGATTGAGGTTCGTTTTCACTACGAACGTGGAAAAGATTACTCCTTGTTTGTTTTATTAATTTTTTTTTGTTTTGCTTAGCGCTCGCTTCAATTTTAAGCGCGGAAAGATAAATAAAAAAAACAAAGAATGCTCTTTTCCACGTTCGTAGTGGAAACGGGCCTTTAGTATTAAGTGGTAAGAATAAGATCAATGTGCCTTCATTACTCAAAATGGAAACTAAACAAATTAAATTATGAAACCACAGAAATTTCGAACTATATGATCAAGATACCTGCAGCGAAATAAGGGATGGTTCTTGGATAGCAAGCAGTTCGAGAGCTTGAAGTGAAAATCGGATTGTTTCCATCTCCTCATCACTGATTTCTTCCTGGATGTGGGCGCAGCTGCGTCGCAGGAGATGAAGGAGCGACTCAGCAGGAGAACTCCTTGAAGCCAAGACGGAACTGGAAAAGACACACGATGAAGTTGCTGGTCAACAAAAAGATGTCAAGTTACAGAAAATTTATGACGTCAATTTTAGTTGTAAGCTTTAACACGTAATTGTAATGAAGTGAAATGCTTTCATCGTAAAAGAAAAAGTTTTAATACTTTCCGTTTGGTATCAAACAAGGCATTGAAGTTATATTAATTTTTGAATTTTTCACACTTTTTTGTTCAATTTATTTAAATAAACAAAATGAATAAAGAGAGAATACTGACTAGAATTTTAGGCTGAAAATACAAACTACGTCGTAGCCTAGCTATGAGCTGATGATTTATGACAAAGTATTTTTAGTCATTTCATTGCAAAGTTTGTTTTTAACTTTGATTTTAAACTTTATCATTTGGCTTTAACTTTATTTGTTTGAATAAATTAATAATCTCAATAAACAGCTTTGCGTTAAACTTAATAATAAAAATATCAGATTATTCTTGTGTTAAAATTCTTATCAACTCTTTTACTCTACAAGATAATTCCAGTAAAATATAGTGTTTTTTTTAAATTATCAATTAACATAAAATCAATACAAAAAGCAAAAAGGTTGGTTCAAGTCAAAAATAAAAACTTTTAAATGACAACTCTTACCGAATTTCTGCAAAATAAGCCAACTCGAGAAATATAGAGGCGAGAATCTTTCTGTTACTTGCATTGGAATATTTGCATGCGTACAGCAAATCATCAAGTCTATAAAAATGATATTTTAACGCAGATGCACTATCCATTATATTATCATAATTACAAACATAATGAGATAGTCACCGATATTCCGAAACAGTTGCTAACACGCTGGCGCTATTTTAACTCACCCGTGTCCATCCACAACTGAAAGCTTGTTTTGGTCGGAATCGGACACAACATACGAGAGGGCTACGATCGCTTCGTGTTTCGTTCGAGGATTTTTCGAATTCAACAAAGCTGTCAGTGTCTTCATTCCTGAATAAGAAAATTCAGAACCTTTGTTAAATAATCATGCATTATGGGGCAAATCCTGATAAGTTTAGTATTCTTCAACGAACAGCAATGTATTATGTATATGCTGGCTTAAGTCTACACAATCATAGAGCGAACGACCAAAAGTCAAATCTGGTTGACCGTAGACTGATCTAAGGATCAGGAAATGCTAAATAATGCTTTATAAGACAGGTTTATTTTTGTCTAAAACCTAGTTTTTGTTTTGAACAAAGCAAGGTTAAACCCACTTTAAATTGTATTTTAAATCAGCATTCAGAATTTATGAGGTACTTTTTTAGAAGTGCAATCAAAGACATTGCAGTTTAGCTTTCAATTTACTTTACCTGGGATTCTTAGTGATCCACAGGCAGTTTATAAATACCCTGAGTTCACTGACCTATGTGCAAAAATAAATTCATAAAGTGTCAGCATAGCCGCGTAGTCTATTGGATATTCTTAAAAAAAGTTGGTGCATAGACCAAAAAAAGTTGAGAACCACTCTTTAGAGAGTAATGTATCTACAATTGGGAACAACTTTTAACCTGCTAGTTAAGAAAATAGAAGTAAAATTCTTTTATTAGTGTTACAACAACGTGACTAGGCAGAAGTCAAGCCTAAACCATGTCGATCGTCACAAAGCGCTTCGTAGCTTTCAGTTACGTGACTAGCAAAAACCGTATCCGCAAAATTATAGCTGTGATTACTTCAACAGTAAAACACCCATCTATGAAGAGAAGATAGTTTTACCCCTACTAAAGTCGAGCCCTCAACTAGAAATACCTCCTTAAATTCGTGAAAGAATACTCTTGACCTTACGAAATAGTTGAGCAAAACAAGGACGTTAAAATTTAGCCTCCTAAAGTTAACTTTGCCGCTCCCAGTGAATATTGTCTAATTTCGGCTCGGATTAAAACCGAACGTCATAAAAACAGTGCAGAAACCTGCAAAATCATGCAGCAGACATATCATGAAGCGAGAATCCACAATGTATTATTACACAATCCCCGACCTCCAATCTCGACGAATTGATCTTGTATGGCGGGGATGGTGAGGCACTCGGCGATCGCTTCGCTCGCGTATTCCTGCGTCGTCAGGTCAGAGTTCAACGCCAGCGTTATAAGCACGTCCAATCTGCAACAACAATAAACCCTCAAGTATGATCAAAGTCGCTTTGATTGAAAGGCGTAAAACGTGTTATAATTGATGGGGACACTCATCGAAAGTTTTTAAGGCATCTAATAGTCTACTAGTCAACTACAACCAAATGTTTTTGTTATGCGATCGCAATAATCTCCTGGGAACCAGCGACCGATTATCAACGACATAAACTTAAAAGAATAATAAAAGTACAGTACCAACTGCTTATTTTTTTTCATTTAAAGCACAGATTAATAGTACTGTATAAAAATTTCAGTTTACCAACTCCAAATTGATTTACAATTCTTCAAATAAGAAGAACACAAGGCGCAGTACATGTCAAAACAAACATTGTCACCACAACCTGTGTTTCTGTTACTACGAACACACTTGACAATACAAACAAAGCCACAGTAAATAGCTCATTGTTCCAGCAATTGTGCGTCATTTTATTGAAGAGAGCAATTTATTATATGGCTGTAAAGTAAGTTTCCAGATGGTAAAAATTAATTTCCTATTTTAGAATAAATTGAAATTCTCTTTTAAATTGTTTATTTCATTAAAAATGAAGATTTTCCAAAAGGGTCTGACAATGATCAATCAACTGTGACGTGCTTCCAAAAACCCACCCTCCTTCCGTGACGATCTGGAACTTGTTGTCGTCAGCGGATGAGGCCATGGTCGCGAGCTCAAATGCCGCGGTGCGCTTCTGACTCGAGTTCCCGCTTCGAGCCGCCTCCAAAATTTGACTTAAATCGCGAGTCTGGAATACAAATAGACACAATCATTCCATGGTTAAAAATAGCGACATTGAATAAACTTTAAATTAACAAAGCCAAACCTTTGGATGTCAGAGCAAAGGCACGTTAAGTCTACACCTGACTTTCGTTTATTTCTGTGGCCGAAAATGCAATCAAAACACTTGGTCGTTACTATACTCGACTAAAATGACAAATTAGGTTTACGTCACATCATCCAGCCATCAAAATTATTGGTGGATTTTAAATGCATTTTACACAGTGATGGTTTTAATAGGGTGCGAACGGAGCGGCCGCACCGGTCCCCCCTAAAGTACATCAAAAAGTAACCCCATCTACACAAGATATTGCTCTATTTTTTCATAATAGCACCATGGCGTCGGTAGCATATCCAAAACAAAGATTTTTTTTAGAGATAACTTTGTTTTGAGACACTAAAAAGTGGCCCCTCCTAAAGCGATGACCGTTTTTATAAAAAACACATTGTTTTGGAACACTTAACAGTGGCCCCCCAAAAATAAAGATTTTTTTTTTAGAGACCACTTTGTTTTGATATACTGAAAAGAGGCTCCCCCATTAAACAATGGCCGTTTTTTAGAGATTGCTCTATCTTGGAACACTAACCATTGCGCTCTTTCTTTCTTCTCTAACTATGAATTTTTTTCACTTCACGTGATTTGGACTCTCGGGGAAGGGAACCACAGACATACAGATGCGTTAATATTTTTCTGTAAGCGGTAATTGTTAGTGTGAGAATTCAGTGTTTTTGTGTGGGAATCTTTGAGTGAGTAAGTGTGCGTGTCATGAGTAAGTACGTATGATTGATTATAACCTCACCAAAATTTGCGCTCCTGCTTTTTTATTTTTTAATTGATGACGCACAAAAACAAAAACGAAGAAACGCACCTGGACCAAGTATCGTTCAATGAAGTCTCCAGGACTGAACTTGAAATTATAAAGAAGAAAACCGCTCAACGAACACGTGATCATCATGAACAATATCACAATGCAGTAATATATTGCTGAAAATAACATTGACAGAATTTACACCCGGTTTACTATTTTTTAAATAAAGAATGGATTAAGTGCTATTCACATTTTGTTTTCGACAATTTAATTTTAGTAATAGACAACAATATGCACAAAAAACGTTTTAAATTGCAAAAACTAGGCTGTTAAACACTATGTACGAGTAATAGATGAGCCCGTATTTGAACAACTTATGACCAAT
Source organism: Diplosoma virens (assembly GCA_963680785.1). Classification (NCBI taxonomy): domain Eukaryota; kingdom Metazoa; phylum Chordata; class Ascidiacea; order Aplousobranchia; family Didemnidae; genus Diplosoma; species Diplosoma virens. Next base: position 38,175,267 of record OY796883.1, read on the forward strand.
TAAAAAAAAATTTTAATAAAGACGAAAAGTCAAACAACTTTTTATAAAATGCTTATACAGAGGCGTATCAAAATTCCGTCAAAATGACTATAAAAACTACATACATATTAAAAAAACGGAAACATTGAAGACAATAGTAATTTAAAAAATAGCATCTGAATCACATTAAAATTTCGACAAAAAGATTTGAAATGAATTTGAAATAAGAATTTGAAACAGTATTTAAAATTGAATAGTATTTAAAATTGAAATTGAATAAAGAATTTGAAATAGCATCTGAATCACATTAAAATTTCGACAAAAAGATTTGAAAATATAGATTTTGATTCTAAACCCACCAGTCCACACAGACGATTCATAGCAACGTTGCTGGTTGTCAAAACAAATCCCAATTTCAACTTCGTCACTTCCGGCATTACTCGGGCAGGCGTCGATAGAGCATCGGGGTGTGGGGTAGGGGTTTTCCTGCAGCATGAACTTCGATAAAACTTGATAGAAAGAGCTTAATAGTGAACAGAAAGTTTTATACCAATTGTACTCTTGCACAGTAATGTGTCATTTGCCTCGATGGTAAGAGGTCAAATTACCCCTGTGTGTGCATTTTCTCGATCAATTGAATGTATTACAGGCTAAAAGTGATTTGGGTTATATTTATTAAAGCAGTGGCAGAGTTAGGAGTGAATTTCCACTCATCTTTCTATAGTAAATAAAAACGTTTATTACTTCCACTTCATAGTTCAAAAAGATATCATAAGTTAGCGGTACCCGTTTCCCTAACATCATTTCCGTGAAACAGCATCACTTACACGGTACCGATAAATTGTGATAAAAATATGATGATAGAGATGATGCGTTTGCGACTAATGAATGTCGTTGTTAAAAACTTGCTCTGGAACACGTTGTACAAAAAAATTTACACTACAAAATTAAAGTTTCACATCGAAAAAGCTTAAAATTGACAATTTACAATAACCGCAAAAAACATTAATTTAATTGATTAAAATCTGCAAAATTAAAAGTGGTAGCGTGGTCGAGCGGTTAAAGCGCCGGACTCGTGACCAACACGGTCTCGGTTCCACTCGCTCCATTCTGTTGTGTCCTTGGGAAAGACACTTTACGGCGCATTTTCCTGCTTGGTGGTCTTGGCAAGCAGTTCTAAATTACAGTCATTCTCTATTAAATTACAAGCGAACAGCAATACCTTGGCATCTCCGGAAGCAGGTCGGGGTAATTGCTTACCCTATGTATTAGCGCCTCCGTCGCTTTCCTGCGAGTCAGGAGGATAAATATAGAGATAAAATAACAAATAAAATAAAATAAAACACACACTGGATTTGCTGTCATACTCACCAATAACTCGGTCAAGTTTAAGAATAAAAGAGTTATGCTTGACCCCAACATAGCAATTGAAAGCAAAATCATTGCTACCATGTATTCTTTTCTCCTACATAAAAACATTATCAATTGTAATTTGGATAACTATGATTGTTTTTAAATGAGCAAAATTTTATTCCATGCTTCTATTAAACTCAGATCAACGAGAAAAATATAATAAATAAAAGAACGGTCAAAAAAATTGCATAGCTTGCTTGCAAGAATACTAGACTTCAGAATTTAGGCAACTTCTCATTCGTGATGTAAAAATGACTTCGTTTATTGCGGCACACCGGGAAGGCTGCTTCTTTGCAATTTTCAGTCGGCAGCGGGTTAGAGTGGTTTAAGCGCCGAGATTGTGATCGACATGCTCTCCGTTCAAAACCTACTCGCGCCATTCTGTTATGTCCTTGGTAAAGACACTTTACGGCATTTTCCCTAGCTTGGTGGTCGGTGCAAGCGTTTCTAAATCTCAGTCCTACCTCTGTTAAATTTTAATCAGACAGCAATATCTTGGCATCTCCGGTAGCAGGTCGGGGTAATTACTTAGCCTATGTATTAGTGACTATGTATTAGTGCCTTGGTCGCTTTCTTGCAAGTCAAGAGGATAAATATGAAGGTAAAATAAATAAATATTAATTTAAATCAGGAGTGTGGAACCTGCGGTCAGCGGACCAAATGTGGCCCACAAAGCAAGATCATTGGTCTCGCGTAAAACTGTGCTTTTGAAATAGAGTTATAACCCTCGCAACTTGAATCTGTTCAAGACTTTATAGCCTTACAGCTCTACTTTTTGAATCTAGAAAAAGTGATTGACAAATAAGCCAACTTTAAACCTCTCATTAAAACAAATACAAAAAACTTCTTTCATGATTTGCAATAAAGGTAAATTGTAATAAGAAACATATAGTCGACGGTAAGTTGCCCTTTAATCTCGACACATTTTGCCGTTAGTGCAAAACAATGCACGTTCCTGATTTAAATGATGCAATTCGAATCTACCAAATATTATTGAGAGAAAAAGGAAAAATTCTTTGTGAAAAATTTGAACCTGTTTGATGCTTTATTTTTATCTTTTTTTTCACCGAATACAGTAAATAAAAGGGCGATATCGAAGTTAAAAGCCGTAGAAATTTATAAATATTCACATTTTAATTATAGCACTAAACAAATTCTATAAATGTTTTCAAAATTACTGAATCTATTACCAAGGGTATTTTTCTTTAAATAAAAACAAAAGTAGTTTTTGTTAAATCATAAACTAAAAGTTGTTCATTCACATTAAAGAAACAACAGAGTAGAGTGAAACAAACCTGACACTGTTTGCACCGACCCAGCCGCTCACTCTGGTGAAGCTGGGAGAAAAGAAGAACGACAAAAAGAGCACCACACCGTAAGCAAAAAAGAAATACCAGTAGTTGGTGAAAAGAGCGAGGAAAGCCACAACTATCTGCATCATCATGAGGATCTGAAAATAAGTTCAATTTTTGTAGGCATCTATTTGTATTTAGTGATATGTTTTTAAAGTTTATGTGAAGTAAAAGATTTTTCTTCCCAAAGCTTTTCATCTGACACTCTTCAGGGGAAATCGTCAGAATGAAGCAGAATTGAAACCGAACTAAGTTATAAAGGGGGAAAGTAGAGTTCTCATTGGCTGAAAGAAGTTAGCCAATGAGAGAAAAGATTAAGAAATTTTCAAAGAGTACACGATAGTCGGTACGTTGGTCGCACGTCTCAATGGCTAGAAGAGCGAATTAAACAACACGTTCCTAGATCCATCACTAATCCTCGTGCCTCGGCCAACCGCCAAAGTCTTTCCCGCTCTTGCAAGAACAACACACGCCCACAACAATTTCACGAATCCGCCATTGGTCAACATCTTCTTGACACCGCTTAATGCGCCCTTCATTACAGCAACGAAAAATTTTCTATTCTCGCTCGAGGTCGCTCTTCTTTTCACCTTTCTGCTCTTGAAACGACTTTCATTAAATCTCTCAATCCCCTTCTGTGTAAGCAAAAAGAATTCGTCTACTCTTTGAAAATTTCTTAATCTTTTCTCTCATTGGCTAACTTCTTTCAGCCAATGAGAACTCTACTTTCCTCCTTTATAACTTAGTTCGGTTTCAATTCTGCTTCATTCTGACGATTTCCCCTGAAGAGTGTCAGATGAAAAGCTTTGGGAAGAAAAATCTTTTACTTCACGCAATCTTCAAATTCTGTACCACCAAATGTTTTTTAAAGTTTAGTTAATTTTCAGTCAAGTAGTAAGGAATAACTAGGCTAATTACTGATTAAACTAACTTAACTACTAAACAAACTAGCATTTTCTTCGCCAATAAACAAACTAGGCTAATTGCTTAATTACTAAACAATTTTAACAATAAGAAACATTTTCATATTTAAGAAACAAACCGAAATGTTACGATACAACCGCTGCATATCGAAAAAACGTATTTAGCTGAAACTTCATGATTACGTACGTCAAAAACCTTTAAAACGTTTTCTCTGAGATTTAACAATTTGACTTCAGACTTAAGAGCAGTTTGAACCGCATCATCCACGTCCTCTTCTGACTCATTGCTTTGAAAAAACCGTTTGTCTTTGTTCCACTAAAAAATGAAATTGTTTCGCTTTTGAAAGTTTGATATATGCAACGTTATAATTAATGAATATAACCATCAAAATATACTAAAGTATATAACAATTTTAGTCAGTTTTGAGGTAGATTTCAAGTTGTATTGTACTCGTACTGTCTAAAGTTCAAAAAAGGGCATTTCAAAAGTATTCAATGTAATGAATTCATTAGTACACCCATTTAAAAAGAAACTGATTTTTGCTTACTGCAAAATGAGTTTTAAATTAAAGGTTGTGAACCAATTAGAAAACAAAAATATTGCACAAGCAAGATTTAATATATGCTTACAAATTCTATGGCTTTCTCCAGACTTGCTAAATAGCCTATTCTATTTTAGGAAACCGAGTTTTAAGATTTATTAAGGGTTAACCAAGAAATGGAAATGCTGCAAGTAAATAAGATATTCGCGCTATTCTAAATATAAACAACACAATTAAATGCTTCAAGAATGAGATCAAGAGGATGAGTTTACTACAAAACAAATGCTAAATTAAAAGATAAGCAAACAGTTTGTCTAATACAAGTTAACTTTTTACTATCTAAACAAAAATGCAAGTACCTCTGAAACATCATTTAATGGAATCATATGTATAACAGCATTATTGAGCAGTTTATATTCTTCAAGTGTGTAGGCATCACGAAGATATACTCCTTTGTATCTCAAACTAATAAACATAATCAAAGCTATTAGCTATTAAGGTATGTGATGCAAACCTTAATACTTCACAAAAACGTGAAAATGAATAATTGATAATTAAGAGATCAATGGTTTTGATTAAATAAATTTTCAATTAATTATTTAAAAACGAAATACATGTATATGCTAATTAACAAACAACCTTATAAATCTGTTAATATTGATTTCAAAGTGATGCTAAATACACGAATTTTGGATCAAGTACAAAAGTATAATTATTTAAATTTGTATTCATGAAAACCTTTCTTGAATTTCACACAATCAATATTTATCATCAAATTTGGCTGGGAGAACTGGAATTTTCAATTGATTCGAGAAACCCTTTGCATGCTTTACAATAGTTTGGTATATAGCACAATTTAACATGACATAGCAACATATGGCACAAGTAGTAAAACAGCAATAAACAAAATTATTATTAGAATGAATAAAATTTTAAGAATAATTATGTTTAGAAATGCCTAATCTCCTACAAGTTCAATGTGTAAAACTTTAAATTTCCTAAAGTTTAATAATATTTTTAATGCTGAATTAAATAAATTAATGTTTTAATTTATTAATTGTAATTTGCCAAAATTTTTGACCTAGTTCTTTGTGCCGATTGAATATGTACATCATCATAAAACACAACAAAGTACTAATTCCAGTTACCACATACTTCAAAGTAAACAAAACTTTCTCCAAAAATAAATTATCTTCTAGAGCTACTAAATTATGGATGTTAATCAAGAATGATCTTTAAAACTTGCACTGGCTTTCTTTAAAAAAACCATCAAACAAAAATTACATAATGTTTATTGAATTGCTTATATGAAAACATTTTAAAGGCAATTCATTCACAAAACCTGATCTAAAAATTGTGCTTAAAAATTAAGAATATGATAAAGCATGCCCTGGGTTTTCCTTAAAAACATTATAAACATTATCTTGCCCATTCAGTTGCTTTTTTACTGTTTTTCTTTTTTTTTATTGTCAAGTATTGTAAAATTGTTGTTTTGAGTTTATTGTTGAAACATTTTAGTTTTGATTTAGTTGTTCTTGCTTGCATCTTTTTTTTTTAATTTTTCGTTGTTTCATGTTTATAATTTTATTGTTGTAACTGTGGAATTTATTTAACATCATGTTTTTTTTATTTCACATCACTCTTTCCAGGAAGCACTGACCCAAAAGCTTTTTGTTATTGAATGCTTTCTGGCCTTCGCACTGAAATATCTATCTATCCATTAATCATTAGTTTTTTGAAAAAAAAATTTAACAACTTACAAGTGTATAATATTTTAACAATCAAAAAAATTATACAAACATAGTGTAAAACTTTTACCGAAATTGATGATTAGAATGCCCAATTTCATTTAATCGATGAAGCAAGTAGGCACGTACTCGAGCAACAGTATCAGATGGTTTGCAAATATCCACAAAAGTTCTTCCCTATATATCAGCAGTGCAAAAATGCTAACTTTATTTTATTATACAATTATAAAAAAGTATGATTATACATAATCAATTGAACAAACATGGTTTTTTTAAAGTATCTTAAGTCCAAATACTGCATAATCATTTCACAATCTTTTTGCAACAAAAAAAGCTTGATGATCTTTATTTGTTGAAGATTTAAAAACCAAAAAAAAGCTTATTTTGTCAAATGACAATCTTCTTTCTCTGTAAAAATTGAATTTTGTAAATTGAAAAATTGTAAAAATTGGAAATCTAAAAAAACAATGAAATAAATTTTTTGTAAAAAATAAACTAACTATAATAAATGTTGTTGCCAAACTGACTCTTGACTAATCAGCTACCCATAGAGTTTGAAAAAAAGTTGCAGCATGTAATTAAGACTTTCTTTGTTTTCTATAATTTTATAATGGCACTCTTCAACTGGGGTGCAATCAAAAAGCATAAAGGTACACTAAATAAGCCAACAGAGAGCTTGAAACCAATGTCACAGTGTCAAAAGATATCAAAACAAAGATTGAACAGATATCAAAATGTACATATTTTTTGGCTTCTGATTTGAAGTGTAGACATTTTTTGTTTTTTTCATTTCATAAGGGTACATAAAAATAAATTAAAAGGTAAAATCCCATCTAAAAATGAACACAATAAAAAAAAGTTACACAGTACTGCATTAAAAGATGCAGCTCCAAATTTTAATCTAATGGTTATCAAATGCTGAATACAAAAAAGCATTATTGATTAGAATGCCAATATTAAGGAAGTATATATTGAAAAAGCAGCTAATATATAATGCTTCAAAATATTTTTTTTAATTGTTGATAATTGATAAATAAGCCATTTGCTTATAATTTAATAACAAAAAAATATAAATTTTTCATTAGAAAAAGTTAACAATTTAATAGGATTAGGTTTAGTTATTAAAAATCTAATATTTCAAGGTATTTCTTAAAAATAAATTAAATTAAACAATTTGATTAACAAATATACTTACAGGATAAGCTTTGCTTTGAATGTAAAGCAACATTTTCAATTAGCCTCAAATTTTTCACATCAAATTAATTCACAGCAACACTACCATAAGATAAATGTAATCTATAATAAAAGATACCTTTTATTGCATATAACAATGGTGGGCAAATTGCAGCTTGCAAGCCGCATGTGGCTCACCAACCTTTTGTTTGCAGCTCTTCTAGCTAAACAATAATAATGAAAACAAACAATGTACAACTGTTATTGACAGTTGAATTTGGTGAATCAAAGATTTCTAATTAGGTGCTAAGTCGGATTATAGCATGAAATAAAACATTTCTCTGTTTGTTGTTAAGGATCATTAACACTGCAGCAAAAATTTGAGCAAAGCAAGCACTATCTTTCTTTCATTTATTTCTCACCTGCCGAGACACGCTGGTAACATTAGAAACAAAGATAGTGCTTGCTTCTCTCAGGTTAGCTTCTCTGTATTGAAATTTTTGAAATCATAATATCGTGCAAGTCTAACAAATAAAGATTTGAGAGAATTAATTCACACCACCTTGACTTGATATCGCCTAGATTTTTAAAAGCTATTTAATAAAGCAAAAACCCACAGTAGATCTAATGCTGGTAAAATCTCAGAAAAATTGTAAATTGTGTAATGTTGTATTTGTTTTTATTATTACTGTAGATTAAAACTTGGTTTGTTTACTGTATTTGCATTAACACCTCAAGCAGAATTTGTGGCTCTCCAGCAGTTTTGAATATTCACATGTGGCTCTTTCATTGAAAACTTTGCCCATCCCTGGCATATAAGAACCAAAAAACTTTTCTCCAACATAAATATTAGGTTAAAAATATGTTGCACATTAAAAAAAACTAAGTTAATGTGATAAAAAATACCAAAAAGAAGTGCTTTATTTGCTTTAATTTGTAAATTAGTTCGATAAATGATTCAGGAAAAATTAATGATTTTAAATAATAAAAAACACAATGGAAAGTTTTGTTCACTAATAGCCAAGTTTACTTGACAAGTTTTTACAATTTTCAAAATCCCCAAAGTCTGCAAAATTAGTAACAAACAAACAGTGAAGCAAACCTCAATCCAATAATTAATTTAATTGGTTATTAAACTGTTTTACACATAAATGACAATTCTCAAGATGCCTCCCATTCAATAACTTTAAAAAGCTTATATGATTGCACAAAAAAATGCTTTTCATGCCAATCAATTAAGCTTAGTACAAAAATTATATTAGCATCTTCTCTTTATTAAATATTGATTAAATTTTAAAAAAATTTGCACAGCTACTTAGCCTTAAAATAGGCAAAACAAGACCAAAAGTTTATTTACATAAAAATTGTGTAATTTTAAAAAAGTACAGACAACTAAAAAATAAATTCTAACTCAAAAAAAATTTGATTAATTTAATAATAATAATAATAATAGGTTTAACCACACATTCTAAGTGATAACAATGGCAACAATGATTGCTAAAGTTAACACTTTTGGTCAGCTGTGGAACAAGCAAATAATAACAAGACAATGTGATACAAAATAAGAAAAGCAATATTAGCACAAATAAATCACATATATTACAATAAGTGGATAACAGTATTGGTAAACAGCAATCAATATTATCAATGAGACAAGAAATACTGAGAGAATAAATACATTTTTAAATCACATTTAAATATACTAAAATCATCTACTTGTCTCAGTCGATCACGTAAAGAGTTCCACAGTTTTGGAGCATAAATAGAAAAAGCACTATCACTAACTTTTCTTTGATTAAAAGTTACTTTAAGTCTGGTACATTTATTCGAGGCAAGGTGTAAAAGTGAAGACATGTCAGCAGGGGCAGAATTATGCAAACATTTATAAACAATAATACAAATTTTGTTTATGATCCTTTGTTTGATAGGTAACCAGTGTAAATCATACAAGAGATGATACATGATCAAAATTTTGGTTTATGATAAATTAGTCTAGCAGTACTATTTTGGGCAATTTGTATTTTTTGAAGTCCATAATTTGCATTATAATGAATTACAATAATCTATTTTTGATAAAATTAAGGAAGACACTAATATTGATAATTCACAGTTGATGAGAAAGTGTTTAATTTGAGAAAGTAATTTAATTGTACAATAAATAGATGATACACATTTATTAATTTGAGGTTCAAATGTAAGCTTTCAGTACACCTAAATTTTTTACAATATTGCAAAACTTTACACAAGAACTATTGATAAAGGTACCATTCAAAATATTCTTTTTAAGATTATCAGTGGAAAAAACAATTATTTGACTTTTTGCAGCATTTAATTTAAGAAAGAAACAACTCATTCACTTTTCTATTAAATAGAAAATTACTTTTATTTTTTCAACTAAGTATACTATATTGGAAAGTGGGACAAAAGGAAAGATACACTAGATGATCATCAGCAAAGCTTTTTATTTTAAAACCTGTTATAAAAATGTTGAATCAATTAAAACATGCCATCCTTTACATTAATATATTTGAAACCAAAGACATGAATTTCAGTGAAGGTTTTGGATAAAGAAGATTTACTGATTCACTTAATTACAAATTAAATATAATTTTTTAATTAAACAAACCAATACTAAATTTTGTGTACTAGCAAACATTAAATAAGACAAACATTTTCTATATATTTAAGGCAAAATTCACATTTTTTATCTTAAATTTAAATTTTTATTTAACAAGAGTATAAAATATTAGTCAAATACATGTGTTGAACAAAAAGACATATATGGTATTCATTATTATTTAAGAGAACTCAAATATTAAAAAAAAATTTTATTAAAATAATCTCAACAGACTGTTTCATCTGTGTGGCTCATCAGGGGATACAACATCTATTCAATCATATTCTAGTTGAATAAGATGTTGTGTCCCCTAACGAGCTGCATAGGCAAAACAGTCTGTTGGGACTATTTAATAAATAGTTTTTAATAAAATGTTTTTTTTAATATTTTTGTTCTGTTAAATAAGAATAATCACTCTGAATATTGAAGCCATTGAGCACTCTTCTGAAGAGCACCAACAATTTGTAATTGTGTTTATGTTCATTATTGCATCTATTTTATTATTAAAATATAATCAATAAATATATTCATTATATTGGGGCCTTTTCAAGAAGTCATTATAAGCAATTTTGTTCGTGAAACTAACCCAGATGCCCCTGCGGTTACTATCGCATTTTGAAAGATTTTTTTTTTCTTAGTTTTTTCTTCATTTTATCCTGCTGCTAAAAAGGGATTACGGGTTACTTTCTCTGAAAGAAATTGCTTACGGTGACTTCTCAAAAAGACCCTACTATTGCATATATTTTAATAGCACACAAAATCGGTTAAACAAAATACAAGTCAAAGAAAAAAATTGATCTTACATCGTTTACAAAGCAAAAAACAATTGAACTTATAATAGCTACCGGTAGATACCAGTTATAATTTTGTGAAACATATCTCAAAGAATTTAGTTACAGTTAAACAAATTTATTTACAACTTAACTAAGTTCACCAATTTAAGTGGGAAATACACGATACATATATATTAAAAAACAGCTAACCATAATATTTAAACGCACATAACTACTGTAATTAAAGGTAAATAAATAAAATACCGTAATTAATTAATGTTGTTGCTTATTTTTTTTTTATCTTTATTTTATCTATGATTCCATAGAATTAAAAGAAAAATTTTAATACTAGTTTTCATATAAAAAGTACAAATTTTTGTAATTTTTTTGTTAAAGTATATTTTTGCTGAAATTAAAAATATTTTTAACAACAAAATTTTAATTTTTGTCTTTTTATTTCCGTAAATAAAAATTAAGTTTATTAAAATATTTTGAACAAAATTACTTGGGAACTTTATTTGCATCTAGCAACGGGATTTCCCTTAGCTGAAACAAACTTTATGAAGTACAGAATAAAGTTTTACTTTCTTAAATGCGATAATCAGATCCATGATGCCTCTTGCTTAAATACTTAGTGACTATATTTGTAGATTAAGATAAATTGATTGATTCAATTTTTTTAATTGATAAGGGTCTCACGATTCATTATCCGGTAAACAAATCTAGAGAATTTGTATTACGAATTTGATGAGCAGATTAGTATAGTAGTTGTTTAATACTTCTAGGAAGTAAAAAAATAGTAAGGTATAAGTCAGAAAACTGCTGCAAAATGTTTTAAACAAAATACTAGTGGAATAATGATTATATTACTTCAGTTTAAATAAAGATATTTTGCTAGTTTGGTTACGGTTTTGTACAAAAGAGCTGTTAAAAAATTTTTTTTTAACAAATCAAGAACAAATTTTTTAAAGTATGTAAAAACAGCAAACATACTAATTATAGATTTGTTTCTAAAATATTTAAATTAAATACAGCTTTGTTATGTATTATTAAATTGAAATGTATTATCAAAGCTTTAATACTCTAATAATTACTAGTATACTCAAAAAGGTATGCAAATTAGATGGGGTAGATGTTATTCTTCGTTATTTTTGGCAACTAATGGTGTTAGACAAAGTAGCATGTTAAGTCCATATTTTTTGCAGTCTACATAGAGATGATCTATTCAAACAACTAATCAAAATGAAAGTAGGATGTTTTGTTGGCAAATCTATTATTAACCATTTATTATTTGCTGATGATTTTTGCTATTTTTGCCTTAGCATTCATGGTCTTCAACCTATCATTGATATATGCCACTCGTACAATTTTCAAAAAACATTAGACTTATCTTTTGAATCTAGCAATTTTAAATTAAATATTAAACCTAATGTAGTACTTGGTAATTTCAAGATACAGTTTGTAAATGAACAATACCACAAGGTGTTTCTTAACTCCAAGTTACGTGATGATATAGATGTAAATAAACAGGTTTGTTATTTATATGGAACTGTAAATAGGTTTAAAACATGCTTTTAAAACTGCTTAACTAAAATAAAAAACTTATTGTTTCACACATATTGCTCATCTATGTATGCATGTCAATTATGGGATAACTTTTTGTCCTCTAGTTTAAAAAGAATACATGTACCCTACAATAATTGATTTTGATTTTTACATGAATTGCCCAAGTATTTAAGTGCCCAAGAACAGCAAGTGTTGAATAACATTACAACATTTGATGCAATTCTAAAAAAAATGTCCTACTTTTTTGTTAATTGTTGTTACAAATATAACTATAAATTAATTTCTTCTTTAATGCCCTCAGAATGTTTTATTGATTCATCATACTACAAACACTAAACCCCATTAGTTTATTTGTAATACATACTTGGTAACTTCTTTTTTTTTTAAATGTTTTTTTTTGTATTTGTCTCTTATTTTGTGTACTTTTTACTGTTTTTTTCCTGTTGTAGACCATGAGTCTGAGCTAAATAAATAAATAAAATAAAAACTAGCATTTTAAATAAAGTACTTGAGAAGCGAAATACAAATAATTTTTTGTATTTCATCGTTGCACAAAGTTGACAAATCTAGAAATATCTAAAAAAAATCATTGTTTCTTTATACAATCACTTTATTGTCTTGATTGCTTCTATATTGAGTACCTTGGTTTCAATTGCTATTGAAATTTTGAAAAATTAATAAAGCTTGAAAATAAATTTAAAAAGGTTTTTTTAAACTATGAGAACAGAAAAAGATTAGAAGATAAACCTTTTGAGTAATAACTTTTTGCCACATTTTTTAAATAAAAAACATTAGAATCTTTCCTTACAAAGGAAACTATGTTTTTAAATGGATAAAATGTCATCAAAGGCTAAATAAAACCATGGATGACTATAATTAGCTAATATCAATTAAGTTGTATTCTAACATATCCATCAACACAGTATATTTGAATGCAATGTTGGATGTGAAATATGACAGCAAACTAGCAACTAATCAATCAAATAAAAATGTCTTGAAAAGGCTTAATAGAATTTTACAAAAATCACAATATCACAAGAAACTTTAAAAACTTCAAAAAAGTTTGAGTAATCAAAAAAAACTTTAAAATATTTTTAATGATGTTTTGTAAAAGTAGTATATCTCATATATTTTTCAGTAGTATTTTTCATAAAATTTTTAAAAGATTATTTTTTTGTTTAATAGAATTTATTTTTTTTAGATAAGAATTAGTTGTTCAAATGCTTTTTAAGCAATTGCAAAAGTATCACATTGAGTCAATGGATTTTTGTTTGATTAATTATTTTTTAAGATTTTGACATAAGTAAAGTCTTATTGAACATGAACGAAACAAAAATTGATCCAAAAATTCAAGCACTCATGGCAGTAATTGACAGCAAAACTGAAGGAGCTGAAAAACTTGAAGAAAGTAAAACCAAATTGGTACCACCACCAACAACTTATGAAGAGTTTATAAAACAAGAAAAAATTGTGAGTTTAGTTTATAAACTTTGTAAATCTATTCCTGAATTTTCATGTTAATTTGTAGGCCTAAGCTCTTAAAAATTTTCATTTTCAACTGAAAACTCTTTTTAGTATTGATCACATTATTTTGCAAATTTTTATTCCTTAACATTAAAGTTTATGAGAAAAAAAAATCAAAAATTACATATTTCAAATAAAATTAAAACAATACTTGATATGTTAAAAAATTAAAAATACTATTTTTTGTTTACTATTGTACTATATTTAATTTATTCCCCTATTATTTTCATAATAAATAAAACCTGAGTTTATTTATGCAGGCCTTTGTTGATCAAGTCATTGCAACATATTCCACTTTTTTTTTGAATAGTTATTTTTGTCACATTATCAAGTTTGATTATCAAAAAAGTAAAACTGAATATTTGAAATAATTAGGACTGACAATGTTTCATTTTAGATACAAATAGAAAACCAGTTTTGTTATTATACTTAGTCCAAAGTGTAAATAGCGAAATTGAGTAGTTGGCAGTGTGGTCAAGTGGTTAAAGAGTCATGCCATGATCAACATGGTCTCAGTTCAAAACTTGCTCATGCCATTCTGTTGTGTCCTTGGGAAAGACAGTATAAGGCACTTTCCCCTGCTTGGTGGTCTTGGCAAGCAGTTTTAAATTACAGTCATATCTCTATTAGAGTACAAGTGGCAGCAATATCTTGGCATCTCCAGAAGCAGGTTAGGATAATTGCTTATTCTATGTATTAGTGCCTCTGTTGCTTTCCTGCGAGTTAGGAGGATAAATATAGAGATAAAAATAAATAATTAAAAATTGTGTGGTTGTTTTGATTATTTATAAATAATTTCGTTTGAAACAAATTATCATCATAAATAAACTAATTTCAGTATCGTTAATGAGCATTATCAATCTTTGTTTTATATTTTCAAGTAAGGTCTAAGCTACAGAAATGGTAGGTTTTTACTATAGTTGCTATGAATAAATATAATGATTTTATTTATAGTAGACATGAGGACACATGTATTCGGTTTGATTCGCAGTGAAATAAGCATCACTGACGAGCTCTAACAAGAGCGAAACTGAGTCTGGTGCTTCTCATATTTTAAGCAGCTTGGTTTCTAAGTAATGATTTTATTCTTCAGGTAGAAATTATTGTTGTTGAAAAATAACATAAATTAATTTTTTGTGTTTTTTCTAAAATTCCTCATTTAAAACAATTTCCTTTATGAATGATCTTTAAGGAGGAATGGCCATACAGGCTGACATCTGAAGGAAAGTTGGATTTGAGTGAATTCTCTTATGAAGGTCTTACAAAAAATCTTATTACTAAAGAACTGTCGGATAGTGCACGTATGCAAACTTATTTCTATTTTTTGATGTTTTGTTTTTTCAACTGCTACTTTTTTAGCGTTTGGTGATGAGGACTTTGGTGAATTTAAACAAACTTTAGACGACTTTGAACAGCGTCTAATGTCATTTTCCGCTTTTATTTTTAATCCACAAGTTCAAAGTTTACCATCTCGACTTTCTGAAGGCTTGTTTCATGCTCCAAGAAAAGGTATTTTTTAGTCGGGATTTTTTTACTTGAATGCTTGTAGTATGAGCAATGTTTTGTAAATCACACTGCAAACAAATAACATGAAAGCTTTTAATAAAACATGACTTTTTAGTGGTTTCTTAAAACGATCACTTGTTTTTAATGTTTTTGAATGTAAAGGGATCTTCAATTGTTTACTTGGCATCTAATGTATTTTTGCTTTAATAATTTGTCCCATGTCATCATATTTGACATCTTTACACTATTTTATCGTTCTGAGAGTTGCATTTTTGGAATTTAAAACGGATGCTTTATAAATGATTCATGCAGAATGCGATCGATTGTGATTTTTTGCTTAGTTGCTTTGTGCAGACGTAAATCTTTTGCACATGCCGCATGAGGTCGCCGTTACAGCGCGCAGTTTGTTTTTGCAGAATATCTCGAAAATCGTGCAAACGCAGACGCGGTCAAGCTCCATCCTTCCCGCCCTTTAGTCAAGAAAGACATGAAGCAGACTCTGCAGGAGGAAGTGCAGGCTCTTAAAACGCGCGACATATCGGTGGTTGAATTGTTAAATTAAACATGTTTGTCATACGTTTAGATATTACGTAACGTCTAAATGGCACGTGACTGTTTTTCAACCTTGAGGCTCAATCTAAAATTAAAGCAGTTTACGAAGCTGTATGATTACTGAATACTGTGCTACAAGTAGTGGCTGTTGGTCCGTTCTCACACTACTCTTGATTTTCGGAAAGAAAAAGGTTTCTTTTGTTTTCTATTTGATGTAAAAACCATTTTTTTAATATTTATATAAATTGGATGACGCAAAAAAGACGGAGAAGCCACAGGCTTAAAGGATTGTTGAAAATTTTTAAGAGTCTGAAACTTATTTTAGCTAAATATGCGGAAATAATTATAATCTAAAAAAATTTATTAATCATCGACTCTTAGAGAAATTAAAGACTTTTATTGGGCTCTCACAGCTTTAGAAAAACCTAGTAATTAAGCTGTTTATAAAATAAAGCTCTATTTTTTGGAAATACCGTAACAGTAATTATATTGCAGTACGTTGTTTTTCCCGGCTTTCGATCAAAAGAGCTTACCGAGTTACCCAGCCAGCTTGAAGCACCGCAGGTTCTGAATAAAGTTACCGAAGCGCAAGTATTTAATGTAAGTAAATGCGTTTGTCTCGTTTACTCTTCGAAGTGGAAACAGTTTTTTTGGATCATTTGCAGAAAGGTTTTCTTCCTCTGTGGAAAAAGCTTTTTCTCTCTGAAGCGTCGGCCGCCATTTTGCACGACGCCTTCTGGTGGTTGTTTCTTGAAATGTTTAAAGTAAGTTAAAGCAAATTGGATTTTTTTACAGTAAAGCCATAATATTTGATTGATTAATCTTTCTTATGCACTTTTAATTCGTTCGCCTGGCCTAAGAAGTTGATTTAATTAAAAAACAGTTTTTTTTTTTTTTTTGGCATTTGAAAAACAGTTTATTTGATTTAAACGTTTTAAAACATAACAGGTTGAAATTGGTATTAAAGTTTGATCAATTTTAGTTTGTTGTTTCTTTATCTTTGCATGACTGAATAATCTTGCACTACCTTATGCCTAAAATGGTATCACCATTATAAGCTAGCAACGTGACCCGATTGAAGAATTTGTCAAAAAATGTCTTTCCCAAATGCACAACGGAAATCTTTCAAATAGCCTGAGTACAGAACTCGCTTTCTGCTCGTAAGTCGCATAGTTAACTGCATTGTGTTGTCTCATCGAGGTTTTTATTTTAGATCAATCGGTTACTTAAGGTTCGTTTCCACTACGAGCGTGAAATGGAGTATTCTTTGTTTGCTTTATTGTTTTTTGGTTTCGCTTAGCGCTCGCTTAGATTTTAAGCGCGGAAAGATCAATAAAAGAAGCAAAGAATGCTCCATTCCACGCTCGTAAAGGAAACGAGCCTTTTAAGATTAATCTGAAACACCAAACGTGAGTTTTTTGTGCAAGCGAGCTATAATCAATGAAGCTTCTTTTACAACCGACATTTTGTGTCACAAGTCGACATTTTCCAAACATTTTAACAGCAGCTTGTTTCACTGAAAACGCCGCTCGTATGGTTCCCAGTTGGTTGCCGAGAACAAGCAGTGGTTTTCGTGTCATTGGGAAAACGTTTACTGCTTGTTTCTCAATGAAGCAAAGAGTCGAATGATCGTGCTAGTCTTATCCGACTAATGAAAAATATGTTTTTGCGATAAAAAATTCGTTTGCTTTTTATTATATTTTATTTTTAGTTGTAATACAGAAAGTTTTTCATTAAGTTTACAGCTGGCGAACTGCGCACGAGTGAGTGCCAAAGCTATATTATACTAAGTTATATCATTCATTCATTCATTCATTTTTTATTCTCGATCATTATTAAACAGTTTAACACAAAAATTATAAAAGATCAAGAAAAGGAAGAAGCAGCACAACGTCAGACGTTAAAACATGCATATGATAATCATAAAGTAAAAGTACAAGACAGTATAAAGCATGGCCGCAACATTTTAATCACATAAAGATATAAGAAGTAAAAAAGAAAAAAACAATAATAAATAAATAAAAAAATAAAAAAAATACATAACAATATTATTATCAAACAAACTGAACGATTAAATAACCAGTGCATGACTATTTCACACAATTGTCTTTCTTGTAACGTTATTGGCAAATAAAAAACTGTTTGTCTTATTTTAATTACTTTGATGAAAGGTTCAAATGTGCAACAATTGCAGCCGCTGTGAACGCTTTGTTACTTTGCGTTTTTGCACCCAGAGTCATCCTGAAGCACAAGACAAGATTTTCACTCGACTGGCAGGCAACTACGTCTTGTTGTTTAACAGCGTCCATCCTGACATCCGGGACAAATTCTTTACGGTTGGTTTTGAGACCCGCTCCCCTCCGAATTACTTCGGCTTTTTTGGTCTTTTTTTTGTAGGAATATTCTAGATGCTTGTCCCAAGCGGTTTATCTCACTTTCTACGAAGCCTTTCCCGAATCCCACGATCGCCTCGGTGAAGAATTTCTCTCGGAAATTTCGTGTCACGTGCACGAATGGGTTTCCGGTACGTGTAGTCCGCTGAAAAATGTAGTGAGTAGCTAGTATATCCGTTCAACTTCTAATAAAAGAAGGTTAAAAAAAATTTTAATTTTGACGTCTTTTTTCATTTGCCATATTGTGTAAAAAATGGTGGTGACAGTGTTGGAATGTTTCTAAATATTTATTTTTTATCATATTCGTCCTAGTTTTTTGTCAACTCGTAAGTTTATCTTAACAAAATGTAAAATAGTGTCAGCTCCTCGACAATAATTGAACGAAAACGATGATTTCTACTGTCTTTAAGGTGGTTAGTATGAAAGCACTTTCAAAATTTAAATCAAAATTTACACTTGTAGAAAGCAGTGATATTTTTTTTTTTGGCAGACTTGATAATATCTTTCAAGTTGCTTATGCAAGTCACCACCAGTTAATCCATATGTTATTTGTTAAAACTCTTAAATCTTTCCTGTCTGCTTTGCATGTCGTATAGCTTAAGGATTAAAAAGATTTTTTTTATTAGCTAATTGTCAATAGAAGATTTACGTAAAGTGTGCCCTCTGTGCATTTAGTGCACCTGAAGTGTCTTAAGTCACTAAATTTGATACCAACTCGCTGGGCCTAAACTGTCTTTAGACTCGATTGAATGCCAATCAATAGTTAAATTTAGATAGAAATTTTTTGCGATCTATAATGATCGGAGACAAGCAAAAGTCAATTCCTTGAGTCAAAACAAATCTTTGTATTAGAGTGCAAGTATTCCGGTGGCTGAATGACGTCATACGATACAACTGACAACACCAAAAATCAATAGCTTGATCAGAAGTTGCTCGCTTTTTTATTAGGGCATTCCCAAACATGCTGCTTTTTTTGCTTGTGTCTCGTAAATGAAAAACCTTCCCTCTTCTGGTCCAATTTTATAAAGCATTATACATGTATAAAGCTCCGAGAAAAAAGCTAAAAATAAAGAAAAAAGCTTTGAAGAATAAGAACCGAAGAAATAACTGAGTGTTTCTGTACAGTCATTTCCATTGTTTAATTTTAGTAAAACTAAGTAAGAGTTCATTTCTAATACACTTTAAATTTTTGAATCATTGTAAAAGTTTACAAATAATATTTTAAAGCTATTGAATAAATTTGACATGAGTTAAGGAAAAGTTGTTGACCATGTTTAGGTGTCAAACCTCCACTGGGGCACTGGAAATCGTGGCCATTCGAAAAATTGTTCTCTCTACCTGAAGCAGAGAGCAGAAAGACTTTGACTCCGTTTGGTAGCCGACAGATGATGCGTTCTCGGGCAGAGTTGCCGAAGCCCGACAGCAGTAAGTAGCAATTAAAAGCGATTGTGAATTTCTTAAAGATTTTATGTCCAAGCAGTCTCTGTTTAAAAGTCTTCTTTTTTCTCGTACCGCTAGATGGGGTTTGTGAGCTGTTTGTTGTGGCGTTATGACTTGAGGGCGCGCGGTTTTTAGAATCAAATAATAGAAAAATTTCCCGCAAAAACTAGCTATTTTGTGTTATGTAACAATTCTAACAATAGATTTGTTCTTTTGGCGTTGTTTCTAGTTTGTTTCAAAAAAAGCTTTGTGTTTCTTTCTGATTTAACTTTTCTACGCCGCTGTTTCTCACGACCCCTCGATTTCCATCTTCGCTACGTTGTACTTGAGCAACACATTTTCGCTACAGTCACAATAGTGCCGAGTTATTGACATTATTGCGTCAGATTTAAAAACCCCGAAATCAAATACAAACCTTCTCGTATCAATCCAATTTAATTCGTCGGTCAATGTGTCTCGTTCAATCGATCAAATTGTCGTTCTACGCAGCAAACAAAAATTGTCTGCTGTTTTTCGCGCGAACACATGGACCTACTGTCTTCGAAAATCCCTTTGCGTTTATTTTTAATCATTTTCAGCGACCTCTGACCAGTTTAGTCGTTCCCGGATGACCTTGAAGACCAGTAATTTATTTTCAGCGCTGACGTCATTACCTTATGATGCAATAATCAAATTAGTTTTGACCGATTTAGTTTGGACATCTGCAGCTAAATCGAAACCTCCGACGTCACTTTCGGCGCGCGACCACATTCTATTATCGCTGAAAAAGCCGTTCGAATCTTCTTAGTAAAAGCTGCACACCAGTATTAGACAGTTTTAAAACGTTTTTTATGAAAACAATCACAAAGCAGCAGAAAACAGAAGACATAAATACACATACCGTACTTGCACTGAGTCTTAAAAAGCTTTTATTTTGCTGAAGCTTTATTTGTCATACTGAACAACGACCGTGTGACCGACGGTTGTTTGTAAGTTGAGAAAACAAAAAAAGCATGGTGTGGTCACAAATTATTAAAGTTTAAAGTCACAAATTACGCGAAAAACGGTTAAGAGAGAATAAAACATAATTTAATTTGACGTAGTCATTTTTTAGTTTACAGTTTGCTTCAGTTTTTAATTTTTAGACGTACTAACGAGCTCAATTAAAAGCAAGTCTTGAAAAAACTTTTTAACTAAATTTTGATACTCAAATGGCGCCATAAGCTTTGTGTGAAAACCACGTGACAAAATTTTAATTATTTGCATAGTGCGCTATTTATTTCGCATTATGACGTCATTGACACAGCTGGTCGATAAAAAAAGATTTTACAAAGAAAACAATGTTCCACCAGCGCAACTGCAAAAGACACCGCTAAGCCGCAAGGCCATACTGGCGGCGGTTCCGATAAAAACCTTGTAAACAAAAAAAGATTTTGTTTACAAGGTTGATTTCAACGTCACGTGATCATTCGCCACTTGCGTTTTGTTCAACTTTTGAGACTTTTAAAACAAATAAACACGAGTTAAATAGAAAAAACAACGAATATATAATGTAGTTACACAATAAATACATGTTTCAACAAATTTGTCAATTTTAAAACTCCCATTTTAAGTTTTTTTGGATTTAAATGAAGCTAAGATTGTAATTCATATCTCTTTTTTAATAGTTATAATGTTTCATAGTCAGATAAACGGTACATTGTCAATTGTAATTACTCTATACAATTTTATTACCACAACAATTTGGCGCTTTTCGATTTCTTATCGTATTTTAAAGCCAGCAGTGCTTCTGTTCAATTTAGGATTCTGTTGTTTTTGTGCTGACCAGTATTAATCGAATAGCTTAAGGCAGTGGTTCTCAAACTTTAGTGATCCGTGGCTCCCTTTCAGAGGCTCACAAACACCGGTAGCCCCGTGGTAATAATCTTGTGCCAAAGGTCAAGTGAAGACAAAAAAAAAGTCATCACTTAAAGACTGTCTCTGATTTCTTCAATTTTCTCCCGAAATTCTAGTGAAAACCGA
This sequence comes from Diplosoma virens, assembly GCA_963680785.1. Taxonomy (NCBI): domain Eukaryota; kingdom Metazoa; phylum Chordata; class Ascidiacea; order Aplousobranchia; family Didemnidae; genus Diplosoma; species Diplosoma virens. The sequence goes on from OY796883.1 coordinate 38,196,769, forward strand.
AAAAAGATCATCACTTTAAAGCCGTCTCTGATTTTGTCATTTTTGTCCCAAATGCAAATTGAAGTGCAAAATGAGGATTCTTCTCGTGGCCTTCTTTGAAAACCCCAGGCCATAGAAAACGTAGCGTTTTCACTTGAGAACCATAAACACAAGCTTCAAAAAAATCATGGATAGTTTGTTTTGAAGTGGTGCAAAAATCATACATTCAGTAATATTTTTGTGCACTTCCACCAACACCTTGTCGTCATTTCCGCTTGAAACTTTTTTTTCTTTCATGCGCTTTTCACTTTCCTGTGTCGATTTTTTCGACTGCGCCGTCTTTTGCTTGCTTTCTTGTAATGTTGCCTGCGATTTCGACTGGAACTTACTGCGATCATCTTCTGAAAGTGAGCGGAGCTGTCGTTTCGCTGGACCTTTTTTCCTCTTCTCGGTCGGCCGCGCTTGTCAAACCCCATGTAGACTTCGCGCTTGTAGCCCCTTTTTCGACCCATTTTGTCGAAAGCATACTGGTAGAAAACGAAGTTGTTGTTCTCCACCATGCTCTCGTAGAAGTTACTCGCAGACGTGTAGGTTTTCTGTAAAGAAATCCATGTTGGTTACGAGACGCAGAGAATGTGTGTTTTAGGTTTTTTTTAAACGGTAACTGAAAGGCTATTAAGTTAAATTGTCTGCGTAATCAAAGTTTTTCATTGGAAAGTCAATGTTTTTTTATACAAAGCATTCTCACCCGGCCCACGAGTCGACCTTTCTTATCCATCGCCAGGTACCGGCCGGATTTCCTCCCTCTGATGGCGACGACCCCGGTGTGAATCGACACCAGCTCGATGAGGCCTGTAGAAGAAGCAGTCTGTTGTTAATTGTTTTGCTTTGGTTTAAGAAATCATTGCAATTGTTTACACTCGGGTAGGTAAAGTTGATTTGACGTCATCGAGTGACATTATCAAAAGGTTCTTAATATTGGTTTTATATCAGGAATTTTCATTGGAAAGAACCATTTTGTTTAGATTGTATCATTATATTGATTATTTGATCTGAGGCGGCTCTACTTGCGTTCGTCGATAGGTTGGCAAATGCCAGGGGAGTCGGATAAACTCGCTTAGTCGTTCGATTCAATTTAAAACTTCTCATTTCAAAAATTACTTATTCCATCTCATTAAACTCTTTTGCCACTGATGCAGTCAACCTGATGGAAAAACAGGCCAATGTTTGAGTGTTGTCCGTGGTTGTGATTGAAGTGCTAGCAAGCGGGACATAGGCACGTGATGTTTTGATAGTTTCGTGATGCGTGCCTAGTTTGTCAAGAACGGCTTTCGATGGGAAGAAGCACAAAATTTTTTTGACCGTTTTAAAGTTTAAGAACTTGCGGTTTTATTTCCCCTGGGTATGCTTAGGGCGATGATGTCATTTCCAAAGCGTCATAGAAGCAACGCGATTGTTTACCGGAACTGCGTGAGTGAGATCGGGTTTACGGTTGAAATAATTGCTGCGGGCCGCAGAATTTTTTCACCCTCCACTCCCATCCATCTTGTTGGTTTTGTTGGGGACGGTTTCTTTGATCAAACCCGCCCGGGTCGGTACCCGAACGATTGGCTTGATATATCTATTAACAACACTTCAAAGATTGTAACTTCTAATCCTTTATTCGCGGTCTCTATGCCGCCTCTGTTTGGTCTTTTTCTTTGAAGCCGTGACGTCATTGGAACCCAGTCGTTTTAAGGTTACGTTTCGCCGTATCGTTTTGCAAAGATGTTTGTCTCTGTGTTTTTAGACAAGACAAAAGAAAAGGGCCTAAGAAAACAATTTTTCTCTGATTTCAGTTTGTGTTCGATACTAGAGTTCGTGTTAAACAAAGGTGAATCGCAGATTATAGTCGTAATCGCCGTTTTCCATTACCAATGCATTTAAAAATAGCCTGGCAATATGTTAGGATTGCAATGCAAGCCCATGTGGTGGGTCAGTATTCTCGCATTTATTTTTAAACCTATAAAGATCTTTGGTTGCATTCACGCTGCGATGGTGTAAAGTACATATTGAAGAAGTTGTTTTTTTGAAAACGAATACTTTGAGATTTGATCAAATGTAATTGTCTTTCTCGCATTTGAATTACAAAGCCTAGTTGTATACTGATACAAATTAAATAAATTAGAATGGGTTTTTGTGTTAATTGCACCAAAGCAGCCGGATTAAGCCACTTTATTAATGTACCTACCGCATAGAGTTAAAAAGACAGTGATTAGTTTCTTTCAGAAACGAGAGCTATTGTTTCAACTGAAAAAGTCTTTGAAGAATGAGGCGAAAATAAACAAGCCAATCCAGCGCGTGGGAAAAAGCTAACTTGCGCAATATTTTGTTGAACTTTTTTTGGGTTTATAGACGGCCGTTTTGAGCGATTGCTTTTTTTGTTGTTGAAATTTTGTCGTGTTTCATGCAATTATTGCGCTGGATTTTGCAGATTGTTGTTTTCTTTTGGCTTCCTATTAATCGATTTATAATTTCTGCTGCTTGACTGGTTGTGAAACTTATTTTCAATGAAAGCAGAAGATAGCTTTTGTTGAACTTAAAATTGTTTCGTAGTGATTTATGTTGTTGCAAAGTCTCTACAAATCATGTTACGATTTTTTAAGAGACAAAATTTTCACTTTTTAATCAAGAAATGGTTTGACAAAAATATCTAATTTGTATTGACAAATCATATTATGGTTTTTTAAAAGACAAAATGAATTTTTTTGATCTCTATTTATCTTCCGGACTCGCGTGAAAACATCAGAGGCGTTACGTGTATACTTAGGGGAACGCTCAAACAGATATCCTGGCTTGCTTTTGGAGATCCTGCTATCCATTTTTATTTGTTTTTTTTAGTTTTTATTCAGAGAAATTACTAAGATTTAGAGCTGCTTGCTAAAACTGCCAAGTAGAGGAAAAGACGTTAAGTGTCTTTTTCTGAGAACGCAACAGACTAACCGGGGTAGGTTTTGAACCGAGACTGTGCCACTTGGATTTGCCGTCAATACGGCGTTCTTAATCCTCGGCTGCGCTGCCGACAAGCTAAGTTAAGCTTTGAAAAATATTGTGTTACTTTTTGCATTTAGCTTTCTTTGCAGTTTCTGATTGCAAGTTTAGCCGCTTTTGGCCTTCGATTTTCACCAATCTGTGAATCCGACAAGAATTGACAAGTGTTTAATGTCATCAATATCTTATTGTAGGAAGCGAAGCTTAACTAATGCAGTGAATCATTGCTGATGAGATCAATCACATCAAAATCCACTTGACACCGTTTTGCTATCATTAGTCTACCTTGCTATTTCCATTGTGTGAACTCTCTTTCAAACGATGGTTGTTAGCTGAACCAAGGCCAAATCTTGGTGGCTTTGGCTGGACGGTCAAAGGTCACAAGCTAGGTCACTTCATCACAATGTCGGTAGTGTGAGGCAATTTGAATTCTGATTTGAACGAGAGCACTCGATAGTAGTTGCACAGAAAACGTTGCAATAATCTCGCGAGAGCGTGTGCTGTCATATGATGATGTCATATGCGTAGAAACGTCATTTTTGGTCGACCTTTGTTTTCTAAAGAAGAGTAAGAATCCACAATTTCACATCTTTTACTATCTCTACTTTCATGCACATTGAACGGACGGACAATTTCATTATGTTTTCTCCAAGTAAACTTAGAAAGAAATTCTGATCAACAGTAATAGGTTCTGAATAAAGGAGTAGAATCTTATACGCACTTTCTCATTTCTACCTCTAAAAAGAGATTTCAACGTCATCAATGTATCAACGTCATCAATGTATCAACGTCATCAATGTATCAACGTCATCAATGTTTCTAAAAAGAGATGAAGCGGAGTTATTTCGGTGGGAAGCGGCGTCGCCCTCTTTTGAAATTTTTTGTCGGCAGAAATCAGCCAAGTCGACTTAATCAGCAGAAATCAGCCAAGCCAATTGTCAGCAGACCGAGGATCGAACTCGTGGTCTTCTGCTCGCATGTTTGAGTGATATTTTGTATTATTGATAAATTGAATTCGCTAACGTATTTTAACTTATATAATTTCTTTATCAGGTTGAATAGGAATGCGTTCACAATAACGCTATCATCGCTCATTACATTACGCAAAATCTTTTGTTGATTTGCAGTATGAATTATAAGGATGTGTATGAAACATTGAATATAAATTTGTCTAAAAATATAAACACTTTGGACAAACTCGATTAACATGTAATTGCTGGTTTCGGAGAAAAGTCAAGCCCAGATCGGGTTTATTATAAAAACTGAACTTTATTATGCTAATATTCGATCACTTAGGTAAATGATTATTGTTGGCCTATGCATACTTGACATTTTCTGTAGCCTATAATGGCAAGTAATATTTCATAACAGGTGATCGACCTTTAACCAACATTTTGAAGTTTTTTCATGGTCACCATTGTCTAAATACGGCACGGGAATATCAATGTTCATTTTTTTATCTAGCAACAAGTTTTTTTTGCAGAAAATGCTGTGATGATTAGCTTTTTTGATGTTGCAGTTGCAATAACCTTTCTGTCTCTATCTGCATTTTTTCTTTTTCTTCTGTATTTAAAGTAATTGCTCGGAAAATCCCCAAAACCAACCCATTTTTTTTAAAGTTGTTGCTCGCCATTTCCACCAAAGACGGCGGTTTCTTGTTTAAGCATTTGTTTCTGAAAGAGTAGATTAGGGTTCGATTCCAAACTTAGTCATGCTCACGACTATCTGTTGGTTTAGTGCAGGAAAGTTCAATCTTTTTTAAAATGGGCCAAATTATAAACTTAGCTATAGTCTGCGGGCCGCAAAAAGATCTGAATCTGTGTCAGATTTCTCGATTTTCGTCTCTAAAACATAGTTTTCTCTAAAGAAAAGGGCTTCACTTTGAATCTGACTCTGATTTCTTGATTTTTTTCTGAAAAAGCTAGTGCTCTTCTAGAACACAGTTTGAGAAACGCTGCGATACAGTTTTGAAAATATAACTGAAAAATTTGAGTAGGCAGTGGGCTGCATAAAAACATTAAGTGGGCGGCAGGTTGGACATCCCTGGTTTAGTGAGTTTCACTCTAAATGTTTTCCCTGCGGTTTGAGAATTTTTATGAGCGAACGAAACCTTATTTTTTTCGGCAAAATTTTTCAAGACTCTTCACGTAAATTCGTTAATGCAACTCGTCGCAAAAAAGCAAGATTGGCGCTGTCACACTTTTATTGGGTTTTGTTTTAGTTTCCGCTTTTTTAGTAACGGATTCAACCTCAATTTTGGGAATCCTCTTTCAATTCCGTTTTCAAGAAAGGGTTTGGTTGAGGACAAAATTATCAATTTCATGAAAAAGAAACAAGCTTTAGTGGTTTGACTGCTTGAAAGGAAATAGGTGCAGAAATCGAGCTATTAGCTCGGTTAGTTAATAATCCTTTTCCTAAACTCTTTGCGCTGAATTTAAATCGATGTTTAATATCGGACAAAGAGTTCAATCCTTTTGAATGGTTTTTTCAATTACGGGTTTATAATTGGTTTTGGAGAAACTATCATATTAATTACTGTCGACCGTGCGGTTGCGCTTGACTATTTCAAAACGGCTCATAAATTTTCCTAAAGAATATTTTTTCGGGTATTTAAGGTGTTTTTTGTATTGAAAGTAGGGTTTTTTTCACTTACACTCATGCTGAACTCGTGTCCAAACTCGAAAAATAAGGTTGTTTTTTCAACTGTAAAACCTTTCGTGCATTTTGTAATTAACAGAATCGTTTTTGCGCAATCGACTTAGTTCATGCAATGCTAAAAAATGCTATGTTATGCAATGCTATGTTTATGTAATGCTAAAAAAACAATTGAGAACTTCAAACAAAAAAAATTAAACTCACTGTACGGCGTGGCCCGTCGACTCCCCTTCACTTTCCCATTCTTCTTTATCTCAACGTAAAAACCCATTTTCGTCACAAGTCTTTGGGGGTTTTTGTGCACATTTGAAAAAAGGGACGTTACGTCACGTTTTGCCGTCGACAACTTGTCGGGCGAGTATAACGACGGAGACGGTACATGTCGTACCGCGCGTCGTTGAATTTCCGTTTCGATTCGGTTCGGTTCGATTCGGTCACCTTTGACCACTGGTTTCGCATGACTCCTGCTAATCAGCATTAGGATTATAAACAAACGATACAAGATCGTGTTTGAGTTTTTGGCTGATGCAGAACTGGTTGGAATTTTTTCGTCTCTCGTGAAGAGCATCGGACAACGAACGTTCAAATGTCGACTTAAATTGAATTTATTCAGTTCTTGATGGGAGAAAAACCGTTTGATGCCCGCTGAGGAGTTGGAAAACAACTGAAATTGCTGGATCGAGTTTAGGGGATTTTCAGTCACTCGCAATTGCATTTCGTCTTGATAGTTTTCTCTGCTCCTCATTTCCTCCGCGTTCCGTCGAAATATTGCTCCGCTTTTTTCTTTTCGTCGCCGAGACCATGTTTCGATTGCTTCCGGAAGCAAGGTTTTCCGGTCAGGCCCCCAGTCGCTTTGCTTCTTTTCCATCATTTCTGAGATTTTCGTTTCAATCTTTTATAACGATGATTACGGTAAACTGCTAGTCTTTTTTATATTATTGAGCATTAACAGTTTTAGATTTTTAAGCTGAAAATAAAAGCTATTTAATTTAACTTTATTTGTTAATATCGCGAATGTTCGATTTAAACGCTTGTAGAACACTTTCGGTTTTATGATAAATCGTTGCCGGTGTTTAACTTGCTCATGCCATTTGTACTTGACCCATTTTGAAAACGGTTTTAAAATAAAATACGGTGCTAGACTTTTTTTATCCTACTGCTTCAAATTGTGAAATCTAGTTTGATATTTTTTTTTTACTAAAGATTTTTACTGAAACAAAACCTTGCCTTTTGCGTTGATCAATTAGTTTTTCTCTGCATTTGGGAATTCGCTGCATTCTTATCAATTGCTTAATTTATGGTATCGATTCTGGTGTAAGTTTTTTTATGTTTTTCAATGTCAGGTTCTAACATTGCTAACAATCATAATATACCCTTTACCCACGAAAGTCCGTTGTTTTTATAAGCGCTACGTTAGGTGGCGTTTTTTGTTTGTATTTTTTATTCGTACTTTTTTCTCGTACTTTTTTTTCTCTTCGTATAAAACCAACGCGTTTTTTATTCGACAATTTCGAAAAAAAGAAAAAACACGGGTTTCTTTCGCTAATTTTTTTTCAAAAGTTTCGTTTCAATTTCACTCCACTAACGTCATCATTATTTACTTCAAATTAGCATTGAAATATTATGAAAGATTGTCAAGGAAGCTTATCGTATAATATCATGGTAACGAACACATTGCCATAAATAGATTTTTTATGCAATTATATTTTTTAAATTAAATTCAGTCTGAATAAAAAAGGTTCCTCTATCTGACTAACCCTATTTTTTTCTGATTAAAAATAGTTCTTTTTAAAAGAAATGTCTATCTCACACATATACAATAAGATGTTACTGTCAAATACATTACAAGCGATTTAAAATATCTTTTAAGTCCACCTTAAGCTTGTGTTTAATTTGGTTAATAAATTGCTTGTTTCTATTCCAACCGTTCGGTAGGATAAGAGATAAACACTTGTAATTGAAGACGATTAAATAACGTTTCAACGAGCAATTATTAAATTGAACACTTAGTATGCTTCTTTTATATCAGCGATCTATCGTTTAAAATGTTAGATGTAATTATATGATTTTTTTTCTTCGTGCTTTTTGCTCGAGACTAACTGCTTCTATAAAAGAATGGGAGCTAAATTTAGTATACGCCGTTGCTATGTACGAATTATATAAAATAGCATTGCGCTTATAAACACTCGATTTTTTTTATTTATCAGCAGGATTTTTATTAAGCAAGTTGAAATACATAATTTTTTATCTTCGGCTCGATCATCTTTGCATTTTACTCGTACAGTATACATTACTTTTTGTGATGCTGTTTTGCTCAAAAATAAAAGAATAAAAAGAAAATACGTCAAACTGGATACAATTCAGATAAACTATAAACCTGCTTTGTAAAATAAACTTTTTATTTTAACCCAGCATTAAATAGCACCCCGCCGGGTCTCTTCTTATTATTTTGCTGTTTACTATATCGCCACGTAATCTTGGATTTTAAAACGTTTTTTACAACTTTATCTTGTTATTAACCGTTAAATTCTGATACCAATCACTTATAGCTGTATTTTGTTGATTTTCATTTCGGCCATTAAAACTTTAAGAAATGTTGTTCCGGCCGTAAGTTTTGGTAATTGCCGAAAGCTGGTCGGAGCAATCGCTTGACGATCGACTGTTATGTGCAGTTCCCGCCGCGGTCTCGCGCGTCGAATGGTAAATAAAGACGCGTGTAACCTAATCGCTTTCGTGTTGTTTTTTCGCTTTTCTCATCAGTGCAAACGTCACGCTTTCGCAGTTGTACGTGCTTAGTTAGAATTTCGAACTTGTGTACTCGCGATCACAACTGCGAAAGATTGTTCGAGCGAGCGCTATTTGCTGTTTAATTATTTCTTGGTTTCTTTTTATAGTCTATTCTACTTTCTTGGCTTTGAGGTTGAGAAAAACTGTAAAAATGACTTCAGTAAATGTTTCCTACTTGCTGTTCAGTAATTTGAAGGTAAAGTTTAGAAAAAATCAAAAGATTTTTTGTAATTTTTTCATATATTCTTGTGTTTACAAAAAACATCTGGTTACCCTGAACAGTGAACCTGTGTCCTTCTGATCACGATCGGTCGCTCATCAATCGGAAGTTTTTGTATTTTGTTTTTGTACCGGTGCTGCCTCTTTTTTGGGCATATAGTCTTATACGATCTTAACTTAATAAACAGTAAGTTTGATGGCGTTTCAACAATTTTTTACCACAACCTTCGATTAATTTTCACAGTGAAATCTTTTCCGTGTTTTCTTGGCTTTTTGTTTACAAAAAATTTTTGAGATCAATGAAAAGATAAAAATGAATATTTTCTTCAAAAGTTTTAAATATCTTGCTCAGAAAAAATCTTGATTATTTACATCTGGGTAGAAAAGCAAATATCCAATGACCTGTTTACTTTTAGACCCAAACCTTGTAAGCTACAAACTTTTCCTTCCCGTGACCCAAATAATGGGCATAATGTTATAGAAAATCTTGATGATAAAAAACAAAATGTTACCGCTACAAAATATGCATTTACCGCTGGAAAAGTAAAGCGGTAATCGAAAAATCCTGTCTTGCTCATACCACGCTGGATGGAAATCATGTAGTAATAATCATCGTACACATTTGTGTTATTGGCAAATAGAAACACACTTGTATTTGTTTTTGAATAAAAACTTTCTCGTTATGGCAAAAGATGCTGTTTCATATAAATTTACTTTCGAGATTTCACAAACTTTCTTTCTCCATTCGCAGGCTACGTGATTTCCCGGGGGTTTGGAGAATGTGCAAATAAAACTCTGCGTCAGTACCAGCCGTTGTAAAGATTGTAACGTTAATATAGGTCAATATTATTTATGCAGTTGCGTACTTTATACAGTTGTTTGATCCAATAGATTAGATTCACACAACACTCCCTCCACGAATAAACATTCGCGCTGTTTGTGCGATGACTGATGTCCAAGTTGAAACTTTACTGAAGATAAGTTGCTACAATTTAGAGTTTGATTGGCGGATGCTTTATTGCTCTCCGTTACTGTGGGAACTCGGAACTGCTGCGAAATCCACAGATCTTAATGAAACTCTTTCGAATGAAGCAAATAAACAATTTATTTGCCTACCGGTTGAATTTATGACCGTTTTGTAATTGTTTTATATAAGACTATGTGTTTTGTGAAAAATTGCGATATCAATCTATCGATTCGCTTATAATGTTTTGTACGTGGTTTTGTTAGTTTTGTTTTTTTCGGGCCGTTAACTTTTGGAACAAAGTTATGGTTTAGCACATTATTTTAACTTTTGCGCCGCTGTTTGCGCAACTTGCTGTTGCTCAAAAACCTTAAAAAATTAGTAGGGCTTTATATCGCGCTAGTCATTTTACTCAGAAAAAATGTTTTTATTTAATCTTTTACTTTTCCATTCGAGAATTTACTCGACAATCATTCAAATTATTTTTGAAGCAACCGTCAAGTTATATTCATGATGGTAAAATTGCGTTGTAATCGAAGCATTTTAGCAATCAAAGATTTGAACTTGATTTTTCGGACGCTTTTCAACACCTGTATGCTCAAACTATTTAGAAAAACGCCAATTTAAAAAAAATAATAATTCGAAAAGATAATTGATCTAAAATAACAAGAAAAAGAATAATTCATCTACCGACCACGCAATCCGTTGGTCGAGACGAAAATTCTCGAAAGTTCGATGAGGGACAAAATTAGGGTTTATTTTCAAAACGTTCATGCGTGTTTCCGTCGTAAATTTGCGTCAGCAGTGAAGGTGATAAAACTTTTCTCTCAGCCAAAAAATTCGGTTTTGCAGAATCACAGATGGCAAAACTGGACTTAACCTCGCTTTTTTTTGGTAAAAATAATTCTTCGCTTAAATTTGGGTTGGAAGAATGCGGAAGTCCTTAGCGTTAATTAGAAGTTGAAAAAGCAGTTACGTTGATATATATGGTTAAATTGATTGGATAGATAATGGCGATTTCCTTAAGCAAAGCAAATTTATAACCCTTGATTGCGGCGAAACATTGCTTTCTGTTATTGCCGACATTCAACAAGCGTCATTTCTTCTATTTTAACGTTAAATTATGGTAATTAATAAAGTAATTTGGTTTAGAGATAGAATTCCCGGCATTAACCGCGTACGTTGAGCATGTTTACCAGCTTAAGGCTTGTTATTTTTAAAGTATTTGAAGTTGATAATAGTTTTATACGCTTTATTCAAATAAAGCTGAGAGAGTTGTTATTGCAAAGCGTTAAGCCGTCTTTCTATTGCAATTTTTATAGAAATTGGTTTCTGTAGTTTTACTTTACTGATCATGGTTCTAAAGGGTCCAGGTTCGATTCCCGATCTTGTTCAATTTGACACAGTTATTACCACCGATTTCACACCACTTTGATGTTAACACAGAAGCGTTTCTGTTACTTATTTATTTCATTGCTTGAAAGACGGACACCGGTAACCCGAGACACGCTTTAGCGTATGAAGATGGTAAATAAAATTTTTAAGTGCAATAGCAAGGAAAATAGCTGTGCACATAATGTTTTGTTTTGTCTTTCGTTTAAAAAACCTTTTCTTGTCTTTGAATTCGGTTACATCGTCATATCAATGTTAGCTTTGATCGAATGCTGAACAATGCTGCTTAGACTTTTCTGGTTCCATAAATCGCTTATCATTTTGGATTTTTTACAAATTTAGTTGCATAATTTAATCAACCTGAATAACCCTAGCCAAAATTATCAATAAATACGTGTACTTTTAGGTTTTTTAAAATTAGCATTTATTATGTAAAAATTCAAGTTGATGTTTTTCTCTCAACTCTTGTTTAAATTTTTCCAGATTTTCTTAAATCTTTTTTTAAGCCGTTCATGAAATGGCAAAAAATTAAATTACAAGCTTAATAAGTGGTCTGAACAGTAATTTTTATGGTTTATAATCACTTTTTACGTTAAATAGGACTAGACAATCTGAATAGGGTTGCGATGGTAAATAGCCACACCTAGATTTAACTGAAAAAGAAATTAAATCTATCATTAAAGTTTTAAGCAAGCAATAATAAAATTAGCTTTTGGAACTTTACATATTTTTTTTTTATGTAAAATAATGCAGCTACTGTATATAACTATAAAAATACACCCTTCGTAATGGTTTTTCCTATAAATTTATATTAAATAATTGGATTAAAGATAACGAAAAAAAAATTTTTTTCCGTTTCTTCGCCGCGGTAAGAATTCCCGTAACGTTGCATCTTAACAATGCAGACACTTCAGTACTATCGCAGCGTTGCGGCTTTCAGAAAAAGCTGGTGTTGTATGCGACCCGCTCATGGTTCGAACTCATACCTCTTGCTTTGAAGGGAGGAATGATAGCCACTGGAATAACTGACTTTTTAGATTATAGAAGACGGTGCGTTATAATTAACTTATTCAAAGATAACTGTGACAAGCCTTAAATTGAATATTTTTACAAGAATACGTTTGCAAATATTTATTAGTTTCAGTTTGTTTTTTTTACATTTTTTACCACTGAATGCTTATTTAAGATTTTTTTATTTAACTTCTCATTATTATTAGGTTCTGATTACTGAGCCTGTGCATTTTAAAATATGTATTTTGATTGTTGTACTCTTGTAAGGTTTTCTTTCTTTTTTTTTTTTGACAATGCCCTGTTATTGTTGCCCTTTGTCGTAAAGAGCGTTCCGCATGGCTGCGCTATTGTTGTAATCAAATTGAATTGAAGTGTTTCTTATCTGATAGAGCTTTGTGCTGCATTCGTGAATGTCAAGTACCGTTTGATTCTTGCCACAATCAACGCTTTCATAAAATTTCGTGTCGTTTTCATATTGGACCTGATAGAAACGCGATGCTTTCAAACAAAACTTGAAACCTTAGTCTGTCTTTTCTAACAAAATTCTCTGTTTTGTTTTTTTTTGCTTATTTATACGTTGAAATGCATCTTGAAGTTCATGTTAAAATGTGGGAAACAAAAGCTGTTTCTACCATTCTGCAGCTGGCTCTTTTGTGTATTAGGTTTCTTTTAGTCAGTCATGCATTTTTCTTGCACAGATTTTTAATCACTTTTAACAGTTTGAAGTTCGCTGTTTCAAATAATAAAACACTGCGTTGTGGATATTGATTTTTTTCTACAATAGATACAAAAGTGCAAATGGTTTTACAAACGGGAAAAGAAACCAATTCATTTTACAGCGACAAAATGTTACTCGTTTCAGTGACATGCTTCAGATCATAAGTAGATGCTTTAACAACGTATGGCAGGGCTACCATCCGAACTGACCCACAAGTCAGCACAAGTAATTGCTTAAAATGAGGGGGGTACCAAAACTGGAGAGCTGCAGTTGTTTTAAAATTATTTTTCTGGCAATGACAAGTAAAGATTTTACAGTTTTTACTTGATGTTCAACCGAAAAATACCTTTTGATGTAAAACAAAATTTCTTTGGTTTTCATTTGATATTTCCGGTAAAATAAGCATGTTTTTTATTATTAAAAACTAAAACATTATTATTATTTATTGGTGAAAACTAAACTCATAGAAATAAGCACACTAAAATCCTTTGAAATGTTCATAAAAGTAAGCACAAATCTTTGAAATAAGGACGAAATGGTAAGCTTGGTAAAAGGGTTTTCGGCCTATGTTTGTTTTGTTTTTTATTCAATTTCTGTATCTATCCTCGACGTAGACGCCAAAATTTAATGGAAGGAGAAGACTAAGCTGGGTGTATGAACGACAGCAAGTGTTTGCCAGACTATTTCACGTTGACTTCATTTTACAATATACGCCGTTGTAAAAAGTCGGTTAATAAAAACCAGATTTTTCTTACTTTTCGAAAACTTTTTGATCGTTGCTGTTGTTTTACTTGCTTGGACATTGTTTTGAATAACAAATTTTAAGTTATTTATTTGCTTCGCCTATACTTATATTTATTTTTGAAATAAAACTTTGATAATTAATTTTTAATAACATGGGAGGATCGCATAGAAATGCGTTGCCTACTTTGCATAACTTCAGGTTTTTTGCGGAATGATAACAATAATTTTCTGTGACTTTACAAAAATAAACTAACTACTGTATATATATAAAAAAAGTTGCAATAAATTTCATTTTGGAGTTTAGACATGTTAAATTTTACGATTTTCTTCAGGACTGAAAAAGGGTAAATACTTTGTAAAGTTGTAACTCAATTCAATAAAGTCCTTTTTTTTCAGGACTTTGTTACATCATCAAACTTACACCATGTCTTTTTAATGAGTTTTATACATAAAAATAAAGTCAAAATTTGTCATAATTTTTTTCTCGTGAAATTTTATAAACAAAAACGCATTTCTTGCTTATTTTTGCAGTTATTTGAGCAGATGTAAATTCTTTGAATATTTTTTACAATGTATACAAGATATTCTAAAACTTTTAGAGTTGCGACCCCTGACCATTACTCTAAACTTTTCGCCCTCTTTCTTTTTATAAGTTCTGAATCAGAATTGTAAGTTGTACGTGTTTTGCAATGTTCCATCAATTTTGCGCCTTTCCTGGAGACTTTTTGCGCCCCTACCTTGGGGTGCACAATTTTCAGTTAAGAATCTTTGATCTATATGGTTTTGAGAAATGCTTCCCAATTTAAAATTAGGTTAAAATAAAGTATTATTCCTATGCAATGGAAACGAAAGTGTCTTCTCTAAAGTGTTGTTATAAGAACATTTACATCAAGATCATAATTGATAAAGCATGAAATTTGTACACTACATAAAATACAGACCAAAATAGTTAAGTGAAAACTTAGCAAAAATCAAGTATAGAAAATTTATTTAATCAAAAAAGACTTTAGCTATAACTTCTGCACTCTTGTGGGCCACTTTTCAAAATTATTCGAGTTTGCGGGCCTCAGTCGGCTAAAAATTCCTATTTTCGTTCCAAAATCAGGGTGTTCTCTAAAAAAAAAAAAAAAAGGTCTTCACTTGGAATCGGTCTGCAAAATTCCTATTTTTGTTCCAAAATCAGGTGTTCTCTAAAAAAAAAAAAAGGTCTTCACTTGGAATCGGTCTCCAAAATTCCTATTTTGGCGCAAAATCATAGCGTTCTCCAAAAAAAAATTACGGCTGCTGCTTCTGATCGACAAGACTTGTGCAAAATTGATATGCGGCATGCGGCCCGCGAGCCCGTAGTTGGACCACGCTGTTATAGAAGATTGCCGCTACTTATGATCGACAAGACTTGAATTGTGCAAAATTGTTCCGCGGGCCGCACAAAATTGTTTCGCGGGCCTGTAGTTGGACCACGCTGACTTAGATGTAGCAAGTGAAAGAATCCAAATGCATTCGTCTTCATACCCTGATTGAAAAATGTTTTATGAATGTAATGCACTCAATGTTTTCAATAAAATCTAGGATCACATCTGTTTATTAGCTTTCAGCATCGACATTCAGCGTAGTTGCGCGGCGTGCGAAATTTAACCAGGTATGCTGAGCATTTCCTCTAGGTCTGCACCTGGTGGATACCTGGCATATACTGCATGTTGTGTATTTCGTGCGCCGAGCGAATTCGCTGAGCGTAGTACTTTTAATAAACCAACAAGCATACGCCAGCGTATATGCTCGACGTATGCTGGGTACAAATCAGAGTTCAAGACGAAGATGAGTCATGGTGATATTTATGATTGTTGAACTTGTTTTGTTTTCTTACGATTACTATAAAAACGTCGCTACAGGTTTGTTTCTTATGAAAATTATTGTTAAACACTGCAACGTCGATTGCTTTTTGAACATATTGCATAGCATGCATTGATTTCAAATTTAAATTGCATTAGTACTGGTTGTGCTCAGGCTAACTTGTCTTCATTACTGTTAAAGTTGAAAACATGTTGAAATAAACTTGAGATTAACCAGTCTTTTATGATAAGCGTATTTGCTTTATACTCAATATCCTTAAATTATTCTCCTAGTGTTATCAATGTCTATTCTTTTTGATGTTGCTGATTGCAAACATTGAACGACATCCTCTGGTCAAGTAGGCTGTGTGGGGTCGGGTTGGAACAGGGAAAGTTTTTTGTTGAGTTGACAGTTTGTTGCAAAATATCCAGATAAGTTTTGAATTACTTTTCGCAGATCTCAGATATTGCCCATTTTATGTTTTGTTTTTGTCATAAAATACTTTCCACTTTGAAAGTGCTCATCAAATTTGTCGTACAATGAAAGTGATTTTGGAAAATTTTTAAAGTACAATGTGGATTTAACTAATTGCAATACTTTTCACATGCAATACTTTTTTATTTTTTTTATTTTCAGCAAATCTTGTTGTAATACATTTTCTTCGACCTCAGCCAATAGATTACTTCTAATAAAAAACGGGCGAATTTATTTTCTCGCTATACATGATACTGTTCACTTGAAAAGCAATTTTTGTGAAGTTGTTTTGCTCGCATGTATCTTAAGTCGTGTAGATTTAGCTTTTAACAATTTTAATTTCTTTTCGGTTTTAGTAATTATGTCATTAAACAGAAGCCAAACACAACTTTTTGTTTCAGTGTCGTCATCAATTAACAAACAATCGGATTTACTAATTAAAAATTAAGCGTTTATTTTATTAAATTGATTTTGAAAACCTTAAGACATTAAAATTTTATTTGGAAAGTTTCGCAACATCACTATCTGCCGTCTTTTACTGCAATTTCAGGCTCTTTTACTCACACATTTTTTGATCTTCATGCTTTCCACGTCATTTTGGTTGCAGTTTGCCGCCAGATTTTTGCTTCTGCGCGTTTGCAATTGAAATTATTTTTCGATTTTGAACTATTGAAATTGCTGAGAACGGGAACTCGTGTTTTTTATTTGAACTGAATATCGCTTTACGTGAATTATATTCATTTTCGAAGAACCAAAACGGGAACTGACTTTAATCTACGATCGAGATAAATCTCTGAGATGTTAGATTAATTTTTTTATATATCTTTTTTCTGCCCTATGCTAATTGTAATCATTAGGAGTTTTTCGCGAACCAACATAGACGAAGTCCACGAAGTTTTTACTAATACAGTACGTCTGCGGGTATTCCCCGATCTATATATAACTCGACCTGTTGCTGTTTTTTGTATTTCAGAATTTCTGCATTGTGCTCTGATTACAACCATTTCGCTTCAAGTTAGCAATTTTATTC
The DNA here is from genome assembly GCA_963680785.1 of Diplosoma virens. Lineage (NCBI taxonomy): Eukaryota > Metazoa > Chordata > Ascidiacea > Aplousobranchia > Didemnidae > Diplosoma > Diplosoma virens. The sequence continues at coordinate 38,213,602 of OY796883.1, forward strand.
TCCGGAGTAGGAGTGGTTTAAACTTAAAACAACCGTCAAGTGATCACTCCGAGCTCCTTGCGGAAATGCAGGATTTTTTTGTTCGGTTCAAAATTCTTATTGGCTCTTAGTTATTTACAAATTCCGGAAGTGACGTATTGCAGTTGTTAACGAATTTTTTTCTCGAGATAAGCATTAGCTTCCTTACGCCCGTGTCTACACCTTCTTGTGGCCTGAACGTACCTTTGTTTCTTTATTGATTTTGGGCCTGTACGCTCACTTTAGATACTCGGCGAAACTCAATAAACAAAGAAAGATAAGTCGAGTATAAGCTAGTTGTAGATCAGGCCTGATAATTGCATGCAATGAAGAAAAAAGCAAATTTTCTGCTTGAAACAAAAAACTGCAAGATTGCAAAGCTCAATTTGCTGGTGACGTCATATTCTCAATGCATTAAGGTCAAGTTCAAAAGTAGTTTTTCGTTCAAGTAAGAACGACTAGTGTGGTCGACAACAAAAACAAGCGTCAGATTTCGTATGATTATGAGCATTGAGTTCACGTTTTGGTTCTAGCTCATTTGGAATGAAATCTCGAGCTCCACAACCAGTTGTTTGGCAAAGTGAAAAAATGCTCTTCTCACCTGTTTTTTCAAGTGTTATAATCACAAAAACCTCTCTTTATAATGTTGCACACTTGTCATGTGGCATTGACTCAAAAATGTTTTACTCAGTGTGCTTGCGTTAGGTTTACCAAAAAACTTGAAATCGAATCCCGAAGTGCTTGTTGTCGCTCGACCGAAGATGTTATCTGCATGTGAAAATCGAATGAAAGTAGATGCTACTTGATAGCGGCCTGGAACTCGGAGCCGTCGTTTGCGCCACGGTTTGTCGTGCGGCGTTGCAATTGTTCTCAAGACGAACGAAACAGTTTGTTTTGCTTTTTTCGTAACCCTTCAAAGGCTTTTAGTTGCTGTTGCGATTTTCCATCGCCCGCCTGCTCCACGCCGTTCATCGATTGACTTTGCACTCGGCGCTACGATCGCAGCGACAGTTACACCTGGTTTTTTTTAGTCACGTGATCGATCAAACGATCGTTTCGGCTTTAATGGAGCTGATTCGGAGGTTTCCATTCGTAGCTTTATTGCGGCGCGCGACCAGGAAATGTTTAATTCAAGAATGAACATTTGCTCGATCGAGCTTTAACCGCTCTCGAGCGAGCAATTTCGTACAGGAACACGCTCTCTCTTGCCTGTTTTTATTCACACGGCATGTGTTATCAGCAAAGAAAGGAGCATATTGATAAACCCATTACGGCCATTGACGATCTTGTTACTCGATGAAGTGAACTTTTATTGTTATCCGGCTTGATAATTGAACACTCGATGTCGCAATATACATACAATTGAGCAGGCATTAGCATTTATCACATGCTTAATCTTTACCCTTACAAAACCTTTGGCCAATTCTCTGAATTTGCATGAAGAAAACTTCAATTGATCAAGCTTTTGTTTCTTAGTTCGATAAAGATCGTTGAAACACACAAACTGACCATAGAAAGTATTGAAACTAAGAACAGGTCAAAAAAAGGTCATAACGAGCAGAACTTTTAGTTGTGTGAGAACAGTGAAATAGGAACAAAAGTTTTTGCACTGTAATTTCGAGTCAGATTTAATGCATGCATTTGGAACGAAGGATCTAATTATTCGAAGTTTGCACGAGGTACGAGGGTACGAAACTGTGAGATCGTAACATTCACCGGTTACGAAATTGTGAAATCTTGTGATTAACAAAGGTCATGGCTGTCTTGTCAGCGGATTGATTTCCGTTGAAGCAAACATTGCTAGACTATACAAAGCCGCAGATTTGCCACATAACGGTTAACAAAAGCCCCCAAACACCTGATGAACTTTCAAAACCCCTCACTTTCAATTACGCAGCAGTTTTTATTTTGTTCTCCGGAGCCGCACGGAATTTAATGTTTATTGTTTCGTGATATTCGAGAAATATTTTGCATTACATTTCCCTGATTCGTGCGAAGTAAATGGGAAGCAAATTGATTTCGTCTTAAAAATTCATTACTAAATATAGCATTTATGCCTAAAAATAGCTTCCACGTTCTAATTTTAACCCAATTATTTTCTAATAGATTATTATAAAGTTTTTCACTCAGTACAAACAATGCTGGCCAACTGAGCAATCACACCCCGTAATTGAGCGCGCCCTCTAGTTATTCCGGATGAATGAGCAGACCACGTGCTCAGTTGTTGCCGAACATTTACGACTTGTCACGAAAAAGTGACTCTGCGTTTTTGCATATAGACGTTCTAGCGCGCTACTCTCGAAAAACCTATGTTTTTTTTATTTTGTTATTATCATTTATCCTTTTATTTTAATGTGCTTGTGTATTCATTTTTTAGCGAGCCAATTAACATCGAAAAATTTTTGGCATTGAGCGACCTTTTGATGATTAGCTCTTAGAATTGCTTATTCCATTTTTTGCTGGCCTAATAAGTTTTGAATTTGTTGTTTTAGATTGTTCGTTAATTGGTAAGCCTGATATTTTATCATTATTTGTCAAATCTAATAATATCAACATCAATGAACAACCTCATGTATATGGTGTTTTTTCTGCAACTCAGTCAGATCATAGTTGTTTTAGATTCACGACATTGTCAGTGCAGTTAAGTAGCCCAATACCAACAAATCGATATCTCACCAGCACAATCGCTCCGAGTCAGCACCGAACTTGTAACCTTGTGATCGCGAGTCCAGTTGCTAAACGCTTCGCCACACTCTGATAAGTAAAAAACTGTAGTGGTTCGAAGAACGAGCGCCTTAAACCGGTTATGAACATGCCATCATAGTGAGTTCGATACGCACTTTAGCTTTCTCAAACGCGGTTCAATGTAACATTGCTTTGAGACTTGTTTTGGCCTTTGTTGTAATTGCCTGATCAAATTAGATTCTGAAATCTAAGTACGTTTAATATTTAAAATGGCTTGCTCTCATAGTTCCTTTTATCGGTCGTTGTCGTCGTTTGGAAGGGAATCCACTCCAGGTGAAACACAAACAGGACCGGCACCGAGGGTTTATCCTTTTACTACCCCAGGTTGCTGTACTGCCTGGATCAGATGCTGGCGGTGATGTTGTTAAGCCAGCATCGGGTTTCGTCATTAAAACTGTCAGACGTTGTGCTCCATGTGGTGGCCGATGTATGGGGCAAGCTATTAGAACGTGGTCTGCGGTTTGTTCAGAGGCGCACACTTTTATCAGTGAAACAATCTCTCGGTTCAAAAGAATTTTTTTCTTTCATTGCGTATTTCGATGAAGATAATATTCGAAATAAATGGCTGCGAGTTTGGTGAGAATTTTTTAAATTTTTCCGACCCCGAATTTTCTAAAACAATCCATGCTTTTTTGAAGAAAAAAATATACAGTAATTATTGGTCAGTTTGTAAGGAAAATTCACCCCTCTACGTTTTCTTTAATTAGGGCTCGTTTCCACGACGAGCGTAGAATGGAGCATTCTTTGTTTCTTTTATTTATCTTTTCGCGTTAAAATCTAAACGAGCGTTAAGTGAACCAAAAAACAATAAAACAAACAAAGAATACTCCATTTCACGCTCGTAGTAGAAACGAGCCCTTACGCAATTTTTTGCAATGAAAATGCAGTTTGTTTTTGAACCGCTTTACGTCAGCGTTTTGAGGATTTTTTCAAATGCCTTGTCGCTTTTAAAATGTGTCTGACCTTTTCGAGAGTTTAGGCATGATCTAGAAATGCTTCTTACTCAGTAGAAACCCTAGTTAAACTCGACACCTGTGGTAAGGATGAACACAAGGTTACTCTGCGACAGCTGCTGCTCTACTTCGCTCGGGATAAACACCGGGTTTGATTTTCTTCGATTTAATGGTTCCATGTGTAGAAATTCTTTGTTGTCAATGTTCGTATTTTGGTGAGAGTTTGGCCTTTTTCGAAACCCGTTGTTTTGGTTACGTAATAGAAATAAACGCCTCAAGAATGACAGGATTGCATTTAAAAAACTAATATCTGCTTATCGCATAGGATTTTGTCTATACGCTGAATAAAAATAGTTAAAGTTTGAAACGAACGTAGATTGTGGTTGAACGCGTCACTTTTACGTATCACATATTTTCGCTTTGATACAAATTTTCTTTGTTTCTTTTATCCTTTTTTGATTTGAGAAAATATTTTTCCAAATATATCTCGGTCGCTATTTTTGTAAGTCGATATGTATTTTTGAAACAGTGACGGGAACATAGAACAGAGTCGCAAAATGTTTAAATATTTTTCGAAATTTAAAGGTCAAAACCAAAAATCCCACGAAATCATTAAAATAAGATCGTCTAGTTCAAAACAAGCGGTGGATTTAAATTTGAAAAAATTTTGTAACTATTTATTTCTTTGATTAAATTAGTTTATTCAATCACATTTTGATGGAATTCAAAATGTCATTAGAATACCTTGTGCATTAGTTAAAAAAAGAAATTGAAATTACTTTTTTTTTGATTAATTTTGGCTTTAAAATATACAGTGGTGGTCAAAAGTTTAAGACTTTTTAAATATTTTATTTAATTTGCTATAATTTTTTGAGGTTCAATTTTATTAATTTTACTATACATCGTTGTAAAGAGGAGACTTTTTTGATCATATTTCATCAAACAAATAATATTTTTTATCCTTCTTTTTTGCTTTTTTTAAACTTTTAATTTTTTTGTATAAAATGGTGCTTCCACAAAAGTTTAAGACTTTTTATTGAAATCGCAAAAAATAATTTTTTTATAAACAAAATTAATAATTAATGGCATATTCTTTTTATTTAATAATTTTTTCGAGTCTTTTTGGCGTAGATCGAATGAGTTTCAAATAGAGATCTTTGGGAATCTTGTTCCAAGTATCAATTTTTTTTCTAAGATCATCTAATTTTTCAGGTTTATGTTTTTTAATTTGCGCTTTTTTTATACCCCACAAACTTTCTAGGGGTTGAGACCGGGGACTGGGCTGGCCAATCCATCACAGTTACAGAATTTTTTTGAAAAAAGTTTTTGACTATTTTTGTTTTGCGGTCGGGTGCTTTGTTCTGCTGGAATGTCCATTCTGGGGGCAAGTTTTCTTTTGCACATGGTAGCAAATGTTCATTTAATAATTCTCGTATGTATTTGTTTTGATTTAGGGTTCCTTTGATATCAATCAATGGACCACTTTCATAAGAGCTGAACCCTTTCCAAAACCCTCTCCAAATTTTTATTTTCAAACGTTTTCGGCTTCTTAAGCCTGATTATCATAGTTTTTTTTGTTTTCACGCATTTTGTTAATTTCATTTAAGTGTAATTTTTCTTGAAAAGAAGCCGAAAATGTTCGAAAATAAAAATTTATAAATTTGATTGTGCTGATGAGCATCATAACAATATGGTTAAAGAAAATTTATTCCTTGCCGAATTTACATTTCTTTTGTGTTACTGCAACGAGTATGAAATTACTGCTGATACATTTCAGTGACCTTTCACATCAATGAAGTTGTGGAGGCCGGCACTGCAGCGACTCCTAACGTCGAAACGTCTCAAATCAACTTCAAAATAGATGACGTCACCACTCCCGAGTGAGAAGTTTTGACTTTTGCTTAGTTGACAAAATGAAGCTGTGACAGTCACTTAGTGTCGCTGTATTTTCGGTAAACTTTATCTGCCGCCACGAGCGATGCATTTCGCGTCTCCTTGTGTACTGACGAGTTCATGGAAAATACTTAGACCAATAATAATAGATTTTTTCAGCAATTTTCTTTATATTTGCAGCGATTCGTAGTTATATTTTTTCCTGCTTTATTGAATTTTTAATTTCAATACTTTTTAAAAAAATTTTAGTTTTTCGCAATTTCATATTATAGTCTGCCGTAATTAAAACTCTTTAAATGTTGATTAGACTACAATTTTATAAAAAAGAAACTTTTTGGTTTTTAAGTCAAAATCCTCTAATTTTTAAGGTTATCGGGTTATTTGTGTTTGGGTGTGTCAGTAAAATAATAAAACATTTTGTAAGATTTGCAAAATTTTTTGCAAACTTTGCAACAATTTGTGTTAACGCTTTAAAAGTTGTCGTTAAACGAAATTTTTCGATCATTACCAAGGAATCAAAAACAATATAAACGCTTGACACTTTTTGCGTGGTCCGCTGCATATTTGTCACGTGATTGTGTTTACCAAGCGATGCAAGTGCGTTTTCTCTGTCTAATGAAGTATTCTCCCGCGAATTCGTTTTTACTCTTATAAAAATTTTTGAAAATTTTTAGAAAGCTAATTGCTTGAATTATTTGGATAAAATATCGAAAATAAAGTTATTTGAATAATGAATATAAAAATTTTGCATATCATTTAAAATGAATTTTTTAATTAAAGATTGAATAAATTATTTAAATACAATTATCGAATGATTTAAATAAAATATGCAATAAATTATTTGAATGAAATGTTGAATAAATTCTTCGTTTTACTTTAAACAGAGCGAGAAACTCCATCGATAGCCGATTGACAAGACGAAGTCTTCCCCAGCAGGAAAACCCCGAACAAAAACCATTGCCTGGTGGGGTAAAATTTTAAATCGTTTTTAAATTTGTTAGGATGCCAAAAATTTGACCGAAATCTTTCGCCCCCAAACTAATTGCTCATTATACTGAGATCCCGGACAACACGACTTTGATTTAGTTTAGCGCATTGCTGATTCATCAGAATTTCGCTGCGTCATGCAATTTGTCATTAAAAATGTAGATTTGCGCAACTGTTTCTTGAACAGAAACCACCTTGTTGACAACTTTAATCTTTCTTCGAAATACGTGAGCATAAAGCAGGTCGTAACCCCTGAATTTTATCAACAGATTCTGCCCCGGCAGGTCCAGGGCCTGATTTAGAGCGAGTCCGCTTCAACATCAGTGGTCGAAGTCCACTGGTGTCCCATTTTCTTTACATCAAAAACCTGCAGAAGAAGAAAGTCCCCGGGAAGACAATGAAGAGAACAGAAGTTGTGAGAGAACCATATCCTTGCTTGCTTGTTAAGGTTGTGATTCGATTGTGAAACGTTTGAAATCATTTTTCGTCATGCTTCACTTTGATTGGTTGTGAAATTGTGGTTTGCTTATTGTGTCTCAGACAAGACATCTCAGTTTTTTTGGCTAGTTTTAAAGTTTTCATTTTTTTGCTGAGTTTAAGGACCTGGTTAAGTTAACCTTTTCGGGGATTTTGTTAGTCTTTATTTGAATTACATTAAATTTTATGCTTATTTAATATAAGATTGATATAAGATTTGGGCTTCTAAAATCAGCGTTTTTACATTTTTTGACCAACATTTGAAAAATAATATCGCGAATGAGCAATACAAGGTTTTACTATATTGGCTTTGGTGCTTGAAGGTCATTGAAGTTTTGAAAGAGCAATTTTATTTCGAACGGCATTGACCACGCAGAATATTTCCTCCAAAGACGAGCTGAAAATTTCTTGATTAAAGTGATTTTGTCATCTTATCGTTACGAGCTCAATCACAATCGAAATCAAGGATTCTGTTTGTTTTTTTTGTGCACGGAAATTAAAATTTTGCATAATTTTTCAACCCTAATTTGCAACAAAATAATGCTTTTAATAATAATAAGTTTCAAGGATCGAATTTTTTGTACGCTTTATTCTTTAATTTTGTATAGTTTTCGAACCCTAAAGCGGAGAAAAATAATATTTTAAATATTAATTTGTTGGAATATTAAATACCATCTCTGGCATTCTCTTCCTCCCGGTTAAAAAAACTTCGATTTCAAGAATTTGTCTTTTTTGCTTTTTCCACTTTTTAGTTTGTAGGTTTACGTATTGCTTTAAATTAAATTTTTGAAAAATAAATTTCGATCGTAGGCCTTCTTTGTTTTGATGATTTTTTAAGTATGGCACTTAAAAAATATTGTAATATGCATGAACTAACCGTTTGAAATAATTGTTATTTAAAAAACAGATATTACTTGGGGCGCAACGTACGTTTCTTTTAGGGATTGTTGCGTTCTAATTGCGCAACTTTTGAATTTTTTTAAAAGATTTGCTATTATAACATCGCTTTTAATCTAAAAAAATCTCAAAAGTGCTCCGCCCTTCTATTGAACAGCGCTATCACAGATATCTGATTCAAATTATAATTAGCTATTTTAGATTAATTCATTGACACGTGATTTCTAATGTGATTAAACTTGAAAATAGTTGCCCGCCAGGTGCAATGAGGCTGGGTCGGAACAACTAGCGGCAGCTTCAATTGGATGATACTCTTGAAATCGATTACAACCTGCCACTCTTCGATGGGTGTTTCATTTTAAACAACCGATAGATGTTAAAAAGGGCGAGTTTATCTGTTATTATTCATATCTACCAAAAATATTGCGAAGATTTAACTGAACTCGGCACGTGTTGCAAAGGTCATAAATGGATTTGCTGGATGCAGTGTCAATAGCAACCACTAAGCACCTGCCAAAATTCTATTTTTGCTGCTGTTTGTTTTCAAAATTTACAATTTACAAGTGCAGCGGCTCCCGCCCTTTTCTATCGGAATTTCCCTTTTTTTTACTGCTTATCGTTTTAAAATGATTATCTTTCTGCTTTTGCTATCGATACTGCAAAACTTTAAAGAGATATTTGCAAAAACAGCCTTTGCCGGTTTAATGCTGAGGATAATTCTAGTTTTGATCATCGTTTTCTGTTCTTTATTTGTTGCATCCTGGCGATAACAAACATTTTAACCTAACATCTTCAACTGTCCTACGAACGATAAATGCACAAAAAAGAACTTGATTAACTTTTTTAAGGTTTTGATTATGGATTTTTTTTTAATTGTTTTTACGTACAGCAAGCAACAGTTATTGTTCTCTTTAAGTAACCTTTACAGAGCATTGCTCCATTGCTTTGCGAATTTAATACAGTTTCTTCTCTCTCTACAATTTTTTAGCGGTCTATCATCACCTAACAACATTTAATTCAAGCTTTTAAAGTGCTTGAATTCAATTGTGAAATTGCTTTTATTCCAAATTAACTGGTTTTGCAACCGATTTTAATAGATGCTACGAGTTTATTTTTATAGTTTAATTCTTTGATTTTTCTCACCCCGCTGTTTTATTAACGTTTCAATGATCACGTGTTATTCGGTAACAATTGATTGTTTGTTTTATTTGTTTATTTTTATTACGTCACACGTTTGATTTCTTATCTTATCACACACCTTCTGATTTGACTTTTAATGACGTCATTCGTGAATCGAAGAAATCAGTGAAGAAGTTGCACGATCAGTGGCAGAAGTGAGTCGTCTAGTTGTCGTGAGTGTTGCACCGTATCACCGTTTTAAATAATTAGTTTCCTGAATAAACTAGGCACAAAAACCCTTGCACCTTCATTGCAATAGCGTGCCAAAACTAATCGCACCCAGGGAATAATATCGCACAACAATTTACGAGCAGTGCGTTCCTATTAAGCAAGTTTCTTGTTGACTCTATTAAAAACCATCGATTATAAAAAACAAACATAACCATCGCCTCAATTAAGTCGTCTGCATATGCCTTTGACTTTGTGAAGCTGATCCGCTTTCTTTTTTTTTTTTGCTTAAAATGACATGTTGGTGTCTGTTTATTTTTTGGTGTGTTTATTAATTCGAAATTAATTATTAATTAAGTATCAAAAAGTTTATGGTTCTCTCCTGTTGTGCTTTTGTTTATTCGGGTGAGACACCTTACCTTTACTCACCTTGGTATTTCGAATCATGATTTGATTTTACTTTGAATTATTCAATATCAACACTATATTTTTTAATTTATTTTATTTTTTACATAACTTTCTCTTTTCATCCTCCTGACTGGCAGGACAAGACCGGGGAGGGGGAGGTTATATTGAGAGCAACAGTCAAGCGATTATGTCCACCTGCTTTTGGAAAAGATATTGCTGTCCTATCGAAATTTTTTTTTAGGTTTTATGTTTATTTTTGAAATATGAAGACACGGTACAGGAATTACTGCTTAACTGTTTCAGAAATGTTCTAATTATTATTTTAATTGCAGGTCTCAGATTGAAACCGAAAATTACATAAAGAAACTGCATCGTCAACACAAAAAAGAAATTCAAAAAATCAATGAAGCCAACAAGATTATGGAACTTGTCAATACAAAGTTGAGAAGCGATAAAGTTCAAGATGGGACGGTATGCAATGTATAACAGTTGATAATAAACATTAAATGTAGGTTGAAGCAATATCACTTTTAGTATGCTATGGAATTTTTAGCGTTTATTATACTTGAGATCTCTATTCTTATCTCGTGTAATACATCTGAATTCTTGTTCGTTGTCCTCGGCATGAGTTTCAGTTGGAGTTTATCTTCATTTGATAGTGGGTTTGATAATTGTTCAATATTTCAGTTGGAGTTTATCTTCATTTGATAGTGGGTTTGATAATTGTTCAAAACGTTTTTTAAAGTATTTATTATGGCCTTTTTTGGTTAGTCCAAACGAATTCTACACACTTGCGTTTATTTTACCGATATCTACAATTTTTTTATGTTTTTATGACAAAACTAAAACCAAAAAAATTGTCCGTTTAGCAATTACCGATGCTTTTGTATGAAATTTGTTGTAAAGCTTTGGAATAAATTTTTGGTGAATTTTTTTTAGCAAGTTACTATCATTAAAATCATAATTTGAAAGTTGTCTCTTTCAAAAAGTACCGTGTAACAGTTGTTTGACACATTTCAAAACAAGTACAGTATGACTAAGTAAATGATAAACTTGCATCTTACTATTTGAAATTGAAGCAATGCTGTCATCATTCGCGTTTCTTTTCTTGAACACTTTCTTTTTAACAGAATGCAACAAGCCTGCAGTAATACAAACGTTGTTGTTTTCCGTTTAAAAAGATTTGTTCGTTGAAAAAAACTGAGATTATGAAAAATTGTGTAATAAATTTAGACTAGTCTTACTTTTTAAGAATTTTTTAACCACAAATTAACTTAATGTTAATATGACTCGCTTTACTTAGTGTAAAATGCATTTTTTGCTTCTTTTGAGCTATTAATATTGCAACACACTTTGTTGCATATGCAGTTCAAACGTACTGAGGATTAACATGTAAAGTTATAATCTTATGTAACTACTGGAATTTCCTGACTACGTCAAAAATAATCTAAATTAAGAATTTATTCTTTACTAACATCACATCAATTATGGCTTAATAACTATTCCAAAACAATCAGTTTTTTGAAACTTAAATCCTTTTATTGTTTTCAATAGCTTGTATTTCGACTTTCTCTTGTTTCATCCATTGCGAATCGATGGAGATGAACCAATAACTAAGTGTGATGGCTTTTGATCAGAGCGGCCGCACCTGCCCCTCTCCCCTAAGCAAAATATTGCTCTATTTTTTCATAGTAGCACTATGACGATGCCTTCTGTCTGCACCTTAACTCCAGGATGAAAGTAGGGATTATGTACTCGATTGAAGATGAGCTTTTTTAAAGATTACGTGAAGTAAAAGATTTTTCTTCCCAAAGTTTTTCATCTGACACTTTTCAGGGGAAATCGTCAGAATTTCTGCTTCATTATGACGATTTCCCCTGAAGAGTGTCAGATGAAAAGCTTTGGGAAGAAAAATCTTTAACTTCACGTAATCTTCAAATTCTGTACCACCAAACGTCTATTTAAATGAGCTTTTTTAGAGATCACTACGGTTTTGAGACGAAAATAAAGCTTTTGTACATAAATTGAAAGTGATGACCTTTTTTTAGAAATCACTATATTTTGGGACAAAAAAACTTGTCGCACTAAAAAATGCCCCCCCCTTTTTTTTTTGTGCAGGCCCCCCCTTTGTAAGGCCATCTCTGTATCGTCTCTGTATCTGTATTATCTTTAGCATCAGCACCTGATCAGTTCTAATCTAGTTTTTTATAATAACTATTCCGCTTTTCTAAAAAGCTGAATGATTACCTGGTTTACTTGATGTATATGTACGAATATTATGTAAGCTCTATTGAGGCTATTGAGCTATGAAAGAAAGAAGGTCGGCTATAGAATTCCTAGTTGTTTAATGTCGATTACTTTTCTTGTTTCCAGCGCGAAAAAGCCTCCGCTCGTCGTGTCAACAACAAGAATTCCTAGTCAGCTCCATTACCTATTGTTACTGCTTACGATTTATCTAAATAATACTGTGACAGCATGAACTTATATTGCAATTTTGAACAACTGTCTTTACCAATATATGTATATTGCAAATTTTTATTTTTTACCAACTTTCAATAAAATGATTTGGATATATGTTGTTATTTTTCATATTATTATTTTATCTATTTATCTTTCTAACTGTCAAAACTTTGATGGAGACGTTAAGCTCAGAGCAACCTTCAATCGGTTTGATTTTCCGACTTGCAAGTATCTAGGATACGAAAAATTGCTGTTTGCGAGAAGTTTTTTTTTGCTTTTGTTTTTTACTTTTTATCTAGTAATTTAGGCTGACTGCAATTTGAGCTTTTTGCAAAGAACATCCAGTAGACATCCAGTAGAAGCATCCCGTAGAAGCACCTTAAAGTGTTTTTACAAGAACAGAACAATATGACTAAGATGAGAGTTGAACCGAGATCGTGCCGATTGTAATCTTTATCTAGGTTGTGTATCTATCTCCATCTAGCGATCTTAACTCAACTGACTTAATTACTTAACATCTTATCTTAACTCAACTAACATCTTAATTTAACTACTCAACCATGCTGCGATTCTTGCCTTTTTATTTCGCAAAATTAAACCACTTAATTCTAAACATGTCAAAAAAAATTTTTTTGGAAGAAAATAAATAAATATTTGAAGAAAAGTAATCAAAGTATTCTAGTCGATTAAACTACTGTCTTTTTACCTCAGAGGTCATTAAATAATAACAAATGCAAATTAGTAAGTTTAACATTGTTGACGAAAGTTCTCTGTTAGCTTTAAGTAAGCAAAAATCTTTTCATAATATCTGTTATAAAACTAGTAAATGGTATTGTAGTCTAGAAAAGTACAAATTCTTTTTAACTTAAGGGCGAAAGAGGTATTCAAAATTTTCGGAATGAAATCAACTCGAAATTAGAATATTACATAAAGAAAAGACAGTTATTTGCATTAGCAATTTCAATATCTTAATTTAGGCCTATTTATATTTAAAGAAAAAGTATGAAAATCAAGAAATCAGCCGCTAATTATTCAGAAGAATGGTGCCAGATTATCCTTCGACACTATTAGACTATATTAAAACAGTTGTCGGGAAAGGCCAAGCAGGGAGAGACAAGAATTCCATAAATTAACTCTTGAAAATTGGGAATTCTAACTAAAAATCTGCAATTCCAACCTTTAATAGAAGCGTTGAACATCGAAAAAGGATCAATCAAAAAATAGTTTAAAAAAGGTTGAATTTCGGACTTTGTCAAACAAATGGCATGAATTTCGTCAAAAAGTACTTTGAAGCAACGTCGAAAAGAGATGATAAAATTTGAATTTCGGACTTCATCGATATAGAGGGACAAGTTACATTGAAAATATCTTGAGGTAACATCGAAAAGCACATCGAAAAAGAACCAATCAGAGAAGAGCCGATAAAAATGAATTTCAAAAAAATTGAAGTAAAACAAGTAAAACAAATGTAGAAATTGAAAAAAATTAAGCATGGAAAATAAAGATTTTAGTTAAGAATATTAAAATAAAAGTGTGTTGACCAAAAGTATCTACATGGGGGTGCAAAATCCTCTGCCAGACAGCTGTTTCAATTTCTGAAACCTCGTCGGTGACAGTTTGATCTTGCAAAAAAATTAAAAATACAAGCGAAAAAAGATTTGAAAGGTTAGTGAAAGAAAAATAAAAGTTCATTGTAGGATCTGGCATTGTACATGTCAATTATTCAGAGGATAATCTGAACATGAACATGAACAAGTCAACGCTAATTATTCAAAGATAGCTTGGTACCATTTCTCTGAATAATTAGTGTCTGATTTCTTGATTTTCATACTTTTCCTTTGCCAAATCATGATACAAGTTTAGTTACTGCTGCTATTGGCTATTTGATTCTTGGATATCGTATTCATTTCCAATTTGTTTTCATTCTTTTACATTTAAAGATTGAAAACCTTTTAAAGGATGAAGGTCGGTTAGAGTGAAAGTGGAAACGGAAAAATAAAGAGCAAAAAAACAAGTGGAAAGCTGTTTAACTAAAATCGTAAAAAGACCTAAAGCACAAAATTATTCGCCCAAACCGGAAAAAAATTGAAATTAAATTATTCATACTTTTTAGTTTGGTTGCGACTGAATATTTATAGTCCAAGAATCCGGGCCTGTCTCAACATCCGGGACTGTCTCAACTTTTTAAATCAGAAATGGTCAACACGTCTATCAGGACGTCTTAGCTGGTCGATCGCTTCTGATTTTGAGTTAACTCAGAATGTTTTACTATAGTCGTCAGCGTAGTCAAGTGGTTTCGAGCGCGGGATTGTGATCATCATGGTCTCGGTTCAAAACCTAATGGCGCCATTCTGTTGTGTTCTTGGGAAAGACACTTTACGGCACTTTTGTCTGGTTGGAGGTCTTGGAAAGCAGATTTAAATTAAAGTCATATCTTTATTAAATTACAAGCGGACAGCAATATCTTGGCATCTCCGGAAGCAGGTCGAGGTAATTGCTTAACTTATGAATTAGCGCCTCCGACACTTTTCCGCGAGTCGGGATAATACATGCAGAAATGAAAAAGACTTGATAAGTAAAACATGCTTTGAGGCTTAAAGTAAAATTTGAGACAGATTCAAAATAAAAATCTTTTTTTTTTTATCATTTCCGTGGCGGTGGATCGCAAGTTTTCAAAAAAATTAAAAGTCGAACTTACCAGCAAACAAGTTTACCCCCTGTTTTCATGTGTACCATTATGACATTCCATTCTGATTATCGGTAGAATGAGTAAACAAGACATATATGGAAACAGGCGAGGAAGTTTACTTGGTCGAAAATTTTCAAACTATTTGATATATTGCAAAATTTACATTTAGAAAAAAATAAAAATAAAACGTATATAAAATACAATCAATGATCAAT
This sequence comes from Diplosoma virens, assembly GCA_963680785.1. Taxonomy (NCBI): domain Eukaryota; kingdom Metazoa; phylum Chordata; class Ascidiacea; order Aplousobranchia; family Didemnidae; genus Diplosoma; species Diplosoma virens. The sequence goes on from OY796883.1 coordinate 38,228,691, forward strand.
ATAAATTCATAACTTTTTTTAGACATCTTTATTGTTCGGTTATTTAATTACGTTATTTTTTTATATTACAAACTTAACTTGTTTTTTTTTCATTTTTGAAGAATTTGTAATATTGTTGAGATCGGATAACACCGCCCTATGATTCTGGATGATTCAAGTTAGGAAAATATCTAGCGCAAAACGCAGCAATTGGATATTTTTAAGTGCTAGGCTACTTCTTCAGTGTAAATAATTTTTGTAACTGAACGTCCCGCTCGGATTGGGCAGTGAAAATATTGCAGCGTTTTCGTCTGAAGAGTGATTTTCAACGTGGGGCGTACGACACAGAGGGGTCAATTTGATTTCCAGAAATTTGATGAAGTTTCAAAGCGACGACGTTTTTTTTTTTTTTTTGGTCTATATCTTTAAATTGAGACAAAAATCGAGAAATTGGACTCTTGTTTGAAGTGAAGACTTTTTTTTAGTCCTTATCCACAATGCAATACTGCAAGATCATGATTCGGGCAAACATTAGAAAATTTGGGCAAAACTGTATTGTTCTCCCGAAAATATTTCAGCTGATGAGGCTATATATCACTACATGAAAAACATCAGAATTTTAAAAGTGGTTAGGTTGGGCATGGCCAAAAGAAGTTTGGGAAACACTGGTTTGGGACGACTGGAATGATCAATCTTTTACAACAGTTAGCATTGGATTGCCCTTGCAACTATTCTTTTGTTTAAAAGGAATTCAATCAATTGCTGTCGAATCTTTATCAGTTGCTCTGGAACCTTGTTTATCTTTAGTAGAATCTGTTTTTCCTTTGATTTTCAGCTCAATTGTGGATGTAGGGGTTCTTGATAAATTCGTCTAAATAGACAAAAAAGTGTAAAATTTAATTCAACGTGAGCCCAACGTCACTCACTCACTGTTTGCATATTTGTCCTACTTATGCTGCTGTTGACTGTGGCGCTGACTGAAAAAAGATTGTATACATTATCTTGATTGCTAGAGGGTTCTTCATCATAGACGTTATGACGGAAATTCGTAGAGTTTTCTTTTTCGGAAAACTCTGCAGCTCCTATTTGAGTTGTGCGGACATGGTAAGGAAAGTTTTTGTTTGCCGCCTGAGGTCGCATGAGAAACTGAAACAAAGACAAAAAAACAGATGTTAAGATTTCACTTTGCTGCTTCAGCAAATTTCACTTTGACTAATTAATTGCGATAAATTAAATTTTATTTAAATTTTGAAAATTTAGATTAGCATTATAGAAAAGCATAACAATATTTTGAAATTTTTAAATCGCTAGTTAACACTTCACATTTACTATCATCGTCATGTTGGCGAGAGTGTCGTTTGATAACACTCTTATTTGCGAGTAGAAAGACGCGAGTTTGATCTTCAATCTAATCGAGTGATTTTTTGTTGTACCTTTGGGAAAGGCACTTCACTAAATATTGCTCAATGGGTTGACGGTTCTTACCTATGATGGTGAGTCCGAAAAAGCATCAATTACGTCAATAGGTCGTTCGAAAACATTTTCACCAAATCTTTTTATTCTGATTTGCGGGCTAGAGCGGAAGCGTTAGACGTATAGCAACTGTCAATCAATTTTTTCAACCTGCGTTCGATTACAATAGGATTTTAAAACAATTATATTTTATGACCGTAAATTGTGCGAAACAGCTATCGATGTGTTTACTGGTAGATGTAAAAAAAATTTTTTCCAGATTTATTTATAACCTCACCAAGAAAACACCATACGCCATAAAGTCGATGAGCCTTTCGATTGCATTCACAATTTTCGCCCTCATGTATTTTGGGATTGAATATGCAGCAATTAAGGCCATTATTGGCACAGCATAAAACCTGCAAAAAACAATTTTCAATCTTTGCTATAAATGTTCAAAGGTATAAATTATGTTTGATCATCTATTCAACTATTGCACACAAAACATTTCGAGAAAAGTTATTAAGGAATTTTTAAAAATTTGTTAAGCTAATTAGTCAGCAATTAAAAAGTCCTGCAAAAAAAGAAAAAGGTTATACTTTTAATGACAAACGTTTAAAAAAGCGAAACGTATAATGATGACCTTATTTACCAGAAACTGTACAAAATGTAGAATGGATAATAAAATCCGTTTTTCTCCGGATAGTATTTAATTGTGAAGAACACTCCGTATGTAAACCATAGCCAGGCGATGATCCGCAAAGCTATCCAACCGTGACCCGCTGACGATTCGTAAACATACAGAACCAGCCCAGGATCAAAGAACTGAATTTAAAAATAACAAAATCCGTCAAAATTTTAAGTAATACCTCATGGCACATCGGAATGTTTATAAAGATTGAAAATTTTTTGTGGCGGTTCAAAACTGTCCCGCGTCATTCTGTAGTGTCCTTGTAAGACACTTTACGGCATGTTTCTTTTTTTGGAAATATTAACTAACAGCTATAAATTTTAATCATTTTAACTTAAAAAAATAAAAATTTTCCTGACGGCAATTTTGTTTGGCATTTCTGAAAGCAGGTCGAGATTGTCGCTAAACGGTTCACTGGTGAATTAAAAAATTATTTTAGGGAAGAGGTATTTTTTTGGGGCTTTATTCAATTTTGAAACAAAAAAATATAGATAGACCAACACAATTGAAGAGTAAAAAAGAAGTTTTAATTGACGTCGAAGGTAAATATTTTGTTAAATACAAAGTAAAAACCAAACAAATTGCCTCCTCGCCTTTTAAAATACAAAATCACTTAAGATCGTTTTTATTTTTCTCCCTGATTTTATTTTGGCAAACTTAATTAAAAATTTTTGGGGTTTTTTAGTCCTTCTTAATCTTTTTCTGGATCCTTCTGTGAGTTGTCCCAAGTTTTAAGTCTTCAAAGTTTTCCTGCGAGTCAGGAGGATAATAGAGATCATAGTCAGCTCGGTCACCGATTGGCCACAATTTATATCTTTATGGGATTTCAAAGTTAAGCCAATTACAATATAAGTCAATACTTCGATCTCAACAAAGGTGGCCTGCCTAACCGTCACTCACCACATATTCATATAGAAAGAGAATCACATCAATCACGGCGTATATTGTCATGAAGACCGACAACTTGATTGTTCCATTATAACTGAGACGCCCTCTAGTGACGGTGAAACCCTTAGCTAAGAGTAAAAGCAAGAGGAGAAACAAAAGTTCAGCGATTGTTCCTAAGCTTTTACCTGAAAATAATTACTTTGAATAAAAAAAAATAAGAAATTTTTGTATTAAATGTAAAGCTGAATTAATAATTTTCTAGCTTAAAAAGACATTTAAAACTTTTATAAATTTCCAAAAGTAAAACTTGTGCTGACAAAATCGTGATAAAACTAAAAAACACAATCTTTTGAAGAATTTGCGTATAGATTTACAAAGTTCTTAACGAAAAAAACAATAGGTAGGAAAAAAATATCCTATATGAGAGGGTAGCTTATGCTCTTTTTGGACAAAAAAATAAAAAGATAATGCTAACAACATTTTTCATCTTTTATACTTTATAAGTAAACATAGAAGAAGCAACTAAACAAACAATTAAAACCTATATCAACAACAAGTAAATCTTACTCTTACCAACAATTTCTACAATTCTATTTGGGATTCCATTAGAAGCATAAGTAATGTACGTCACACATAATGTCAATAATCCAAAAACTGTTAAAAAATTTTTTCAAGTCTATTAATAAATATAAAACCGGTCTATTTCTGTTTTATACTAATAAACAAATTTTAAAAATAGATCTACAACTTAAGATTTATTTTACAGTGGTTTAAGATTGGAATAGGTAAACCCAGCAACAAGCCCATGCGCTAGGAACGAGAAAACTAATAAAAATATGCCACCGGTTTGTCTATTCGATTTGTTGTTTGAAAAAGCGTCTTTTAGAAAATAAGAAAAGTTTCGTCATTACTTTTACAGTTTTTTGTGTTAACAGACCGGATAGAAAATCCCAGGTTTAACTTTTGAAAATTGTTTTAGCTATTTATTCTTATATTTATTCTAATATTTAGCTGTTTATCCCTATAGGTTTGAATAAATAATAAAAATTCTTGATCTTGTTGAATGGAAGTGAAATAGACATGAGTGAGCTCTGGGATGCCACTTTTTGTATACCTCTTCCGCTTTCTCCAACTATTTTGTAAAAAGAAAAAAGAAAAAAAGCAGGCTCATATCTTTGACATGAAGCTGCCTCCCTAATTTAGTAATGGCAGTGAAAAAAGGAGATCTAAAGTTTGTTATAGAATAAAGATTCTTTTAGTCGTCACGATGTGTGAAGAATTTGTATACCTCGTCGATTATCGTTGCGATTTTACTGTATATCTACAAGTTCTAAGCAATCATCCATTACCTAGTTAAACTATTAGGTTAGTTCATATGTTTTCTAAAACTCATTCCAAGCGTTGCTTAATCATTTTAATTATACACTAAAATAGATGTTTCTAATAATTTCAAAGTATCATGAAAATATTTTTTATATGCTTGTCAAAATTACTGAACAAAAATAATTGAATTGAAGTCTCACAGCACCGTTGCGGGGACGCGATCACAATATTGTGAATTTGATACCTACTCGTGATGACTATATTGCTGGAAGATAGTGTATGTAATTTATACAGTATATGTATTGTACGTAGCTGGAAGATAAAACCATAAATTTGAAGATGATTTTAAAATAATTTAATTTAGGAAAAGGACTTTTATATCAAAGAGTTTGAACTAGTATTACAAAAAATTTATTTTGACAACAATTACCAATTTACTAGCAATAACATTGCAAATTTTAACGACTTTTTACCGCTTCATGCTACTAAAAAGTCAGCTCCATTAGGCGCCTTTGTTCTTTTTGTTTGTTTATTTTATTTCATAAAAAAATAAACGCTAAACGTATAAGTCAGGTTTAGACCAGCTCATCCACGTTACTGGTTCGATCGAGCGTCTCACTCAAGACGCCGAAACGTCAAAGTCGAATGCGATAAACGGATTAATGTTGCCCAATAAAAATTTTAAAAATATGTACTGACACGAACGTTTACTAACCTTCAAGAAAGAGACATACAATGAACAGCTTGTAGGTTGTATGTAGAAGTTTTCTTTCGTTTAAATTTACTGAAAATAAAATTAAATAATAAAACAACAGAAAGCTAATTAGATAACAAAAGCTTACCTGCAGCACCAATCGATAGACCAAGAATGATAACAAAAAGCACAAAAAAGAAAATGTTAGTTTCTAACACACCTATAAAAAATTATTGAACAAGTTTGTAAACGCAAAACTCAGAGGTAGGTCTAAACATTTTCTAAAAAATTGTTGCGAAATAGATTATGATAATTTTACTTTGATCACAAAAAAATTGACCTGTATAAAGAAAATAATTTTAAAGTGAAAAAACAGATTCTAAAACTCAGTGCAAAAAAACAAGCAAAAAAACAGTTTGTTCACGTCTTATTCAAGTTTGTTCAATTTGTTCAAGTCAAGTCAAGAGAAGGAATTACAACGAAGAACATTTATGATTTTTGGTTTTCCTCAGTAAACTTCATTTTTTTAATCAGCAAATTTACGTAAAAATTACAATATGACGTAGCAGAGCATAAAAATCACAACTGTTGAAAAAAAACCGGCAACACTGTTTTTAAAACTAAATCAAACCAAATTCGTCGGCAGAAAAATGCTCTGTCCAATACGAATGCCCATTGGTTAGTTTTAACTCGTATTCGATTTCTATTCCTTCACCTTTAATTCCACCTATCATAAAATTTATTCAGCCTAATATTTTACAAATAAGTTTATATCTAACAAACTAGGTAGTGCAAAACAAAAAATTTCTAATGTTAAATTTTTGCAAAAGAAAAATTTGTAATTGGAAAAGCAGATTTGTAATCTTTCGGCTCGGACCCAAATCGAACCAGAAAATATGGGCCCGAACCGAACTAGAACTTGAAAACTTAATTGAACCTCAAACAGGGCTCAAATCAGTTTTAAAAAGTAGACTAAGCGAATAAGGTATTTAATTATCTATAATGCTCTTTTAAAGATGATTTTTAGCCAGCTCACCATGCGTTTAAATGCTTGAGTTTGGAAACTAAAATTACAATGCAAATGTGGAAGTCGATCCCTTTTAAAAGCTGATTAACTTTTAAAGATCCTAACTCCGAACTCAGCCTGAACCAACCCAAAAAGTTGTCCCAGTTTAGAATTCTGATAGTTACTATGTAATAAACAATATAAGCCAAAGTTGTAAGTCGACCAGGGCTTTTCGGGTCGGGTTTGGGTTAGAGTCTAAGTTTAAGAAAAATTTTGGGCTTAATTTGGGCCCAGTGCGGAGCTTGCAGATAAACGACCACCTTTTTAACATGTAAGTGTTTTAAACCAAACTTAACTTTCGGGCTTTTTTGGTCAATTTAGGGCTTCAAATCAAATTTTGATTTGGGCTTATATTTTTGCGTTCGGACCGGGTTTGGGACTGAACTAGTCGGCCCGTTTACAACTCTGATATAAGCAATAAAAACAAATAATTTTTATCTATTTTTGTGTAAAATATAAATAAATGCACTAATGGATAAAACATTCATTTAAAAATGACCCACATTAAATAGAGTTCGAGGTATTAAGGAACTTTAAGCTCTAGTAGTTTGATTTAAAAAAAGTATTCCACTGGACTATAAATATGGTGGTATCTTGGAGCATGGAGCATTATTTTTATCTGACTCAACATTATTTTTATCGGACTCGGCCTTATTGGTTTCGGGAATTCTATTCTTGTCCCGCTTTTTATAAACAATCTTAAGGAGCTGGACACGACAAATTGGCGTTTATAAAAAGTTTTGTGTGAATTTATTATTGCGTTTAAAAAACAAAGAATTAAATAACACCAAGAATAATTTCTCAGAAATTTAATAAGCGAAATTGATAGATCAGTTTCAAAACTAACCTTTGCAATTGCTAATTGCCATGTACCACCATCTTTCGCGCTTTGACCGAAAACGTCTTTCTCCGTTGCAATGAAGAAACATTCCCGAACCAATTTGCTTTACCTAATTTTCAAACACACACTTCATAGTAGTGGTTTTTAAACTTTCATTGTTTATGGGTTCCTGCTAAACACTCTCAACATCCCAACTTTTAACAAAAAAATAGCTAGTCCTTTGAACGTATTTCAATCTGTTAATTTATTTGCTCGTTTAATAGGAAAAAACAAGCGAAACACACGCATTGTCGAAGAATCCAAAGTTAAGAAATTAATAAAATTACTGTCAATTTACTTCAAATTACTGCAGTCAGTTCAACGCTTAAGGCTCTTTTCCACTACAAGCGTTTGCGGAAGTATTCTTTGTTTGTTTTATTGATTTGTTTACTTCTTTTCGCGCTTCAGCGCTTTAGCGTTAAGAGAAGCAACAAAAATCAATAGAACAAACAAAGAATACTTCTTCCAACATTCGTACTGGAAACGATCTAATATTCTAAAACAGGAATCCCGCAGGTCACAATGTAAACCACTAGTTGAAATTCATTGACCCATTTCTAATGTTCTAAAATTTCTGGCAGTTTTGGAAAAATTCTGGCAATTTAGAACAGATTGAACGTAAAGACCTTTCTTTCTTTTTTTTTTAGTCTTCATCTTGAATTTGGCCAAAAAGGCTTTGGATGCTGATGAAAAGTAAAGATTTGGTCTTCACCTTGAATTTTGGCCGAAATCGGAGCCAATGGCCCACTTAAATGGTTGAAACTGATAAAACTATCAATTTTTGACCCGTTCTTTGCAAAAGATTTGCCATCCCTGTTCTAGAATAAAGATCTTTATTCCGTTATTTGTGTGAATTAATATGCCATGCGTGAATTTATTTCAATGCTATAATCATGGGCTGCAACAGTGGTTCCCAACCTTTCTAAATGCATTCCTCCCTTTGTTCACTTTAAAACTTTTTATTCCTTCCATCTATATGTCTTCTCGGGTAGAACAATCTATTTGTTAAGTAAGTATTTTTTTCTTAAAAGTTAAACAAAGACCGAAAAATAAAAATTATCATCTTGATTTTCCACCAAACCTGAAGCGAAGACCTTTGTATGGTCTGCACTAGTTATCTTCATTAGAAAAAAATAATTATTCCAAGGTCAAAGCACGGTTTGTTTTTCAAAAACCTGTCGCTTAGTAAAATCTTCAAAATATGAATTCCTCCCCTGAATTCATGAAATTCCCCTCTGAGAAGGAATTCCTCTTCTGTTGGGAACCACTGGGATACAAGATGATTATCTTTTAGACTGAAGTAATTTCTCAACTCAAAACCACAACTAGCCTTGCAGCCACTCCAAGAAGAGTTGATATTGAGATTGATTATCTGGTAGTCGACGTTTTCCAGCGCATTTTCTTTCTCATAGCAATTCTGTTGAGAAAAACAACAAAAATCTTTTTAGTTTATGGCTGCACTTATCTCAGAATTCTGTTCATCTATTTTGCCAGAAAAGCAAGCCTACAGTCAAGTTATAACCCTTTAAAGCAAATCAAAATTTATACTGCAATGAATAAACTAAATTTGAGTAGAAGACTTTGTTTTAGCTCCCTCTTTACGGACCTGCAGAAAATAAATTTTTAAAAAGCTTTTTTAATACCATTGAAATATAAATTGATTGTGTTATTAGGTTTTTGCATTACCTTGGATTCATTCTTGTAAACAGCTGGCCATTGCACACCGTCGTCGTAATACAACAACAAATTGTGACAGCATTGTTCCTGAAATTGCAAAGACCCTTCAAGCAATGAAAAAGTATGAATTTCATAGTAAGTGAACTTGTGAATGTTAGTAAGCCTAATATTTACAACGTGGATTGAACGATTTAAACAACTAAATTTCTAAGTTTGTTTTAATGTTAAGACAAATAGAAAGGGAAAAAAAAGCATCTTTTTAGCTCAACACAATAGATATATCAGAAAAGAATAGGAACTCATGTTTTTAGTTGACATTGAATTAAAAATAAATAATTTTCTTTTAGCCGTCGACTAAAAATAAAAGGGTGAAAAACTCCAATATTTCCCATTAAATTGCCAGTTTCTTGTTTAGAATTTTTATTTTTACAAAGTTCTTTAAGAAATTGCAACAATTTTTAACTATCAAATCTAAAACTATCAAAAAAAAAAAGATTAAAAATCCATTTAAAGTCTTCAATTAAATTGTTAAAATAAGGACGGGCACCATCTCAGCTTAGCCCTTCACTCATTAAAAGACAAAATGATACCTATTTGCTTTTAACCTTTTTAGTATAAAACTGAGCAAATGCAAGAGTACAGAAATAACAGTCATCAAAGCGTACACCCGCTCGATGTTCTGTTTTAAGCGAATCGTTTTTTAAATCATCTTAACTTCTACTTAACTAACGATTACGATACAAACAGTGTCTTGGTCGAAAGCTGTTTCGTGACTAGAGTTATGATTATTTTCAAATCATCCCGGATTAGATTAGACCGCCTGAGGACTGGTGTTGGGCGATTCCATTTGTCCATGCACAAATGGGGTCTCGCTCCTTCATCGAATTGCAAGTGTGGCGCCACTGAACAAACCGCAGACCATGTTTTAATAACATGCCCCATACATCGGGCACCACATGGAATACGAGGTGAATTGGTTTTGGATTTGGATGACGAAAACTCGATGTTGGCTTAACAACATCACTGTTAGCATCTGATCCAAGCAGTACAGCAACCTGGGGTAGTAAAAGGATAAACCCTCGGCCCCAGTCTTGTTTGTGTCTGACCTGGAGTGGATGCCCTGCCAAACGACAATGAGATTAATGATAAAGCATAAACTCCTAGTCGCAGCAACGCAAAACCAAAAAATAAAATTACTTACCTCTGGGTACGTAAAGTCGAATTGTAAACTCCCAATGTCAGCCAAGAAACAAAATCGTCCCAAAAATGCCCAATCCTAAATTAGATATAATTTTTTATAGCAGCGAAGACTCTTTTTAATATTAATTCTTGAAGTTAAGAATGCATTTTGCGTAATATTCTTATAACTTTTGAAAAATATTATGGCAATTTCAATTTAAAACTTTAGTAAACTACACCATTACAAAAAAATTACCATAAAAAAATTCAAATTATTATATGCCTAAAACTCTTTAATAATAACGTTATCAAAAAATGTATCAGTCAAAGTTCTTGTTAAAACGACTTAAAACAATTTTCCAAAAATTGAGGACTATACACGAGCGTATTACAGAAAACAAAATCGTGATTAGCGTTTAAGAAAAGAATGTAGATCGAAGTCTCTGTTCAAAACCTACTAGCGCCATTCTGTTGTGTTCTTGGAAAAGACACTTTACGGCACTTTCCCCTGCTTGGTGGTCTTGACAAGCAGGTCTAAATTGCGGTCATATCTCTACTAAATTACTAGCGGACAGCAATATCTTGGCATCTCCGGAAGCAGGTCGGGGTAATTGCTTACCATATGTATAGCGCCTCCGTCGCTTTCCTGCGAGTCCGGAGGATAAATATAGAGATAAAAATAAAAAAAATAAAATAAATAATTTTCAGTGAACAACTGATTTAAGTAGTCTTGCCTGACTTGTGTCTAGATGTCCTTCAAGATACAAAGAGTCAGAATATCTAATCATAAGTACCAATCCAATCAGAGTTGTTGGAATCACTCCAGCCATTTCAAAAATTGTAAACAAAATACCATAACCAACAGTTTAGAAAAAATTATGAAGCCAATTTTTTTTTTTGACTTTATCAACTTTAATTTATTTGAACAGAGAAGCCTGTTATGAAACACAAATATACCTTAGTTTTTCTATTATAATGAGTAATGATTCGAAAAAAATTCTGAAATATATAAAGCTCTACGCTTTTGCAACTCTTCTATTTAACACTTGAACAAAAACCTAATTGTTAATATTTCAGGAAGAAATAGTAAATGATTGCTAATTTTTTTCTTTTTTACGTCCTAAAAAAGACTTTACAAGCCGTACCCTTTTCCTCTCATTTTTTATTCCACCAGCTGTGTTACTGAGATTTCAAAAGCGAATCAAAACTATTTGACTCTTTGTTTTTTTTAAATTTTTGTTATTTTAAAATTATTAACTAGTGTGCAATTTTTCTCTTTTTCAAAATGAAATGCATTTTATAAAATAAAACCTTAGTTGTTAAAATACAATTTTTTTCTCTACATTTAGTTAAGAAACTTTGTAGAGTCACTAAGCTCTCATCCGGTTGCAGTTTAGCAAATGTGGGGCATGGGCCGCAAAAAAGTTTTTATCGAATGCATGATTGAGACTCTTGGCTTAGAGTGATCGGAAAGCAATTACCTCGATCTGCTTTCAGATATGCCAAGATAATGCTGACCAGTTGAAACTTTTTATTTGTGTTTTTAAATTATATTTAGAGAAACTACTAAAATTTAGAGCTGCTTGCAAAGACAGTCGAGCAGAGAAAAATGCCATAAAGTAGGTTTCCTCAATATCTCCTCGTATCACTTGCACACCTCGTGTTATGAACGCGTGCCATTTCGTGCCAAACAACTAATTTGATCGAATATTTGTCGATGCAGCAAAAAAATAATATACATTAAAATAACAACCAATGACCACAACTAAATTTAATGAGATTTCAAAAGTTTCTCACGTGCAACCTGAAAGACCTTTACGTACCACTAGTTTGAGAACCCCTTTCATAAAGTATCTTTCTCAAGGACACATAAGAATGACACGAGTAGGCATAGGCGTATCATCCGAAAAAAATATGGGGACAATATAGTCTTGCCGAAATTTTGTGACGTTTGCGCGAATCACGATTTGGTAGAACTTTATAGCTGTAAGAAAAAATTTGCCTATAATTTAAGATGAAAATCAAAAAGGTTTGCATTTAGAATCTGTCTCTGGTTTTTCTGTTTTCGTCCCAAAAACATGTTGATCTCTAAAAAAAAGGTTGTTCCAATCTCGTCCACACGATTTCTTGTGGCTGCCCTGAAATGTCTAATTTTGCACGAATTTTTTCTGTTACTGCCAAACAAACTCTGGTTTTTGCCCAAATATTTCGTTGTCACTGCTTGAAAAATTCTGATTTTTTCAAAATTTCGGAGACTTGTGGGGAAATTGTCCCCCTGCCCCACGACAGGTACGGCTATGCGAGTAGATTTTGAATAGCGACCGTTTCGATCACGCTCTTAACCTCTTGTCGACGCTGCCGACAGATTTATTGACAGTTCTCTATCGCAATAATATTGATGGTTCAATCTCAAAACAAAATGGTGTATATATCTTTTCATTTTGTAAAAAACCTTTTTTTGTAAAATTTATATTTCATAAAAGTAAAAAACATTTCTTTTGTACGTTTAATTGTACCCAGTATAGGTAATCATAATTTTTATAAAACAAAAATCTTGTTTTCTCAATCAATACTTTTGGTATTCTCGACTGTACATTATTTGAAATGCTTCCAAAAAATATAAATATAATTTTGAAAAACATTATGGCTCAAAACAGCAACTTTTTATGTTTCGGCTCAATGCCAAAAACCAAGCTTGATTATGGAGAAATGAACTTTTTAATCCTTGTTTAGCATGCCTTCTGTTAATTTCAGTTTCTGGAAAAAAATCAGTGTTGTTTAGACCACCTAAGTTTCTAAACTTTTTTACACCTTTTTTCTGAGTCCCTTGTTTTTAAAAACGCTACCTTGAATTTGTTCCTTAATCAATCCGCTTTAAAAAGCTCGGTAATGAATACTTGACGAGAATTTATCGATTTACGAACCTTTACCTGTTTTCAGTTCTAGATAAAGTGTTTGCGATGTACTTCAGAATAGCAGAGAAGAGTCATTCTTTGCAAAGGTTTTGAGACGAAAAGTGGTTTAAAAATCGCTTGCTTCTTCACATAAAAAACACGAGTTGTAATTGTTTAACCTGTTCAGTCACGTGATTTTACAATCATACAAAGTTACCTAAGCCGTTATTTAGAATTTTTGTATTGAAAAATTTACTCTTGAAAATTTTTGAAGAATGCTTTATAGACTTTTTGTGGATTGCATTTAAATAATAAAAGGATAAAAAAGTTTTGATGCATTTGAAAAAACGGGTGAAACAAATTGATGTACACACGCAATATAACAATTTATCTCTTTTTTTTCAATATCACGACCAAATATTTTTGCTCTTACTAATTTCTAAAGTTCACCATTTTTTAAAAATCTTTTAAAGTTCAGAGTAAAAATTAATTCCGCAGATTAAGTTTAGGGACAAAATATAATTTTAGTAATGTGAATAAATCGGTCACGTGACAATCGGGACGTAAAAAAATTGCGTCACTTTGCTGATATTCTTTGATAAAACAAATGGTGACTGCAAATCAAGCGATCCTATCGCCTCTTTTTTATTAGTTTACTCTAGATCGGTTATCTAGGTTATGTAATTAAATTAATAAATGTTTTTACGAGCGTTTTTTTTATTTCAGTTTGTTTTTTTGAGGCCAAACTAATTTTTAAGTCTTCAATTTTTGGTAGAAACTTTTCTCTTGACTTACATAAAAAGACAAACATTGGCTGTGGATGCCAAAGCGTTTTCCTGAATTTCACACAGGTTGGCTTAAAAAAATGTCTGGAGAGTGTTTAAACAAAATCAAATAATTTGTTTTTTATATTTTTTGAATAAATGTGGAACATTTTGTCAAGTGTTTGATTGAAACCAAACAAATGTCTTGAAAAAAATATTTTTAGTGCAAATTGAAAGATAAAATTTTGTCTTTAAATGACATTGTACATATTCTTTTTAGTTTTTACTTAATTCTTAAATAAAAAAAGATCGTTTGAATAATTTTTGGTCATACTAAACGATAAAAACGCCACTTTGATGATAAAAAAAGCAAAAATACAGTAGCCTATTTGAAATACTTGTAATAACACAGTATGAGCTGTCGGCATCGTGTTCGAGTGAATAAGAGTGTCTTGATTATTATCGACATGGTTTTGGTTCGAAACGTACACGCGACATTCTCGGTGTTTTTTGGGCAAGACACTTTATGGGACTTTCCCTTGCTTGGCAGTTTTGGAAAGCAATTTAAAATTTCAATCATATCTCAATAAAAATAAAAAATCAATAAAAATTTTAACGGGACAGCAATACCTTGAATCTCCGGAAGCAGGTCGGGGTATTTGCTTGCCGTATCCTTAGCGTCTCAAACGCTTTCTGCAAGTCAGTTTCTATGGTAATTTTAAAAGCGCTTTAAATAGTTAATCTCTACATGATTAAAAGAAAACAGTTAGTCTTTACAGCTAAACGTCAAGCTCTTAACATTTTTTTGAGTCTTTGAGTCTTGAAATTCGTGAGCAAAATTAAAGCTCGAGTTTTCTTAATTGCTATGAAAAAGAATGGAGACCTAAGTTATAGCTGAGTTACTCTACAGAAGAGTCAAAGTTGACCTACAAGTAAAAATAGAAAATTTATCATAACAAACCTAATGTCATTGTGACGCCACCATAGAATTAGTGACCAATCAACCCCTCGAAAGCAAATCCAAAATATTGCTGTGATGTCTCTTTTTTACATTTCTACTTTGTTTTTCAATTTTACACCAGTGGTTCTCAAAGTTTTCGCCTCATTTCTTCTTTTCAGGGCTCAGTGCCATCCCTTTCCAAATTTTGCTTCAAGAAAATTATATTTTGTTAAAGAAAGCAAAGACGTTTTTTGGTCTTCATCAAGCTTTTTAACCGAATTCCGTTTTCTAAGAAGTTCATTAATAAAATAACCATTTACGTTAAAAGTAAAGACAAAAAAGTCTTCCAATATATCAGGTGTTATGATTTAACAGCATAGGGCGTTTCATTTTTTTGGTTAACTTTTATGTTAGTTTGTTTTTATATTGGTCAGATTCTAAAATTCCTCTGCGATTCTTTTCTAAATATTTCTAATTTCTCTTGAAGGAGTCAAGTGGAACACTTTAAAAAGCACTGTTTTTTCCGCTCAGCGTTGATGAGGACCTTTTTTTTGTAGCAGGAGGGCGTTTGCAGTAACTCTGAACATATTTATAAAACAATCTATAAAATGACGCAAACAAATATATCACGAACAGAACAGATTTAGTCAAAATTGTTGATTGTTAATTTGAGTTGATTTCGAAGCACAAACAACCGGCTTATTTTAACGCAGACCTGCCACCTTGTAAAACCTTTGATTGTGATTTATCAAAATGATAACCTATGTATCCTACAGCACGTCCCAATTGGAAAAAATCTAACCTAAAAACTATGAAAAGTATGACTTTTCTTGGGCGCAATAATAACAGAAAAAAAAAGATTTTTCAAAATTGACCAACCCGTCCAACATCATTTAAATTTTGTTTTGTTCAATTAAAACCAAATCTTGAACAATTATGGCAAAAATTATTTTTCCTGCATTGGTAGCCTAGGCTTAACGTACGTCCCAATTTTGGCAGAACAGTCCCGATTTTTTGGGGCTCTGTCCGCCCGTTTTGGTTGAAATCTCACCGAAGACAGATTTCATGTGCAGACCCCCTTTTTTCTTGATTTCTTCCTAGATCAGTAGTGTTTAAAGACGAAAATCATGAAATCCAAAACTGACTTAAAGTGAAGACCTCCTTTTTTTAGAGAGAGAACACTTCGTTTTGGCAACAAAAATTATGAAATCTAAGACTCGTTTAAAGTGAAGACCTTTTCTTTTAAAGAACATTATGTTTTCGGAATAAATGTTTTCCTATTAATGAATGTCAAGGTTTGCCCCTTTGAAAATATGGTATGCCTATGCATTAGACTACATAAATTGTAGATTTTGTCAGGTGTGGAAAAGATCGGGGTCTTTTATTATACAGATGGCTGAAGTAGGCCAAATAAACACCGCAGATGCAGATGCACGTATAACCAATAAATAGCAGGCAATTACCAACCTCATGCCAGTAAACAGATCAAATACTTTTTACAATCACAATTAATTTTGGCTAAATCTTTTAGAAAACATGAGGGTGTGGTTTAGACAGAGTTTTAGTTTTGCAAAAAATGTTTATGAAAAAAAGTGGACGGAATAAATTAGAGTGTTAAAAGTACGCTAATCTGCTGGCTTCAAACTCTCTAATGAATAAACGTTGCTTAATAACAAAAGTGACTCCACTTGATAAGAAAACAGCAACGCAGGAAAACCGTAATATGAATTGCAGAAAAGTATGAAAAAATTATCTCTCTAAGCCATTTTTTAACTGAATTCGAAAAATTCCAAGTCATTAGTTGATTTAAAGGGCTCAATCGAGTCAAATTTGAGCCTTTCTAAATTACGACTTGAGTCTTCGATATGATCAATCATTACATTTCAGCTCTAAGGCTTATAGCCAGCATTACCATCTACGAGTATTTTATTTTTTTAAATTTTATCTCAATATTTATTCTCCTGACTCGCAGGAAAGCAACGGAAACACTATACAAAGGGCAACAATTACTCCGACCTGCTTCCAGAAATGCCAAGATATTGCTGTCCGCTAAAAATTTTTAGTTTGCTTTTTTTGTTGTTATCGAGATATGAATGAAATTTAAAACTGCTTGCCAAGGCCGCAAAGCAGGAAATAGTGTCGTGAAGTGTCTTTCCCAAGGACACAACCAAACGGCGCGAGTAGGCAGACTATCCAAAACTGACCAAAAAATAATCATAAACGTAACAAAATGAAACAATTTTATTTTTGTACATATTTATTCTCTATATTTATCCTCCTGACTTGCAGGAAAGCGATGGAGACGCTAATACATAGGGTAGGCAATTACCCGGACCTGCTTCCGGAGATACCAAGATATTGCTGTCCACTTGTAATTTAATAAAGATATAACTGTAATTTAGAACTGCTTGCCAAGACCACCAAGCAGGGGAAAGTGTCGTTAAGTGTCTTTCCCAAGGACAAAACAGAATGGCGCGAGTGAATTTTGAACCAAGACCATGTTCATCATGTGCTCGGCGCCTTAACCAGTCGACTGCACTGCCAACAAACTAAAATGTAAATCATTCAATTTTATTGCGTAATGGAAGATCTTTTTTGGTTTTCGTTTGATTTTAAATAATCAAAAAAACAAGTCTTCACTACAAACAACGACAAAACAACTGAACTTTTTAGACTTGTTTTGATGTTTCCTGTCTTTTCGGATAAAAAAAGTATTCAAAATCAAGCAAAGGCGAAAGAAAAAAGGTAGCTTAGTTAATCTTTAATCAACAAACTACATCTTTTCTTCGGATATAAAGCAAAAAGCTTGTAATTGGCGTTTTCTAAAAATTTCATCGAAACTTTTTACAAAGCTACTAAAAATTTAGCCCAATGTAACCATAATCAATTTAACTCTAAATTAAGTATTTCAGAATCCGATATATTTTGAAACATTGTTTTATTCAGGACGTTTCGGAATTATAATTTATTCCATTATTAACTGCGTTGAACAAAATAATTACTTGTAAATTTGAAAATTTAAATTTAGATAATTTATGGCGTAACAGAATAAAATATTACCAACATAATACTACTAAATAAAACGGAGTTATCTACGCGTAACTCTAAAATTAAATTGATACAACAGCAATTTGGGCGTAGACAAAATAAGTGGTTTAAAATTTGAAACGAAAAATAAAACACCGAGTTTAAACATTTACTGCAGAACACTATTGACAGTTCATAGATGGCTTAAATTTTTGAATGTGCAACAATTCTTTTATCAAACGTTTTCGCCAATGATTTCAAAAACCTAAAAGTGCAAAATTATTAAAGTCGATCTTATGGTTTGGATTGTCAACTTGGTGTTTTGCTACATTAGTTTCTTTTCGCAGTGGTGAATCAATGTTGTGGTTGTTCAGACCCAAAGCTATAGACCTGCGAGAGGATGCAGATGCAGGGGCCCCGCACTTTCATAAACAAATATCTATCCCCAAATTTTATTTTTTGATTAATTTTATGGGCCCCGTTATTGTGTGAAATTAAAAAACTTACTTGTTATTAAAGAATTGATAGATAAACGGTTCATGTCAAATAAATAAACTGGAACTAGAGATACCAACCGCATCATGCAACGTACGCGACCGCTTATGTAGTATTTGCCTCACCGCGTAGACCAAATACAACAGCTACCGCGCAAAAATCATGCTCTTCGTGAAATGTTCCTGTGCGCAAGGGCCTGTAGATTTATTTTATAATGTCTTTTTTTTTCAAATTATGTTTGACTTTTTGATGAGTATGCTACTGCTTTAACTTTTAAGAAAAGCTTGATTTGATAGACCATTATTCTCATTTCACTCAGTTTTCCTTAAATTAAAACAATTTGTTATTTTCAATTTTTTTGTGGTATTAAATTGTAAAGAAGAAACATATTAGACTTCTTTTTTGTATCATCTTATAGTTATTTTTTCATATTTCGCAGGCTACGCTTTATGAATTGACAACTCTATATATGCTCTGTTATTTCTATAAAAATCATATTTCAACTTTTTACTGCCTTGAATAACCAAAAATGCCTTAAAGAGATCGAGATAGTGGAAGAAAATACGGGGGGTGTTTAGAAAGTAATGCAAATGATTTAATTTCTTGCAGCATTCATTTAACTAATATCTGATTCTTTTACAGATTATAGATTGGTAACTAAGGTTTACAGATTTTGTAAAAAAAAATAAGGATTTGAATTACTGCAATCTCCAATTTAAATTTTTAGCAATCCCTCTATGTCTTCTTCGTTAGAAGATAAAACTGGCATGATTCCCCCAAAGCAATCTCGGCAGAAGCAAAGAGCTGTTAGTAAATTTTTACTGTCCGAGGGAGAAACAGCTCAGAACATAAGCAGAAGGATAAAGCAAGTGTATGGTGACAGTGCGATAGACTACAGCACAGTGGCGTGGTAGGTGAAGCCGCGGATCGATAATGGACAGGAAGAACCTGCTGATAGGCCAAGAAGTGGTAGGCCATCTTCTGCTCACAGTTCTGTTAACATTGACCAGGCAGATGCCTTGATTAAGGAAAACAGACGCATCACTATTAATGAGCTTGCTGAGTCATTAGGAGTAAGTGCAAGGAGTGCTGTAAAGATCATGGATACCCTTGGTATTCAAAAGTGTGTGCAAGTTGGGTCCCAAGGCAACTCACAAAAGCTCATAAACAATCCCGCCTAGAAGTTTGTTTTAAGCTTCTGAAGTATTGCCATAATGACAAAACCTTTTTGCAACGAATATTGACCGGAGATGAGACTTGGGTTCATCACTTCGAACCAGATTCAAAGAGAGCATCAATGGAGTGGCGCCATCCCACCTCACCACGCTTGAAGAAATTCAAATCTCAGCAATCTACAGGAAAAGTGATGATGACTGTGTTCTGGGATAGTGTTTGTGTGATACTGGAATGGTAGACTTCAAGTCCAAAGGAGCAATAATCAATTCAGATGTTTACATCGATACGTTAAAAAAGTTGAAAGCAAAAATACGAAGAGTTTGACCTGCTTTGGAAATGTCTTAGGTTTTATTGCAACATGACAACGCTAGGCCGCCTCAAAACCCGTGAAGTCATCAGATCCTTTGGCTGGACAACAATTTCACATCTCCCATTTCTCCAGGCCTGGCAACGTCTGACTTCCATTTGTTTGGGCCCCTCAAAGAAAGTTTGAGGATGTGACATTTCTCCAGTAATGAAGAGGTTAAAACTGCTGTTAGAAAGTGGTTAAAAATGCAGCCTGTAGAATTTTAGAATGAAGGAATATGTGCACTCGTTGAAAAGTGGGAGAAGGCGGTTTGGAAAGCGGGAGATTATATCGAGAAGTAACTATAAAATGCTCATGCTATATGCTTTCTTGTGATGCACGATTTGTGTACCTTTAAAACTCAACGTCATGAAAAGAAACCTGGTTGCATTACTTTTTGAACGCCCCTCGTACCTTAGTGAAAACAAAAGGAGAAAGCTTCCAAGGAAAAGAGAAAACAGCATTGCAAGTCAGAAAGGAGCACTGGACAAGTTTTTTAAGTTCAATATCATCACAAACCAACAGAAAGAGACATTGCCAGACCAAAATGAAGTCGAGTACCAGCCATATACCGAAGAGTTAGGAGTCAGTCAACAAATCACCGTGCACCCAGCAGCCAGTCATTAAATCACCAAACAGCTCTCATCTATAGATAATTGTTGTGTAATTGTAATTGTCATTGTGATTGTGCGTGGTCAAGGCCGAAGTACGTTCTTGATTTGAGTTTTGTACTGTGCGTTTTATCTCTCTCGTGGTTGCTGCAGAACGCTATCAGAGCGACGCGAGGTTGTTTAGGTGTGTTGTTCTTTAAGTTGTGTTGCTTGTTTCTCTGTTAACGTGCATTTCTGTTTAGATAACTACGTTTCTTAGTTGATTAAAACCTAAATTCGTTGTGTTTTGGGTAATTTCAGAACAATAATATTGTGAGAAAAGAAGATCCCGTGACCTGGCGTGACACAGTTTCTGGACAGTTAAGAAAATATTTTCTGATGCAAGGACCTGCTCCACTTAAAAAAGACACTTTTCCAAGAAATAGTTGTGGTCGCTGCTTTTCTAAACATTATTGCCAAATGGAGACAATGTAATAAGACCATGGATTATTTTTTCACAATCTGGAGATAAAATTTGTTGTTTTAATGCAAGTTACACCCACAAGAATCGACATCCAGCTAAGCTCATTGTGTTTTCTTGACTGGCCTAATGTATCCAGACGATTGAAAGAGCATAAGAAATCAAAACATTATGTTAATGTTACTGCGCAGCATTTTGAGCTCCTGCAAAGATTAAAAAGTGCAACAACCACTGACAAAGAAAATCAAAAGGAAATATAGGAACTTGCTGGACATTAGAATTTATTTTTAAATAAAGAATGGTTGCAGTTACCCAATTTTTAGCCGAGAGAAATCTTCCATTCCGTGGGGAAAATGAGGTGTTGTTGGCAACAGTTCAAAAAACGGAAATTTTTTGGGTTTGATTGAACTGCTAGGGAAATTTGATCCCGCTACAAAAAAGCATTCGGAAAATATTAAAAGTAAAAACATGCACTTGCAATATTTCAGTAGTGATATTCAAAATGAACTTATGATGAGCGGTGTTGTATTGAAAGAGATAGTCCAAAAAATAAAGACCACAAAATACTATAACGTAATATTAGATTGTACCCCAGACATAAGTCATCAAGAGCAAATGTCACTCATAATCCAATATGTATCAGATTGATTATCTAACCAAGTTCCCGTAGGAACTTTTGAACACTTTACAAAGTCTATTCTTATTGAGAGCAACACAGGAGTAGACATGTATTTAATACTTTTGGATACATTAAAATCATTTGTATTAAATGCAGATGCATTAAATATCATCTGTTCGGTACAATATTTCTTTGACTGTAAGCCGCCCTTGATTGTTAGCCTCACGAAATGTTGAAAAAAATACTTGTAAGCTGTGATTTACAATCGAAGAAATACGGTATCTATTTGTAATTTAAATTGTTTCTTGCATTGTACTGCTGTGCCCATCTTGTAGATTATTGTAAAGCTAATCATATCCAGTGCAAAATTTTTTATGGTAATATTTTAAAAGAAGCATTTTGTGATAAATCTCTACAGGGTTTGCCATATTTATGGCAACGCACATTTTATGGAGATTCTCAAAAAAAACCAACGAAATTGAAAAAATTGAACATTTTGGAAGCTGAACTGCTTCCCTGGGCACGTCAACACTTTGATGAAGCGCCGTGGACTTTCCAACAAGATTTCGCGCCGTCACATGGCTCGAGTTGATTTAAAGCTGGATCAGGGCTCACATTGCAGCTTTCATTAGCAAGGATGAATGGCCGTCAAGGAGTCCCGATTTGAACCCTCTCAACTTTTCTCTGTTGGCCATCTTAGAGAGCAGAGTCTACAGAACACCCTCTGATTCGGTGAACCAGTTGAGGTCGAAATTGTGACGAGAATGGGACTTAATCCTCCAAGATATGGTGCGTGCCTCCTGTGAAGCTTTCTAGGGCAGATTGGAGTTTGTCATTAAAAATAATGAGGGCCATATCAAATAAATGTTGATAATTATTGTTAAGCATAGATATATGCTATAATTTAATGCATGTTCAGTTTTGTTGGATTTTCTTGAGAACCTTGATAAAATGTGCGTTGCCATAAATATGACGGACGCTGTATAATGCAGTCCCTGCTTTCAGCTTTGTATCTTGTGTGATTAATAGAAATGTTATTGCATCTTGTATTGAAGTAAAATATTGTGGCATTGAAAACAGTGTGTTTGGCATTAGCAAAATTTATGCAACTTTGGGGCCCCGCAAAAAAGTTTGCATTGGCCCCAAAAACTCTATAGCTTCCGCGGCCCTGTGGTTATTAAGACTGGTGATCAGATTTCAGCCGGTTGGCCCAATTTACGAAGCTCCACAATCATACATTTGTCGGCAGCGTGGTCAAGTGGTTAAGGCGCCGTGCTTGATCAACATGTTCTTGGTTCAAAACCTACTTGCGCCATTCTGTGTTGTCCTTGGGAAAGACACTTAACGACACTTTCCCCTGCTTGGTGGTCTTGGCAAGCAGTTCTAAATTACAGTCATATCTCTATTAAATTACAAGCGGACAGCAATACTTTTTGGTATCTCCGGAAGCAGGTTGGGGTAATTGCTCACCCTATACTGTATATTAGCGGCTCCGTCGCTTTCCTGCAAGTCAGGATAAATATAGAAATAAAATAAATAAATAAAAGTTGATATATGACGTTAAATTTCTGTTTGTCTTTATAAGGAAATAATTTATTTAATTTACAGGTTTGTGTATATTAAATGTAGTTGCATGTTTGTGTCGAATTTTCGAAAAAAGGAATTTATTTCTTCAGAAAGCTGACTAGAAATTTCTCAAACATAAAGTAATTTGATATAAACAATTAGAATTATTTTGAGATTGACATTTGATTAAAAATTGTTTAATATTTTTATTTATAAAAGATTTTGGATAACCAATACATACAGGACTTTTAAAAATATTTTGGATTTTTTTGTGCTTATGTATATAGATGTTACAAATATAGTGAGATCTATTCAAACAAGTTTTGATTAAATTTTGCTTAAACTGAATTGGCGCATAACTATTCCATTGAGTATAAAGTCCGGTGTGAGTTGGTTTTCTATATACAGAAATATTAATGTTCTTATCGGTCCGATGGATTAAAGTGTTTAGAAAAGTATTATTTTCTTCCAATTCTTTGGTGAAGGCAATAGCCTATTATTAGTGGAGTTAAAAATCTTGAATACCTCATCTATATCTTCGTGATGATCAAACGACAAAAACAAATCATCAACGTAACGGAGAAAACTAAATGAACAATTCATTTGTGACTGAGCTTTACCTATAAACCAGTTTATAAAAATGTCTGCCATGGCAGATGCCAAAGGAGATCCCATTGCCATACCATCAAGTTGTTTGTAAATTTTTCCTTTAAATTGAAAAGTGGTATTATTGCTAGCCCAGTTAAGAAGTTTACGAAATTGTTGTTTGTTTATACCATGAACCCTAGAAGATAAGTCTAAAAATAATCGGTCGATGATGAGGTTGATTTTAAAATTGACTGGTATGTTAGTGAAGAGACTTTTAACATCAAAACCTATCAAAAATTTTTGGTTTAATTGTGGTATTGTTAAAATTAATTTGACAAAACTGAAGGTATCCTTTAAAACCGATGAATGTTTTCAAAGAGGTTTATTTTTTTTTTTTTTATTTATTTCATTTTTACTCACAATCAACTTGAAATTAATCATAGTGCATGTAGAAATAAAGATTGTGAATAAGGAAGCAGCGACTAAACGAAGTACGTTATTACATGCACAACGTCAGTTGTGCATGGTCGCTGTACCTTTGAACAAAGCGATGTGATGTTAATAAGAAAAGGAAAGCGAAAAAAAGATAATTAATACACACATCCGAGCCATAGTAAGAGAATGTTGTGTAATCATGGGTGGGAGAAACAACAAACTCAAAGACCAAAAGGGTCTGGACCAAAAGGGTCAGGCAGGCAAAGAAACCCACCAAAAGAAATCCTGCCACGGGTCAAAAGGACCATTTCAAAAGCATATGGCTGGACAAAAAAAAAAAAAATTTATATGCATAAGATAGAACATACAAATAGTGAACAAGAATAGGTGCAAAATAATTAAATTATGTGAATTTTTATCAAACTGGATGGGCCGAAATGATCTGGATGTTGCCTTTGAAGTCGCATCGGACTTTTATCACCTTCAATTTCTTTGTACAATTTGGTGGAGTTGCCTGTAACATAAAAAACCAGCAGCAGAAGTTTTAAAATTTATGAAGTCTATTACCATTAAAAATTACGTTGCAATAAGATGCTTTTGAAATTCTGTACGAAATTTACTATATGATTTTATCTGTTTAATGCTTGTTGGGACTTTATTCCAAGCAAGAGGACCTCTGTATCTTAAAGATTGTTTAGTTACATTTAATCTACAAAATGAAGGATAGAATTTGGACTGGCTTCTTGTACATTTAGTGAATTTGTCGCTTATCAGGTTATTTTGAAAAAAATGATCAAAACATGGTGGTAACATGCCTTTTATATATTTGTACATAAAACAAGTTATTTCTAATTCGGTTATTTGATCAATTGTCATTATGTTGTTGTTTCGCAAGATGTCAGTAACGTTAGCTCTATGATGTAATCCAAATGTTAATCGTATGAATTTATTAGCGATTCGTTGAATTTTTGAGGCTGTGGTTTTATTACCAATATGCCAAGTTATAATACAATATCTTATGTGACTGATTATCAGGGAGTTATACAATACAAGCAAAGTTTTTTTGTCAAAGTGTTTTGAAATTTTTTTGATAGTACCATAACTTACGCAGATTTTTCGTAGAACAAAGTTCATATGCAATTTCCAACTTAAATGTTCATGAAATATTATTCCCAAAAATTTCGTTTTTGGTTGCTGAGAGATAAATTTATTTCTAATTGAAATTGTCAGTTTTTTTGAGGGAGGCTTTGTTTTGGGTGTGCGAAAGATCACATAATGTGTTTTGTCAGTGTTCAGAAATAGCCGATTTGCCAGAAGCCACTTATCTATGTTCCCTAACTCCTTATTTGCAGCTTCATATAAGGTTTCATAGCAATTACTTTTTAAAAATATGTTAGTGTCGTCTGCGTACATGATACATTTTCCTAAGGTTAAGCAATTAATTAAATCATTTACATAAATTGAGAATAGTAAAGGGCCTAAAATTGAACCCTGAGGGACACCATATTTTATTGACTTAGTATTGGAGCAGATATTATTTATTTCAACTAATTGTTTTCTGTTGCTAAGATAGCTACAAAACCAATCATGCGCTACACCACGAATTCCACAATGCCATAATTTGGATAATAAAATTTTATGATCAATGGTATCGAATGCTTTAGATAGATCAAGAAATATGCCAAGTACATGTTCTTTGTTTTCAAAAGCTTCAGCAATATTTTCAATTAATAATGAAGTTGCGTGACTAGTTGAGTGATTTTTTCTAAAGCCAAATTGATATTTATAAAAAAAGTTTTGTTTTTTTAAGAATAATACTACACGATTGTACATTAACTTTTCCAATATTTTTGACATGGAGCAAAGTAAGCTGATTGGGCGATAATTGCATACATTAGTTACACTACCCTTTTTATGAATTGGTACTACTTTTGCAGTTTTAAAGTCAGAGATAAATTCACCACAAGCTAACGAAAGATTAAACACATGTGTCAGAGCTATTAATATATTGTCTGGTGTGCTTTTTAAAATAGTTGGGGGAATTTCATCAATGCCAGTACTTTTTTTAGGCTGAAAGTCACTGATTAATTTTTTTATTTCAGTTAAACTAGTTGGATAGAGATAAAGTGTGCTTAATGTGGGAGATTGCATAAATGTTTGAAAACTATGAGATGTTTGGGGTAAATCTGATATTAAATTATTTGCAACATTGACAAAGTAATCATTAAAATAATTAATAATCTGGAGAGAGTCATTTACCAAATTATTGTTTATGGATATGGAAGAACATACTGATGATTTAACTTTACCTAATTGTTTGTTTATATTTTTCCAGGTCTCTTTTAAATTATTACTTAATTTCTTAAAAGTTTGTCTAAAATAACTCTGTTTTTTTTCTTGTAAGGCGCGATTGTATTTATTTCTTTCTTTATTAAAGTTTGCTTTGTTTAAAACACTCCTGTTTTTCAGAAACTTTTTAAAACACTTGTTTTTTTTCAGCATTAATAAATAAAAATCATTATCAAACCATGGCTGTTTATTTTTGTTTTCAATATTTTGCTTGATGAAAGGGAAGCAGTAGTTAAAAGTAGATTTGTAATTGTCCATTAATAATTTAAATGCTAAATTAGGATTAGTTTCATTTAGTATTGCATTAATATCAATATTTTCTAACATTTCATTAAACTTGGTTATACTTTGGGGGGTAAAAGATCTTTTTTGTTGAGGTCTATACAAATTCTGTTTATTAAGATTAAAACACATATATACTGGTAGATGGTCAGAAAGTGGATTTAAAATGACTCCGGATTTTATTTGCTGTTGGTGTAAATTTGTCCAGATGTGGTCTAATACTGTTGCACTTGAATCTGTGATGCGAGTTGGTTTGTTAATAACTGGGAAGTAATGACCTTCAAGCATCATTTCAATAAAATTGCATACATGTTCATTATCTTGATTTGATAAATCATAATTAAAGTCTCCAGTGATAAAACATTTGTTTAGTGATTCATTACTATTATGGATACAATTGTAAAGATTATTCAAAAAGTTTTCATTTAAATGATTGTCATTAGAAGGAGATCTATAAATGTTACCACAGAATAAATTTTCATTATGTAATTGAATTTTTATAAAAATTGATTCAAAAATTTTTTCATTCATTATTGTCAATTCATCAATTAGGTTAAATTTATGGCAATTTTTAATATACAAACCAACTCCACCACCCTTGGCAACTTTTCTGCTGTTAGAGATAAAATTATAATTTTCAAGATTACAGTATGGGCCAGATGAATTATTCTGAATCCAGGTTTCAGTCACAGCAATTATGTCTGGTTTGGGGTTTAGATTATGAACAAAGCTTTCTAATTTACTAAAATTTAAAGGATTGGATAGTGACCTAATATTAACACAAATAATAAGAAAACTATTACAAATTTTTTTATTAAAGATTAATGATTTTGTAGATTGAATTTCCAAGTATTGCTCTTGAAAGTGATGACTATTTGGGCCAATTAAGTTATCATGTTCTTTATTTTCAGAATTACTGTCATCAACAAAGATTGAATTTAATTTTTCAGCATTAACATATTTTTCAGGTTGACTACTTACAATTTTTTCTTTACCAGAATTATGTGAAATAAGGGAATTTTTATGTTCATAACAACTACATTTACAGTAAAAATTATTTGAGGCTATTGCTTGGTTCTTAAGTATTTTAGCACATTTTTTATGAAAGTGAGCTAAACATGTTTGGCATTGAATAGGCACAAAGTCTTTTCTAATTGTTTTTTGGCAAAATTGACATACAAGTTTTTTCAAAGTCATAATACTTAAGATTTATGTTGCACAAATGAGTAATTATATATATATAAAACAAAAAAAAATTGAACTAAATAATTAATAATAAGTAATAAAATAAACAAAAAGTAAAAAAAAATACAAATAAATAAAACACAAATTTTAAATTGATTTTAGATGTATAAAATGAATAGTTATATAAAGATAAGCTAAGGTTAATATAAAGAAAATTATGATGTGTCGTGGTAAGGTTAAATCAAGTACTGTATTAATTTGATTATTAAAATTACTAGTAATTAAGAAGAAAATCTTATCTTACTAATATCGGATAGTTTATTGATAGCTTGTTTCTTATCTTTGAATGAACAGTATACAATACCTTTCATGCTCCAGACATTGCCAAAACCAAATACCTTTCTGGCTTCCTCCACAATCTTTAGTCTTTTTTTGGTTAATGACTCAGTAATTGATAGTTTGGGTCCATTCGATGTTTTCAAGTTCTTCTTATGCGAGTATACCATATTCCTTATTGACCTGTGAACAAATTTAATAATAATTGGTTTTTTGTTGGTTTTAGAAGGAAGAGGGTGACAAATATCAATATCAGAGTCACTAATACTAGTAGGCAAATCTAATTTGGTATTTAATATATTTAGCACATACTTCTCAACATCCATGCTACTTATCCTGTGATCTATATCGTTCCCATGCAATATGAGACAATTAGATCTTCCATATTGCTCTAAGTCATCTAGATATTGTTCCTGTTTCTCCACCATTTCTGCCAACTGTCCAACTTCAACTTTAATAGAATCAATAATAGTTGATAATTTCATAAGTTCTTGATGCTGTTCCATTTTTTCCTTTTCACCTGCAAAACAATTACAAGAAGCAGTATCTTGGTCTTTTTTTAAATAATCTTTTTCATACTTATCCTGTCTTTCCTTGACCTTGTTCAACAGTTCCATTACTTCATCAAGTTTCTGGTTCGCCATTGTTTAAATATTTATCAAAATAATTTACCAATAATAACAAAAACCTTTAACCACTTATAAACAATACTTACGCCGTCATGTACCTTATTCAAATAGAATGATTTAAGAATATTATTTAGCCAAACTGCCGCTTGATAATTAAAATTAGTCGGCAACGTGGTCGAGTGGTTAAAGCGCCGGGCTTGTGATCAACACGGTGTTCAAAACCTGCTCACGCCATTCTGTTTTGTCCTTGGGAAAGACACTTTACGGCACTTTCCCCTGCTTGGCGGTCTTGACAAGCAGTTCTAAATTACAGTCATATCTCTATTATACTACAAGCGGACAGCAATATCTTGGTATCTCCGGAAGCAGGTCAGGGTAATTGCTTACCCTATGTATTAGCGTCTCCGTCGCTTTCCTGCGAGTCAGGAGGATAAATATAGAGATAAAATAAAAAATAAAAATAAAAAAACTATCCTTTGAAGCAAGAATAGGTATCATGAGAATATTTTCTTTGTGAAGTTTAAGAAGGCCGTAAAGCGTAGGTGTAGCTTCTCTTGTTGGTCTTATGAATTGATTAATTGGCTTTACTTTTTATTCTAAAATTAGTTAAGCGTTCCAAATTTTATGCTCCTAAATTAAGTATGTTTCTTAAAAATAAGCACATTAGCATTCTCTAGGACAATTTTCATAAAATAAGCACAAATCTTATAAATAAGTACGATATAGGCTTAGTTTATCAAATTAGTTTATCAAATTTTACAGCTTAAAAAATCCAAATTACGGTACGCTAAAAAGATTTTTTAAATAGGCTACTTAATATAAAAAAGTTTACTAATTGTTAAATTACACTTTTTTTTTCTTTTGTAGACAATTTTTTTGCCAAAAAATGCTTAATTATTTGTTTAATTATCCCTGGTTCTATTGTAGTAATCCTTATGGTTTAATACGTACTACCCAATTAAAAAAGCTTCGATTTGCAGTTATTCGCTACAGCGAAAATAAATAAAGTGGGTAATTTAAAATTTTTTATGACTTTATTTTGTTAGCGATTACAAAAAACAGCAAATTGAAGCTTACATGTATTCACTTAGCTAAACATATACTTTTATTTTCATTGTAAAAAAATTTATTCTATGTCCAAATAAAAATTGGCTGTAAAAATAATGTAAAGTAAGTTCAAAAACATTTTTAACAAAAAATCCCAGTTAAATACCACTCTATTTATATCCTTTCGCTTATTTAAATTTCTTCAGATACTTTATCAAATAGAATGATTACCATTTATTTAAAAGAATAGAATTATTCAAATAGAATAATTAACATTATAAATTTATTTTCTTATGTTTTTATTAATAATGTGTTACTGTAAAAAAAATTTTTT
The DNA here is from genome assembly GCA_963680785.1 of Diplosoma virens. Classification (NCBI taxonomy): domain Eukaryota; kingdom Metazoa; phylum Chordata; class Ascidiacea; order Aplousobranchia; family Didemnidae; genus Diplosoma; species Diplosoma virens. Next base: position 38,258,603 of record OY796883.1, read on the forward strand.
TATCTTCTGCTATTATGCTACAGCACTAGATCAGCTTACTATTATTATTATCAATGATGAAATTAATATTTGTACTTTTGAAAAACCTAATTAATCTGTTGTAAATAATTTTAATAAAACCATGTAAAAAGTATCTTTTGTTTGAATGAGCAATAGCATGAATAACCTCTTTTTAATAATAATTTGAACATTATACAATTAAGAATGCAGGATTAGCTAAGCTGCAACATAGAGACAAATAAAATCCAAGTTTTTTTTATAAATTATTTCCAGTTTGTGGTAATTGTTTGACCACTCCCCAAGTATTACACTTGGATTTTCTTGCTGGTTGGGAGGATAAATTGAGAGGATAATGATAAAAACATTAGATGTTTTTATATGAAACTGTGCCATGTTTACATTACAAGAATTTACAAAACAAAGTTTTTATTATCTATTTCTTGAACAGTGGCTTTGGTATCAATAACAATAAACTTTAGTATTAATGTTTTAATTAAAATATTTTTTTTAATGTCATTTAATCTTTTATGTTTTCAACATTGAGTTTAAAAAATTGATCTTCAATTTTAATTGTAGCTATTATAAATTTTTAGGTTTATTTGTTCCCTTTTTTACAATTTAGAATGATAAAATGCTTCTTTTAATTTATTGATAGAATCTATAGCTAAGTATAAAAAAGTATCATTTTAGTGGCAACCAGTGGCGTACGCAGAAATTTGTAAAGGGGGGAGTTTTGGAAGCGAAAACACGATTGCTCTAAGTTAGGGGTTCCCAAACTGGGGTACATTTAGGCTTCTCAAAAGGTACATTATCAGAGAGAATATTCTTATTTAAGTTAAATTCCGTTTTGGAAGAAATAATGGACTCAAATGTTTAGAATTTTCAAATTCGGTCGATTATAATTACGTCAAACAGGACAATTAAGAGGGAAGACTTTTTTACAGATCACCGTGATTTTGGGTTTGAATGGGGAAAATTTGTGGCTGCTGAAAAGGGAAGAGTTTTCATTTTTTAGAGATCACCTTGATTTTCGGCATGAATAGGAAAAATTTTCTGATTCAAAGTGAAGACTTTTTTTTTTTTATTAGAGGACACCATGATTTGGAACAATATCTACCCGGCTGAGGCCCACAAACTTGAACGATTTCGAAAAGTGACCCGCAAGAGTGAAGAAGTTGGACCACTCTGTTTTAGAGAAACGTCACAACATTTTGGGGGTACATGCAAACCTGCTACAGTGTTCAAAGGGTACCGATCAACTAAAAGTTTGGGAAACCCTGCTCTAAGTGGTCCTGGTAATGGGAAAAAACTTCCAAAATTAGGCCTACATTCAAAAATAAAGTGTTTTGGTTTTAAGACCGTCTTGCAGTAGCATGAATTTTTTTTTACCAAACTGTAAAACCAACGACTGAAAAGGCATGTGCAGGTAATTCAATTATGATAAGAAACTTTCCAAAATAAAAGCAACTTGTGTAAATGATGAGAACAATAGGTGAAAAATCAAACAAACAAAAAAATAACCTCATTACTTAACAAATATTTAAAGTTTTTTTAAAGGCTTATATTCAAACATTGTTTTTTCACTTAATTTGTTAATTACGTCACCAGGGCAAGGCGTGTGGCTCCTATAAATGTTTAGTGATGCAAGTCCATTCATTCGAGTGGTACCACTTGTGTTTCGTAAGCACATTTTTCGTCTGTGTAATGTGGAAAACAATTGTTCACTAGTGCATGTTGTCACTGGAAGAGTTAACAAAATGGTCATCAATGTAAATATATGTGGGGAAAAGCATCGGAACTGCATTCCTTGATGCTGCTCAACGCATTAGTTGGTCTTTTTGCTGCGTTCAACCGAAAAAGCTTCCTGTACCATAATATCAGTTCAGGCACTAGTTCTCCCAAGAATTTTGTTAAATCATTTTCGTAAAATTTTTCCAAAACTTGAATACTTTTAATTTGTTGAGGAGTTGGTCCACTAGTTGGATCAGAAGAAATTAAACACTGAAATTCATCAATAATCGATTTGTGGGCTGTAAATCTTGCTTCGAGAGTGACAATAAAGTTATCAAGAAATAGAATATAAATCCCTACTCTAAAATATTCTTCATCTGTTCAGCAGCAATATTGCATCGATTGGTCTGTCTTGAAGTAAGGCGTGGTGTTTCCAAAATAAAACCTTCGGCTTTGGCCGTTTTTTTGCGCAAAAATATAGAACTAGTGAAATTCATATTCGTTTTTTTCTCTAAGACACTTCAATTCATTTGCAATATCATGTGCAATGTTGACAGCCACAAAAGAGTTTATCTACTTTTTTTGCTTAATTTTGCACAAAACAACACTGTATCCAAAAACGTTTTTTAAAACTAAGAGAGCAACGCAAAATTCACTTTGCATAATTGTCGAAAGCAACTGCAAAGCTCGTAATGAAGTTCCTCTCTGTCTGACCATGCTGAAATTTCTGCTAAAGCTTCTACAATGGTAAATTGTAAATTTGAAAAAGTACTAACACTCTCGTGTCGATCGACCCATCTGATGGCACAAATTTGAACAAGTTTTTGAACTTTTGTTGTTGACGAAATTGTGTTGATGGAGTTGCGTAAAAATGTTTTGACGTTCTGAAGCACTAAAAAATTTGTGAACTGAAGCTATTGTTTCCATGCAGTTTATTTCCATTCCCATACTTAACTTTCAATATTTTACAAGTTTGAAAGTTTTCTTCACAGTGGCAGCTGTACATTAGCTAACTTTAGGCGATAGAAAAAATTGCAAAAAGAAATTGCAAAAAGAAAAAATCGCAATTTAGGCGATAGAAAAAATTGTTGCGCAAGCAATAATTAAGTTTCAATGTGCGGCAAACAATAGAAACCAAAATCTTATTATTGAAGCCTATTTATTACCATGTATATATGGCTGAACACCATTCTTCAAGGGGGGGTTTTGACCCCTGAAACCCCCCCCCCTTGTGTACGCCTATGGTGGCAACAATGATCAACATTGACTTTTTGATCATAGCTGCCACTGAAATGACACTCAACATTGATTTTTTTAGCCACTTTCTTTTTATTTATTTATATACTTACAGAAGAATTTGCATTAAATTTTATCATCTTAGCAAGCAATTTATAGTGATATATAAAAAAACACAAAAACCAAAAACAACAATTTTGCCCTAAACAGCAATATCTCTGAAAGCCAGTTGAAGTAATTATTGGACACTTCTGACTTTCTCTTGTGAATTTCGAGAATAAATAAATGAAATAGTGTTACATTATTTTTCATAACACAGCATTTTTCAACCAGTAAACTGCTGCTGCATAGTTTTGTTAAGTGCATTGTGCACTTAGTTTTTACCGAGCCATTTTAATTTGGTAAGTAAAAATAACTGTTGTATCTTTCAGTTGAAACTGGGCTAAAACTCAGCAAAAACAACTAAAACTGTTTTATTTTGAAATGCATGTTTTATTAAAGTAAAGATATTTTTTGGTTTTAGAAGAATTTTTGTATAATTAAATTAAAATCCTCACTTAATTTTACTTGTTTTTGTTAACAATAAAATGAAGTATCTATATAAAAGTTGAGAAACACTGCCATAAAGTATTTCCTCAAACAAACATTACCATGCCATTTACAGTGATTTTCAATCTATTTTGACGTTGTTGCGACTAAGATTGACACTGTTGCAATCAAGATTGACAGCTAATAAAAAAATTTTTAAAATGAAAATAAAAATTTTTAAATAAAAATTTTTTCCTTTACATTACAGATCAGCCCATTTTTGAAATTTTTAAGCTTATTTTTGATTAGTAATAAAACACTGTTGCAATCAAGATTAACAGCTAATAAAAAAATAAATATAAATACAATAAAAAACTCAAAAAAGTGTTATTACACAATGGGTTGATGATGATTGTCTGCTAACACTTAATCAATTAAGAGCAAAGGTGGCCGACGTGTATAATATCCAGGTTTCAAATTCTTGTATTGAGAGGGTGCTGAGAAACTTTCATTATACAATAAAGAAGGTCGATACGATACCTGATGCATGCAATAGGAGCAGTACGATTGAATAGCACTTTAAATATTCACCCCGTTTTAGAAACCTCGAACAGGAAATTCCTATTGAGAATTTTATATTTGTTGATGAAGTGGGGTTCTCTGTAAGTACTTGGCCCAAAAGAGGAAGAGCAGTTGCCAGGCAAAGAGCAACCACGCCAGTCCCATTCTCCATTCCTACAATCAAGATTGCAAAAGTGTCAATCTTGATTGCAACAGTGTCAATCTTGGTTGCAACAACGTCAAAATAGATCGAAAATCACTGTATTTACAAAACTGGCACAAAGCCAGCAAAAAATTCATGTCAAAGCTTTTTTGTTTGACACTCAAATGAAGATAAGTGTCAGAATGAAGAAAAATTTACTTCATTTCCACATTTTTCTGCTGATGAGTATAAAAAAAAAAATTTGGGATGAGTTTTTTTGCAGGCTATATTAAAATTCTGTACTACAAACCACTTGTTTAAAAACTGGCACAGTTAATTTATTGGTCTTGCAAAGTTATTTATATTAAAATGATTAAAAGTAAACTTTACAATTTACAACACAATGTTGATTAAGTTTGACACACACAACAAGACCAATTGCCAACAACATCACTAATCTGTTGAAGAATCTTTTGCAGGCAACAGAAATTAATCAACAGCAAAGACTTAAGATTGTTTTATTAAAGAGTCAAGGGATAGTTTTTTCACAGTCACCTCTATGAAAACAACAACAAAACATTGATTAGATAAAGAATGGTTGTGGATATTTTGGGCCAATGTCATGATTTTATGTTTTGTTACATTTTCTTTTTTGCAACATTTTGTAAAGTCTTCTTGAATATAATCTGAATATTATGGATTTAAACTAGATTTTAGTTGTTCTATTACAAATGTGAAAAACTTGATTAAAAAATTGCTATTTTGATATGGCAACTGCTACTGCTGCTGAAGGAATGCTTCATTATAATGATCCGGATCATAATGTGATTAAACTTAAATTTGAAGACTCAGAGAAGTTTTGTGAACTTGTCATCAGTCACCTGACTAGGTTTTTGGATTTGCCTGGAGCTGAGCTTGACATTTTAAGAGGTGATAGTTTGTCTATCAATAAAGAAAATGTAAATAAAGTTCATCACACTGGAATAAAATTGTGGAATCCTTTAAGAAAAAAAGATTCAAAGAATGTTGGTTGTTCTCTTTCTGATGATAACTTGAACCAAATTCAGCAACTTACTGATTTCTTAGTAAACAATTTAACTGTTGAAGGTCTTTTTCGAAAACCGGGTAATTCTTCACGGCAAAACCAACTTCAATTAGCTCTCAGCACTGGTGCAAATATAAATTTTGAAAAAAGCCAATTTCATCCTCATGATGCTGCTACTGTTTTGAAAAGTATTTTAGGTCAACTATCTGAACCGTTGTTGCTACCATCACAGCATTTTGATGCACATGTTCAAATTTCAAAAATGAACAAAATAGATCCTGTTACGTCAAAGCTTATTCCTGACAAGGGAAAACGAATTGAATCTTTGCAATTACTTTTACTTCTTTTGCCTACCAATCATAGAAAAGTACTCCGTGCTGTTTTTAATCTTTTATTGCAGACTGCCAAGCATCAGAAAGAAAACAAAATGAATGCTGCCAATTTAGCCACTGTATTTACTCCTCGTCTCATTTGCCAACGTACAGCTAAAGCAGCTGATATTCACAGTAATGTATCTGACCTAAACGATCACATTGCGTTTATGATTAGACATTGTGAAAAAATATTTGTAGCTCCTCCTTATATCAGGCAATCTGCCAATTATCTTTTTCCTGCCTCTAATGTTCCAGCATCACCGAAAATCAGTGCTTCCGTTCTTGTCGCACCGTCCAGTGCTGTTAAAAGAACCGCTAGTGAAAGAAAACGTTATGAAGATTCAACCAAAATTCAAACTGAAAATGCGATATCTGAGTTGTACAATCAAGTGACCAGCCTACCAAGTTCCTCCAAAAAGAAAAAGTTGGTAAAAAATTTTTCAAAACATGAAGAAGTTATAAAATACCATAATAAACCCCGAAAACGTCATAGAACTTTGAGTGGATTCATGAAAAAAAGGACCTCTCACAAGCGCAGTGAATCGCAGTCTGTTTCCTTATCAAAAAGTGAAGAATCTTTACTCGATGGCTCAAACAATGGCAAAAATTCAAACCAACATTCTCAAAAAGAAAAACACGATTTAGTCAAGAAATCTAGTCATGCCAGTCTTACAGATCGAATTATTCGAAGTGTACAAAAAGATTCACCCAAATCTCCGTTGCTTACTGGCATATCAAAGCGACTTCAAAACTTACAATCGAAATCACTCGGTTCTCCGTCTTCTGTAGAAAAATACAGCAAGCCCCGGTCTCCTTCAATAAGTCAAAAAATCACAAATGTATCGGCAATTTAGCTGCAACTTTTATATCTGTTGCTTTTGCAGCGTCGTTTCGTTTTATGAGTGACTTTAACCTAGTGTACACAAATCCGTGTACAGTAAAAAATGATAAATATTTAAAAATGATTTTCTGAAGTGTAAATTTTGATTGTCTTTAACTTAGCGGCATCTATCCATCAATTACACTAGCTTGTTATTTAACTGATACTTTATGTTTGTTTTCCACAATAACTTGTAATAATGCTTCTTAGCTTTTAGTGGACCATACTCATTGATCCGTGGATGTCGATCCACGGGAGTCTGTGACGTATCGGTGACCGTATGGGAGGATTTGGAGCCTGACCTTCGATTACTCAGGCAAATGAAATATATTTTGCGACACTGATTGTTAAATAAAAATGGCGAGAGCTTGTTACTTGCCCCAACATTGCCTGAAAAGAATCAGCAATACTACCGCACCAGCATTGTCAAATTTTCTTGTAGCACTGCCCGTAATTACGTTTTAGATAAATTCGATTTTAACCATACTTTCTTCCAGGTAATCTTGGTTTTTATTATCGCTTCAAATTGATTCTTTTCCTTTTTGTTTGAGATTAAAAAGATAAATACTTGCTGACTCGGTCGTCGCCCGAACCCTGATCGGATCATTCCGTTGTGTCCTTGAGAAAGACAGTTAATGACACTTTCTATTTGGTGGTCCTGGCAAATTTTTGCGCGTTGAATTTTCAGCGCAAAATTCTCCGGCCCAATAAGATGTTGCTTCACTTAACAAGTTATCGCATTCGTAGTTGCTGTTTTATTAATAGTTCGAATTAAATTCGAATGGCTTGGTTGTCCTTTTTTGATTAAGCATTAATAACTATTGCCTCTGGTAAATGTTTAGTGGTTTTTAGTAGCATGTAATGTAGTTTGATTGTAAAACTTTATTTTATTATTACTTCGTTCGAGTGTGATTTGATTGTGCCCGTGTAAGTTTCCTGAAAAAGGTTTTTTTTTAACTTAACCAAATTTAGAAAGTGCAAAGCTTTAACTAATTTTCAAATAAATTAGTAAAAATATTAATACAAATTGAAGTATAGTTTTTTAGCTGCTTGGTTTCGCAGTTGTTTATATCTTATTATTTTATTATTATACGAGTGGACAATTTTTTTTGCTTTTCCGTGAAGGTGATAAAACATAATAGGATTTTTTTTGCACTTTGTAAATTCGGTGATAATGTGTCTTTTTTATTCGTGTGCAACATAACGTTTAATATGCAAAGCAAAGGTTTAGAAGTAGAAAAACTTTGCAGTAGTTTTTTTTCAATATGCTCTTATGCTTGCAAATGGATTATAGCTTTTGTTATAATTATAAGCGGTCTATTTTAGTATTATAAACTATATTATGCTTGCAGGTAGAAGTTTTTTTGGTTGTAGCGTATTTAATTTCTTGGAATTTATGCTTGTTTTATCGTAGCTATCAGTTAAAAAATGGTTGAAAGGTTGGTCATTTTATACATGATTGAAAGTGTGAATAGAATATACTTATTCGTTGCTAAATCCATGATATGTTGTACCTGCTATGTACTTGAAGCAGGGCGTGCAACGTACGGCCCGCCGTAGGCATTTATGTAGCCTCGCTTCGGCGTTGCATAAAATTAGGACTTTCGAGTTTCGCCTGTAAGACACTAAGAAAACTGTTGCTCAAACGTCCTTATTGGCATTTATGAATTCATAATATAACGTTATATTTCATAATTGATGTATAACACAAAATTCAGGAATTTCATTCCTGATGAACTATTGTTTAGTCAACTGAGTTCCCACGTCTTCTGTCAAAACGTACACTGACAAGATTGTCAACAGAGGAGATTTTATATATCTCACAAATGACTTAATGTTCTTTATAAATTGGTCGCAAATGCTTTAGTAATTTTAAAACTTGTTTTCGTGTATCTTTAAATTGCTTGGCTTTAAGCATTACAACAATTGTACGTTACGGCTCATTGCGATAAATAGCTGCACTCCTTGACTTAGAGAAATCGGCGTTTGACCAATCATCATTCGAGTGAATTCAACTGTTAGGAAAGTAGATCTGTATAAACCCGGTTTGTCACGTTTGTTGTTGTGATCCCTTGCTTAGCGGTACGCTTCTGGCGTCACAAATTCATTCAACCGACAAACCGGCGCCAAACGTTAATGCCAAGTATAGACTAAGTTTTATTGTTTTTATAACGTCCCTCTTCCCGTAACATAAAAAAATTACTCGTGAAAAACAATTACGTAAAATATGGTGTTTTGTTGGACCTATACTAAAAAATATTTTGCTTCTTCGTCGATAATTTTCGGTGGCTATCATAAAAAAATCAAATATAAAAAAATCTCGCGCTACCAAACGATATAGGTATATAAAAACGAGTGGATTTAATACGTATGTCTTTTGTGAAAAAAAATCACCGATACCAGGTTATATGAAAGCCGATTTTCTGGTTCCATAAAAGCCGATGAAGCTACACTATATGGCGAGTAATGGTTTTTATATCACGATCAGCCGATATATTTTAGTAGGATCAAAGAAAGAACAGTAAAAACAAAAATAGAAAAATTAGGCGTAGACAATGAGAGCTGCATATTGAGCACCAAATATTTAATGCGACGTGCAAATAACCTTTGCACACCATTTCACAAAATCAATTGATAGATAGATACGTGGGGCATTCAAAAAGTAATGCACCCAACTTCATTATGTACAAACAAATTATAATAGCAACATGTATTATACATCAAAAGAAAGGTACAAGTGTGAGGATTACATTTTTACTTCTCTACATAGTCTCCACCTCTCTCAAGAGCTACAGTCCATCTATGAACGAGGGCATGTATACCAGTGTTGTAGAACTCAGCCGGTTGATGTCTAAGCCAATTCAAGACAGCAGTTTTCACTTCATTGTCATTGCCATATCGGTTGCCCTGGAGTCCTTCTTTCATTGGACCAAAGAGGTGGTAGTCTGACGGTGCCAAATCAGGAGAATATGGCTGATGTGATATCACAGTCCATCCAAATGAAGTGATGGCCTCCATTGTCCTGATGCTTGTGTGAGGACGTGCATTGTCATGCTGGAGGAGCACATTTTTCATGTCCAAATTGGGCCGAACACGTCGAATTTTTGCTTTGAGCTTCCTAAGAGTCTCAATGTATACCTCAGAGTTAATGGTTTCCCCTTTCGGCAAAAAATCCACAAGAATTACACCTTGAAAATCCCAAAAAACCGTGGCCATAATTTTGCCAGCAGAGTTTTGGGCCTTAAACTTTTTGGTCCTTGGTGAAGTTGGGTGACGCCATTCCATTGATCTCCTTTTAGATTCAGGTTCAAAATGATATACCCATGTTTCATCTCTAGTAATGATTCTTTCCAGAAAGGTGGGATCTCCATGGTGGTGTTCCAAAAGCTGAGTGCAGCAGCGAACTCTTTCAGTCTTGTGGTCCTCTGTCAGCTGTCTAGGTACCCAACGGGCACACACTTTTGAATACCCAAGGGACGCCACGATTGAATGGGCACTGCCTATGCTTACATCAAGCTTGGATGCCAGCTCCTCGACAGTAATGCGCCTGTCAGTTCTTATCAACTCATCAGCATAAGTTTTGTTGTCAGGATTGACAGAGGTGGATGGGCGACCACTACGTGGCTTATCGGCTATGTTGATTTTACCCACCTCTTCATGGTCTTCAGTACTTTTTTTAAATCGCTGTACCCATCTTTTTACATTACTATAGTCTATGGTATTATCCTTTTAGACATTTTTAAGCCGGTTATGAATCCTCAGAGGGGTTTCTCCCTCTGCAACAAGGAATTCGATTACAGCTCTTTGTTTCTGACGAGCTTCAAGAGGGGCAGCCATTTAAAAAACTAGTTTAAGCTTTAAAAATATGAAAATAAAAGAAAAACATATAACAATCGCAAAAAGGTGTGTCCTATCATGTTTGTGCCAAATATAAACAAGATTGGTAAAATCCTGTACGAGCAATGCACTTGAGTGCATTGCTTTTTGAACCATTGCGCACAAAATAACACAAATAATTATATCAATAATGTTGAATCTTTGCACGAATACACAGGTTTATTAAAAAAACAATAATAAATATTCACAAAAATTACTTAGCCAAAAAACAACCGTATTGAAAAAGAATGCTTTTAGTTCATTTGCTGTAGTAGCTTGATAACTTTGAACTGGCTGAAGAAGCAAAATAAAGGCGCATATTTAACTAGTAACAATTATGCTTGGAGATGCGCGTGTCCAATAATTGTTAGAGCAGAAGGCGCTGATTACGATTAGAAGCGTTTAAGAAAACACTACGTCATCTATTGCACAATATCACAACAAATAAGTAACAAAATTAGCGTATGATCATATGGTGCATTTAAGAACATGCGTTATCAAGTCGGATGTTCCCCAACACAACAGTCAATAAACAGAATAGCGCGCAATAAAATAACAAAAGAAATACAAGAAATTTACACAAACATTCAAACAAATAGGTGATAATAATGCTAAAGCAAAATTAATATTTCGATACAAGATAATCTTTAATTGATTTTTTGAAGAAAATCCTATGTTTGCTTTTAATGCTGTGATGAATACTTTTACAAAGCTTTACACCTTATAAGAAAGTAAAGCTGGCCAAACGATTTTATAACACAGGTTAGAAAATAGATTGATTTTTCAATTAGACTTCGTTTGTATAATCAATCAATCAATATTTATTTAGTGCAATAAATAAGCGACAATTGAAAAGAAATACATATCAAATAATGATGCACAAGGAGCAGTGGAAATAACCATACGGCCTTCTATGTCCAAAGCCACCTTAATTTTGAAAATAATAATACAATATGTACCGAAATAGTAGAAAAAAAATAAAATACATGTAATATGCAATATAAAAAACAAAGCAAAAAATACAATGAGAGTATTAACAATAACAATATAAGGAAGACGAAAAAAGTAATCACACTATTACTTTAATTTATGAGATAGTAAAACAAACAAAGCCAAAATAAAAATGATATGCAATGAAAACATTAACATTAGCAACGTAAACAAAAAATAATAATACAGTATTTAATAAAGACATTGTAAAACAAAAACACAATATTAGACAAAGACATAGGCCTATGTAAAAGTGCACTTTAAGCAGAGGTCAATCAGTATAGCAAGAAACAAGCAGCAAAGTGGTGTAAATAAATTGATCAGGCAAAATTATATTGAAGATAAGCTTAAACAATATGAGAACAATTCTTTTACAGGTATATAAAATAGCACATCAATTAGGTTTACTGAAGCTACATAGATTATGCAATAGACTATACAATAAATCAAATCATTAAATATAGTTCAAGTTGATATATAGTTTGATAATTAGATAAAATTTTAACTGTTTGAATTTTGGAAAAGAGTACAATTTGATATCATTGGGTAAATTTAGCCAAATGGTTGATCCACTGTATTCCAATAATTTTTTACCGGTTCCAGTTTTTTTTTCTTTGTAAAAAATAATTGTGTTTTGAAAGTCTGATATTATGCTTGTGAATTTGGTTTATTGGTTTTAGATTATGCATGTAGTTAAAGTCAGGAATATTTTTTACTTTAAATATAAATTTCGCCGTTTTAAATACTTACAAAGATCTTTAATTTTGAGAATATTTAAAGAATAAAATAAAGGTGATGAAGGAGTTTGTATTTTAGCAAACATTATTATTCTTATTGCTCGCTTGTGCAATATTTTTAAAGGATCAAGAGTGCTAGTAGATGCAAGTCCCAAGAGGATATGCAGTATTGTAAATATAAGTGGATAAGGTTATAATAAACAGTTTTTAGAGTTGCTAAGTCTACGTAATTTCTAAGTTTTAGTAATGCCCAGCACCCTTTGCAGAGCTTAGAGCATAAGCGCTGAATATGCTCCCACCAAGTTAAACTTTTGTCAAACACAATACCTAAATATTTTACTTGTTTTACTTGCTCAAGTTTGTGATTTCCAATAGTTATAACACACTTGTCAAAATTTTCTTTTTTCTTGGAAATAAGTATTAATTGAGATTTTTTGTAATTAATTGTTAATTTGTTGAATTTCATCCAATTATCAATTTTTTATAATTCTATATTAGTTGTACTGGTTAAAGTATTGATTATTGTATCAGTTGCAGTTAAAACAGTGTCATCAGCAAATAGTTTTGTGTTTAAATTTGATACTGGTGGTAGATCATTTAAGGCCCGTTTCCACTACGAGCGTGGAAAAAAGCATTCTTTGTTTGTTTTATTGCTTTTTCTTTGCGCTCGCTTCAATTTTAATCGCTCGCTTCAATTTTAATCGCTCGCTTCAATCAAAGATCAATAAAAGAAACAAAGAATGCTCTTTTCCACGCTCGTAGTGGAAACGAGCCTTTATATACAGTAAGAATAAGAGTGGTGCGACCGTGGAACCGCCTTGCGCTGGAGATAAATAAATTTTATTCATTTTTTTTTTAATTTAAAAAAACACGAGATAATTTATTATTTTGCATCTTTGCGGGTGAAAATATCGGTTATGTTTAATGAGTTTAATGATTTGTACAACATTCCAACAGGTGTATATATCGAATTATTAGTTATGATTCTTAAAATACGATTTAGTCAAATTTCAACTTTCTGTAGCAACGAATTAGAACCTGTACACCATATTGAATTCAAAAATAGATATTTACTATAATGAAGCAAGCAAGGGATTTCTTTGGAGACGTATCTACGCTGTCAAGAAAACAGTTCCGAGCACCTGGCGAAGAGCTGAAGACATGAATGCAGCGTACGAACCTAAACTTTGCACTACATTTTATAAATTCAACATCATTTCATTTATTGAGAGCGACTTGCAGAAGATGAGTTTGTTACAGTCTAAACAAGCAACTCAAATCACAATATTAAAATTAGCTGAATTTGATTACTTATTGACAAAAAATCTTTCTGTTTAGCTCATAATATTTGAAAAAGACAAATTTTGGAACTTTTATCATTTTTTAATCATCTTTTTTGATCCTTCTGACTCGCAGGAAAAAATCGGACGCGTTATACTTAAGGGTAACTGTAAAGTAATCACCCCTACCTACTTTTGGAGATCCATAGATATAATGGATGCTTGATGAAAATTTTTTTCTTTTGTTATTTACATTTTATTCACGGATTTTATTGGAATTCGCAGTTACAAGCTAAGAACGCCAAAGAAAGGGAAAATGCCGTGAATCGTGTCTTGCCGAAGAACACTAAAAAATGACGAGATAGATTTTACTGTTCTTTGTAACCAGTGAACCATAATTTTAATTGCAATAGAGTTGCTGGCCTAAACATAACAAAAAGGAATAAGTAAATTTGTTTAAATAAACATGAGTTTCTAATATTTGCAATAAGTCTTATTTTCTCAATATAGGTAGTTGCCGTTGAAATCTTCTTCAATAATAAAGTGTAAGCCTAAAAAATGTTTTATGAAATCTCACATTTTGAAGTCATTCCATTAGGTCGTTATTTGTGTGCTTTTTTGTTTTTGTCTTTGTTCTGCTTCAATTTCAATTTGTTTACAATTTTCATTAATGCGTCATTTTAATAAATTTACTGCCGCTGTTCTCAATTCAACTCAGGGAGCATTTTGACTTGATAACCACACGTTGTTTTTATGTTCCCTCCCAGTCGGCAGCGTGGTCCAGTGGTTAAGAGTGCCGGGATTGAGATAAACATGGTGTGGGTTCAAAACTTAATTGCGGCATTCGGTTGTGTCTTTAGAAAAGACACTTTACGGCGCTTTCCCTTGCTTGGTGGTCTTAGCGAGCAATTTTAAATTTCAGTCGTATCTCTATTAAACTTCCAGCAAACTGCAATATCTTGGCATCTCCAGCAGAAGCAGGTCAAGGTAATTGCTTGCATTATGTGTTAGCACCTTCGTCGCTTTTTCTGCAATTCAGGAGAATAAATATAAAGATAAAATAAGAAATAAAATGATTGTAAATTGTTGATTACCAAAAACTGCGATGTAGGTATATTTTTTCTCATTAATGAGTTTTTTTTTCGATTGGCTGATTGGAAATGTTGTTTTATTTTTATTCGCTGAATGTATGTATCTGTGAATTGGCTAAATAAATAAATTCTCTTTTTCTCTCTCTCTCTCAGTTTTCGAAAGTAACTGCTGCTAACTTTTGCAAACAAAATTATTTGCGGCAAGTGTAAAAGCTGATGATCACTCTAATGATTTTAAAACTGTCGACAATTAAATTAAATTTAATACCAAGCAAGCAATCACACTATTTGCCATTTTTAACATAGCCCTACTTAGGAATATAAAAAGTAATGAAATCGAGTGGGCTACCCAATATTGCAATTATTGATTTAAAAACTTTCAAAAATTGCCTAAATGTTTTTATACGGCCTAAACTTGTTTTTCCGGTTTGTAACTTATTAAATGATATCATTTAAGCTAATACTTTATATGATTTGACCATGTATCTTAAATTCTAAACTTTCAATCATCTTTACAAAGAAATTTGCTATTACGTAGCAGCTATATTCAGGGTTTAAACTGACCAAAAAAAGTGAGGCTAAAAAAATAAAACAAACCTAAAATATCAATGGTTTTACTTTTTTGCGTAGTGAAGACCTTTTTTGGTTTTTACTTGATTATTGAATAATATATGCTTCCAATTAAAGACTAAAAAAGGCCTTATTTTATACCAGCGTGGTCCAACTACGGGCTCGCGGGCCGCATGATCGATTCCAGTTAAAGACCTTTTTTTTTTTTTTTTAGAGAACACCCTGATTTTGGGACCAAAATAGGAATTTCAGAAATCGATTCCAGTTGAAAACCTTTTTTTTTTTTTAGAGAACACCCTGATTTTGAGACGAAAATAAGCGTTTTTAGCCGGTTGAGGCGCGCAAACTCAAATAATTTTGAAAAGTGGCCCACAAGAGTGGAGAAGTTGGACCACCCTGACCTAGATTTTATCTTTGCGGCCCGCGAAGCTTTTTCAAACCTTAATGCGGCCTATAACGGTAAACGGCGCTGAAGTAGCCGATTACCGCAAAGTGAAGTGTCGATCAACGCGCTTCCGGCTTCGTAACAATTAAAAGGAAATATTAATCAAGGAAAATAATTTAATATAAAATAAGTTATAACTGAAACGTTGAAACTTGGAAATAAAAGCGAAAACGAAAGCGGAAACGGTAATCTGTAAATAAATAAAAACAAACTAAAAATTAAACACAAAAAGAAAACGCATAGGTGTCTTACCGAGCAGTTCACTTCGGTGCTGACTCACGGGGAAAACGGGAATATCTTAACTTCACGCTAAGTCTACTCAGACTTTAACCAGCTGCCCACAAACACTGCAGCTGGTCGCCTCACAAATTGAGAAGTGTGAACCAACGCAATAAAGCCAGCTCAAAAATCAACGCGCTGCAGACACAACTATGGTTCAAGGTGAGATTAATTAAAAATAAAGCGTAAAACAAAAAAAGGCGCTGGCAGCGAGTGCTCGCGCAAATAATGATTAGAAACTCAAGAGAAATAAAATAAAACACGTGCGTTAGTAATTTTCTACACGGCCCTTCATGCTCTTAGCCTTGGACCACACTGTTTTATACATTTTATCATTCATTATATCCTCTTGACTCGCAGGAAAGCGACAAAGGCGCTAAACATAATGCAAGCAACTACTCTCATCTGATTCCAGAGATGCCAAAATATTCTTGTCCCGTTAAAATTTTATTTATTTATTTTTATTTTATTGAGATGTGACTGAAATTCAGAAATGCTTGCCAAAATTGTCAAGCAAAAAAAAGTGCCGCAAAGTGTCTTTTCTAAGGACACAAAAGAATGGCACGAGTAAGTTTTGAACTAAAACCACGTCCACCACAATCACTGCGCTCTCAACTACTCGACCACGCTGCCGACAAATTTTGTAAAAAACAAAGCCAAAATTTGTAAAAAAACAAGCACAAAAAGGTACACAAAATTTTTCATTAAAAAATAAGCACAAAATGGTAGGCCTAACCCTGGTTACAAACGCAGATTTTGGAGTTTTTCACTGGAGACATAAATTTTATATCAATCGAGCTAAAAGACGAAACAACAAAATAAAAAAAGGACCATGTTATTTTATCCATTATTTGATAAGCCTATGATAGTCCGCAAATGTTCCTATTGAGTTTAAATACTGCAAAGAGAATTTTTGCCTTCACATTGGACTATTCATGTCAAAGCAATAGTAAATACTGTGAAAACACTGGAAAAACAGCAACGAAGAAAATTTGAAACAAAAATTATTACAGTAAAATACGTCCTTTTCTTTCTTTTCTTTTCTTTTTTTTTTTTGTGCACGTTTACTTTGTCCACATGCATAGTGGAGTTACAAGCAAAGCCAGAGAATTGAGGTGTGTCCATGCTTTTTATTACCGTTATTTTCCTGACTTTCAAAAAAAAGTCGAAGGCGTTATTTACTTAGGAAAACAGTCAAACGATTTCCTTAACATGCTATTCGAGATGTCAAAATATTGCTGTTCGGTTGAAATTTGTTGATTTGTTACTAACTTTTGAACTACTTGCTTAGACCTCCACGAAAAGGAAAATGTCATAAAGTGTCGTTTCTAAGGCAATAACAGAGAGACGCGATTGGGCTTTGAATAACCGCAATTGTATGGCTAAATACATTGTTCGTCATTAATACGGCGCTCCTACCCATTCGGCCACGCTGCCAACACGTAAAACTTAAGTAGCCTACGTTTTGAGTCGTTTAAGGAAATTAAACGCTTAGTGGCACAATAGCTGAAAATTTTTTCGATTTCAGTCATGCAATGTTCGGATTATGTACGTCAATGAAAGATTGCCAAACCTCAATTAACATTTTGGGAAGTCATACAAGGCATATACAAAATCTCACGTCAACTATGCAAAGCCTGCGGGCAGCTGCTGCAGACTTTTAAGATATTTTTTTGAAGTTGAAAATTTAATGCAAGATAGAAGGAAGCCAGTTAAATATGCTTCGGTGTTGTAGATCCCAGCAAAGCATAGGAAATATTTAAATAATAATCCTGACGAATGTTATCGCAGTAATGGTTTTATTCAGTTTTTGGGTGGTCTAGCTCCTATTGGCTCAATCGCTGTATGAATGGTTTGGCTTTGAAATGTTACTCCTACCATAGTGTTTTAATACGGGATACCACATTATTAACTTGAAGAATTAATCAACCGCATTTTTGAAGCTGCTTTATTTTATTTGTTGTCGGCAGCATGGTTGAGTGATTTGTAGCGGTTACTGGTTTATATAACTCTAGCTACATATAAATTCCACAAAACTTTTATAAATCTTCTTTTTATTCATAAAACAACAATCCTTTTTAAACTCAATTATTCTTAAAACCAACTCTGATTCAAACTTTTTGACATGTGCTATTTCGCTGAATAAAGACTCTCTCGTTTCTCATCAAAAAGAAAAAAATGAATAAACGAATAAAAAAATACAATTATGTCAAGCGTGAAAATGTGGTAATCGCCACAGATTAAGAGCGCCGTGATTATGATCGACATGGTTTTGAATCAAAATCTATTTGCGCTATTTTGTTGTTTCCTTGGGTAAGACACTTTACGGCGTTTTCCTGCTTGATGGTCGTGGCAAGCAGTTCTAAATTTTAGTCACATCCTTATAAAAACTAAAAAAAACAAATATTTTATCGGACAGCAATATCTTGGCATCCCCGGAAACATTTTGGTATATTTGCTTGCCTTATGTATTGGTGCCTCCGTCGCTTTCCTGCTAGTTAGGAGGGCAGCCTAAATAGGCCTATAGAGATTACAAGATTTTAAGAGTTTTATGATTGCTCTTAAAATCGATGCGTTTGCGTTTCAGCAACAAGAAGATAAGATGGATCAACAATGGGTGAAAAAAATCTTGTTTGTAAAGTGTTCACTGCAGCAAAATTAAAATCAATTTTTTTTACAATATGAACAATGCGCTTCCCATATTTGGTATTTTACCTGTTATAAAACCGATGAAGTGGAGATAATCTGTCCGATATTTTCCGACAAGTCAAGAAGATACAGTGCCTAACACAAGTTTAGGACCACATCTAAAAAAGCACTTTTTTATTGATTACCTACATCATATTTAGGCTACAAGATATATATATTTTTTTTTTGGGCCCAGATAGTAAGTGCTTTCTCGCAGCCTGGGCCATGAGTAAGTTTGTTCATTGCGGTTTAAATGACAGACCGAAACCGAACCTACCAAAACAGAAGGGTATCTACCCATTCCGATGTTCAGTGTGGGTCTGCTAGTCGGCAAACGTCCTTTTTAGGACGGGGCAATGCCTCTATAAAACTGCCCTTTTCAGGGCACATTGCCAACAAGTTCCGAAGACCCACAATTCTTCAGCTGAACATCGAAGGCCTCACTGCAAGCAAGATGAACGTTCTTCATCCCCTCGCTATGCAGTCTGAGGCACTCGTTATCCTACTGCAGGAGACCCACTGCACTGATGCAGAGAAGTTGGTACTACCAAACTACCAACTAGCTGGGTCTTCTTTAAGCAGGAAGCATGGCCTTGCCACGTTTGTCCACGAGCGACTGAGATACACGCTTTTGGACCAAACTCCACCGACATCGGAGATCGAGTGGCTGTGTGTGGACGTTGATGGCTATAAAATAGTCAATGTCTACAAGCCACCGCCAACGCGATTGCGAACCCTGGATCTCCCAGTGTTTCCTCATCCCTATCTTTACTCTGGCAATTTTAACTGTCGTCATGCTGACTGGGGTTACGACGACACCAGTCCGGACGGTGAGTGATTGGCTGGCTGGGCAAATATTAATTTTCTTGCCCTCTTATATAATGCCAAGGACGCTGCCAGTTTTTATTCCGGCCGCTGGAACACTGGCACCAATCCAGATCTAGCTTTCGCCAGCGTAGGTCCAAACAGTCGCTTACCGGATAGACGTGTCCTTGACAAGTTTTTCAGGTCACAACATCGACCTTCGCTTATTACACTACCAAGGTTTGCCATGGCAGTGCCAAGCATGCCTGTTAAGCGATGGAACTTCCGCAAGGCCAAATGGAGTCACTACATTGCTTGACAAATAAATTCTCAAAGACTTTGTTGTCTCCTGATTCACTTGATGTGGATGCGGCTTACCAGGACTTCTGTAACATCATTAAGAAAGCAGCCAAAAAGACTATCCCACGCGGGTATTGAAATAACTATATTCTGTGTTGGGATGCAGAGTGTGAATCCCTCTATAAAACCTTTCTGCAGTCTCCTCAGGGAGACGACTCAGGCTTGGCTGCTACAGCTCTGCTTTCCAAGCTTGACAGAAAGCGAAGGGATCGATGGTCCGAAGCAGTTCGGAGTATTGACTTCTCAAACTCTAGTCGAAAAGCGTGGAGTGTTTTGAAGAACCTTACTGGTAGGTCACGACACTCTCCTCGTCACTGACCCTTTTCAACCAATGCTATTGCATCTCAGCTGGTTAGAAATGGGAAATACGAGGCTGTTGATTGCAAGTCATCTCGACTTGTCTCTCAAGAAGTGTCTGATCTTTGGAGGACCACAACACCAAACGCAGTAAATATCTCTGACAATTTTTCACAGAGAAAATAAAGGATAAATAAAGGTAGTAGAAGAATAAACCCTTGGCCCCAGTCCTGCTTGTGTCTGACCTGGAGTGGATGCCCTTTAAACGATGACGACAACGAATATTTTTTGGTTGAAATCACAAATAACATTTTTACTTATTACATCATTTACTAATTTTTTTTCTGAAATCACAAATAACATTTTTACTTACTTTTTGTTGCTTATAGAGACAAGTTTGTGTTTTTTATGTGTTTAGTTTTAAGTACAATAATGGGCAAAAAACTATCTCTTAGTCAAGTTCAACGTGCTGATATTGTAACGTTGCACAAAGAAGGCTATTCAGAACGCAAAATTAGTGCAAAATTTGATGTCAGCAAAACAGCAGTCCACAGAGCAATAATCTATTGGAGACTTAGGAGGAATTACAGTGAAATAAAAAAAAGTGGGAGACCAAAGAAAACCACTGTGAGAAACGACCGCTTAATGAAGAGAATGGTTGTTCAATCACTAACCTGTTCAATAAAAAAGTACAGTCTGCCTTGTTAATAAAAGGCGTCAAAATAAGTGATATGACTGTTTCTCGTCGATTGAGATTCGATTTTGGTTTAAAATCGCAAAAACCTGCAAAGAAACATTTATTAACTAAAAAAATGAAAGCAAAACGTTTAGAATTTGCTAAATCACATCAACATTGGACCACTGAACATTGGAGTAAGGTGTTGTTTAGCGATGAATCAACCATTCAGCTGTTTGCCACCAGGAAAAAGATAGTCTACGACAAAAAAATACACGGTTTCAACCATAAAGTACCCCCTAACTCAAATGATTTGGGGGGCCATGTCACGCAATGGAACAGCTGGTTTGAACTTTTTGCCTTCTGGCAAGACCATGAATGGCCAAAAATACCCGGAATTGTTGAATAATAAGCTAATAATACATATTCACATTTGTAATATCTTTATGCATGACGGCCCCCATGCCACCGGTCGAAAATTGTGTCGGCGTTTTTGAAAAGCCAGAAAGTGAACGTTTTGCAATGACCTGGGAACAGTCCCGATTGAAATTCTATAGAGAATTTACGGAAAATTCTTAAAGATAAAGTTGCAAAAGAACAACCATCATCTGCGAAACAACTTATGGAAGTGATAAAAAAGAAGTGGGTCACTAATATAAGTGCTGATTATTGTCAAACATTAATAGTCTACAAAGCATGCCACAACGGTTAGAGGCTGTGATTAAGAATAAAGGAGGAATTACCAAATATTGATTGCTAACCTTAATTGTTTGTGATTAAAATGTTTGCGAAACAAATTTTTTTGTATTGTTTTTTAAAATTACAAGGTGGTAGCAAAAACACACTCATCATGTAGCCTACTTCAATGCGTAAAAAAATATAAAATTGCTTTTTTAAACAGTGGTCCTAAACTTTTGTAAGGCACTGTAAATAAAAATAATAATGATAAAGTAGGCTACCTATTCACTTAAAAAACTTCATTAATTTTTTTAACAAAAGAAGCATGTTCGTATTATGATTTTACATCCCAGTTAGTAGCCTACCACATTCTTTTGTATAGTATTTTGTTTTAGCCTATTTTTTGTGTTAGATATAATACCCAAATAATTCCATTCGCAAATGCTCAAAATTAATTGATTCAATCAAAATCTAGAATCCTAAGTTATTGAAATGAAAAAAATTATTATAGCCTAATATTTTTAATTAATCAATCAATGAATCGTTTATTTTGTTAAGCAGTGAGAAAGAAAGAATAAATTACAAAGACGAAATTTACAATAAATACACACTCTGTTACAATTTTTTTGAAGAAACATTTAAATTTTACCACCACAACTATTTATGCTCTTGATTTGCTGAAAAAATTAACTTGACATTTCACATTTATATAATAATTTAATTTAATTTTTTTTTAATGTTGATTTATTTTTGAAGCTTTATTTAGCAAATTTGCGTCGAAGCAATACAAGATCTTGAAAGCATTATGGCGTGAAGTAAAAGATTTTTCTTCCCAAAGCTTTTCATCTGACACTCTTTAGGCTAAATCGTCAGAATAAAGCAGAAATGAAACCGAACTGGATTAGAAGAGGAAAGCGGAGTTCTCATTAGCTGAAAAAAAGAAGTTAGCCAATGAGAGAAAGGATTAAGAAATTTCTACTCATTGAAAATTTTTTATTTCTTTCTCTCATTGGCTAACTTCTTTTTTTCAGCTAATGAGAACTCCGCTTTCCTCTTCTAATCTACTTCGGTTTCATTTCTGCTTATTCTGACGATTTCCCTGTGAAGAATGTCAGATTTATTATTTTTTTATTTATTTTATCTCAATATTTTAAAAATAAATTATTTTAAATAATTATTTAAAAAAAATAAAATTGCTTCTCAACCCATAAATGCTTTGAAAAGACGTTTAGTGGTACAGAATTTGAAGATGGCGTGAAGTAAAAGATTTTTCTTCCCAAAGCTTTTTATCTGTCGGCAGCGTGGTCGAGTGGTTAAAGCGCCGGGCTCGTGACCAACACGGTCTCGATTCAAAACCCACTCGCGCCATTTGGTTGTGTCCTTGGGAAAGACATTTTACGGCACTTTTCCCTGCTTGGTGGTCCTAGCAAGCAGTTTTAAATTACAGTCTTATCTCTAATAAATTACAAGCGGACAGCAATATCTTGGTATCTCCGGAAGCAGGTCGGGGTAATTGCCTACCCTATGTATTAGCGCCTCCATCGCTTTCCTGCGAGTCAGGAGGATAAATATAGAGATAAAATAAATAAAACAAAATAAAAATATATACGGTATATATATTTATCCTCCTGACTCGCAGGAAAGCAACGGAGGCGTTAATACATAGGATAGGCAATCACCCCGACTTGCTTCAGGAGATGCCAAGATATTCCTGTCCACTTGTAATTTAATAGAGGTATGACTGAAATTTAGAACTGCTTTCCTGGACTACCAAGCAGGGAAAAGTGCCGTAAAGTGTCTTTATCCCAAGGACACAACAGAATGGCGCAAGTAGGTTTTGAACCGAGACCGTGTTGATTATAAGCACGGCGCTTTAACCACTCGACCACGCTGCCGACAGACGAAAAGCTTTGGGAAGAAATATCTTTTTCTTAACGCCATTTTCAAATCCTGTAGACCACCAAACGTCTATTCAAAAAATTATAGGTTGAGAAGCAATTTTATTCTTTTAAACGTAGGTTACTATATTTTTGGAGGGGCAAACCGGGACGCATGTTAACAAGAAAAAATTCGTTTCCAAAAACTAGTGTTCACCAAAAGTAAAAGTCTTTACTTTGAATCAGTCTCCAATTTCACGATTTTTGTACGCAAAAAAAGTTGTTTTTTAAAAAAGGTCTTCACCTTGGATCAGTCACGGATTTCAAGATTTTTTTCTGTGAAGTCTAATAATCTCGGAAAGAAAACAAGAAAAGGCATCTGCACATGGCGTCGGTCTTCAATTTCTGACGGGAATTCTGCCAAATTGGGCCGGACAAAGCCCTAAAAATCAGGACAGTCCCGACAAAATCAGAACTTATGATAAACTTGTTTTAGGCCAACACCAACAAGCCAAGTACCAGAAAATAGCGTTTTAATGAGTATTAATGATGTAAAATAATTGAGTCTCAAGTCACCATAAGTGATTTTTTGGTGAAACTAACTCGGAATCCCCCCACAGCATCACAATGCTATAAAAAAAAACAAGCGGAAAAAGATCTCTTTAAAAAGCAATACTAAACACAGGGAGATCCAAGTTAGTTTCACGAACAAAAATCGCTTATGGTGACTTCCTGAGGAGACATGGATAGTTTCAGAATGTTTGAGATTATAATAAGTAATTAAACATGTATTATTATAATTACTGGTAAAACTAATATTTATGACTTGATATTTTGAAAAGTAACTGTTTTTGAAGGAAATAGCAACAATATGCATGCTGTTGTGCTATTGCACTAGATCAGCTTATTATTATTATTATTATTATTATATAACTTTATTTTAAAGCATTGGATTTTTAGTAATTTCTGCAATATATAACTGGAGTGTTATTTTTTATATATATTACCGATATTAAAAATAACACACAACAAAACAAATTTTTTATTGATGAATGTCATCATTCAGCATAGTCGTAGCAATTTCATATGGAATACAATGTTTTCTATAGCCAAATATGTGCCTAAAATAAGAATTTAGTTTCAATATAATATTGACCAATTTTTATTCAACTAACTGATTAGTGGCAAAGTTTTTGAACTGATCAAAAAATAAATGTGCATAAATTAAATAATATAATACTAATTAAAGCACCATAAAAAGTTTTAACTAAACTGCTGCATTTTTCTTCAGGACCTTTTTTGCTATTTTAAAAATTAATTTTTTTAAATAAAGATAAAATAATCATCACCAAGCTTCAAGGTTAGTTGAAAAACATTTAATTCTTCAAAATTTGGATTTTTAAAAAAAATAAGCACATCAGGTTTTTTATCAGACAGGATATTAAAAAACTATATTCAAATTGTAAAATATAGTTTTTTCAAATTACAAGTGTTGGCTATGTGGTCAAGTGGTTAAAAATACCATGATTGTAATTGGCATGATCTTGGTTTAAAACCTACTAATGCCATTCTGTTGTGTATTTGGGAAAGACATTTTGGTGCTTTCCTTGCTTGGTGGTCTTGGCAAGCAGTTCTAAATTTCAGTCATATTTCTACAAAACTAAAAAAGAAAATGTAAATTTGAACTTGACTGCAATATTTTGGAATCTCTAGAAACAGGTCAGGGTAATTGCTTACCTTATGTATAGTGCCTCTGACACTTTTCTACAAGTCAGAATGATGAATATCAAGATGAAATAAAATAAAATGAGTGTAAAAAAATTTAAATTCAGTTTTTAGAATCACTCCTTTACCATTCCATTGATTAATGACTTTTTTAACTTATAAAAGTTTTGATATAATAGGTAGCAGCAGTTTACAGACTCTTTTAGTGATTAACTTCTGCTTGTGTAAATGTTGAGCATGAAGATCAATCATTCTAATTTAGTCTTGATCATGCTTGCTTTGACTAAAGATATCAGACTTAACAGTTAAAAAAATTTTTCCTTCAAGATTCACTGATATTTCAGCTTCCTTGTACCATTACTGCTCTCATTTCTGGTTCAAACATGCTTTTCTTTCTAAGTGGCCACCAAATCACTTTCCTTGGAATGTGGTTGAAAGCTTTTTCTAGATCAATAAAGACGTAATAAATTCCTTTTCAACTTTTAAATATTTCTCTATCATTTGTCTCCAGGCAAATATGGCATCCACTGTTTCTTTTCTTGGCATGAAGCCCATTTGAATCTCTGTGATCTCTACTTCCAAATTTGCTTCTCAAAGACTGTTTCTTGAGGAGTGAATTCAAAAGAAAGACTCATTCCTTCACATCTTTCTTTTTGTATAGTCATATCAACAGACTCTTTCCTTAGCTTTTGACCATTTTTTCCCCATTCATCATGTCATAACCAACCTTTGCCAAAATTTTCTCAACATTAGACAATTGAATTGCTTCATTTAGCTTTGCCTGTTTTTATTCTTGTCATTGCCCTCTTCATCTTTGTGACTAATTTCTTTCACTGGTCTTATGTTTAGCTTCAATCCCAATGCATTATCACACATTTTTTTTTGTTTCTTTTCACAATATTTTTTTCATATCTTTAACTTGTACACTAACTGCATCTTTAACTGTCCATCTTGAGTTCTCATACAAGGACTTCCAACAGCATCCATTTTACAAATTTCCTTTGTTTTTGCCATATGATAAATGACTCATCCTTTCTGAATTTTTCAGTCATTTTTACCTTTTCTTCATGCATTGTTTTTGCAATCACCCTTTTAGGCTTATTTTTACATTCTACATACATGGGTCCTGCCTCTTCATTTATCTCACTTCTCCACTTTTTGTATTTCTCTTTCTTTTTACTGCATCATTGTTTCCCACCAAGTTTCTTTTCAACCATTACTCTTGGGTACTCCACATACATCTTACAATCTTCACCACTTTGGTATTTATCTCATTGCATTCCAACTTTTCAGTTGGTAGATTTTTGCCTTATCCCTCATTGTTTTTTAAATGTTTGTCTTTTAATCTTGATTTCTTGATTCTGCTTACTTTCACCTTTTGCCAATAGCAACCTTTTTTAAACAAAACATCCATTACTATTAAGTGGTATTCTATCATTGTCTCTTATATTATTGCCATTACATTTTTCACTTTTTATCTTTTCTGACCAATATATAAATGATCATCGCCCTGTATCTACCAGATTTATATGTCACCAACTTGTTTATGCCTTTATTGAACCTAGTGTTGGCAATTTATAGTCCAAAGCTATCTAAGAACTCCAATGCTCTTTCACCATTAACATTTCTGTGACCCAAGCCAAACCTTCTATGCACACTTTTAAATCCATCTTCATCTTTGCCTATGTAACCATTAAAATCACCCAAAATCACACATTTTTTTTTGTTTTCAGCATTTCCATACTCAAATCACTGTAAAATGTATCCTTTTCTTCAGTATCACAACCACATTGTGGAGCATACAGAGAGTAATTGTCTGATTTTCAATTGCCATTTCAACCACTATCACTCTTGCATGAACATGCTTGACTTCAATCACATCTTTCACCAAACCTGAACTAATCATCGTTTCAACCCCGCCTTGCTCCATGGAATTACCATTCCAGAACAGTTTACAACTTTCTTCATCTGCTTTCATTGTCTTGTGCCTTGGTTTTTATGGTTACGTAACTGTTTGTCAGCAAGCCAATTTGGCAGGAAATTAAATAATTTCAATTTAACTCAATGACTAGCTTTGAAGCAACAACAAATAATTTTTGTTATGTCATCAAAGTGATATTATACTACGATTTCTTTTTAAGCAAAACTTATAATCACCATTATTGCATATTTAAAAGCAAACTGTGATACCAAAACTCATCCATTATTCAGCTGATAAGAGTAAAAATTTGCATTTAAAAATTGTCAAATATGTTAAACTTAGGTATGTTCCGAGCCAAATATTAATCTATTGGAATTTAAAATGGCCTAATTTCGAATGTTCAAATTAAAAGAAGGTATTACTTTAATAGTTAAATTTTTGAACCAAGGTCATTTAACATAGCATTTTTGTTCAATTTTTTACGAAAAAGTACAACAATGTGCAACAAAGATGAAGAATGTAAAGTTTTGTGAGTGTATGAAATTTATAACATCATAATAAACATTGTGCCATATATAAACATTTTTCAACAAATCTATTCTGGTGGGCACGCATGACGCTTCGAAAAAGTAGTCAATGACAGTTAAGTCAGAGCAGTTATTAGGTTGAGAAATATGTTCATAGCATTTTTATCAAAGATTTTTATTTCAACAAAAATGAAAAGTTATGGCTATAAATTAAAAAATTATGTATTCTCCATTGCTGTTTACAGCCTCCTCCCACCTCTTGACCAATTTGTTAATGTTGTTCCACCAAAACCCCCGGGTCTGGTATCAAAGAATTTGTTGAGCCAGTTTTTAAGGTCCTCTTCATTGTCGAAGGTAATGCCCCTCATATGGTTTGACAAAGAGCGGAAAAGATAGTAATCTGTGGTTGCAAGGTTTGGAGAATACGGTGGATCCTGAAGGACCTCCCATATGAGCTTTTGGAGTGCAGCTTTGACGATTTGTGCAACATGAGGCCTGGTGTTGTGAAGAAGTATGGTTCGCCCTTGTCACTGGGGTCTTTTCAGTTGAATAGCCTCATTCATGCAATATAGCTGGGCTATGTAAAGCTCCTTGTTGACCGTGGCATTCTTTTTGAGCATTTTCTAGTGCACCATGCCCTTCTAGTCCAACCAAACACAGATCATGGTCTTCCTTGGATGGAGGTCAGGCTTAACTCTTGGCTTTGGCATATTTCCAGGAGCCATCCATTCCTTTCTTTGCTTCATATTTATATATAGGCACCATTTCTCATCTCCTGTGATGATTCAGTACTAAAAGCGCTGTTTGTGACCATGTGTTACTCAATGGCAGGCAGGATGTTGAGAAGCAATTTAAAGGCGATTTTCTTTGTTGTTTTTGCTAAGTTCATGAGGCACCCAGACTCCCAATTTTTCAGCAAATCCATTGAATAAAGATGATTGAGAATCGTTTTTTGATTGCAGTTTATTTTTTTGGCCAATTCATGACTTGTTTTGGCGACTTTTGTCCTTCAAAAGTGCTTTGAGATGTTCATCAAATTCAGAAGGTCTTCTGCTGCAGGGCATGTTGTCAATGTCAAAATTGCCATTTTTGAACTTTGCTAACCATTTTTTTGCTGTAGATTCACCTATGACACCTTCCCTGTATACCATGCAAATGTTCCAGGCTGCTTCAGCAGCTTTTTTGGCCTCAATGAAAAGCAAAGAATAGCCGGTGTCGAAAATGTTGCTTTTACTCATTGGATATTCCATATATAAGCCTCACAAATAGTAAAATCTCAATATACTTAAAAATACGATCACCACAGTTTTTTACAGTAGAAAGAGCTCTATCAAATGAATATATACATTTTGCCAAGTAGTAAAAAATCATTGTAAAATAAAAGAAAATATAAAAATGCTATGAACATATTTCTCAACCCAATAATTTCTAGGCAGATGTGCAGAGGAGTGTTATAGTCAGAATCTTATGTTTCATTTTTTTCAATATTTTTTGGAATCTTTAAAAGCGAGTCTGTAGACTGTACTAGGTTAAAATTTGTGACCTGACAGTTCATCGAACTGCAGTTTATCAAAACTTTATTATGACAGTATATAACATCATAGCTTATCATAGATCTTCTTTGATGTTAATGGATATACAGGGTGTCCATAAATTACTACTGCAACCTAAAAAATTTGCCATAAATTCATTTTGTACGTTATTTTAGCGCAGTTTGCACAAAAGGAAAGACAAATACTACCAAGTTTTTTATGGCCTTTTTGCTGATTTATTTAATTATTTACCATGTATACTTATGCATAGTGCAAAATAAGGGGTGCGACCTATTCATTTGACATAAATGTAAGAACATCAGTACTCTTGTCTAAGGATGTCCATCAAATTGATCCCAATCAAATTCAGTTTACAAAAGATCCAATTCTGTCTCGCCAATCAGACTGATATTATTATTAGTTTGCATACTTTGCACTGCCCCAAACAAAAAAGCTTGTCTTTCTCCAAACTTTTGCACTCCAGTGCAGTGTGTGTGTGTGTGTGTGTGTGTGTGTGTGTGTGTGTGCAATTGGCACGTCTCATGCCATTGCAGCAACCCAACAGCAATCTAGCAACATGATATTTGTAAGTAAAGTTTTAAAAAAAAGGTGAATATTTGATAATTTTGTGTTAGATTGGGTTGTGTAACTTACCAGATATCATGCAACCCATGCATGAGTCAAACCCAAATACCCAGTTTGACAATCACAAACTGGAGGTGCAACCTATGTGCAAATATATACAGTATTTATTTTTTGTCTTTGCAGGTTCTTGAATTTGTTAAAATGAGCACTCCCCTGAAAAAAGCCCAGATGCTTGATTTATAGAGATAAAATCAGACAGTTAGTTTGGAAGTTTCTCTGAACTTGGGAATCTGGTTTTGTGTTTATAAACCAATACTGGCACTGGACCTTTTCCTGGAGAGTACTCAAGTTCAAGAATCTGCAAAAAGACAAAAAATAAGTAAATAAATAAATACAGTAAAAAGGCAAAAAAAGCATACTTAGAAAAAAACTCAGTGTTTGGCCTTCCTTTTGCACAAACTGTTCTAAAATAATGTCAAAATTAATTTTTGAAGTTTTTGTGATAATTTAAGGACATCCTGTAACTTAAATTAAAAAAGATTGTTCAATCAAAGAAAGTTGCACAGTTAAATCATCTGTTGTTCATTGAACTGTCATTTCGAGGGATTATGATTTGACAAACTAAGGCTCGGTTAAATGTTGTTTGATGATGAAAGAATAAAAACCTACACACATTTCCAAACTATGTTTAAATTATTATTAAGTTAATGGTAGATTTAATTCTATTGATCTTGCATTTTTTCTAAAGACAAAACAAGAAAGGTGGGAGTTGAACTGAGACCACATTAATTGTTTTCAATATCAAAACAATGCTGTCATATGTCAAATTGCAATACATAAATTTATTAGAAAATCAGTCAAAGCTCAATGGGCCAAATATTTGGTGTAGAAATTAAAAACTAAAGCTAACTAACTGAATGAAAAATTGGTTTTGACCTATAAAAATCATCATCAGTTTCTGTAAAAAATGTAAAAAAGTTATTAACCAAAGATTGTCATGTGTCATTAACAGAAATGCAAATTGATTTGTGTTTTTCAGGATATCTTCCATTAGTATTTTGCATAAATAATAAGAATGAGTTTTGATTGGCAATTGTATGGAAAGAAGCCAAAAACTGTATTTGAATATATAGGTTGGCTTTATTATACATACTGTATTGTTACTGGTTTATATATGCTGGATTCATGGGAAAGAACAATATTCAGTAAATAATATTTGTTTAGTTTTTTGAAAATTTTAAATCAGGTGTTTTTGTATAAAATTTATTTGTGATAATGCAATCATGTTTATTTAGTAAAGTTTATTGCTAACTTGATAATGTATTGATGAAAGCAGTTATAATAAACCGAATCAAGATTGACTTATTTTTGCTAAAAATACTTATAGAAGTCATTACTTTTGACATTATAGGTTAATTTAGAGTTCAAAAATGGAAAAAATTATAATTTAATTAAATTTGATTCTCTAGTTTATTTATAAACAAAATGTTTGGTGTTTAACAGGTCACCTACTTAAGTTAGATTACTTAGATAGGTATTACTAAAATTTACATTTTACTTGAAACTTTTTTTTTATCTTTATGTATTTTTATTGAGTGCTTTTTAAACTCAACAAGAATTGTAAGCCCCTTTATTGATGCTTTCAAATTAAATAAGATGGTGCAACACATTTTTTATTTTTCTTTGTTGTACTAAAAACCACCTGGTCTGAAAAAAATTTCATCTTTTTTATGCCATTTTCTAAAGTTTGAGTGATGTAAAACAAACCACAAGATCCTTAGGCCCCATTGAAAAGCATAACTGCTGAGACTGCAATGGTACAATTAGCATGCTGCTTGGGTATCACCAGCAATTCCCTTGGTAGGCAATATGTTAAGTTTTAACAACTACTTTAAATTGTTACAATGAACAATTTCAAAAGTTGCAGTTTTTGTTGGCTTTCAACAAAAGTTTAGCTTGAACAAAAACAAGTGAATTAACTTTATTTTGATCTTTTCATACAAGATAAGGATTTAAAATGCCTTGTACTACACAAGCAACAATTGGATAACATTTTAATATGTAAAAAAATATGTATTTTATATTCATTAATTAAATAAGTTTTCAAATCTTTTTCTATATATCTTAATTGTATTGAGAATAAATTTTTTATTTGTAGTATACTGCATATATACTCATATATATTCTTATGCTTTATACAAGGAGTGTTTGAAAAGTATTGGGACTGTGCAAATAATTATTTTATTTCAAATGCCACATAAAAACTACAACTTGTCTTCTTTGAAGTAATCTCCTTGAGCCCAGATGCACTTTCCCATTCTCTGCTGCCATGCTTCTAAAGGCTGTAATGGGTATCAAGTCCTGAAAACAAGTTCCTTTAATGACCCCCTTGAGCTTAAAAAACAGGAAAAAGTCACAGGGAGCCAGATCTGGTGAGTAAGGTAGTTGCTCCAGCACAATAATGTTATTTTTTGCAAGAAATTGCCATATACTCAAGGTGTTGTGAGCAGGAACATATGATGAAGCAGCCATGACTTCATCTCCCACGATTCGTTTTTCTTTTGTCTGAACACATCAAACGTTGCAAGATGTCTGTGTAAAAATTTTGGTTAATGTTTTGCCCTTGTGGCAAGAATTCTTAGTGAACAATTCCATGAGCATTTAAGAAAACAATCAGTATCACCTTAATTTTTGACTTGAACAGCCTCACTTGGTGATGACACACTCTTCCATTTAAGGCTCTGCCGTTTGGTGAGTGGAACGTACGTGAAGATTCATGACTTGTCACTGGTAACAACTCTATTCAGCAGATCTGATTCAGTTTCAAGTCATTTTAGGATATCTTAACACACTTGCACACAATGTTTCTTTTTGCCCATCATTTAGCAACCTCGGTACCCTTTTCACACAGATCTTTGTGATGATCCTTCTCACCCTCTCACTGTTCATGCTCAACTCATCTGCTATCATTCTAACAGTAAGGCAATGGTCACTGAACTCTTTTTCTCTCACACACTCAACATTTTCATGTGATGTGTTTATTATTGGCCTTCTGCTCCTAGGGTCATCTTCCACATTCTCTCCCCTCTATGAACCTCTTGTGCCACTTCAAAATTCGTGTTCTTGACATTGTGGCATCTTCGTAGACTTTTTGGAATTGTTTTCAGTTGGAATTTTTCATGCCAAAGAAGAAACTTCAAGTTGATTCATTGTTCAAAGCTCATCATTTGTTAACCAAAGAAAAAAAGCAAAACATCTTAATTTATTAGGTGCCCAAAAAAGTCTTTGCTGATTTTTATGAAGGAAATTAAAGATTCATAGTTAAATTATCTTCCATCTCTTTCCCAGCTGGTGCAAATGAAGTCTTATGGTTTCATCACTTACATTAAACCTCAAAGCTAGTTCATGACAGGTTAGTCATGAATCTGACTCTATGGCTTGTTTAGAGATATTGGTCGTCCAGCTCGAGGTTCATCTTCAAGGGTTTCATTGCCAGAACAAAACTTTTGAAACCAGTTTCGTGCAGTTCTTTCACTTACTGCACCTTCACCAAATGCTGTACATAGCTTACAAGAAGCAGATGAAGTACTTGTGCCCAGTTTAAACTCGTACAATAGACAAGCATGAATTATCAATTTTTTAATCAGTCATTTTTAAGGCTCTAAAATAAGAAATAAAAATAACATTTGTCATTAAAAATTATAAAAATTGAAATCATTCAACAATTTACTTGTCAATACAAGTTGGTTCCTGTATAACTATGCTTGTTAGTAATAAAAAAGGGGGGCCTAAAATACATATAAGTCAACAAAAATCGACAAAGACTTTTTTGGACACCTGATATTAAATTATCCCAAAACGAACTACAGTAAAGCACCTTTAATGAAAAGCTTGTGAAAAGCATATGGTTGTCAGAGAATGCTGCAACTGCATTTTTATAAACACAAGACATTGCACCACCTTAAAAAACAAAGCTTTTATTACTGTTGTAAACATTGCTTGTGCAAAGCATACAGTCGCAATACTTTTTAAACGCACCTCATGTATACGACAGTTGCAGTTCAAACACAATTATTCTTAATATCAGTTATATGTAATTGTAAGTATGGAATCAGTGGCTTTATCACTTAGCATTGACACTATAAATTAATTATTTATTAAACTGATTATTTAAAGAAGTCATTGTACCAAGCCTTCTGGATAATGGCAATCACCCTGTATTATAAAAATCAAGTTATTATGTATTTTTACAAAATGCTATAACACTTTTTTGACAGATACAATTCTAATCATACTTCTTTCCATGTCTCTTTATACTGGTTATGTATTTCTTCCTCAACAAGTCATGGCTATGTTGACCCATTTTGGCATAATTAGTGGTCATGGAGCTCCCAGTTCATAATGTTCTTTGTTTCATCACATTCAGACTATGGTGATGTTCGTGTTTGAAACGGTGTTTTAGGTATTTATAAATTGTGGATGCAATGCTATACATTTTCATGACTGAAAATTGGCATGGCATCATGATTTTGTCTTTTTTTGTTACATGTACATGTTTATGTATCAAGTTTATTTCTTTATCTTATGTTATCATAATTACCAACAAGATATATTGCGATCATTTAAAAACAATTGCATTATTGAAAATTTCGTTTTTAAAGCATTTTTTAAAAAATTAAATTTTCCAAGCGTTTTTTAAAAAATTAAATTTTCCAAGCGTTTTTTAAAATTAAAATAGTGAATAAAATTTTTTTAAATTTTTTTTAATATATAAAATTTTAGATTTAGATATGTTGGTTTTTTGTTAATGTTGTTGCATTATGTTGCTTTTTGGCCTTTATTTTCTTGCATAATTTTTTCTACTTTTTAAAAAGCTTAGATTTTTTGCTTTTTAATTTACTATTTTTAGTGCTCTTGTATTATCATGTAATAAATTAAAAATAGGCATAAAATATATTTAGAAAATTGATTGTCTTGCTTAAAACAAAGCATTTGATCTGGAACAAAACTTAACATTCAAGCATTTTATTAGAATTTTAAATTTTAGAATTTAAAATGTAGGATAAAAACTGCTAAATGCATAAAAAAAGATAGAAAATTCAAACATTTACAGCACTAATGACTCTATATATGTTTTCATTTTGCATTTTATTTCTAAATAAAGTATTGAACAAACTTCGAAACCTGATTTTTGTTTTAAATTAAATGTTTCCAAGTTGCGAACAATGCTTGTACAAAGTTGTTCCTCTCAAAATGTGTAAGATCAGTTTCAAATCTTCTTGACTCACATCCTGCACGGTTGCTAAAATGTGCACTTTTTGAAAAGTTAAAATTAGAACTAAACCCATATCTTATTTGTTATGAATTCCTAAAAACTTTTCTAACAGTGTGTGTTATAACTTTGCTAAGTTCAAAGTAAAAACAATTTTGCATCATCTATTATGCGTTTTAGAACCCTAAACAAACAAGCTTCTGAATGTTCACATTACTAGCCCAGTGTTTTACTACGGGTGCTAAATCTGAATAGAAATAGATTAATACAATAGTATTGATTTTGTTTCAAATTTTAATGCTAAAATCTATGTGGTGTTAAGGTTGTAGTAAAGGTGTTTATTGAGCTATCGTATGCTTTTTTCTGGGATTTTGTAACACTTATGTAAAAAGATTTGAAAACCGCTAATCTGGCTCGTACATTTGGCGTTGTACTATATAATTTGCTTTTCACGTATCAATTGTTGATGTAAACAACTTTGGTGTTTTTATTAGTAAACAGAGTGGTTATCCTTATTCTATTTGTTGCCAAGCTTTCTAAACGGTTAACAGAACCTGGCATGCGCCAGCAATATCCAATTAGACATATATTGAAAAAATAAAATACTGTGGAACCGTGACTTCAGAGTTAATTTTTGGCCAAATGCTTGACGTCTTTTTAAAAATAAAGAATGCACGACGTCGCTGTGGCAAACAGATCTTAAGCTTTTGAGTCAACGTGAAAATCTCTAGGTTTGATCTACCTATATGTGCATCCATATCCATTTCGAGTTTTGCTTCAGATTATTAACCCTAATAATTCGCATTTTGTTTCATGTAGTTCGCAAATCCTCAGTTTCTTTCGATTTCGTTTTAATTCGCTTTAGGCATTCTAAAGAAATCGACAATTATTTGAGTTTTTTGAGCCACTAGAAACTCTGCTGTAAATATGAATTAACATTTTTTTAACGCAAAAAGTAGTCTTTGTTGTTCAAGTGCTTTGAATTTGGTTATTTTGATTATATCAGATTATTTAAGTAATTTCTGCTGTTTTACACAACCATTGATTATCCTGTTCGAGTTCATTGACTTTTCGATATTGTTTTGTTTTTATGTTTATGAATGAAATTCTTTGTTAAAATCTTTCGTTAATATTATGATCATGACATGTTTCTCTAAGTTTTTTAAATTACTATTTGCTTCGTATGTCGTATCTATTTTTTATGGCACATGTTTTTATCATCAAATACGAAATTGTTGTAAGTTACGTAATGTGTATAAGCTTTTCTGGTTATAGTTTAATTAAAGCAGTAAAATTGTCACTTTTTCTCATCAACTGACGAATCTAATTTTCGCTTGTATGTTAAAAAGATCGGAAATCGCATTTTATGTTTAATATTACACGAAATGTGTAAAGGGCTCTTGTAAAACGCCTTTGATTCATCGTTAGAATTATTGCAGTAATAAAACACAAAGTGGAAGTTATGAGTGGTAAGAGTAGACCGCAAGAATGATAAAAAAAGTTTTTGTTGACTTATGTTTTTTATGGTAGTTTATGAACAACCAGTGATGGCCTTACAAAAAAGGGGGCCTGGTGCAAGAAACGTAAGGGGAGGCCACTATTTAGTGTACTAAAAAAAGTAGCTGAAGCCATTTTTAGAATATGAAAGCAAAGTGATCTTTAAAAAAAGGTCCTCAATTTAGGGGGACCACTATTGGGTGATCCAAAGCATGGAGAGGCACTTAAAACTGCCCCAAGACATTGTGATCTCAAAAAAAAAGTCAGAAGCCTAGGAAGCCATTTTTAAATTTTTCTTTTTGACATGCCATCGATGTCCTGGTGCTACTATGAAGAAATAGAGCAATTTCTTATGTATGGGGGGCCACTTTTTGATGTATTTTAGGGGGCTCGGTGTGGCTGCACCGTTCACACCCTATTAAAGCCATCACTGTGAACAACGTACCTTCTAAGAAAAACATTCTATGTGCAAAATATTTTTTAACCGGGCGCAATGTAAACCCCCGCTCAAAATTGCTTAGTATGTACGACAACAACTTTGTAATTAGAATTTATAAGTTTATTTAAACACTGAAATAATAAAAGCAACTTCAAAGCAGTAGAATAAAAAGCAGACCAAAATTGTAGTTTATAGGTTGGAAATCTAGCATTTAAATAATCGCATAGATATCTGATAAACTGATGTGATTCAGTGAATAAATACACTGTATATTGATTAAACAAAGAAATCGTTACCGCTCTGGAGACTGCTCCCAAGACATAGTGCAGCGTGTTTGGGAGGAGCTAGAGTATCAACTTGACATGTTCAGTGTCACAGGCTATGCGCATGTTAAATATTTGTAAAACCTTTCATGAAATTCACGTGCCTTTCAATTTCTTATTCAAATTTACAGAAACAATTTTTGTTAAGTTCAACATTACACCTGTTTGTTCTCATTTGATTTGACTGTGTAGTTTTTTAATATTTACATGTCAAATGATATCAATTTTTCTTAACATTCTGTTTATTGAATATACGAGTATATTAGTATATAAATAATAGATTTTGTAAAAAGTAATATAAATACAATATACTTTTTTTATAGAAAAATATTATTGTAAATAACTATACTTTTTACTTTGTTTACTAAATAAAAAAAATACTGTTAAAGAAAATAAGAATAACGAAAAAATCACTTTCTGCCAATTTGTGACCCCTTGCTCGATAAACATTTAATGCTCTGCTCGCTCTTAAACAAAAGTAAAAGTTCTCACTAATTTCTACTGGCATTGCATCCCTATGCTTTTTTATTTCGGTTTAATTCCTCTTTTGATCGAAATAATTTTTTGCCTTATTATGCCTCGTAGATTTTCTATGAGCTTGCAATCAGGCTTCTGAGCTAGTCATGGTAACAATTCGATTTTATTTTTTCAAAACAAGTGTCCTGAACAAAACTAGAGTTGGTTAAGTTCATTTTTTAGAAGTAAATAATGAGAAAGCTAACATATTACAATATTATTCAGCATCCATTTTTATTTTAAAGAGAACGGAGAGGACGTGGCCCCCCAGTATTTAGACAAAGGGTGACGAAGCACCTTTTGTCTCTGTTATAACAGAGACAAAAGGTGATGGCAGCTCTATCACAGACAACTTTGTCTATGATAGGGTTGCCATCAGTGGTGATTCTAGAACTCAGAAAGTAAGGCGGCCACGTTGGGGTCAAGGTATATTAAGAAGGGGGCGAGTGGCAAAAGCATATGAGAGGAAAAATTGTAAGTTTAAAGGGTCTTTGCGACCGGGTTTACGAAAGTAGGCGATATTGCAGGGGTAGCCAAACCTATACCATGTTCAAGCCGCATATCATAAATCCAAACTTTTAAGGAGCCGCAACACAAAAATCTAAAAACATAAGTTTGTTTACTCATTTACTGATAAAAAAAAAAGGTCTTCAGTTGAAATCATCCTCAGATTTCCAACTTTTTGTCCCAAATTTATAGCGTTCACTAAAAAAAGATCTTCACCTCGAATCAATCTCGTATTTCCCTATTCTCGTCCCAAAATCATGATGTTTTCTACAAAAAAAAGGTGGTCGCATCAAATCATTCTCAGATTTCCCATATAATTTTTCAATTTTTAAAAAGGTTTAACAAGCCGCCAGCAAGGGTCCGAAAAGCCGCATGCGGCTCGCGAGCCGCCGTTTGGCCACCCCTGCTATAACCATAGGTGGGCACGGTACTTTTACTCGGTACTTTTGATTAATCCAATTTAATAGTTATAACTGTTAACTTCTCTGTCATACATTGAATTTCAATTGACAGTCAAAAATAGTGTAATTCAAAAATATAAAAAATTTCAAAAATAATTTTTTTATTATTATTAAATTGGATTATTCAAAAGTACCGAGTAAAAGTACCGCGGTACTTTCGTGCCCACCTATGTATATAACATAATACATATTTATAAATGAAATTAGTACAACATAATATCCACCACAGCAAATTATGCATTAGAAAGAAATATTTAAAGGAAGTAAATAATTTTACATCATTAATAGTCATTAAAACTGTATTTTCTGGTACTTGGCCTCAGTGGCTATTTTAAAACTCAGAAAGTGAGGGGGCCACGTTGGGGTCAAGGTATATTAAGGAAGGAGGCGAGTGACAAAAGCACATGAGAGAAAAAATGGTAAGTTTAAAGGGCCTTTGCCACCGGGTTTAGGAAAGTAGGCTATATTGTATACCAGTGGCGTGCGGTCAGG
The DNA here is from genome assembly GCA_963680785.1 of Diplosoma virens. Classification (NCBI taxonomy): domain Eukaryota; kingdom Metazoa; phylum Chordata; class Ascidiacea; order Aplousobranchia; family Didemnidae; genus Diplosoma; species Diplosoma virens. The sequence continues at coordinate 38,297,545 of OY796883.1, forward strand.
GCATGCAAGTCATGCGTCGCATGACCAACAAGTTCTTGTGCGATGACCTTTATTTCTGAACGAAATAAAGAACATCGCTGGTGTGGGATGAAACTAGAAACGAAAAGTAGAAAATCAAGGAGAGATTTCAGGTGAAGACTTTTTTTTACAGAACACTACAATTTGAGGATAAAAAGTGTAAAATTTGAGACTGAGTTCAAGTAGTGATGTTTTTTTTAGAGAGCACCTTGATTTTAGGACAAAAATTGGTCTATGTCTTAGAAATGTCACACAGAATTTTTTCTGCAGCCCATAAAATATTGCATGTTCTACCCATTAAATACCCAATTGCATGACAAGCTTTTCGAATACCAATTGCATGACCAGTCTCAGAGGTCACCGCACGCCACTGTTATATAGCTACAACATAATACATACTTATTATTGAAATTAATGCAAAAAAGTCAGGTATCGTAAACAGTGATGGCTTTAATAGGGTGCGAACGGAGCGGCCGCACCAGGCTCCCCCTAAAATTCATCAAAAAGTGGCCCCCTCTACACAAGAAATTGCTCCATTTCTTCATAATAGCACCAGGACGTCGATGGCATATCAAAAAAAAAGAAAAATTTTGAAGATCAGCGACATTCTCGGCTTCTGCTCCTTAGGTTCTAGTGTCACTTGTGCTTGTGGAAGTAAAGACCTTTTTTTTTAGAGATTACTTTGTCTTCATATACTAAAAAATGGCTTCAGCTACCTTTTTTAGTACACTAAATTGTGGCCTCCCTTACTTTTCTTGCATTGGGCCCCCCTTTTTGTAAGGCCATCACTGACCGTAACCCCTTGTCTAAATCAATATTTTCCAGGGATAGGTATTCCTGATATTTTTAAACTTTATTGGATTAGGTTTTGGTCAAGATTATACACTGAATTATGAATATTTTCTAGTTATTTATTGTTCTACCAGCAAGATCGTTCGCAGTATCTTAATGGCTTGGGTCTTCAGTTTGTTTTTGCAGAAGCCATCAAAGCCATTGAAAAAACTTTTAATTAGAATTGAATATTTTTGTCGAAGTCGAAAATTTTGAGTCAGAGTCGTTAAACATTTTGCGTGTTCGGCTAAACTAAAGCAGCATTTCTGAAATTTTCATGTTATTTGTCCTTGCAAAAGCATAAAAGTGTATAAATGGATTCCTAATCTCTCCAGAGGGCGGATTGGTGACATATTGTTACCAACTTGCTATCATGTTTTAGCAGCTCATATGACGGGTCTAAAGACCTTAAGATTTCCTGTCACGTACTCTGCATACTATTGTAATGAGACCAAGTTTCATAACGACTCTCTTTTCTATGCATTTAAAGTGTTAAATCACGTTGTTATACTAAAATTAAAAAATACGATGTTTTGCATCCCACGGTATCGTGTAGAAGAAATTTCTCAACAAGTTGTCATTTCAAGTTTGAGCGCTATTTTAGCGTCAAATAACGATCGTGAATAAAGTTGGTCTAAAGCCTAATGTTTTGAGTTCCACTAGTATCTGCAGTTAGCTCTTTTATTTATACGGAGTTACACAATAGTTATACGACTGAATCTGTCTGTTTTTATCACGCGGTTAACCACAGTTATGAAACCAGAGAGAGGCAGCGGAGCCGTGCGCTATGACGTCACATACTATAACACTTAATAGCTTTAAATCTGTAACAAACCCTAGACATCCTTAAAATCGAAATCAGTTCAGTTCAGTTTTCTTTTATTTCTGCTCCGCCACATGTTGAGAAGTTTGTGTGTGGTTAAAGACGGGGTTAGAAAAAGGAAAAAGCAACAAAACGAGTTGACGTTGTGACTTGCTAATTAGCGATGAAAAGTGCAACTTGTTGTATAATATAGAAGCAAGGTTACTTCACCTCATTATAAAATTATTTAAAAAATAATTGTTTGTAATATAAAAGAAATATTGTTTGCTTTTGTCTAAAAATATAGATTCTATCACTAAAAATGTTAAGTTATTAACATTTTAAAAAAATCAAGTTATAGCAACAAAAATGACCAATTTGCTAGTTATATTAGTTATTTAGTTATAGGAGAAGGCGGGGCAAAACGGACATCTGCTCTATTTCTTTCAATTTCAAAGTTTCCATTTATTTTTTTATCTTCTTTTATTTTCCTATTTTAGTTAAAGTTATTAAATTAAAATTGAAAACTTTGTAATTGCTCGGGTGTTTTACAGGTAAAAACGTATTTGACAGAGATTTGTTGTAAAATTGCATACAAACTAAAGTCGATCTGTTGATCAATCCATGACTAAATTTAAACGTTTTTTGATGCTAAGTGTAGTGTGACAAAGTAAAATTTAAACAATGTTTATGATTTTTCTGTGGATGAGTGTAATGAACTGGCTAGCTGTAGTGTTTCTAAATAAACTAATAAAAATGAAAAAGTTCTTCATCTCCCCTCTTCCTGCTGCGAAGTTAACACATAAAAAGCGTAAAGTAAAGCAGGCCACCTATATAATTGGTTCTTGGTTTAAAAAATCTATCACTGTGAGTTGAACAGTGTAATGATATTTACACTTCACATTTGTTTGCGTTTAATTAACTAAAAGATTACGGGCATCTAAATAAAACACAACATAAACAAATAGATTAAATTAAACTTCAACAGAAAACTATTATTTATTACAACTCAAAACTCAGCAACTATCTGTACATAGCTGCAAACCTCTGAACTGAAAACTTAACAACAATCACGCGTTGATTAGGTTGTCAAGAAAAGCGTCAATGGCTTACAACAAAAGCGCTTCATAAAACTTAATTCAAGGTTTTATTATAAACAGCATTGAAAAAACTAAAATAAGCCTACGTTAAAAAAACTCAAGCTATGAATAAAGCAAATAAAAACAATGAAGCAAAATATCTCTGTTTGCTTTGCGTATAACCTTAATGAGAGCTACCGCCAGTGATGGCTTTAGTTGGGTGCGAACGGAGCGGCCCCACCGGCCCCACCCTACGCAAGATATTGCTCTATTTCTTCATAGTAGCACAAGGACGATGTCACCCTAAAATAAATATTTTTTTTTAGAGGTCACTTTGTTTTGAGACACTAAAAAGCGGCCACTTCTAAAACGATAAATTTTTTTAGAGATCACACTCTTGAAAAATTAAATAGTGGCCCCCTTAAAACAATGATCTTTTAGAGATTGCTTTGTTGCTTTGCTTCGGAACACTAAAAAGTGGCCCCTCTACTTTTCTTGCACCAAACCTTCCTTTTTGTAAAGCCATCATAGGCCACCACCCTACTAAATGTTTGCAGTGGTGTCACGATAGATGTTTGTATTATAGGCTACTGCCCAAGAATCTTTTCGTGCAACTTTATATGCAATTAGTCGCGTTTAATCTTTTTAACATTACCATGTCTGTATAAAAAATGTTTCTATTGGATTTTTTTAGTTGCCACAATACAAAAGTACTAATATTAATAATCTACTTAAAATTTAAAGCAATGATTATGAATATTTTTAATTTTACCTGGGGCAAAACGGACATTATGACCGTTATGCCCAAAGCCCGGGGCAAAATGGGCATGTACAAATATACATTTTTTTAAAATGAAATTTTTATGCTGTTGTCACGGGTTTTAAATTATATTCATGAGATAGTATATTGTCAGAGCAATTATAAAATCTTCTTTTGTTAATTTGCGTTCAGCACCGGAGCCGTTGCGCCAATTTGAAATAACTAGGACCGTTTTGCCGCGCCTTCCACTATTAGCATTTCCCACCATAAATAGATCAATGTGCTAATGCAATTTTACTACGGAATTTAGCATTAAATAAGAAATTAAAACTACTGTAATAAAGAAATTATTCTAAATTGATCACAAAAGAAAAGAAATTAACAAAATGTTCCAATAATATTTTGTTATACATAATTAGGCTGACCACATTATATTCCAACGTAAACGGGACACTTTAACGCCAAAAACGGTGGAGAAGTGCGGGACCCATAAGCGCATTACGTAAAAATTTTATCTGCATGCAAGTTTACAAAATTTTTTTAGTTTTTTCACTCTGACAGTGCATATATAGAAATCTTTGTATACCTTCACCGCAAAATATTCAACGTCAATAGGCAAACAGTCGACAGCACACTGGAGACAATTGTGTAGCCTAATATTATGTGTGCTCCACAACCAATCGGCTACCATCAACACTAGCGTATTTTTGGAGGGCATTGTGCCACTAAGCATGTTTGATTGTAGTCGTAGCTCCCCCTCTCTCTTTCAAAGATCCTCAGTACGCCACTAGCTACCAATGATTTCTTTCTTCAGTTCAGCTTCAAGTTTCCTCCATACAATCTTGTGCCAAGTTTTCTACAGCCAATAAAATTGATTTTCGTATTACCTGCGAACAAAGCAACAATTTTGTTGTTCAAGTTGAATTTTTAAGTTACTTCCTTAAGCATATCACACTGCAGGTCAACTGTTTCACCAAGTAAGGAAACAGAATATATAATTTTATTTACAACTCCACAATTTGGTAAAAAATACCTCGCAACAATAGGAAAAAGTTTAATGCCTTTTTTGTTCCAAGCGTCTAAGATGAGTGTAATGCTCTTTGTTTTATTCAAATCTTCTCTTAGGCTACTTCTGCCATTATGTGTGATGCCCAGTGATGGCTTTAGTTGGGTGCGAACGTAGCGGCCGCACCGCCCCCCCCCTAAAAAACGTCAAAAAGTGGACCCCCTAAGCAAGATATTGCTCTATTTCTTCATAGTACCACTATGACGGAGGCACCCCTAAAGTGATGGCCTTTTCTTTTTTTTATAGATCACTTTGTTTTGGAATTCTAAAAAGTGGCCCCCCTATTTTTCTTACACCGGCCTCCTTTTTTTCTGAGACCGTTACAGGTGATGCCAGTACATTGCTAATTATGGCTTGCAACTTAGTACGTGCTAAATAAAATGTAGATTCGTAAATGTTTTTAATTAGTTTCGAACAAGCAGTTATTTGCATGAAAACTTTGACCTTTAGGCACAGTATGATTGGCCATAACAGCTTCAGCTACTGCAATTTTACAGTTTTCACAGCCATTACCGCATCTAACCAAGTAGAAGCCGATGTTTTCCGCTACAGCCACTGCTTTTTTAGCATCTTCAGCAGTCTCTGGTCTCGAGTTGCTGTGATCTCGGTCTCGTGTTTTTTTAAGGTAGGCTAATTGGTTCCGAAACCAAACATTGTTTTGATATTTATATTACTTAATGCGTTTGTGATGATTTTTGCATTTGCTTAAAAGCAACATTTAGTTTTACTCGCTTTGTTGCAATTTGAAGTGGTGAAAAGCTAAGGGTCGGTTAAGGCTAGAAGCGGCTGCAGAAAAAACAAGCAGAAAATTATGCTTTCCTCTTAAATAACTTTAAAGTTAAGTTAAAGCTAAAAGTTAAAAAAATTTTTTAAATATAGGATTTTAAACTTTTTAAAGTAAACTTAGGTTTGTATTTCAATTGTGATTACGCTATGTTAAAAGGAAGAATAAGATTATTCACGGAGATTCGATTTTAAAGCAGGCACGGCAATAAAATACGTACTACAGATTGTTTGAAGTTTTGATCTATGAACAAAAGCTTATCGCATAATGACGTCAACCACGTGAGCTAATGTCCTCATTCTCGAACGGTTTTATTGGTCTATTTGCTGCTTTCTGTTAAGGCGGGTTCACCATTGTGGGTAAGTAGCGTGACCCCATTGAGTAATTTTATCTGACAACGATATCACTCAAGTACACTGAGCATTGCACTTACGTCCTTCTACCTACAATGAGTGTTATCACAGTGAGATATTCTGCTTACACTGTGCAGTCCAGAAAATCCTAAAAATTTTGCTAAATACGGCAGAATTTGTTTTATTCGTCATTGTTTAGTTTTGTTGATTCGCTTACTTTGTCCGTTTTCTTTTGGTCGAAGCAAAGTTTTTTCTTGAGGGTACGTTTCAGTTTATTTAATTTGCCATCATCTAAATTCTCGATTTGCTCAATAAATCATTTCTTTATATTCCGCAAAAAATTTTTTGTTCAGCTAATACAGAATTTTGCAGATTTGATTAATCGTTCAAGCGGCATTCAGTTGATCACTGCTGCATTGACAGATTCACGCAGTTTTAGTGTTTAGTAATAGTGTTAGTAATACCAAATAAACAGTCAATATCAAATCTACGTAGAAATCTCGTTAGATTGGCAGGAAAATATGTTCAAGTTTATTCAAGTTTCGCAGAAGTTTCGCAATTATTAAAGCAAATGAAAGAATTCGGGCAGAGCACAGAAATAACTAGCGATAAAAATATTTAAACGATAAAAAAGCTTCCACGGTTACATTTCAAACTGGAGATGTGCTATTTAGTGTATTTCAAAACTGTCATAGAAAAATTACAAAAAGCTCAATGTCAGACAAAAAAATTAAGCACGTGAGCTAATCGCTTAAAACAAAATGCAAAATTGCTTGAAAGTTAAGCCAAGAAAAAGTATATATATCGAGGTAGCAAAGTGCCTCAATTTCCTACAAACTAATTCGAACAGCCTATCCAAAGATTGAGAGACGAAATTTAAATACGTATATAGGGCGTAAAACCGAAGAAAAACTTGAGAGTCGAAACAAAGTTTTTACCCATTTGCATAATTTGTCATTATTTCTAAATATATAGTATTCTAGAGGTGAAGAATTTTTTTGTATTGCAGACTATGAACAAAGAAAAAAATTACCAAAAAAATGAACTGCAGCATTTCAATACCGAGAACCGAGCTAGTCAAATATTTGGAAAAATTTTCAACTACCATCGTCTTTTCAAACATTTTTAAATTAAAAAAAAGCAATTTAATAAATATTCTGCTTTTTTCGACTAGCTTTTTGTGTTCAGGCTTTCATCTGCTCCAATGAACGGATTTTTGAGCAGGTGGTTTATCATAAAAAACTCTCTTAAAACATCTTAGAGGTACTTGTTTATTTGAAATTTAGCTTCACATTTAAAAAAAACAAAATAGAATTGTTAAAAGACCACTTTATTTCACATAAAATTTTGCAGTCTAGGTCTTGGTCGTGGTAAAAACTATCCAGTCTCCGTATCGACTTTGTATTCTCGACTAAATCACCGATAAAATTAGAGAAACAGAACATTGTGCACTGAAGTTGACTATTTTTATTATTTGAGCATAAGCTTTCGTGGGCTACTGCCCATTTCGTCAGGTGCAATGGAAGTGTAAAATATACATCAAACGTTTATGGAACCATATTGTTCATGTATTTATGCACAATTTTAGCATATCTCAGCAGAGGTGGATTCGAGACACGGTGCTCCGAGACCGAGACGAGACTTTACCGCAGCGAGGCTGAGACGAGACACGAGACTTTACATAGCTTCCTTTAATTTGTTCACTAAACGTATGTAAAATAGAAGACCTTGAAGAATCTTTTTCACATTAAAAATATTACATCAAGCGTCAAGACGCTGAACCAGATAGAAAAAAACTTGCTTATATCACGATTATGAGATGTAATTGTCATTGAAGATCCTTTCCCGTAAGATCGGTTAATTGTAGACAAAAAGTATTTTAATTGTAAATACCTGGGCACTCTTGTTCTACAGAAAAGCTCAAAACAACGAAAGCCATTATAAAAAAAAAAAAACTAATGTAAACATTATTACCAGGGATAATACTTAATTTAAAATTCATAAGTTCTTTTAGTATAAATCAGAGGTCGGTTCAACTTCAGTAAATACAATAACAGGCGCAATATATTTTTTAAAGCAAGACTTGTACACGACGTTTCGTCCGTTACAATAGGTTGCGCAATGTGTGTTGTTTTTGCCTGAAAAAGTCTACCCGATGTAACAGACGAAACGTTGTGTACAAGTTTTGCTTTAAAAATACACGTATTACGCCTGTTATTGTATTTACTGAAGTTAAACCGACCTCTGATTTATACCAAAAGAACTTATGAATTATAAATTAAAAAATAATAACGCAATTTATCGTTATAATATGTTGAAATTTTCTTTGCACAATAAATGTCAAAGATCGGCAGAATGATTTAAAAGTTAACAACGTTGTTTAATGGCGAACGTGATCGCCAGGGTCAGGGTTCAAATCTTATTCGCGTCATTTTGTTGTGTTTTTAAAAAAAAATTAAGGCACTTTTCTTTGCTTCTTGGTCCGAGCAAGCAGCTCTATATTTTACTCATACCTCCAAATAAAAAATTTCAACCAGACAGCAATATCTTGCCAGGAAGCAGGTTGGGTTAATCGTTTGATGGTTGCCCTGAGTAAAGCGCTTCCGAAGCTTTTCTGCGAGTCAGGAAGAAGCGCAAAAATGAAACAAAAATGAAATCCATATTTTTTAAAAATTATTATTTTTAAAACTCGAATTGATAAAAATATTCCCATAAATAAAAAAACGAAGATTTGTTTATTAGACAACAATATTGCGAATCAACATCCACCTAGCGCCGAAAATTATCTTTTTAAAATAGAAAACAACATAGTCTATGGATTCTATCTATGCAGTTATTATTATAAATTATGCTACTCAAAGTTACCATCCTAACTGATAAAAAAATTGGCACATTATCAAAAAAACCTTTCAAAATTACTTGCGAACGCAATGTGTAGTTGACAAGTCAAGAGGAAAAAGTCTTTATTTGATGAACTAAATACTGACCAATTTTCTTTGGACCTAAGAACTTATAATAAAAATGTTTTTAAAAATACCATCAAAAATTACAATATTAACAAAAACTAATTATTTAACTCCGAAATAAACGGTTCTTAAAACTAACACGTTAAAATTCTCATTGAGAATGTTTACAAAAATAAATACAAATCTTGGGAATAAGCACGAAATGGCAACCCTGGTAATGCTACTGATTGGCCGACATAAAACAGCAAATTTATACTTTTTTGTAAGTTATTCCACAATTATAGAATCAATATGTGAGTGTTTTATTTTTTATAACAAACAGAGAAAAAGATCCCACATATTCCACATTTACATGTATAACAAAAAAATATCCCACAATTACAGAATCAATATTTAAATGTTTTAATTTTTATAGAAACAGAGAAAAAGAAAAAGTAGGATCACAACATGTTCAAATACTTGATTATTATATCTAAATACAGACTAGAAAATATCAAACGTGTGCGTGAATTAGTGTAGTAAAAGCAAAAGTCAGGCTGGCTGTTCAGTTTTCAAAAGAACTTGCAATTTCTAAATATTCACACCCATAGTTTGTTAAAGAACATCTTCATTGCATTTTAAACATATCAGCATTTTGAGCATGTCCAAAGACAAACTTGATCAGTGTGGCCCCATGAATATACCCCCTTGACAAGATCGCTCTTCTTTTCACCTTTCTGCTCTTGAAGCGAGTTTTATTAAATCTTTTAATCCCCTTCTGTGTAAACAAAAAGAATTCGTCTACTCTTTGAAAATTTCTTAATCTTTTCTCTCATCAGCTAATTTCTTTTTTCAGCTAATGAGAACTCTGCTTTCCCCTTTATAATCTAGTTCGGTTTCATTTCTGCTTTATTCTGACGATTTTCTCTGAAGAGTGTCAGATGAAAAGCTTTGGGAAAAATTATCATTTACTTCACGCCATCTTCAAATTCTGACCACCAAACGTCTATACAAAAATTCTTCTTCAAAATTAAATAATACTTTCCCAACCAAACTGGCTCTTGAAAATCTGTACATTCTTCAACTTATGTGCTTACTTCTGATAGAGAATAAACAATAACAAAGATGATATTAATACTACAGCTACGTCACAAAGTAGGTGTTATATTTTTGCGTTTTTTTTGTTTTTTTTTTATTTAAAGTTGAGGTCATCTGATAACATGTTCAACAGAAAATATTTCAACTTGATTAGATAAATAAAAGATTTTTTTCTGCTTATAAACAAGGAAAGAACTATTAAAACTTTTCCAACCAAAAATCTGCCAATCACTGTTAAAAAATCTTTACCAAAATCCAAAACTTATTTGAAATCCGTAACCATCAAAGACGCCGCCGCAATTAAGCGAGCCACTCCAAGTATTTTTCAAAGCCGCAAATGGCACTTTAATCTCTTTGCAGCGCTCCCTGAGAATTCGGAAAATAGATAATAACCTTTTAACGACAAAGTTATCGAATTGTTTATGTTTCAAGCAGAGATTAGCATTTGCGGCGCAAGTCTTCTGACAAAGTTCCAGAAACGCCAATTTAATCTGGCATACAAAAGTAACCAATTTTTATCTTAAAAATGACTACAATAATTTTGGGGTTTGAAAGATTTGCCCACACTGATTAAATGTCTCGACCTGGATTCGAGACGCCGAGGTCTGAGACCAAGACTGAGACGAGACTTTTGAAAAACGTGTCTCGAGACATGTCTCAAGGTATCCACATCTGTATCTCAGGTGGAATAACTTTTTAATTTTTAGGGCATCGAATTTCAAATATAGATTTTAATATTAGTTTTTTAAAGTAAAAATGGCCATTCCCTAACATATTTGTTTTTTCATATGTTTTTCCCAGTCTTATATTTTACAAGTTTGCTGTGCTGCAAATCCAAATTGAATATTGTATCCTAAAATTGAAATAGAGATATTAAGTTAATTTAAAGGGTAGCCTATATGCATGCGTTAATAGGCCGAGAGTAATAAATTAAGCAAAAACGAGTTAGATACTGTAATTATGCTTTTTAAAACTTTCATCTAGGCCAGCGTTTCGCAACCTTTTTTTGAGGCGACCCAAATGCTAAGGAGAAATAGAGAGTAAAAATTTGGCGACCCATACCAAATTTTTTGTTTGAATTCCGGTCATCCCAGGAAGTTAAACATTTACATTTAAACTTAAATCTGCCTCTGATTTCTCGATTTTCGTTTCTAAAAACCAGTGATTTAATTTTTATAAAACCACAGTCGTCGGCAACCTAATCAAACTAAACGAGACTCACTTTTAGGTCGTGACCCAGGGGTTGAGAAGCACTGATCTGGGGTTATTATAACTGTTTAGGTTAAAGACATGATAACGACGAATTAAAAGGACGAATTGGGTTAAAGACATATTTTGTAAGCTTTCTGTAACTTACATCAATAAAATGTGAGATAATTCACCAACATGAGAGTATGGTTGTTTAACAAGCGCAATATTTCATAATACAAAAAAAAACTGACTCCAATCACTATATCAGCTTCCTTACTAAATGCTTTCAAAAATTTTGTTTATTTTAAAAAGAAGAATTTAGCTCAAATAATTACTTTATTCTTAAATGAGATTTTGGTGGATAATTACGAGAAAAGCTTTTTTGAGTTTTTCATGTTGGCGTTTTACATTGCGGCCTTTGTTGTGGATGAGTAGCTTTTTACTGATTTAAACACCAGCAGGGCTTATCTTCTTACATTGTAAAAACGTAATCATCCTTCCTTTCTTTTTTAAAACTTCTGTTTTCTTCTTTGTAGGCCTACTTTCGTTTCTTAAAACTTTTTTTGCATTATTTATCTTTTATAAAGTTACTATAAACTTTTACTAAATTCTTTTTCAAAGTTGCTAAAAGAAAGAAAGATTATAGGTTTACACAGAAAAATAAATTTTAGAGAACAGTGGTAGTAGTTAAATTCGAACCAAAACCGAAAGCAAATAATTAAAAAAACCAGTTAAATCTAAAATCTTCCAGGAGCTTGAGAATTACTGTTTGGTCAAATCTGAAACCCCATGAAGTGGCAGCCTTGCCAATAAGCAGTCCGTTTCTAACAAAGAATACAAACATCAAATACGTACAGTGTCGTTACCAATCGTTACCAATCATGATCGTTACCAATGTTTTGCAAAGTGTTACGTAATGCCATTTTTTAAATGTTCATCGCTTAGATATAAAAAAATAAATTAACACTATAGCGCCGATAGTTTTGCTGAGGTTTGGCATAAGTTCAGAAAATTCCATTTATTTTTTTTGTTTGTGAAATTTCTGTCCGGAAATAATTTAAAATTTACCTAAATGTCCGGATATTTAAAATCAAGCAACAGAAAAAGCAGTTTACAAAAAAATTCCAATATAATGTTTACAAATCTTCTGTTAAATAATCACGTGCAATTAGTGCATAATTACGTGCAAGTGAGTCAACAGCGATATTTAAACCTTATTACGAAATGATTTAAATGTGTAAACCTCTTCTCATAATTTCAATTAGTCCTGGAAATAGATAATGACTTTTGAATCACCTCGTATAACATGTTAACAAATTTTAGTGCTTTTGATATAGCTTGCACAGTGCTCAATAATCAAAATCAGAGCAGAATACTGTATTTATCAACGTTAATAAAAATTGGCCTAGATAATTGTTTCATAACTACAAATGGCTTTTCGTAGCGAAGATGGTCAAAATTTTAAATTTTAAGAAAAAGTAAATTTCGTCTTAGTTGTTATTTAATTAAATAATAACACCGGGTCCTTTAACGTTTTATTGTTTCGGCTGAAATGTTAATCTACCCGTCTACCTGTTTAATCCAGTTGTGTATTTGATCTTTTATTCAGTAACTTCGCCAATATTACATATGTATATTGCAACAAAGTTTAAATAAAATAATATTTGGCGTCCTTTTCTGAATGTAAAAAATGAAAAAGAAGCTGATAAAAGGACGGTTGGCAACTCTGACTTAAAGTGAAGATTTTCTTGTAGTTTCAACTTTGTTACAGAAAAAAAGGAAAAACTTTTACCATTATTTTGAAAAATTAAAAACCAGGTTGCAGCTTGCGTTTTTATGTAAAAATTTTGATTTATTAAGATTCATTGCTTGGTTCCACTCTTTTTAATTTTGATACACCGGAACAACATTCCTTTTGATTTTGCAACATTTATTGAGAATTTATGTCATGTTAAAAACACAAGACTAAATTTCATTTTATAAGTTGTCAACAAAAAAAATGATTGAGAAGCAAGCTAAAATATCTCCACTTAAATCTTTTATCGTTAAGCACGAAAAAAATCTGCGCTTAACGATTTTTTACGGTTTTCGCTTTTAGTCTGAACATTCTTCCTTTTTGATTTTTTTACGCTTTCCGCCACGCACTTTAGTTTTTCCGCGTCCGCTTTCAGTCTAAACGGATCTTCTGCTTAAGTGATTTTTCTTTCCTCAAAACATGCCACTTGCAAGCACTTCTCATTATTCTCAAAATTTTCACAAGAAAAAAAATTCAGTGAAAATAGTTTTTAAAACTTAACAATAAATACATAAAAATTACGTAAAAAAAATTTTGTAGCTCACCGTTTTATTGAAAATATTGTTTAACAACAAATCTACAACATGTGTGATTATTATAAAGCCCACTGCAGGTCTAAACGGTGTTTTTTTTCTACAATGCAAAACCAGAACAAATATTCTAAATATTTTTTCATTTTTTTTAAACAAACTGGTGTTTTGTGATTTATGCGTTTCGTAAATTCCAAGCTCTCAGTGTTTACGCTTAATCACCTAGAAAAACGATTTCAAAGCAAAAGATATTTCATTAGTTTCATTTATAACGCGTTACTACAGCCATATGTTTTAGATCTATGACAATGTAGAAAAACGTCGGGACGGTATATTTAAGGCAGCCGTCAAGCAATTACCTTGACCTACTTTCGGAAATTCCCAGTGTTTTTCAACAGCAAACCGCCTTTGGTCTCAACCTTGGCCAAAAGATTTTAATTTAAAAAAGTAGGTTGAATGTCGTTTAAAAGAAACTATAAAATTGAGTTATAAAGCCGGACATTTTGTGGTCTTTCATGTTTAGATTTGGATGTTTGATCCAGCTGTGACCAATTAATATCATTGAGTGCATTGGGCCATGCTACTGGGAGCTGCTTTATCAAAAACAGATGCATTAAATAGGGATTGACCCATGGAGATTGCGTGAAATTTTTATTTTATTTTGAATCCAGCCCTTTGGATATTTTGTAGTTAAACAATTATCTGTGCCAATTCAAGCCTTATCATAAAGGAGATGCCAATCCATTTGTGTTCAGTTGCTATGTTTTGCAGAATGACTAAATTTTTCTGAATTGTTGCGCTCGGATTTAATTGACAAATACTACTATTTTGTATTTTGTACTTGTAATCTTGTGCATAACACATAAACCAGTGTAAATAACTGATGCGAGAAAAAACGCTACCGTTATCATTCGCGTATAAGACACAAGCGTGCATAAGTCACATTCCTACTCTGACGTACTAAAATGGCTCAGAGTTTTTAAGACATACAGTTCGGCTGTGTTGTTAAGCATACCATAGTCAAAGAGCAGAGATATTGATCAGTAATACTGTGGTTCTTTTGAGGGCTTCATCAGTGTCGGGATCGTGACAACAAGCACCCTGCTCCGGATTTTGAAAATTTTGCTTCAGCACAAGAAAAAGGAGAGAAAGCTACCTACCAGGACTTCAAAGCTACCAGAAACCTACCAGGACTTCAAAGCTACCAGAAACCTACCAGGATTTCAAAGCTACCAGAAACCTACCAGAACTTCAAAGCTACCAGAAACCTACCAGGACTTCAAAGCTACCAGAAACCTATCAGGACTTCAAAGCTACCAGAAACCTACCAGGACTTCAAAGCTACCAGAAACCTACCAGGACTTCAAAGCTACGAGAAACCTACCAGGACTTCAAAGCTACCAGAAACCTATCAGGCCAGGACTTCAAAGCTACGAGAAACTTACCAGGGCTTCAAAACTACCAGAAACCTACCAGGACTTCAAAGCTACGAGAAACCTACCAGGACTTCAAAGCTACCAGAAACCTACCAGGACTTTAAAGCTACGAGAAACCTACCAGGACTTCAAAGCTACCAGAAACCTACCAGCGCTTCAAAGCTACGAGAAACCTACCAGGACTTCAAAGCTACGAGAAACCTACCAGGATTTCAAAGCTACGAGAAACCTACCAGGACTTCAAAGCTACCAGAAACCTACCAGGCCAGGACTTCAAAGCTACCAGAAACCTACCAGAAACCTACCAGGGCTTCAAAGCTACGAGAAACCTACCAGGATTTCAAAGCTACGAGAAACCTACCAGGACTTCAAAGCTACCAGAAACCTACCAGGCCAGGACTTCAAAGCTACGAGAAACCTACCAGAAACCTACCAGGACTTCAAAGCTACGAGAAACCTACCAGGACTTCAAAGCTACTAGAAACCTACCAGGACTTCAAAGCTACCAGAAACCTACCAGGACTTCAAAGCTACCAGAAACCTACCAGGGCTTCAAAACTACCAGAAACCTATCAGGATTTCAAAGCTACGAGAAACCTACCAGGACTTTAAAGCTACCAGAAACCTACCAGAAACCTACCAGGCCAGGACTTCAAAGCTACCAGAAACCTACCAGGACTTCAAAGCTACCAGAAACCTACCAGAAACCTACCAGGCCAGGACTTCAAAGCTACCAGAAACCTACCAGGACTTCAAAACCACGAGAAACCTACCAGGATTTCAAAGCTACCAGAAACCTACCAAAACTTCAAAGCTACCAGAAACCTACCAGGACTTTAAAGATGCTTCATTATAGAATATAAGCATTGGTTACACTATCTCTAATTCGTTTCACATATGTTTCAATATTTTATATATTCTTATCTTTCCTTCCTTTTTTTTCTCCCATTTCTTATATTTCATCTGATCAAGTGTTACGGCCATGATTTCCACCGTCTTATTTCTACACTCTTCTAATCATCTTCTGAATTTTTTAACGTTGAGATTGTGGTGCTTCTTCCTTTTTTTTGATGTTTTTTAGTATTAGTGATTTTTCTGCGTCACTTATTTAATAATGACAGAAAATATAAATGATAAATTCAATAAAATTAAAAGTAAATAATAAAAATTAATTAAGTTATAAAGAGATAGGATCAGGGCTCGGTTCTTTCGGGATTTCATTGTTGGTGGACAGCAATGAATTCTCTGAGTGAAAAATTTTCAAAGATGTATACTGGGTCTAGTAAAACGGTTCTCTAAAAATAAGACTTTCGAAAGATAAGTTGAATAAATTCGGAAAATAGTTCTAAATGTCAAAAACAAAAGGTTTTATTTGTAAAACCAAGGAACAAAAATGCAAACTTTCTTCAAGAATAAATATAAAGCATAAAATAATTTTGCAATTGTTATTAAAAATGAAATTTATAAAAGATTATTTCGTGGTTAAAGTTAATTTGAAAAAAAGTTTGCCTGATGCAGTAAATAAAAGCAGTGAGTTTTGATGTTGATTTTGTTAACAAAGTTTTTGATTCATATTTTAAAATAGATCAAATGCTTTGTTTTAATTTAAAAAATTTTTATAGAATAATAAATCAAAATGAACCGAAATATATCGTATTAAGCGGTTGATATATTGTATATCTTATTAAGCAGTTTTATATTAAATATGATACTCTTATTTGATCTTCATCAGCGTGATCTTAAACCAACTATAGCAAGCCCAATCTTAGTAACATTCTAATCCTAACTCTATCCTTACCATAAACCTGCAGAAATTTTATCCCTTTTTCTTGCACAGTAAATTTAACAGTCAGTTATAAAATTTTGCTGGTTTGAAATTCCTTGCTACGACGTATGCAGATGGTTATGTAGAGTTTATCAGCGTAAATCAATGAATTTTACTCAAAAGGTTTTGTTCCACGAAACACGTTGCTGCAAGTTTGAATATTTGAAGAGCATTGATCTGTTCAATCAAGCCATAAAACAAAATGTTCCAATTTACGTGGAAAAACTAATTTTGACGAAAAACGTATTGATTTATATAAAAGCCGCTGACAAAATAATTAATTTTGAAAACCTTCCGCAATATTGCATTTGTTCATTGGTCTTAAATGAATTTTTAAATTTTATTAATTGCTAAATAAAAGCTAATGATTATTGATCTTCTAAGCAGGACAATAGTACTACAAGATTAATTATATTGTTTGGACTAGTAAATCTCAATGTTTTTTGCTTATTTTATCCAATTATTGAACAAGATGACAAGATATGATTCCCGATCCGAAATTATTACAAGTATAAAATTGAGATCATACCTGTAATTAAAATCTGAAAGCACAAAGGAACAATTTTGGTTTGGTTTTTGATCGATGTGGGCTACACCTCTGCTTTTGGCTGAATTCCTGTTTCGATAGATAGAAAATGCGCAAAAACTATTTTGAAAAGTACTTATAGATTTGAATATTTTAGCAGTAGTTGTTTGAAATGGTTTTCACCGAAAAATAGGAAAATTACACCAAGAAGTAAATTGAGTCCAGATTATGAAATTTTGGTTTAGATCGTCAAAAATTCCTGTGGAAAAAAAACAACGTGACGCATTATCGTTTGAATTTATTTTTACAAAAACGTTTCAAAAAAGTAACAGTTTCTGTCAATACCTTGCTCTTTTGAAAAGTTTTTATATGAGCCACTGTGACTTAATTACATTTATTACTGGTGAAATTGAAGAAAATGATTAGAAAAAGAAAATTTGAATTTACCGCTGACGAGGAGAACAATTAAAATATGACATTGTATACGCGCAGCAACATTTCCAAAGTGCAACAAGAAGAAGTTGAAAGGTCGTAGATCAAACTATTTTTTTGTTTTATCTCTATATTTATCCTCCTGACTCGCAGGAAAGCGACGGAGGCGCTAACACATAGGGTGAGCAATTACCCCAACCTGCTTCCGGAGATACCAAGATATTGCTGTCCGCTTGTAATTTAATAGAGATATGACTGTAATTTAGAACTGCTTGCCAGGACCACCAAGCAGGGGAATGTGCCGTAAAATGTCTTTCCCAAGGACACAACAGAATGGCGCGAGTGGGTTTTGAACCTAGACCGTGTTGGTCGCGAGCCCGGCGCTTTAACCACTCGCCACGCTGCCGACAATAAAAAAATTTACTATAAAAGGCTTGAGTCTAAATAAGCGATTGCGTTGTTGTCAAGCTTGGCTTTTACGACTCAATGTTGTTTACGCACAATTTTTATTTGATAGCTAGAGCAAAGTTTGCAGCTTTATGTGGAAAAAGGAATTATCATAATATTGGCGATAAAACAACAGCGCGACTGAGTAAGCAGGGGCGCTGAAAGCGGGGAGCAGGGGGAAATTTGCCCTTTTAAAAAAAGGAGGTACAGGTAGACAGATATGTCACAGACTTTGTTCGGGAATCCCAATGGACCAGTTGAGCTAGGTAACCCGAATACCTGCGCTGAAATAAAGCTGTGTCTAAATTTTATTTTATTCCGGCTCAAGAAGTAGTCTTGCTATGAGCCTGACGGTTTATACACTTGGTTTAACAAAAGCTCGGATTGGTTTCGTTGAAGACTCTTCTTCACAACAAACAGAGACCACTGTCTCTAATAAGAATCAATGTATTACAAAAATCACGTCCGACCAAATTTCTATTCCACGCTTTGCCAAACTGCAAAGCGAAATCAACACTCTAACTCGACTCAATCAACACAAATAATTCTACCTCTGTAGAATACAACTCCCAGCCACTGGCACAAAATAAATTCAACGCTCGACCACCGACACAAAAACTAACGGGCCTTCCGCGCCCAACCAATTACTTCCACTTGAGTCGTCTCCAAATTACATCTAATCTTAATTCGCTACGTATCGGCTTTATATAGAAACCAAGGTCACGTGACGTAAACTTGCTCGTAAATTCGAGATTTAGCCGGAGCTCCCTGGAGAGATTGTTATGCACGAATATTCTACTACGTTTGAGATAGCAAAGCTTGAACAAAACATATTACGTCATACCGTTGGCGCAGAGAGAAAAGAAGATACATGTAACGAGCAATAGAACAAATTGGACGTATATCGCATAATACAAGAGGAGCGATTAAGAGACGCAATTATTCTCTTATAACAAAACTATGAATCACTTTCAACGGGAATAAACTGCATTAAAATCTTTATTCATGCTCTTCTGGTAAAATCTGAGTTAAATTGCTGTTAATTCTTTATTAAAAAGTAAAAACAATAACAAAAACTCAACGTTTTGGTGTACTATGTTTCAGTAAACCTTCTTCAGGAGATTAAGCAAAACACAAATATCATCCAAAATAAAACCACAGTGGCGCGAAAAAAAAGGAAAAAATATTTAAAATACGTTATTGATTTAAAACGACATCTAACGGATTCAGAATTTTAAATTATAATAAGCATTTGGATAGAAACAATTGGTTTTATCATTAAAAGCATCATTATTAAAATGAATAAAAAAGGACTCCAAAAATCTTCTTTTTATATAATCTGCTTCTTTTGCCAAAATTTTTGAATTATTCCAATTCGTCGTCGTCGTCGTCGTCGTCGTTTGAAGGGCATCCACTCCAGGCCAGACACAAACAGAACTGGGGCCGAGGGTTTATCCTTTTACTACCCCAGACTGCTGCACTGCCTGGATCAGATGCTGGCAGTGATGTTATTAAGCCAGCATCGAGTTTCGTCATCCAAAACCGTCAGACCGCGTGCTCCATGTGGTGCCCGATGTATGGGGCACATTGTTAGTACATGGTCTGCGGTTTGCTCTGAGGCGCCACACTCGCAATTCGGTGAAGAAGCGAGACCCCATTTGTGCATGGACGAATGGAATCGCCCAACACCAGTCCGCAGGCGGTTGAGCTTAACCCAAGCTGCTCGGGGTAAGCCCATCCCAACAGGCCTGACACTGGTCCCGGGCACAAAAGCACGGAGCCTGGAAGCACTTTCACAGTACTCCGCGTTCCATTTATGATTTGTCCATTCAGAGGCGCGGATGCCAAGTCTGGCAAGATTGTCCAAGAGATTCCGCGCACCTGGCACAAACGGGCGTCTGGATCTTAGTCTCACTTGGCCAGTATCTGAGGACCCACTTAAAAGACCATGCAAAATATGATCGTTCCAATTCATATGATGCTTATAATATGCATTACAATTCATATGCATTCCAATTCATATGATGCTTTTCCGAATATACATGTTTTACTAGAGCAGATTTGTTGTTTATATCATTATTTTCTAATCGTGCTAAATTTTTTGAATTCACATCCCGCATGTGTTCTTTGCATCTTGTAAGAAATGCTCTACCAGTTTCACCAATATAAATGCCAACACAATCTAAACATGGAATTTCATAAATTACTCCTGGCTGTTGCTTTGGTTCAATTGAATCTTTTAAGTTGGGTAAAATTTGCTTGATTGTTTGAAAAGGTTTTGTATATACTCTAATATTTTGTTTTTTAATTATACGACTTAAAATTTCAGTTAAATCTTGAAAATAAGGTAGGGTTACTGTTCCTTTGTAGTTTTTGCTTATTTCATGTTTCTCAATTTTATTGGATCTGAATCGATTAAATGTTTTCTTTATAAGCCAATTTGGGTAGTTGTTGTCTTCCAAAGTACGTCGTAGCATTTCTTTTTCTTCATTAAAATCTTTTGAATCTGTAATTAGTTTAGCTAATCTGTTTAATAAACTAATAATAATACCTTGTTTTTGTTGCTGTGAATGACAAGATTCATAATTTAAATAACGATTAGTGTGAGTTTCTTTTCTATATATTCTGGTTGCCAATGTTCCACTTTTTTTTCTTCATGACCAGCACATCCAGGAATGGCAACTTGTCCTCCTTTTGACATTCGATGGTAAATTTGATACTTGCTTCAATGCTATTTATATGAGCGAAAAAACGTTTTACGATATCTGATTTTAATATTACAAATGTATCATCTACAAATCTTGACCATAATTTTGGAGGGGAAAAAAAGGAATTTATTGCTTTTATCTCAATGTGCTCCATAACCAAATTTGCAATAGTAACAGAAATAGGGGAGCCCATTGGAACACCAAATATTTGTTGATAAAATTTTCCTTGAAATTTAAAATAAGTATTGTACAAACAGAAGTTCAAAGCAATTTCAATGTCATTAATTGTCATTTCAGTACGTTCATTAAGTGTAACATCGTTTCTTAATTGTTCAATAGTAACATCTTTTGCAAGATTAACAGGAATTTTGGTAAACAATGACACTACATCGAAAGAAACCATACACTCATTACTTTCAACATTAACATCTTTTAATAAATCAACAAACTGGTAAGAATTTTTAACGGTAAATTTAGTCTTGCCAACTAGCGGTGATAATAATTTAGATAAATATTTGGATAAGTTATATAATGGTGAATTAATAAAAGAAATAATTGGTCTCATGGGAAAATCTTTTTTATGAACTTTTGGTAAACCATATAAACGTGGTGCACATGAATCACTACTACGTAAAAAATAATATTGTTGTTTAGTAATACAATTACGTTTTAATAAGTCAAAAATAAATGCGTTTAAACGTCTTTCTATGGACTTCGTTTGATCTTGTTTTATTGCTTTGTACGTTGTTTCATCTTTCAATAATAGTAACAATTTTTCATAATAATCAATTCGATCGAGAATCACAGTACAATTACCTTTGTCAGCTTTGCAGATAGAAATTTCATTATTTTTCGATAAATTAAGTAACGCCTTCTTTTCGTTGTTGGTTAAATTCTTTTTTATTTTTCTTTTATTATTTAAAACACTAACAATTTGATTGCGGATAAGGTTGGCTGAATGCTCTGGTAGTTTTTGTATTCCTTTTTCTATCTCAGCAAGAATCTGTTGTTTTGGTATGACGTTTGATGACACTGCAAAATTTAAACCACGCGCCAAAACTTTGCTCTCATCTTCTGTCAGCGTGTGTTTTGAAAGGTTAATGACCCATTTATCTTTCTTTGTTTTTGTTGATGAATCAATTTCCTTAACTTGTTTCTTTAACTTTAGTCTATAATATTGTAATAATTTAAAGTAAATGTTTTGTTCCATCGATTCCATTCTTAATTTAATCGTAGTTAACATTGAATCTGACATAAATTTTACAAAATGTCGTAAGATAGCTTCATTTCTTTTTCTGTAGGTTCTAATCCAATGATGAGACTCATTAATACGTAGTTTTAAAAAATTAAAGCCAAATTTTCTTGCTAACTTTCTTCCAGCAGCTGTATTAATAGGAGATTTAAATTGTAAATTATTGGGTAAAATATCTTCTTTAATACAACTATGATTATAAAACAGATGACCTCTGTGCTTCGCAATCCTTTTTCCTTGAGACATAAGCTTACGAAATTTTCGTAAAATCTCTAAACCATAAAGGTTTTTGATGTTATTGTAAATTTGGCTTTTCTTGATACCAGGTATATTATTAAAATCTTTATTCATGCTCTTCTGGTAAAATCTGAGTTAAATTGCTGTTAATTCTTTATCAAAAAGTAAAAACAATAACAAAAACTCAACGTTTCGGTGTACTATGTTTCAGTAAACCTTCATCAGGAGATTAAGCAAAACACAAATATCATCCAAAATAAAACCACAGTGGCGCGAAAAAAAAGGAAAAAATATTTAAAATACGTTATTGATTTAAAACGACATCTAACGGATTCAGAATTTTAAATTATAATAAGCATTTGGATAGAAACAATTGGTTTTATCATTAAAAGCATCATTATTAAAATGAATAAAAAAGGACTCCAAAAATCTTCTTTTTATATAATCTGCTTCTTTTGCCAAAATTTTTGAATTATTCCAATTCATATGATGCTTTTCCGAATATACATGTTTTACTAGAGCAGAATTATTCCAATTCATATTAGTTTATTAAACAGATTAGCTAAACTAATTACAGATTCAAAAGATTTTAATGAAGAAAAAGAAATGCTACGACGTACTTTGGAAGACAACAACTACCCAAATTGGCTTATAAAGAAAACATTTAATCGATTCAGATCCAATAAAATTGAGAAACATGAAATAAGCAAAAACTACAAAGGAACAGTAACCCTACCTTATTTTCAAGATTTAACTGAAATTTTAAGTCGTATAATTAAAAAACAAAATATTAGAGTATATACAAAACCTTTTCAAACAATCAAGCAAATTTTACCCAACTTAAAAGATTCAATTGAACCAAAGCAACAGCCAGGAGTAATTTATGAAATTCCATGTTTAGATTGTGTTGGCATTTATATTGATGAAACTGGTAGGGCATTTCTTACAAGATGCAAAGAACACATGCGGGATGTGAATTCAAAAAATTTAGCACGATTAGAAAATAATGATATAAACAACAAATCTGCTCTAGTAAAACATGTATATTCGGAAAAGCATCATATGAATTGGAATAATTCAAAAATTTTGGCAAAAGAAGCAGATTATATAAAAAGAAGATTTTTGGAGTCCTTTTTTATTCATTTTAATAATAATGCTTTTAATGATAAAACCAATTGTTTCTATCCAAATGCTTATTATAATTTAAAATTCTGAATCCGTTAGATGTCGTTTTAAATCAATAACGTATTTTAAATATTTTTTCCTTTTTTTTCGCGCCACTGTGGTTTTATTTTGGATGATATTTGTGTTTTGCTTAATCTCCTGATGAAGGTTTACTGAAACATAGTACACCAAAACGTTGAGTTTTTGTTATTGTTTTTACTTTTTAATAAAGAATTAACAGCAATTTAACTCAGATTTTACCAGAAGAGCATGAATAAAGATTTTAATAATATACCTGGTATCAAGAAAAGCCAAATAAACTGCATTGTTATGATTAAAATCATAAGTAATGAAGTGTGACAAGATACAAAAGCATTTGGTTAGATTTGCTCTTAAAGTTTTTGAAACTCGATGAAAATGCTAGATCGAGTAAAGGTTAACGCTTTTATCCTTGTTCTTGTCTGATCCAAAGCTTTTTATTAAGAATTACACATACAGGAAATCATTTGTACTTTCAGTTTTATCCGAGTCAAGCGAAATTCTGTATTAACCGAATTCGGATTTACCGAGGTCTACTTATACAGAGTGATCCAAAAGTCATTATCTATCTCGAGAACTAATTGGAATTTTAATAACAGGTTTTAATTCTAGAAAAAACTTTATTCAAAGTACTGTATATGTTAACATTTCATTTTATTCATTTTATCTCTATATGCATCCTTTTGACTCGCAGGAAAGCGACGGAGGCGCTATGCATGGGGAAAGCAATTATCCCGACCTGCTTCTGGAGATGCCAAAAAATTGTTGTCCGGTTGAAATTTTTTATTTTGTTTTTTTAGTTTTATAGAGATATGACTGAAATTTAGAACTGCTTGCCAAAACCACCAAGCGGGAGCAAATGCCTTAAATTTTCTTTCCCTAGGACACAACAGAATGGCGCGAGTAGGTTTTGAACCGAGGCCATGTCAATCACAATCACAACGCTCTAACCACTCGACCATGTTGCCGACATAAATTACTACGTCTTTATATGACGACCATCAAATCTTCTACAGAACTAAAAATGATAAAATGCTTCCCGAAACACACGTTCCAGCATTTGTGCTGTTATCTTTTGAACTGCAACAATAATACAATTTCCAAGTTCAGCAACATCATTAATTATTCTACCAGAGTACACCTTAGACTTAATGAAAGCCAAGCAAAAAGTTCAAGGATGTTAGATCGGGAAAGCGTGCTGCCGTAATCATGGTCCATCGCGACCAATCAAGCGACTAGGGAATCTTCTGCTCAAACAATTACGTAGAAGTGAGTCAACAGCTATATTTGAATCTTATTAGAAAGTGATAAAAATATGTAAACCTCTTTTCATAATTCCAATTAGTTCTGGAAATAGATAGTAATTTTTGGATCACCCTGTATATACTTGTATATAAATTTTATTATTTTCGATATAGCTTGCACAGTGCTTAGTAATCAAAATCAGAGCAGAATATTTATTAACGTTAATAAATATTGGCCGATATAATCGTGTCATAACAACGAATTGCTTTTCGTTGCCAAGATGATCAAATTTAAATTAAAAAAAAGTAAATTCTGTCTAAGAAGTTATTCAATTGAATAATAACATGGGGCCTTTGACGATTCGATGTTTCGGTTCAAATGTTAATCCATGTGTGTACGTATTTGGTCCAGCTGTGCATTCAATCTGTTATCCAGTAACTTCACCAATATATATGTATATCGCAAACGAAGTTCATATAAAATGATATTTGACGTTCTTTTCTGAATGTAAAAAACAAAAATAAGGAAGAAGCTGATTAAAAGACTCTCTTTTCCAAAAAGGACGGTTGGCAACTCTGATTTAAAGTGAAGATTCTTTTAGTTTCAACTTAGCTAAAGAAAAAATAAAGAAAATTTCGGCATTCAATTTAAAATTAAAAGATCTTTTTTTAACTTTTTAACATTATTTAAAAAAAATTAAAAACACGTTGTGGCTTGCCTTTTAATGTAAATGCTTTAATTTTTTAAGATTCTTTGCTTGGCTCCACTCTTTTTAATTTTGACACACCAGAACAATATTCCTTTTCTTTTTGCAAGATTTTTGAGAATTTATGTCATGCTAAAAACACAAAACAAAATTTCTTTTTTATAAGTTGCCAAGAAGAAAAAAATGAGAACCAAGCCAAAATATCTTCACTTTGATCTTTTATCTTTAAGGACGAAAAAAACTTGCGCTTTAACGATTTTTTACTCTTTTCGCTTTTAGTCAGAACATTCCTTTCGCTTTGATTTTTTTACGCTTTTTGCATCGCACTTCCCTTTTTCCGTGTCCGCTTCACTTTAAATGGATTTTATTTTTAACTTGATTTTTTTCTTTCCTCAAAGCATGCTACTTGTAGGCATTGTTCATTATTCTCCAAATTTTTACAAAAAAAAGATTTAGTAAAAATAGCTTTTAAAACTTTACAAGAAGTACATTTTATTAATATTTTGACTTTTGATAATTACGTAAAAAAAATTTTTATAGCTCACCATTTTATTAAAAAACATTGTCTAACAACAAGTCTACAAATATTTATGATTATTATAAAGCCCACTGCAGGTCTTTATGTTTTTTGTTTTTTTACAATGCAAGACCAGGGCAAATATTGTAAGCATTTCCTTCTAGAATTGTAAATGAGCCGATTTGTTTAGGCCCGAACCCGGTCTGAAACCGATTTTGATTTGAAACCCTACACAGGTTCGAAAAAGCCCGAAAGTTAAGTTTGGTCTAAAACACTTAGCGCTGAAAAAAGATGATCGTTTATCTGTAACCTCCACACTGGGCTGGAATTCGACCCGAAACGTTTCTCAAACCTAGGCCCGAACCCGGCCCGACTTACAATTCTGTTTCCTTCACGTTTTTACAACAAGCCTCTGTTTTATGTTTTATGTGGTTTTGTAAATTTTTAGCACATAGCGTTTACGCTTAATTAACTAAAAATAATGGGAAAGTTTGTTTTTTCTTTTAAGGAAAGTTTTCTTTAATTTTGACGTTTATCTCCTGACGAGTGTTGGACGAAAAGCTTAGCATAAAATAGTTAATGATTGTAATTTTATTCATGACACATTACTACTGCCATATGTTTTAGATCTAGAAAAATTTTTTCAGCTTAAATAGTTTTGATGATATAAATTTTGAAAATTGGCATTCAAGTTGCGTAAACTAGTGAAATACGCGAGACAATTAAATAATTAAAAGTTCTGTAAGAATTTACTTTTAGAATTTTTATAAATATATTTGAGAATAGACTAGTTCCCCGACTTTTTTCTTTTAGACCTATAATTTTTGCAACAAAAGTTATCTTTAAAAATTAAAGATTCCGTTTAATTTTATGATTATCTTTTCAGTTTATTTACTGACTCCCAGAAAGACGTCTGGACGTTATATTTGAAGCAATGATCAAGCAATTACCTTGATCTACTTTCGGAGATTCCCATTGCTTTTTTCAACAGCAAACTGCCTTTGGTCCGGACTATAGCCAAAAAGTTTTGATTAAAAAAAAGAAGGTTAAATGTCGTCTAAAAGAAATTATTGAATTGAGTATTAACGCCGGGTATTTTGTCGTTTTTCGTTTTGGAATTGGGATATTTGATCCAGCTGTAACCTATTAATATCATTGAATGCATTGGTTATGCTGTGAATTACTTTCTTAATAACAAACATATTAGGTAATGATGACGCATGAAGATTGTGTGAAATTTTGGTTTAATTAAGATTGCAGTCCTTTGAAGATTGTTTTGTTGAACAATTACCTGTGCTAATTCGAGCCTTATTATAAAGGAGGCGCCGATCCATTTGTGTTCAGTTGGTATGTTGCGCTGTATAATTAAATTTTGCTGCGTTTTGCTGAATTGTTGCACTTTAGTTTTAACGCAGTCGAAAAAGGAATTCAATACGCTGGTCCAAGATTCTTATTACTACTTTTCTTCGCGTTGGATAGGCATTTTTTAATATAACATTACTTGCCAGACTTGAGATTAATCAGCTGACTTTATTAAACAAGCACTTAGACGGACGAAGGAAGAAATCAGATTACTTTAAAATCTCGGATAAGTTAGCATCTATTTCAGTAACGCATTAACACCAAGTATTTCTATTTGCTTTGATTCAAATTTCTTTTTTTCGATTTTATTAAAAATAAAAATAGCAATTGAATCAAACATTATCCAGACAGTTTTTTTTATACTGTATATAACGAAGAATACTGTTTTATAAATAAACGTTAACAATGATATAAACAACATTGTATTGCATAAAAAACGAACATACAAAACTATAGGTTACAATTATAATATAGAAATATGCACTACGTAAATAATACAGATAAAATCAATATAAAGACAGCGTGGTCGAGTGGTTAAAAGTGTTATGGTTATGATGGAGATGGTCTCGGTTCAAAACTTACCCATGCCATTTTGTTGTGTGTTTGGGAAAAACATTTCTCGGCACTTTCCTTCTTTTAGATTCTATCTTTATAAACAATAAATTTCAGACATAGATCTGGAAAACTAAAAAACAAATTAAGAAATTTTAATCGGACACCAATATTTTGGCATCACGGAAGCAGGTTGGGGTAATTGTTTGTCCTAAGTATAGCGTCTCTGACGATTTTGTGCATGTCAGGAGGATAAATATAGAGATAAAATGAAGACTGTTTACACCAGAATCACAAACATGGTCAAAACCAAATCGCGCTACTGTGTGAATGACCAAAGTGAAGACCACATGCGTCACTCGCAGAATTTTTGCTTTGTTTTGCCATCACTGATCTCTTCAAACATTGTGACATCATTTGTTACATGTTTCTTGGGTCGCCCGCAAGATTAAAGAATCCGCACTACCACGTCTACATGATCTACGCAATTAATTAAGAATTCTTTTTAATGAACTTTAAAGATCATTGATTTTTATTTGACCATTTTATGATTAAAATTATGACTTTTTTATGCATAACAAAGTCGAATTTATAAAAAACATTGATAGCACACTAACGCAGTAAAACACGTTCTCATAACTAAATTCAAAACAACAAAATGTCGGGTTTAAAAATTTAAATCAGAACCATCTTCATTTAAGGAGAACAAGTTTTTCAGATTAAAACTGTTGTCTGAGGTTGAACTTTCAGTGTCGAAAGAAGATACGTCACTATTCTCCGTCGAAGTATCACTCTTCGACGTTTCTCAGGTAGAACTATCCAAAAAATCATTGTTTAAAGTTGCAGTGTGTGTGCACCAGATAGAAGAATGAGTGGCCAGCAGAAAACGTTTTATCTCAACTCTTCTGAAATTGTTTTCAGGAATTTTTAAGTCTCTTTCCACACTTTGCTTGATTAAATTTTTTATCTTATTTTCTTGATATTTTTCGATTTCAAGCTGAGATAATGAAGCACAATCTGATGCATCGGACTGTTCAGTAATAATCAAAGAATCACATAAATCTAATGCTTTTTTAAAATAATCTAAAGATTTTTTGTAGTAAAAAAGTTGCTCATCATAGTTGATATTTTCTAGTTCAGCTTCATTATTACAAATGTTATTATAAAGCCTTCCTAGAGCGGGGAACAAGTCAAATTGATTATAAAACAATAAAATGCTTTTATGGGATTCTCTTGATTTGATCCAAATGTTGAGTGCTCTTTTATAACAATTCAATTTATCTTTAGGGTTATTTATATTCAAGTAGCAATTACCTAGACTTTCATAAATATTGGCAATAAGTTTATCTTTGTCAGGAAAAAGCGATATTTTCTCAGCTTCATCAAGCGCTTCTTTCAACTTAGTTATCGCTTCATCAGTTTTTCCTATTTCCTTTAAACACACAGCAATGTTGGATTTCGTATTTACCGCATTTCTTTTTGATTCATTCATTCTAACTTGAAAGGATAACAAACATTTGAAATATTCAAGAGCATCTTCATTTTTATTTGAACGATAAAGTATTGTGGCTTTATCGTCCATATTGATCTTGATGTATTTTCTAACATCGTACTTAAATATATTTTTTAATTGTATATGAGCTGATTTCTTATAGTGGATAAGTGCTTTCTTGTATTGCTGTGTAATCCACAGAATATGACCCATGTAAGTGCAAGCATCTATTATGACGTCATTATCAACTACTTGTTTGCTTTCTAAACACAAACTTAATTGTGTTTTGGAATCTTTGACACGCTTTTGATAAAACAAACAGATTCCTATTTTTAGATGAGTTGATGGAATGCTTTTAGTAATTTTTGAAAGTTTTTCAGAGAGTTTTTCTGATTTTTCTTCAAGTTTGGAGCCAATCAAATATGAAAAGCCATGACCATCAAAGTATTCAAAACATTTCTGCATGCTTGTATTCAAAACATAATGAAAGTAAGTTGTCAGCAAGCTGCTTTTTTTTGCATAGAGTGAGTCCAGACATGAATAAACAAAAGTGCTTTTACTTGGTGATGCTTGTTTCAATTCGTTGCCGATTAAATTATAAGCAGAAGCAACAGCAACTTCAACATGCTCTGCACGTTCATTCAAATCTAATGACTTCATTAACTCATCATAAGCTTCACTGTATTTATTTTGAGTCATTAGGGAATATCCTATGATTTTATGAATCCACACAGTGTCAAGCGTTTGATCTAAGTGATTAGCGACTATTGAAAGAAATCTTCGTCCGTATTCGATTGTTAAATCAAGCATATTAATTGAATAAAAATACATAGCAATTTTATAAAGTATATCACGAATTTCTTCTATTTTTAATTCCGTTTCCGAAACATTTTTAAAGGCTTGAATAAATTTATCAATTGGTAATTGCTGGTTTGATGCAGATACAAATAATGTTTCTTTTTCAAGATGTTTTAAACATTGTTCAAATCCAGAAAAATGCAGTTGCTTCTTTAGGTTGTTTTCCAACATCTTCACCATCACTTTACATTCTTTTTTTAAATTAAAAAACCAACAAATGCTTATGTTCAGTAAAAATGGTTTATCATAAAAATATTTCAAAGTAATCATACACTGAAGTGTATAAGCAATTTGAAAGTAATTCAACAAACTTTTTTCACCAACATGTTGTACAAACAAAGTCTTTTCTCCATCATCGACGTCAACGTTTTTGACAAATTCTTCTTGACTTTGTTTTTCCATATAAACTTTCAATCTAATTTCACATGCGATTGCAACTGCATATGACAGTTTATGTCTTGTATATTCAGTGATGATTTGTTTGTCAGCAAGATCGTCCAAAATATCAAAACATGATGTGGACGAAACGTTGTTGATTTTAGCCAAATGTGAAATAAACAATGTTGTGCTTCGATAAATAACTTTTTTCATGTTAAACTCGGGTATTTGTTCCAAATCAGCAAGTTTGTTTCTTGTTCCAAATTTATAAAAGTCTGCTTCAAGCAGCTTTTCTCGTTCATTCAAACATTGTTTTGTTTTGCTCAAATCTTCGATATGCTTGTCAATAACAATTTTATAATAATCATAAACATCACGATTGCCAGAAATATAACAAGTTGTTAGCAAAATGTCTTTGAAATGATCTAAATATTTTGGATCTGTGGCATACTTGAGCATTTCATTGATTGGTTTGATCAACTCGTATTGGAGGGATTCCTCAGAATGATGTTGATTGCCCAGAGGAAACTTGCACGCAGCGGCGTTTATACTGTCGAATGAAACACCTCGTGTTGTGTAATCATCGTAAAACCATTCAGGATTATCCGGTATTTTGTAGTTTAAACTTTGAACAGCTAAATTCGGGACGATTGTTTCTTGTAAGTTGATTAAAATGATATGAAATATGACTGAAAACCATCGAAAATACTCGAGTATGCTTTGGTAATCATTTCTATTTTGGCATCCATCTTCAAGTAGAATCATATGTTCGAAATCCGAATACGGAGTAATTTCCATTCGAGCGATTGATCCCATTCCCACGATAGTATATTTACACTTTGGCCGTCCCATCACTTTCTCACAATATTTACTGATATTGGCCATATTTCGTTTGTAAACACCAGTGATGTATTCCTGAAGTAATTGAACTTGATATATTTTGGTTTGTTCTTGTAGTTTGATGTTCTGTTCATCTAATTGTTCAGTGACTTCGGCAATGTTTTCCAATTTACTCTTGACGTATTTTCTTAACTTGACCAACGAATCTCTTACAGAATTGGAAAACTTTATTAATTTAGCTCTTTTGTTCTCAGCATTGGCTTTGTGTAATATTTCGGAATAGAGTTCATTCAAACTGTTTTGTATTTCTTGAGCATTTTCAGGTTCTCTGGTTAATGCAGCATTTAGCAATCCTGCACATTTAATGAGCGGTATTTTTAAAGGTTGTTTGTTTTTATAAATCAACCCCATCTCATGAAATATTTTAGCAGACAACTTAGGACAAAGTTCTTTGTTTTTCTCATCACAAATAGTTTTTAGTTGATCTGCCAATATGTTCTCATTTTCGTCTTCAATATCAAATAACTTGTAATAATATGGTGATATAAATTCCATCATATTGAAATTTTTAGAATGTTCTTATTTGTAATATTAAATCATTACTTTTCATTAAGTAAGCAATGAATTTTTATTCAATTTGAACAAAAAAATCTAATGTGAAAGTTAATAATGACTCAAGGCAGATCAGCTTTTTTTTCTGTAAAAATAAGATTTATATCAAAACCGTGCTAAAATTTAAAATAATGTCATTATTGTTGCATGCTGCAAAACTAAATTTTGTTCTATCGAATTATCAGAGTAAAACTGAACTTCTTATTACACTTGCCTGGTACGGAAAGATTGTCACATTTTTATATCCGCTTTTTATGCAGACTGCTTGCATAATGTTCAAGTCGCAAGGTGATCGAGTGGTTAATTGTGATCGAAACAATATCAGTTCCTTGATTGTGATAGACAAGGCCTCTGTTCAAAACTTACTGGTGCCATGCTGTTGTGTTCTTGGAAAAACATTTTAGGGCATTTCCCCTGTTTGGCGGTGTTAGCAAAAGTTCTAGATTTTATTCATATCTCTATAAAATTAAAAAACCAAAATAAAAAATTTCAACGCAATAGCAATGTCTTGGCATCTCAGGAAGCAGGTCAAGATAATTGCTTGCTTTATGTATAGCGTCTTCGTTGCTTTCCCGCAAGTCAGAAGAATAAATATAGAAATGAAATGAAAATTAGTGAATGAGAAAAACTGGTCATCTGAGAATAAGATTTGTGTGCTACGATGCATTGCTACATTCTCACCTAATTTATAATCTTTACCTGGGTTAGTACATTAATTCTCTGATTAAAATGCACTGTTGTTTAAAAAAAATGCTCCTTAAATAGAATGCGCATAAAAGAAGTTATTTAGTTGAGTTTTTTTGCGGATAGTGCAACTTTTAGCTGCTTACTTTCTACATAAGCACTTTTACATGTACCCATAACTTGATTTCTATAAAAACACTTCCTTTTTTATATTTAGGGTATAAAAAAAAGAATTTATGACGTCTTTTGTGTTATTTCTAGCACATCAGTAATACTTGGTTAAGTGCACTCAATCAACAAAAACGGCTGGGCGTTGCAAGGTAAAAAAGAAAGCACTGTGCAGTCAAAGCAAACAGTCTTTTTTAAGTCTACTACATCTTTAAAAATGTAATTTCTACCAAAATCTGCGACTTGTCGAAGCTACTTTTATATACAGTAGATAGGTTTAAAGTTAACGTAGATAGGTTTAAAGTTGACCTAGTTGACTTCATCTAATAGTTCAGTGACTAGTATAATGTTTTCCAATTCACTCTTGACGTATTTTCTTAACTTGACCAACAAATCTCTAACAGATTTGGAAAACCTTATTAAGTCAGCTGTTTTGTTCTTAGCTTTGGCTTTGTGCAATATTTCGAAATAGAGTTCATTCAAATTGTTTTGTATTTCTTGAGCATTTTTAGGTTCTCTGGCATTTAGCAATTTTGCACATTTAATGAGCGGTGTTTTCAAAGTTGTTTGATTTTATAAGTCAAACCAATCTCATAAAATATTTTAGTAGATAACTTAGGATCAAGTTTTTTATGTTTCTCATCACAAATACAGTAGTTTTTAATTGATCTGCCAATGTGTTCTCTGTTCTCGCTTCCATGCGTTCACTGTTTTTTTTATAGTTTTGTTAAGAAAATGATGATGAAAGAGTTTCTTTTTCTTTTTCATCTGAAATGTTGAATTGAAACACGTAGTTTTGAGATTTTATTTTTGTGAACCTTTAAAAACTATCATTAATTAGTCATTACACTAGTTATCAAAGCTTTTTTTTATTCTATATTTTCTTTTAAAAATTTATTTTTAACCATATGCAAAATTAAAAAAACAATCTGTTGCTGTTTTAGATCTGTACAAAAAAGTTTTATACATTTCGATCTTAAGACATACTGCAAAATAAGTAGTTGACCCTTCGGTCTCCGAGTCAGCAGCCAGTTTACTATCGAAACATTTATTTGATTTTCAATAAAATTTTCTGCAAAACTGAAAATAAAACTTCAAAACATTGAATTTTATTGCAGCGAGAAAGCATCAAAAAATAGCTTTGCAATAATAAATTCCCGGCTTAATAGGTACATTAAAAGCGCCGTATGGAATGGCGAATCCGATTGACCCAGCAAATGTTCAAAACCTTTTAAACTCTATGTTGTTCAGTAAAATTGAACAAACAATAAATGCAATTTGATTAACTTTGTAGCTGCAGTGATATTTAACTTTTTGCAACAAAATATTTGCTAAAACGCTTGATTCAAATAACCTTAGACAAGTTTAATAACCTCGACCAGCGTGGTCCAACTACGGGCCCGCGGATAGAATTTGTGCGGCCCGCGGAACATTTTTGTAGAAGTCTTGTCGATCACAAGCAGTGCCAACGTTGTTTTTTTGGAGAACGCACGAAAATAGAAATTTCGGAGACCGATTCCAAGTGAAGACCTTTTTTTTAGAGAACACCCTGATTTTGGGACCAAAATAGGTGTTTCTAGCCGGTTGAGGCCCGCAAACTCGAATAAGTTTGAAAAGTGGCCCGCAAGAGTGCAGAAGTTGGACCACCCTGACCTAGACAAAATCAAAAATTATCAAACGATTTCTTTGTCATCAATTTGAATCAAATTGAAAAATTGTGTTCAAGCAGTTTTCGTTTGATTTGAAATTTATGGTATGTTCTGATTTGTAATTTTAAATTGTATAGTGTTTAGGGTAATTAACTTAAATTTCAATTTGAAGAAAAAAATCTGGACGATTGGTAAAAGAACAAATTGATAAAAAAAAACACGAACTGGTAAAGAACTACAGGGTGTGACAAAACAGAAACCGAACTGTACCAACAATGCTATCGGCACAATGCCAATCGGCAGGCCACTTGCTCACCGTGATGCACAACTTTTTAGCTTTTTTGTGTTGCAATTTCTTTAACGTAGGGGAGATATGGCACCAAATAGACACTGGGACCAATCGGACAGTGACGTATTTCCGCTATCACGTGGTTTATGTATTTAACTATTGCTGCTCTGGAACCGCGATTTCATTTGTTGTTAGTGCACATGTTTGTTTTAGAATTAAGAGTGAAGCGTGTGTTTTGTAATAGAAAAGATGTTTTTAATGCTTCAAATTAAAAAAAAAGCAGTCAGAAATATTATAATTTCTAAGATAACTTAGATATACTAGTTAGTTCATTCTATGTTGAAATGTAGGACTGAGCCATAGTCACAGAAGTCAATCAAGTGAAAACTTATTATACAGTATATCATTATACTGATAAAATTTGCAATTGTGTTCAATATGGCTGACAGGGGACCTCTCGGACATGCTTTTTTAACACTGTCCAAATGGTCCCCGTTTCTGTAAAACGTTATTGATGTCTACTTTTTTGGCAGAAATACATTAAGGATAGGCTATTAATTTCACAATGCTTACATTTAAAAAAATAAAAGAGAAATATGGTTTGTACACTAACGATCAACTTCAACTCGCTTTAAAGAGCACACTTGAAGATGGAATAAGCATTAGAAAGGCGGCCAAAGAATTTTATGTTCCTAAGAGAACTCTAGCAGATTATATTAGGCGAGCTAAGATGAGTGGGAAAAAGTCTGTGCCAAAGATGTCCATGACAACGATGCAGGTAGATTGATATTAAATCAGCTTTTGCAATATCAACAATAATTTTTTTTCATGTTCTATTGTTTAAGTTGAAAGCTGCTCGCTTTTTTTAATGACTGTAAATGCGTATCACAAAAGTTAATTTGTCTTTATTAACTTTGAACTTATTACATTGCTTTATTTACAGGTATTCAACTCTGATAAAGAAAAGGCCTTAGAACATTATATTCTTCATGTTTCAAAGATGTTTTATGGTCTAACTAAACTGCAGGTGCGACAAGTAGCGTATAAATTTGCTAAAACAAAAAAGATTTCTATGCCTAAAAGCTGGACCAAGAAAGAAGTGCAGGAGAAGACTGGCTTCGTGGATTTCGAAAGAGATCCGGAAAATTATCACTTCGAAATCCAGAATCAACAAGTTTGGGTCGATCAGTAGGATTGAATAACCCTGCTGTCGACAACTTTTTTTGTAAATTAAAAGAAGCTCTGCTTAGAGATGGTACTATTCCTCCCCAAACTATTTGGAACTTAGACGATATAGGAATATCTACTGTTGTCAAGCCAAGCAAAATTCTGGCAAAAAAAGAAGTTAAACAAATTGGACGAATTTTGTCAGCTGAGCGGGGAGTGTTATTGACAATGTGTTGTTGCATCAAGGCGATTGGCAATGCACTTCACCGGTTTACATTTTCCCACGAGTCAACTTTAAAAATTATATGTTGAAGGATGCTCCGGTAGGTAGCTTAGGCTTGGCATATCCATCTGAGTGGATGACTAGTGATCTTTTTGTAGAAACATTGGGCCATTTTTTAAATTTATGAAAATAATAAGAGAAATCCTGGTGTGCTTCTACTGGATAATCACATCAGCCACTTCTCAATTGAAGCAATCGATATGGCCAAAGAGAATGGGCTGTGTTTAGTTACATTCCCACCGCATTGTAGTCACAAGCTACAACCACTCGATATTGGAGTGTATGGGCCATTCAAACGTTACAATTCTTCTTTTTGCGATTCATGAATGACATCAAATCCAGGAAAACCCTTCTCAATTTATGAAGTTGCAGAATTGTTAGGCCATGCGTTTCATAAAGCATTTACTATTGAAAATATAACTTCTTCTTTTAAGTCCAGCGGAATTCCCCCTTTCAACTCAGACGTTTTCCCCAATGATGCATGTTTACAGGCTGTTGTTACAAATATTCCCTTCAGCTTCGTGAGGCTGATTCATCCACCGCTCCATCGACAAGTGAGTCTGCAACATTCACAAACGTTGCTGAGCCTCAGACACTGAATGATGACGAACTTCTTGCAGAAATCGATCCATATTCTAAAACTAATGTTTCACGAAAACGCCCCAACAAAAGAAGATGCAAGTCTGCGATAATTACTGATACACCTGAAAAAGAAAAATTAGTTTCTCGCTGCAAAAAAGTTCCGCAAAAACGCCCAGAAAGAACAGTCTCCTCCAGTAGCAAAAGTAATATATCCATGCATTTATTGTCCGATAGTACAAGTGAAAATAAATCCAGCACGAGTACAATTAGCGCCACTACCAGTAGTCGAGGCTTTGTGGAATGCCATATAAAAATTGGAGATTTTGCTGTGGTAAAAGTTTTTTCAGCGGAAGGAAAACATAAAAATTTTATTGGAAAAATACGTAATGGGCCGGGTGAGGATGGCGGCTATGAGGTAAATTTTATGAAGCAATCGGAGAAAATCAAACATGGTTTTCAGTTTCCTGAAAAAGTTGATATTGCATCTGTTCTACTGAATGATATTGTTAAGCTACTATTAAAACCAACGTCCGTTGCTCCGACCAAACAACTTTGTGGCGTTTTCAAGTTTGCTTGTAACCTCTCTTTCTATGGATTGTAGCTGCGTTTGAATATTGGTGACAGTTTTTCACGTACATTAATGATGTTTAGCAACGTTGTTACTGTAGGACAAAAGTAATGTCTATTTCTGTAATTTTTGCTTGGTATTGATAATTTCTTATTTTCTGTGTATATTAAACATACAATTTTAAATGTCCGAGAGGTCCCCTACGATGGACGAAAGGTCCCCATGGGTGGGACGCTTTTTTCTCAATCAATCCTCCACTTCCTCGCGGCCTTTCTCAAAACGTTTGTGCCATTTCAAAGATTTGCGTCCTCGACATCACATCTTCACCATAAACCTCTTTAAGAAGTTTAAAACACTTAGTTGGGGTCTTCCTCTCTTTCACCAAAACCTTAAAGTTGATTCGTTGTTTCATTCTTGAGCTGCTAACAGTTTCGTAACAGCACGGAGTACAAACAAACGCAACACAAAGTAACAAAATTGTGATAAAAGCTGCCAACACTATGTTACATAAAAGCTTGAAACGCAAAAACGAAATGACTTACGTTGAAGAAATTGCAACACAATAGAGCTAAGAAGTTGTGTTCCACGGTGAGCAAGTGGTTACCTATTGGCATTGTGCTAACAGCATGGTTGATACAGTTCAGTTTCTTTTTTGTCACGCCTTGTATAAATAATTAACTGCTTATGGTCACTCAAAATTCAAATTGTTTTTGTCAAAATTTAAGACAACATAGTAATATTTCAAAATTGTTTTAAAATTCAAAACAATATCGTATTTTGTCATACTGCAAAATTACGTTTGATTTTAAATAGTTATTTGATCTTAAATTAAAAACAAAAAATACTTCATTGTATTAGATCAGTTTGATAAATAAAAACATAAAAATCTATTGCGTTGTGGTTTTAAAACATAGCTGTGCCAGCCGGGAGAGTAGCAGAGTTGCATCTCAAATCTAAAAAATTTGGGAAAAATCAAAATTTTTCGGGCAGCGACAAGTAAATATTTGAGCAGCGATAGGAAAGTTCGTGAAAAATCAGGAATTCAAAAGCATCGAAAAGGAATTGTTTTGAAAACACAATTTTTTGTGTATCAAAAACCAGTACTAAATGCAAAAAAAAGTTAAAGGTTTACGGTGAAGACTTTTTTTTAGAGATCGCTATATTTGGGACGAAAAATTGAGAAATCAGAGACAAGCGAAAGCAAAGACTTGTTTTTGGTCTTCACCCTAAATTTTAGACAAATTTTTTTCTTATATCCGTTAAATACTAGGAAATTATGATTCGAGAAAACGTTACAAAGTTTAAGCAAAACTCTATTGCCCCAGAAATTTTTTTTGGCTGGTACGTCTATGCTTTAAGATAAAGCGGAGTAAGTGTAGCAGTCTAAATTTAGAAGCCCGATAGGTTTAATCATTCCTGATAAAATTATTTGTATTACTCTTTATAAAAACAATCAATTCAAGCTTTTTTTTATAAATTTCACATGTCAATTGTCATTGTGAAAGAATAGGCTGCTGTTTTTGACAGATTACAGTACGACAGAAAGACAACCTGTCCTTTTTTTAACATTATAACATTATTTTTTCTACTACATATGGTAATTATAATTCATCATCAGACCAATGGAACATGACAACGTCATCTCACTTTGCCTAAATGCTAATATTTATCTTTAACGTAATGATAAACCTAATTTTGAATACGGTTACGGTGGACTGAAAAAAAAACTGTTTTTGATGAAGCAACTTTCACTTTATCTACTTCCTTCCAACCCTATGGCTGTTATGGTTAAAAGCTTTTCCCACAACTGTGTCATGCCCCCCTAGGAGATCACTAATACGAGAAATCATAGACTGATTCAAAAGGAAGACGTTTTTTAGAGATTATTATGTTTTGGGGATAAAAAATAACAAAATCGAGACAGATTCAAAGGGAATACTTTTTTCTACTTGAAAAAATTTTTCTAGTGTACTAAGCATTTTTGATTGTGGTTGCACGGCCTTTCCTTTCAAAAACCTCGGTACGCCACTGCATGGATTTTTTGTTAAGTAGTTATTGCAAAAAATCTGAAATTTTTAACTTTTTCTTATATCAGATAGTTAAAAGTGCAGTTTATTGGGTTGTTTATAAATTAATTCGCCACATCACGGATTTTATCGATTCAAGTATCAGAAAAAGAATAAAACTAAAGTGGAAAAATTGAGAGACACTTTTCAAGCTGTATTAATTGCGACATAAGAAATACATACAAAATTACAACAAAATAGAAATTATACGACCTTCTTTCATTTTGAGAAATATATATTAAAACTAAAATAAAGTAAGGTAAGCTAATTAGCTACCCTAAAGTTTTTTGTTAAATGTACAAATTACAACACAACATTTAAACGGGCATTGTAATTGCGTAAAATATCTAATTATTAAAGATTGCATTAAAATGCAATATTTGTTATTATATTATATTTCTTTCAACAAATTGTTCTGTACTCTTTTGTTCTTTGTTGATTTGTATGATAAACTCACCATCACCCTTGCCCGACTTTCTCTTTTTATCATCATAAACAAGCTAAAAATAATAATATTTTTCGGTTCTTCCTCTTCTACTGTACTTTAAATCAGGGCTTCTCAAACTTTCTTGTTCTGCGATTCCATTTTAAACCAGCCGCACAGTTTGGGACTTTTTCAAAATTCATGGAGGGCATTTAGACCAAATTTCTTAATTTTCGTCCCCGATTTCAGGTGTTTTCTAAAAAAAAAGCTCTTCAATCTGAATCAAGCTCCGATTTGTCAATTTTTGTTCCAAATCTCTAATTTGTCAATTACATGTGCAATAAATGCCCCAGGTTGGACATTGCTAAACTAATTTTTTCAAAAATTTTTGCGGCACACATGGGATTCTCAAAATTTCGCGACACAAAGCACAAAAAGCCAATTTGTTTCGCGACCCCAAATAGGGTGGCATAAAAAATTTGGGGTCGCGACCCACACTTTGAGAAGCCCTGCTTTAAATAAACATCACCGATGACATTACGATCATTATATCACTTGTTTATAAATTACGCCCGGGAAAACTTTTGATATACTAGTCTGAGATTGCATATCACTTTAACCTTAATACTTAATTTAAAGCTTTTGAAAAAAATTTTGTAATTAGATTTTCTCGGTCTTATAAAAAAATATCAATAGTTGACGAATAAAGCCAATTTTTTAATTGATTTGCTAAAATTGGAAGACACAGGTCTACCTTTAAAAATGTTAAAATAATCTTAGTTTTGTTTAGCTGTTATTTTAAAATGTTTTCTTTTTTTACTTTTTATACCATTGATAAGAGTCATGTGAAGGTCTTGTGACAATGGTACGTCTGATAAAAACAATGAAACTAAATATTTATTACAAGGTCGTAAAATGTTTTTCTTAAGAACCCAATAACCATACTTTCACAACCAAGCTATTTTAAGCACTAAGAGACATCACTGATTGGATATTACAAGTATCAAATAACAGTTTTAAAAAGTCTTAGAACAAACGAGAACATGTACAAACAACGCAAGATTTTAACACAGTTTTTTTCAGATCTTTTTTTAATTCTGATAAACTCCTATTTCAGAGATTTTTAAGCAAAGTAAATATCTATTTTTTTGTTTTAAGTTGATTTACAAGATCAACTTAATTTCCTTCAATTTAAAATCGCAGTCCCTTCGATAGTCGGTAGCGCGGTCGAGTGGTTAGAGCGCCGTGATTGTAATCGACGCAGTCGCGGTTCAAAACCTCCTCGCGCCATTCTGTTGTGTCTTTAAAAAAAACCTTTATGACACTTTGCCCTGCTAAGCGGTCTTAGCAAGCAGTTCTAAATTTTAGTCATTTCTCTAAAAAAAAATTTACAATTTAGTTACATCTCTATAAAAAAACTAAAAAATTAACATAAAAAATATTAACCGGACACTTGGAATCTCCTGAAGCAGGTCGAAGTAAGTGCTTGCCCTATCAACAACCTCTCCGTGGCTTTCCTGAAAGTAAAGAAATAAAACCTATAAATGAATAAAGTGGAGACTTTTTTTAAGTTTCAACTTCGCAAAAGAAAGTACAAAAATTTTTGACACTCCACTTAAAGTAAAGAGACTTTTTTAAATCTTCACCGTTATTTTCAAAAACCAACAAAAGCACGTTTTAATCTTTTTTTAAAAAATAGATGTTTTGGCTTTTTGTTGCTTTGCTCCATTGTTTCTCATTTACTTAATTTCAAACAAAAATTTTTATTTCTCATTTTGAAATATATGTAATAATTACAGTAGATATGCATTACAAAACAATTATTTTGCTTTTTGAAACAATTTTTTTTTAGAATTTACGTCATGCTAATAACGAGAAGCTAAATTGTATTTTTAAATTTGTCAAGAAGAAAAAAGGTTGAGAATTAATCTTAAAAGTTGAAATATTTCAACTCTATTCTTTTAATTAAGTACGAAAAATAATACAATTGTGATTTTTTTACGCTTTTCGCTTTTATTCTGAGCAGTCTTTCCGCTTCGAGTTTCACGCTTTCCGCCACACGCTTTACTGTTTTCGCGTCCGCTTTTACTCTGAACGAATCTTAAATTCAACTTGATTTTTTTCCTTCCTCAAAACATGCAACTTATAGACATTTCTCATTACAGTAATCCCTCGTTACTCGCGGTTAATGTGTTCCACGACTACCCGCGAAAGGTGAAAATCTGCGAAATAGCGAAACATTGTATTATTTACGCATAACTTACACGTTTACAAACCCTTACCATACTGATATTAAATCACCCTATATCTGTTCACTACCTTTTCCTAGACTCTTATAGACTGTTTAAAACACTTCTGTATTAAAGAAAAGTTAATCTGTGTACTTTACAAAACTCTGTTTTGTGAAATGTACAGTACTGGTACCGTACACAAAAATATCAGTTGTTATACACCCTTATGTGTACTAACATATTGCAAAGTGGAAAAAATCATTAAGTTCCTTTTGCTAAATACTCGTACATTTTTATTAACAACAATTGTTAAAATAAACATTTAAAATTTTTTAATTTTCTCTCTTCCTCTCTCTCATATGATGATGTCTATGACGATGAAGGCGAAGGAGAAGGTTTTGTTTCTGGCGGCTTCGTGCGGGTGAGAACATGGTGATGGGAGTTGCTGACGTTCTTTTTTTTGTGCCAAAAACCATAATCAATACATTTAAATATAATTTGAAAAATCCGTGATGCAGCGAAGGCGCGAAATTTAAAGCGTGATTAAGAGAGGGATTACTGTATTCTCAAAATTTTTACCAGAACAAAGTTCAGCAAAAATAGTTTAAGAAACGTTTGTGTTAATTTATCTTTTGACGCATACGTAAAAAAGTTATGTTGATCATCAATTTATTAAAAATTATTGCTTAGCTTCAAGTTTACAAACATGTATGATTGTTAAAAAGCATACTACAGATTTAAATTATAATATTTTTTCACAATGCAAAGCAAGAACAAATATTATAAACGCTTCTTTCACTTTTTGTTTTAATTTAATTTTACAACAATCTTGTATTCTTGGCTTTTGCGATTTCTATGACTTTTCTGCAATCAGTATTTGGCTAAATAAAAAAGTAAACTTTTAACCCTTAATAGGAACGTGGTA
Organism: Diplosoma virens; assembly: GCA_963680785.1. Taxonomy (NCBI): domain Eukaryota; kingdom Metazoa; phylum Chordata; class Ascidiacea; order Aplousobranchia; family Didemnidae; genus Diplosoma; species Diplosoma virens. The sequence goes on from OY796883.1 coordinate 38,340,461, forward strand.
TGCAGCTCCACCACACGTTGCCTACGGCGAAAAACCAATAAAAATTGTTATTTTTACTAATGTTATAAGCAATAAATCATATGCAGTATTGTAAGCAATAGCATAAAAAGTAGTTAATTTTCCTTTACGGCGTGAATCACTTTCTTTTCAGAAATATTTATGTCCTTTTTATAAACATGTCAAGTAAAGTTTCCTTTAATTTTTTGTGTGAATCACTTCGTTTTTATATACAAGAATTCAGTAAACTAAAATTTCTCATTAAACTTTTTACACAAAGTAAAATAGATAGTGGGTGGTCGGAGAGTCAGGGCGATACATATAAAAAAGAATGAATAAGTCAACATAAGCAAGTGCAATATAAAAAAAATAATACAGGTTTAGATCACAATTTAACAACCCAACAAGGATAACAGGAAAAAAACAAAAAGTCTTTATAGTCAGCAACCAACCTTTTGGGTTTCATCAACTACATTAAGATAAAGGTAAATTGCAACCGAAGCAACAAAGCATTAAAAAATCAAAACAAATCAAACCAATTTTATGAAGAAAAAAATTAAAATGCATGACTTTTAAACTCATATAAAGAAGATAATTTTTTCATTTTAAATTACGAACGAAAAAATATCTAAAACGAAAAAATATATCAGAAAAGCACTAAAGTTCGAAGACAGAGAGACATTATAATTTAAGGAAAGCCGCTATAAATTTAAAATTTGTTCATTGAATTTTAAATTTGTTTATGAATTGTACTACTTTTTATTGTATAATTGTACTACTGAATATAATTTGTATTTAACTTTAATATGATTTTTTATAATGCAATTTTATTCCATATTTTTATTATGGTAGCATTTTGGTTTATGAGTTGCTCTCATACGAGGGAACTATAGATCGAAGCGATAAAGGCCTCGAGATCGATTTTTAATAATTTCTGGTCTCGATGTGCTGTAATCTCTTTTTTTTAATTGGCTTCAAAACGGGACATTTTTTTGATATTTTGTAATCCGTTATTGTAATGACATTTGCTGTTGTATAAAAACGACATTCAGTTTCATCGCTTTGTTGTTTAGTCCATAAAAATATAGGAATAGGATAAAAATAAAGCATAAAATAGGATCAATTCATTTTTTGACAATAGAGTAAAAACATTCTTTTTGTATTAAATTTTTATTTAACATGACATGGGTGTTTGAATTAACAGCAACACCCTATAAACATCAGTTAATCTATTTTGGAATCACAAAGTTTAAAAGACTCATTTCTTGATAACATAATGATGGTTATAACCTCGACGCCGAAGACAACAATTGTTTAAAATTAGTCGAAACAACTTTAACTCAAGCCAAACCCATATTCAAATCGATTTTAAAAAATGCACAACTTTCGATTCATTTCTGATTGATTTCAATAGTTAACACAATCTTTCCAGTTTTTTATTCTTTTGATGAAAAAACAATTCTATATTGTAACACAACTCAATGCCTAACACTTAGGGTTTATAATTTACTGGACTTTTATTATCCCGGGATTGCAAAATGTAAATGTTACACAATTTTGTCTGAAAAGTTTACTGAAGACTAAAAAAAGGTCTTTACTTACCATTTTCGTGCTAATGGTAGGTGATTACTAAAAAAAAGGTTTTCACTTACAATTAGTAATATCCGATTTCTTAATCTTCGTTTCTAAAGAAAGAGTCTTCACCTGCAATCCCAAGCCAAATTTAGAGCTCAAAGACTGCTGGGTATTTGCCTAAAATTTGTTAGAACAAGTTAAAACTGGAACAGTGATTGAATTGAAAGCAATTTAATAAATAATCACCATTTAAAATATGGTTATTTTTTCCATAGATAAAAATATAATGACTAGAATTTAAAGTTTGTAAAACACATACTTATTTGCATTTTGGCCTTATTTATTTATTTGTTTCATCTTTGTATTTATCCTTCTGATCCGTAGGAAAGTTTCAGAGGCGCTTTACACAGGGCAAGTAATTATCCGATCTGCTTTCGGAGTTGCCAAAACATTGCATTCCGTTTGAAAGTTTTTATAATGATTTTTAATTTTTATTGAAAATATGACTAAAATTTAAAAATGCCAAGACCGCTAAGCACGGTACAGTCCCGTAAAGTGTTTTTTTCAAGAATATAACATAATGGCCCGAGTAAGTTTTGAACCGTGACCATGTCGATCATAATAAGGTGCTCTTAATCATTCAACCATGCTGCCGAATTTATAAGTAAACTAAGCGTTTTTCTGCCAATACAAAAGATCTGATGATAGATTTTCGATAAGTTTTTCTTGCTATAAGCTCAGTAGGCAGTTACGATTTGATTAAAATAAGTGTCAAGATAAAAATTCTTTTTTCTCCCGTCTTTTGATTTCGTGCGTTTTAAAGAAAAGCAATCTCACTACACTGGAGGTTGATAGAGAGATACGAGTGTGCAAAGCAAATAAACTTTATACACAGCCAACTTGTATGCAGAATTATTGCAAAAAGAAATTTTAGTATAGTAATTGGAGTTATTATTCAAAATTCATTTGTTGGGTGAGATATATAGTGAAGCGGTATTGCTCTATCACGTCACGTCAATGTGTTGTTTGTCAAAAATCGATGCAGTTGAAGTTGAATTCAACATATAAACTGTTGAGTTACATATTGTGAGTAGATGCTGATTCTCAAAAAATTGTTTAAGAATTTACTTCTTCTTAAACCCAAAAATCAATATCTATGTTTAAAGACCCGTTTCCACTACAATTGTTCGTGGGATTATTTTTTTGTTTCTTCTATTGATTTTTTTACTTTTTTCCGCGCTTAAGCGCTAAGCGAAGCAAAAAAATTAATACAAACAACCAAAGAATACTCGTGGTGGAAATGAGTTTAATGGCGTAAAAAAAGCATAAAAAATGGCAAAGCGCATTTTTTTGTGATCAGACTGACAAATGAAAATCTTTTATACCAAAAAATAATTTTTTAAAAAATATTCCAAAATATTTAAAAAAAATTAAACCAAACTAAGTCTTGCATTTCAACAAAAAAAATACATCCTCATTTAAATTTTCGCAAAAGTATTTTTTTAATTATCAATGGTATTGGCGGAACCATTAATACTTTCACTAACTACTTTTTTTTGTTAGTTAGATTTTAAAAAGATTATTTTCTTAAAAATTCTTTCCGCCAACTCTTGTTAGAAGAAATTGTTGGCAAATGACAAAATGAAACAAAAACTGTGGTTTATATATGATTGGAAGACATTGAAAATAACGGCGCCTCTGATTGGTTGGAGAAAAAGAACACGCGATTGATTGTGAGCTCACTTCCGTCGCAAGCGAGAAAATTTTTGGCCTATAGACTAGGGTTGCCATATCTGAATAGGCGTAATTCCGGACGGACATAGGCGCACCAACAAAAAAATTTTTGAAGAGGCGGACAAAATAAATTTATTTCCAAATCTAGGACGAAGACCAAAAAAAAAAAGATTTTCACTTCCAATCGATGTCGTATTTCCCTATTTTCGTCCCAAAATCAACGTATTTCCTTAAAAAATTGCACATTGTTTTCAGCTGACGCTAAAATCCCGGACATTTAAGCTCTTTTTAACATTTTTTCCCGACGGAGACGTTACCATTAAAATTCCGGAAAAACCGGACGTATGGCAACCCTGCTATAGACAAACTCTTTCTGGTAACAAAGAGAGGATTCAAGACACTCTATGATGTTATTATTATATTATAATACAGTATATTTATTATAAAAAAAATTTTGCACCACATACCTCGATGTGTTAGTGCTCGTAACCATCAAGTACAATCAAATATCGATACCTTAGATGCTCTAATTAGAAAGCATATTTTTTCTTTCATTAATCGTTGTATGAACTCTTAGAATATTTTCATTATGTCATTGATGTCATCTGACTTATGGTATAAATTGTATTATTATCAATATTTTGTGCTAACTTTGTTTTAAACTTGTCTTTTTTGATTGTGCATGTTTTAGGGTTGATATTTCTTTTTTTTTTTTTTTTTTTTTTGTGTGTGTGTGTGTGTGTTTGCATATACGTATATGGACGTTTTTGCGTCTGAGATAAATAAATAAATAAAATAAAATAAGATATTATAATGCATAGTTGAGTAAGTTATTTAAAGCAGGCATGTAAAACTCGCGGCCGATAAAGTTTTTTGGTGAGGCCCGCGAATTTACATAAAAAATTTTTTAATCAGATGCTCAATACAAATGTGAATATTAATTATTTCAAAACTAGCTTTCATCTACGAAAATGACAGACTTTTTTTAAAATATTTGATTGGATATTGACCTTTCTTTTAATTTTTTTTTTTTTTTTGGTGTTTCTCTTTGATTCCAACAAAAAATTAAAAAGCAGGTTTAGGCAAGTTCCTGCGTAGCCGAAATTTGCCACGCAATTTAAGCAAAAATCTTTTCTTTTCTTTTGATCTTCATTTTGGTTATAGATATATAAATAATGGTAAACTTTAGGCCCTAATTCTAAGACCTAGTAAAATAAATTTTACATTTTTACATAAAAACTCAAGTTAAGACCAAAAAAAAAATCATTACCTTGTTTGGGGTCCACATTCGCTCACGAGTTTAAAGCATAAGCCTAAGTAAATGCATTATTTCAAGTGCCTGTCAATCATTTTTTGTTTGGTTCCGTATTGAGCTGACATTGCACTGATCATGATTTAAAGTTATATTGTGCTAGTTGTTGCGCTGCGTTTATAATTCAAAACTCATTTTGCTTACTGCGTTGCACCCTTTTAGCCCTCAATTAATTTTAAACGGTAAAAAAAATTTTTTAATCATTTTTATTTAAATGTTATCAAACAATGACAAAAAATCTAAATTTAAAAAAAAATTATATTTAAAAAAAAAAGTTTTTAAGAGGATGAATTCGTCCTTTGAGCCCTATTAGCTAAAAATTTGCAATGATGAAACTCAGGACAATTTGTAAAAAATATATTTTCATATGAAAATACAATTGCATATGCATAAGTACACAAAATCTAGGCCTGATACAATTTACAGCAATTTTTTTAAGCAACTTATTGGCTATGTACAAAGGTGTACGAGGGGGAAGGGGCAAAGGACAATTGCCCTCTCAAGTCTTAAAATTTGAGAAATATCAGAATTTTTTGTGCAGTGACAAGGCAATATTTGAGTAAAATCAAAATTTTTCAAGTAGCCACAGGATATATTTGGCCAAAATTAGAATTTTGTGGCAGCCACAAAGACGTATTTGAAAACACAAAATTTTCGTGGCTCAAAAAGAATTAGATTTAGGTTGAGGGCCATTTTTTTTAGAGATCACTACTATTTTGGGATGAAAATTGAGAAACCGGAGACAGATTCATTTATAGAAAACTTTTTTTCTTTTTCAATCTTCATCTAAATTTGGCAACAAGAGTGCAGGAATTAGATACAATTTCAAACTGATGGCCTTTTTTTTAATCTTTGCTTAAATTTTAGACAAAATTTTTCTCATTTCCGTGAATTGCTAGAAAATCATGATTTGGGCAAACAACAATAATATTTGAGAAAATTGTACCATTTTTTCGGATGGTTCAGGTTGGGTATGAAAAATTAAAAAACAAGTTTTTGTTTGTTTTTTGAAATACATTTATTGCAAGATTTGACTTCTTTTTTGTCGTCATTTGGAAGAACTTTCACTCCGAGTCAGACACAAGCAGTATTGAGGCCAAGGGTTTACGCGTTTGATACCCCAGGATGCTGCAATGCCTGAATCTTGGCCCAACATCGGGTTTCACCATTTAAACTTGTCAGACCTTGTGCTCCATGGCTGTCCAACATATGGGCCAACCGTTAGAACTTGGTCTTCGGTTTGTTCAGGGGCACCGCAGGTGCAATTTGGTGAAAGAGCGAGGCCCCACTTGTGCATGGATGAATGAAATCGCTCAATACCAGATCGCAGCCGATTGAGCTTAACCCAAGCTGTTGGGGGTAAGCTCAATCCATCAGGCCTAGTACTAGTCATGGGTATGAAAGCATGAAATCTGGATTCATTTTTACAATATTCATATGACAAATAGTACTGGTCATGGGTATGAAAGCATGGAATCTGAATGCATTTTCACAATACTCCGTGTCCCTCTAATTTTTGGCCACTGGGCCGCGCGGATGGTTAGTTTGTAAGATCATTAGGTATTTCCATGCAGGTGCCACAAACGAGCATTTCAATCTTAGTCTCAATTGACAGCATCTGAAGCCCACTTAAAAAACATAAAGTATATTGTCACGATCGAAAGTGACATGGTTATGCAAGATAAGTATGGCTCTTGATCTCAAGCTCAGCTGGCTGGACGCCTGAAAGTATGAGCAAGGGGTCCGATGGAGTGGGACGCAGGAATTCAGTGGCAATACGCAAGTTGTCAATTGGCGATGGTTATAAACATATGATACAAGATAATTTACTTTACCTTTGCAGTCGGGCAATTCATACATTTAAATTTATACAACTTCCTGAAACATTATGCTTTTTATTTATTTTTATTAAGTAGATTGTAGTATATTCTTGCATTGAAAACCAATATGCATATAAATTTTAATGAAATACATTCATTAATATTTTTAATTTTCTATTTGGAAACATAATTTTATTAATTTATTAATTAAAATAACACATGTAGTATTTGTATAACTCTTTATAACTTTTTTTCATATAAAAATCAAAAACGTTTTAAATATTGCCCATAAATATTTTAACATAAATTTAAAAGCGAAGTCATTTTTTTATGCCGTGGGCCCAGCAGGACGAATTCGTCCACTTGGGTTAATTACGTTTTATATTATCTATATTTGAAAATTAGAAAAGTAATTGGTTATCCATGCAAGAAAATACTACAATCTACTCATTAAAAAAGATAAAATGCTTACTTATTGAAGAAGTTGCATAAATTTTGCCCTGCTCATCAATTACGTGAAAGTGCGAAATGAGTCGAGTGGTAAACAAAAAAATGACCAATCTTTCATCAAAGTTGCAAAAAAATTTTTTTTCGAAACTTTGAGAAGAAGAAATCATCCTTGGAAATAAAAATTAACTTGGAAATAAAAATTTTGTTATATTAGACCCATAAGAACGTGTTTTTCTAACAGGACATATTTGTCTCCTCAGGCCTTAAAAGGTTAATTTGAAAAACTCTAAACGCTTTATTGCGTTGCGCTTTTCTAATTTTAAGAAGTGCCCACCTCGAAATTCTAGTAATTGCTTATTGGGAATAAAAAATATCTTGTTTGAATAAACGAGCCATTTTCATAAAGAAGCGCTATAATAGACAACAATAAATGATCCCAATAAATGATCCCACAACATGACTTGAACAATAAGTTCTGGAAAAACTTTTTCAAATTTTGACTAGGTTCTCTTCCGTGGCCAAGACTGGCGCCATTAGCTTTGGAAAAAATATTGTAACTCGGTCAAATGTTCTTGAAAATTTTCTTTTCAGTTCAAGTGAAAATCGATAAAAATAACTTTACTTTTTTTTTGTGAGCCCCAAAGTAGTTTATTAGTGGAAAAAATATATAAGATTTTGAGCTAAAAAGTATCAACATAAAACACTGATTTGTCTGATTTTTATGTCCGAGGTGTCGTTGCTGATTCTGCTCGTTGCCTCATGACGTCAACAGATTCATTCTAAAACTTTTGGGAGTTTTCAAGTAGTCTAAACCTGTTGAAACAAACAACAAAAAAAATTGTTGAAACAAACAAAAAAACCTTTTGCCGAATTCTAGTTTTTTTTCAACCTTACTCTATTTCAGGAATGGGATTAATTCTAGAAAATCAATGATACTGATGATCTGAGAGATCTGTTGCCATTAGCTTGTTACTCTACCAACAACCTTCTTTTTTTTATTTAGTTTCATTTTTACTCACAATCAACTTGAAATTAATCATAGTGCATGTAGAAATAAAGATTGTGAATAAGGAAACAGCGACTAAACGAAGTACGTTGTGTATGGTCGCTGTACCTTTGAACAAAGCGATGTGATGTTAATAAAAAAAGGAAAGCGAAAACTTCTACGTTAATCTAACTAACGATCTAACATCATGTTTTTCAACCTTTTTTTCAATAACGGAGCACTTTTGTATTTAAAAATTCTTGCTGAACATGGAAAAAATTCAAACAAAATTTAAGTTGTATTGCAGCAAAACAATAAACTCATTCAGAGTTTTTAGGTTACACATTTTTTATTTTAGTGTGATATTTGGGCTTCATATGAAGAAGATATATTTTATGTTTCGATCAGGCAGAAACTGACCAAAGATAAACGAGCAGCCCTTTCAGAAAAGTTCTTCAGTTTTTTTGTCTTCTTGAATTTTCATGGTTGTTATAGTTAAAAGCTTTTCCCACAATTGTGTCATGTTTCCCTAGGAGATCACTAATACGAGAAATGATAGACTGATTCAAAATGAAGACGTTTTTTTTAGGGATCATTATGTTTTGGGGACAAAAATTTGACAAAATTGAGACAGATTCAAAGGGAAGACCTTTTCTTCTACTTGAAAAATTTTTCCACTAAGCATTTTTGATTGTGGTTGCCCGGCCTCCCCTTTTAAAAATTCTCGGTACCCGTTAAGTAATTATTGCAAAAAATCTAAACTTTTTAACTTTTTCTTATATCAGACAGCTAAAAGTGCATTTTATTGCATTGCTTATAAATTAACTTGCCACATCACCCATTTTATCGATTCAAGTATCAGAAAAAGAATAAAACTAAAGTTGGAAAAATTCAGAGACACTTTTCAAGCTGTATTAATTGTGACATGAGAAATACATGCAAAATTACAACAAAATAGAAATTTCACGACCTTGTTTCATTTTGAGAATTATATATTAAAATTAAAATAAGGTAAGCTAATTAGTTACCCTAAAGTTCTTTAATCAATGTACAAATTATAGCACAGCATTTAAGCAATGTAATTGGGTCAAATATCTAGTTATTAAAGATTGCACCAAAATTACTTCTGGAGTATCTGTTATTATATTATATTTCTTTAAATAAGTTGTTGTGTATGTTATTTTGTTCGTTTGTTGATTTGTATGATAAACTCACCATCACCCTTGCCTGACTTTCTTTTTTACGAGTATATCATCATAAACAAGCTAAAAGTAATAATATTTTTCGGTTCTTCCTCTTCGACTATACTTTAAATAAACATCACCGATGACATTACGATCATTATATCACTTGTTTATAAATTACACCCAGGAAAACTTTTGATATACTAATCTGAGATTGCGTATCACCTTAATTTAAAGCTTTTGAAAAAATTTTTCTAATTACACTTTCTCGGTCTTAAAAAAATAATAATAGTTTACGAATAAAATCAAATTTTTCTACTGATTTGAAAAAATTGGATTACACAGGCCTATTTTTGGAGATGTTAAAATAAACTTAGTTTTGTCTGGCTGTTATTTTAAAATATTTTCTTTTTCACTTTTTATGCAGTTGATAAGAGTCATATGAAGGTTTTGTGACAAATGATACGTCTGATGAAAACTATGGAGCCAAATATTTTGTTAAGTCGTAAAATGTCTTTCTCAAGGACGCGATGACATTACTTTCACATCCAAGCTATTTAAGCACTACGAGACATCATTAATCAGATATTACAAGTATCAAATAACAGTTTTAAAAGTCTGAGAATAAATGAGAACACTTACAAAGAACGAAAGTTTATAGCGCAGCTTTTTCAAATCTTTTTTAAATCCTGATACTTCTATTTCAGGAATTCTTAAGCACAGTAAATATTTATTCTTTTGTAGTAAATTTGATTTACAAATTCAATTTAATTCCCTTCAATTAAAAGTGGAGACTTTTTTAAGTTTCAACTTCGCTAAAGAGGAAGCAAAAGAATTTTGACATTCAACTTAAAGTAAAGACACTTTTTTGACTTTTACAGTTATTGTCAAAAACCAACAAAAGCACTTTTTAACTTGCCTTTTGAAGTAGAGTTTTGTTGCTTTGCTCTTTTTTGTTTTTAATTTTGATACAACAATCAACATTCATGTATGCGTTCCAAAACATTTTTTTTTAAACAGTTTTATAGAACTTAAGTTCTACTAAAAACGTGAAGCTAAATTGTATTTTTAAAATTGTCACGAAAAAAAAAAGTAAAAACCAATCTTAAGAGTTAAAATGTTTCAACTCTAATCTTTTGCTGAACACGAAAAATTATACTGTTGTGATCTTTTTTCCGCTTTCCGCCACGCATTTTACTTTTTCCGCCTCCGCTTTTAGTTGGAATGGATCTTACGTAAGTTCAACTTGATTTTTTTCCTTCCTCAAAACATGCCACTTGTAGGCATTTCTCATTATTCTAAAAATTTTGACAATGCAAAAAGTTCAGCAAAATAGATTACAAAACGTTTATGTTAACTTGACTTTTGACACATACGTAAAAAAGTTTTGTTGACCATCAATTTATTGAAAATTATTACTTAACAACAAGTCTACAAGCTTGTATGATTAATACAAATCCTTTTGCAGGTTTAAATTATAACATTTTTTCTGCAATGCAAAGCAAGAATAAATATTGTAAACATTTTTTTCACTTTTTTATCTGAGTTTAATTTTATAACAATCTTGCATTCTTTGCTTTTGCGGTTTTTGTGACTTTCTAGCGCTTAGTATTTGGCTAAATAAGAAGTAAGCTCTCAATGGTGTAAATTTGTTTCATAGCAACTTATACATTATTGCGATATCCTAATGCTTTTATCATTTCTTAAAACAAAAATCAAAAATTTTCTATATTATCAATACTCTTTAGACTAATTTAGGAAAGCGAGTTTAAAGAAAAAATTATTTAATTAATTTTATTCGTAACACATTATTACTATCATATATTTTATATTTATAAACATTTTTTTAGCTTAAGTAGTTTCGATGATATAATTTTTGAAATTAGCATCCAGGCTGCGTAAAAATCTGTTGAATTCAAATAATGAAAGTTTTTGCAAAAACTTACCTTTCAATCTTTTATAAAATATTTGAAAATAGACTAGTCAGAAAACATTTGTAAGCCTATAAGTTCTGTTACAAAAGATATCTCTAAAAATAAAGCTCACAGTTTACTTTATTATTATTTTAATATTATTCTCTGTTTATCCTCTGACTGATAGAAAAATGTCGGGACGTATACTTAAGGCAAAGGTCAAGCAATTACTTTAATCCTGGAACGGTATACCCGGTTTGATGGACCCTGCTTTTTTATCTTAGTCGGCAGCGTGGTCGAGTGCTTAAAGCGCCGGGATCGTGATCAACACGGTCTCGGTTCAAAACCCACTCGCGCCAATCTGTTGTGTCCTTGGGAAAGACATTTTACGGCACTTTTCCCTGCTTGGTGGTTCTGGCAAGCAGTTTTAAATTACCGTCGTATTTCTACTAAATTACTAGCGGACAGCAATATCTTGGCATCTCCGGAAGCAGGTCGGGGTAATTGCTTACCCTATGTATTAGCGCCTCCGTCGCTTTCCTGCGAGTTAGGAGGATAAATACAGAGATAAAATAATAAATAAATAAATAAAATAAATATTTTTTGTGTCACCTTTAAATTTAACAATTTGTAGATGACAGGTACACCTGTCCTTTTCAATATCTTCTTAGGTTTAGATACTGGTCCTAAGTATGGGTGGTTAGCTTTCAACGTCTCCCTCTGATTCTAGATATAAGGAAAAAAATAGCGCTCTGGTCTCTGAGACACAGGTGTACTAAAGGTGAGGGTATTATTATGCATTTATGTTTATGTTTTATATTGCTTCTTTTATTCTGTTATTTTTTTTTTTTTTTCAGAAAAATACTGTTGATGTACAGCGGAAATCTAAAAATCATTGTCATTTTTCTATTGTGTCTATTTAAATTTTGTTATTTTTTACCTTTTTTTAAAAATTTACAAAAATGTATAGATATGTAAATTTTCAATTTATATTCATTAACGAAATCAGAAACAGACCAAGAAGGTTTTTCATTTGTCAAAAGTTAAAACAAACACAAATATATATTTTTTAATTTTTCGCTTTCGGGTCTGTCAGACACAGGTGCACGATTTACGGTTAGATGCGCAGTTCTAGAGTCCTTCTTTTAGAGATACCAAGATATTGCTGTCCGATTAAAGTTTTTTATTTGCTTTTTATAGTTTTAATTAAAAGAATTATGACTGATATTTAGAGCTACTTGCTATGACGGTCAAGCAGCGAAGAGTGCCGTAAAGTGTTTTGACCAAGATCACAATTGAATGACGCGAATAGGTTTCGAACTGCTACCGCATTGATCACGTTCGCCATCAATACAACGCTGTTACTGACTCAGCCACGCTGCCAACGTGTGGATGTATTCTTGTAACTTTATGGCCGAAAAAGAGCTGCTCTATTCAACTTTTTAGTAAAATTTCTGCCAGCACAATATCCAAGAAAATAGCGTCACTAGGTTGACTCTGTCTCGTATTTCTTGATTTTCGTTGGCAAAAAATAATGATCTCTAAAAAAAATCTTCACTTTGAATTCATCTCGGTTTTCTTGATATCCGTCGCCAAAAAGTAGTGATCTCAAAAAAAGGTTTTTCATTATCACCTCCCCACCCATGTTTATACAGTTGTAATGCTTTTACTTGATTGGATAATGTAAAAATAATAACATTGTGGCGGTGTGGACAAGTCTTACAGAGCGCGACTGCAATCGAGATTATCTCAGTTCAATTCCTTTCCTGGTTATGCTTATATAAGTTCTGTCACAAAAAGTGTCTTTGAAAATTGAAGCTCAGAGTTTATTTTATTTTTGTTCTCTGTTTATCCTCTGACTTACAAAAAAACGTCGGGACATATATTTAAGACAAAGGTTAAACAATTATCCCAACCTGCTTTTGAAGATCCTAGAATATTGCTGCCAGGTTAAAATTTTTTATTTATTTATTTTTTTTGGTTTTAATTAAAAGAATTGTGACAGATGTTTAGAAATGCTTGCTATGACGTTCAAGCAGCAAAAAGCGTCGTAAACTGTTTTTACAAAGGTGCACAGCTCAACGATGAAAGTAGGTTTCGAACCGTGACCGCACTGATCATATTCGCCGTCAATACAGCGCTCGTACCCACTTTACCACGCTGCCAACGTGTGGATGTATTCTTGTAACGTTATGGCCACAAAAGAGCCGCTCTATTTAACTTTCTAATAAAACTTCTGCCAGCACTACCACTTTTACTTCAATTGGTTACTTTATACAGTTGTGATGTTTTCACCTGGTTGATTAGTGTGGTAAATAATGAGAGTGAGGCAGCGTGGATAGGTGTTACACAGCGTCAATTTGATGTTGACCGCGATCAAGGTTATCTCAGTTCGATTCCTTCTCTAGTTATTCTGTTGTGCTTTTGGAGAAGTCACTTTAAGCCAATATGTATGCTTAGTTTTTTTTACAAGTATTTTCATAATTACAATTATATCTTTTTTTACCATTCAAGAAATATTTTAGTTGTACAGCAATGTTGTAAATCTCTAAAAACAGATGAAAATCATCTTTTGAAAGTTGCTTTAAAGCTAAGCGCCTGCGATTTCAATAAAATAGATACAGTTCATTTGAATAAATGATGGAAAGCAAATATTTATTTAAAAAAATGCTTTTCATACTGAATATTGATATTAATTCTAGAAAAACATTTCGAAATCAAAACTATAATTGACGTAGGAGATACTTTTTTTTAAATTTTAGTTAAAAAATTTATTCCAAAATTTTGCATCCTTAGTTTTAAGCACTTTTAGTTTAAAGGTATATTTTATCATTATTCCATGCCTGCATTGCATATTTATATTTTTTGTGAATAATTGTTTACAGCAGCATAAGGTAAAAATATTAAATTGGCTAGATGATAGATTATTTTATAAAATTCATCAAAAACATGTTTTGTTCTTTATAAGATAATTGTACCTATTTTTAGATTCAATTGTTTCAAAACTTAATTTTTTTAATTTTCTTTTTTAAAAGAAATTGAATTATATGATGATCTTAAAATTCATTTATTTATTTATATTGATTAAAAACAAGGTAATCACATTTCAAAAAGTTCTATATTACTAGTTTTTCCTGTATTTTCTTTGTAATCACTAACAATTAAAATTAAATTTTTCTTTCAACGTTTTCACGCTTAGGCCAAAGGTTTTACAAAAGTAATGACACAAAATTGTTGCTACATTGTTGACTCAGCATAATTCTTTGGATTTAACCGCATTGTACTCAGTTAATTGTGTTGTGAAAATTAGGCTGTTATTCATTTACTTAGCATTTTATTTTTTAGATATCCAACATAAAAATTGTTTTGTTGCTTTGTAATCAGTAAAAATATGTTTTTTTGGTGTTCTGTTTCCTTTACGTTTTTACAACAAGCCTATGTTTTCTGATTTACGTGGTTTTTGTAAACTTCTAGCACACAGCGTTTACGCTCAATTACCTAAAAATAATAGGAAAGTTTTATTTTTCTTAAGGAAAGTTTTCTTTAATTTCGACGTTTATCTCCTGACGATTGTTGGACGAAAAGCTTAGCAAAAATTAGTTAATTATTGTAATTTTATTCATGACACATTACTACTGCCATATGTTTTAGATCTAGGAAAATTTTTTCAGCTTAAATAGTTTTTGAATTGATAAATTCTGAAAATTAGCTCCCAGGTTGCGTAAACAACTGAAATACGCAAGACAAAGCAATTACAAGTTTCGTAAGAATTTACTTTTACAATTTTTTATAAATATATTTGAGAATATATTAGTTCCCAGACTTTTTTCTTTTAGACCTATAATTTTTGCAACAAAAGTTATCTTTAAAAATTAAAGGTCCCGTTTAATTTTATGATTATCTTTTCAGTTTATTTACTGACTCCAAGAAAAATGTCGGGACGTTATATTTGAGGCAACGGTCAAGCAATTACCTTGATCTACTTTCGGAGATTCCCAGTGTTTTTCAACAGCAAACTGCCTTTGGTCCGGACCATAGCCAAAAATTTTTAATTTTAAAAAAAAGGTTAGATGTCGTCTAAAAGAAATTATTAAATTGAGTATTAACGCCGGGTATTTTGTCGTTTTTCGTTTTGGGATTGGGATGCTTGATCCAGCTGTGACCTATTAATATCATTGAGTGCATTGGTTATGCTACTGTGAATTACTTTTTTAATAACAAACATATTAGGTAGTGATGACACATGAAGATTGTGTGAAATTTTGGTTTAATTAAGATTGCAGTCCTTTGAAGATTGTTTTGTTGAACAATTACCTGTGCTAATTCAAGCCTTGTTATAAAAGAGGCGCCGATCCGTCTGTGTTCAGTTAGTATGTTGCGCTGTATAATTACGTTTTTTGGTGTTTTGCTGAATTGCTGCACTTTAGTTTTAACGCAGTCGAAAAAGGAATTCAATCCACTGGTCCAAGATTCTTATTACAACTTTGCTTCGCGTTGGATATGCATTTTTTAATATAACATTACTTGCCAGACTTGGGGTTATTTAGCTGACTTTATTAAACAAGTTCAGCACTTAGACGGACAAAGAAAGAAATCAGATTACTTTAAAATCTCGGATAGGCTAGCATCTATTTCAGTAGCGCATTAACACCAAGTAATTTCTATTTGCTTTGGTTCAATTTTTTTTTTCGATTTTATTAAAAATAAAAATAGCAATTGAATCAAACCTTATCCAGACAGTTTTTTTATATCGTATGTAACGAACAATGCTATTTTACAAATAAACGTTAACAATGATATAAACAACATTGTATTGCATAAAAAACGAACATACAAAAACTATAGGTTACAATCATGATATAGAAATATGCACTACACAAATAATACAGATAAAACCAATATAAAAGCAACGTGTTCGAGTGGTTAAAAGTGCTATGGTTGTGATAGAGATGATCTCGGTTCAAAACTTACCCATGCTATTTTGTTGTGTGTTTGGAAAAAACATTTCTCGGCACTTTCCCTCTTTTCGATTCTATCTTTATAAACAATAAATTTCAGACATAGATCTGGAAAAATAAAAAACAAAATAAGAAATTTCAATCGGACACCAACATTTTGGCATCTCGGAAGCAGGTCGGGGTAATTGCTTGTCCTTAGTATAGCGTCTCCGACGTTTTGATGAAAGTCAGGAGGATAAATATAAAGATAAAATCAAGACTGTTTACACCAGAATCATGAACATGGTCAACACCAGATCGCGCTACTGTGTTAATGACCAAAGTGAAGACCACATGCGTCACTTGCAGAATTTTTGCTTTATTTTTGCCATCACTGATCTCTTCAAACATTGTGACATCATTTGTTACATGTTTCTTGGGTCGCCCGCAAGATTAAAGAATCCGCACTACCACGTCTACATGATCCACGCAATTAATAAAAAATTCTTTTTAATAAACTTTAAAGATCGTTGATTTTTATCTGACGATTTTGTGATTAAGATTATGACTTTTTTATGCATAACAAAGTCGAATTTATAAAAAACATTGATAGCACACTAACGCAATAAAACACGTCTCATGACTAAATTCAAAACAATAAAATGTCGGGTTTAAAAATTTGAATCAGAACCATCTTCATTTAAGGAGAACAAGTTTTTCAGCATAAAACTGCTGTCTGAGGTTGAACTTTCAGTGTCAAAAGAAGATACGTCACTATTCTCCGTCGAAGTATCACTCTCCGAAGTTTCCCAGGTAGAACTATCCAAAAAATCATTGTTTAAAGTTGCAGTGTGTGTGCCCCAGAGAGAAGAATAAGTGGCCAGCAGAAAACGTTTCATCTCAACTCTTCTGAAATTGTTTTCAGGAATTTTTAAGTCTCTTTCCACACGTTGCTTGTTTAAATCTTTTATCTTATTTTCTTGATGTTTTTCGATTTCAAGCTGAGATAATGAAGCACAATCTGATGCATCGGACTGTTCAGTGATAATCAATGAATCACATAAATCTAATGCTTTTTTTAAATAATCTAAAGATATTTTGTAGTAAGAAAGTTGCTCAACATAGTTGATATTTTCTAGTTTAGCTTCATTATTACAAATGTTATTGTAAAGCCTTCCTAGAGCGTGGAACAATTGAATTTGATTATAAAACAATAAAATGATTTTATGGGATTCCCTTGATTTGATCAAAATGTTTAGTGCTCTTTTATAACAATTCAATTCATCTTTAGGGTTATTTACATAATTGTAGCAATTACCTAGACTTTCATAAATATCGGCAATAAGTTTATCTTTGTCAGGAAAAAGTGATATTTTCTCAGCTTCATCAAGCGCTTCTTTCAACTTTGTTATCGCTTCATCAGTTTTTCCTATTTCCCGTAAACACATAGCAATGTTGGATTTCGCATTTATCGAATTTCTTTTTGATTCATTCATTCTAACTTGAAAGGACAACAAACATTTGAAGTATTCAAGAGCATCTTCATTTTTATTTGAAAGATTAAGTATTCTGGCTTTATCGTCAATATTGATCTCGATGTATTTTCTAACATCGTAGTTAAATATATTTTTTAATTGTTTATGAGCTGATTTCTCATAGTAGATAAGTGCTTTCTTGTATTGCTGTGTAATCCACAGAATATGACCCATGTAAGTGCAAGCTTCTATTATGACGTCATTATCAACTACTTGTTTGCTTTCTAAACACAAACTGAAATGTGTTTTGGAATCTTCGACACGCTTTTGATAAAACAAACAGATTCCTATTTTTAGATGAGTTGATGGAATGCTTTTAGTAATTATTAAAAGTCTCTCAGAGAGTGTTTCTGATTTTTCTTCAAGTTTGGAGCCAATCAAATATGAACAGCCATGACCACCAAAATATTCAAAACATTTCTGCATGCTTGTATTCAAAACATAATGAAAGTAAGTTGTCAGCAAATTGCTTTTTTTTGCATGGAGTGAGTCCAGACATGAATAAACAAAAGTGCTTTTACTTGGTGATGCTTGTTTCAATTCGTTGCCAATTAAATTATAAGCAGAAGCAACAGCAACTTCAACATGCTCTGCACGTTTATTTAAATCCAATGAGTTTTTCAAATTATCATAAGCTTCACTGTATTTTTTTTGAGCCATTAGGGAATATCCTATCACTTTATAAATCCACAGAGCGTCAAGCGTCTTGTCTGAGTGACTTGTCTCTATGAAAAAAAATCTTCGTCCGTATTCAATCGTTATATCAAGCATATTAATTGAATAAAAATATATAGTAATTTTATAAAGTGATTTACGAATATTCTCTTCCTTTAAATCCGTTTCCGAAACATTTTCAAAACTGTCATTTACTTTGCCAATACATACTTTTTGATTTGGTTCGTATACAAACGGTGTTTCGTTTTCTAGACGTTTCAAAGATTGTTCAAATCCGGCAAACTGCAATTGTTTATTCAGATTGTTTTCCAACATCTCGATCAACAGTATACATTCATTTTTTAAATTAAAAAACCAACAAATGCTAATGTTCAGTAAAAATGGTTTGTCATAAAAATATTTCAAAGTAATCATACACTGAAGTGTATAAGCAATTTGAAAGTAATTCAACAAACTTTTTTTTCCAACATATTTGTAAAACGAAGCCTTTTCTTCATCATTAACGTCAACGTTTTTGATAAACTCTTCTTGACTTTCTTTTTCTATGTAAACTTTCAATCTTATTTCACATGCAATTGCAACGGCATATGACAGTTTATGTCTTGTGTAAACAGTGATGATTTGTTTTTCAGCAAGATCGTCCAACATATCAAAACATGATGTGGACGAAACGTTGTTGATTTTAGCCAAATGTGAAATAAACAATGTTGTGCTTCGATAAATAACTTTTTTCAGGTTAAACTCGGGTATTTGTTTCAAATCAGCAAGTTTGTTTCTTGTTCCAAATTTATAAAAATCTGCTTCAAGCAGCTTTTCTCGTTCATTCAAACATTGTTTTGTTTTGCTCAAATCTTCGATATGCTTGTCAATAACAATTTTATAATAATCATAAACATCACGATTGCCAGAAATATAGCAAGTTGTTAGCAGAATGTCTTTGAAATGATCTAAATATTTTGGATCTGTGGCATACTTGAGCATTTCACTGATTGGTTTGATCAACTCGTAATGAAGTGATTCCTCAGAATAATGTTGATTGCCCAGAGGAAACTTGCACGCAGTGGCGTTTATACTGTCGAATGAAACACCTCGTGTTGTGTAATCATCGTAAAACCATTCAGGATTATCCGGTATTTTGTAGTTTAAACTTTGAACAGCTAAATTCGGGACGATTGTTTCTTGTAAATTGATTAAAATGATATGAAATATGACTGAAAACCATCGAAAATATTCGAGTATACTTTGGTAATCATCTCTATTTTGGCATCCATCTTCAAGTAGAATCATATGTTCGAAATCCGAATACGGAGTAATTTCCATTCGAGCAATTGACCCCATTCCCACGATAGCATATTTACACTTTGGTCGTCCCATTATTTTCTCACAATACTCGCTGATATCGGCCATGTTTCGTTTGTAAACATTAGTAATGTATTCCTGAAGCAATTGAACTTGATATATTTTGGTTTCTTCTTGTAGTTTGAGATTCGATTCATTTAATTTTTCAGTGATTTGTATAATGTTTTCCAGTTTACTCTTGATGTACTTTCTTAAATCAGCAAACGCACTTTTGACAGACTTAGAAAATTCAATCAAGTCATCTGCTTTGGTGTGAGCATTGGCTTTGTGCAATATATTGGAACACAGTTCAATCAAACTGTTTTGTATTTGCTGAGCATTTTCAGGTTCTCTGGTTAATGCAGCATTTAGTAATCCTGCACATTTAATGAGCGATATTTTTAAAGGTTGCTTTTTTTTTTTATAAATCAATCCAATTTCATAAAGTATTTTAGCAGATAACTCAAGATCAAGTTCTTTATGCTCATCATCACAAATAGTTTTTAGTTGTTCAGCTAATGTGTTCTCATTTTCCTCTTCGAAATCATATAGATTAAAAGATTGGGTTGATCTAGTTTTCATTTCATTTCAAATTTATAAAATCTCCTGTTTGTGATATTGAATTGTACCTTTTCATTAAGTAAACACTAAATTTTTATTCAATTTGAACAAAAAAAATCAAATGTAAAAGTTGATAAAGACTCAAAGCAAATCACCTTATTTTCTTCTGTCAAAATAAGATTTATACCAAAATCTTGTTAAAATTTAAAACAATATCATATTGTTGCATACTACAAAAATGAGTTCTATTTTATCAAATTATTAATGTAAAATTAATGCTCTTATCACACTTGTTTGGTACGGAAAGCTTGTCACATTTTTACAACCGCTTCTTATGTAGATTGTTTGATCAAGCCGCAGGGTGGTTGGGTGGTTAAGTGCTCAAAGATTATGATCGACATGGTCTCGGTTCAAAACCTACTCGGGCCATTCTGTTTTGTTCCTGGAAAAGACACTTTACGGCACTTCCTCTGGCTGGCGGTAGTAGCAAGCAGTTCTAGATTTCAGTCATATCTCTATAAAAACAATAAAAAACTAAAATAAAAAATTTTAACCGAACAGCAATGTCTTGACATTTTTGGAAGCAGGTTAGGGTAATTACTTGCTTTATGCGTAGAGTCTAGGTCGCTTTTCTGCAATTCAGGAGGAAAAAATAGAAATGAAAAAAGCTGGTCATTTAAGGAGGAAAAAATCTAAGATTTGTATGTTCCAATTTGTTGTTTTATTCTTACCGTCTTTCTATCTGAGGTAGTACTGAAATTCTATGTGGGATAGTACCGTAATTTCTTGATTTAAATTGCACCTTAGTTTAAAAAATAGGATGCGCCTTAAATACTCGTACAGTGCGCATAAACAAAGTCACCTAATTGAGTTTCTTTTTTTACGGATAGTGCGATTTTTAGCTGCTTGCTTTCTACATGAATATTTTTTTTTAACTTGATCTGTATAAAACACTTTTTGTTTTAAATTTAAGATATAAAAAAAGAATTTATGACGTTTTTGGCATTGTTTTTTGCCATCAGTAACAATTGGTTAAGTGCACTCAATCAACAGAAACGACTGGACCTTGCAAGGTAACAAAGCAAGCTTTGTGTTGTCACGGCAAATAGACTTTTTCAAGTCTGCTTCATTTTTAAAAATGTAATTCCAACCAAAATTGGCCTCCTGTGAATGCTACTTTTATATAGATAGGTTTAAAGTCGGCCAAAAGACTTGTTATCAAATAATAAAATGGGTTATTGATTAAAATGCACCTTGTTTAAAATGCGCACACATTCGCGATAAAAAAATAGAATCCACACGTTCTTTCGAAGAAATACGACACTTTTTTTTTTATTTGCTAAAAAAAACATATTTGCTTACAACTTCTCCACAAAATTGCTATTGAAAGCAGCCATATTGGATTTAACATCTTTTTTAATTGATTTATTTTTCTTAAATCAAAAATTTCAAAAATTTATGAATTATATTTATTTAAAATTGCAAGAATTAGGCACTAATATTCCAAACAACCTCTTGAAGCCTGTTTTTCATCCTTTTTTCCTTGTACTAATTCCATACACAACGGTTTCATTAGATCAATCTCTCTAAATAACATTTAAAAAAAATAATTTAATGAACATTTATCTTTATCTTCCCCAATCCCTTACTTCGCGCTTTCAAAAATCAATCACATATTAAAAAGCTGAAACTTTAAACTTCTCCTAAAGTTCATAAATTTTAAATAATTTTAAGCGTGATTTTAAAGAAGATATACTAGAATCAAAACAAAAAATTAGTTAAATTTTTTTCCCTTTTTTTATACAATTTACCAGGTTTTTTTCGCTGCTTAATCAAAGACCTTAATCGGTTTTATCGCAATTTCCCTTCGAGATTGCGTCTTATGTTGTTGTTTTTGCTATTTTCGTTTTTTTATGGATAATTACTGCTTGTTTTACTGATAATTTTACTTACTGGTATTTTTCTTAAAAAATAAATGCATGAACTGAATTAGTAGCGTATTTCGGGGGAGAACCATTGTGCCATTCCCCCTACCTTGGAGATCACTAACAAGAAAAATCAGAGACGTATTTAAAGTAAAGACTTTTTTTAGAGAACACTTATTTTTTGGGACAAAAATCATAAATTCCGAGACTGACTCGAAGTGAAGACTTTTTTTTTAGGGAATACTACTTTTTAGGAGGAATTTTTTTCTGTTAACAAGCGTCCGTTTTGCCCCTTCAAAAATATGGTATTCCTAGTTGTATGCACCCCCTTTCATTCCTAATTGTATGCGCCCTCCTAGTTGTACGCACCTCGGCACGCCACTGCACTGTACTGAATTAAAAGCAGCGGCACTTTGCATCACGAACGACCATGTATAAATGCTTAGGTGTATAGGTGCATCACGTCCTAAAAAAGGGCCATCTGCGACAACTCAAAACTATGGTCAGATTGTGAGCCCAGGTTCAGCGTGTGTGAACACATTGACTCGAGCCGACAAATCTTTGATATTTAACATTTATCATTTTTAAAACCGGTGACCTAAATAAAGTTCATCCTGTGCTGTTTTGGCCTAATTTAAAATTCCGATTTTGGCTCAATTCATAATTCTGATAATGAATTTTGAATGTTATAAGCAAAACGTTTTATTGGTAAAACCAACAAGCAAAAATGTCTACTTTTCGTTTAGTATCTACTTTACTTTGGTAAACTTTATTAAGAATAAATTACCAGACAAAACACGGATAGAATTTGTAATTAGAAATTTGCATTTGTAAAATAGTTTTTTGCTGTAATTTACTTACAAAAATCTTAGTAAATGGAAAGTCGAGATTTTGCTGTTGATTTTCTATTCCAAAATCAATTCCAGTACTTTGTATTTGTTAATTTTGTAAGTACGTATTTGTTGATTTTGTAGTTTTGTATTTGTTAATTTTTAACTTCCATTTTTTCATTTTGAAACTTTGTATTAGTTTATTTTTTCATTTGTTAATTTTGTAATTTTGAATAAAACTTGAAAAGCATTGGTGAACTTTGCTTTATATTTTATTTCGTTTTGATTAGTTTGACTTTTCTATAAAAAGATTTGATAGATACTGTACTTGTACACATTTTACAAATAAACAAAATTATTAAAAGCTTGATAATACGTGTATCAAAAGGAATGTTGGATTTACATCACTGATATCTAAATTATGGCAAGCAACTCAAAAATGCAAAGATTTTTAAACATAATAAAAAATGTGTCGTTAACAAAAAATTCTTAGCAATGTTCCAGTTATTTTTAGCTGCCTCTAGCTAAACCTCCCTATTTTACCGCAAATGGACTCGAGAGTTTTTGTTTTTTAAAATGTGGCTCACAGATGTAAAAAACCATGGTGTTTTATACTTTAAAAACCTGTGAATTTTTCTACAGTTGTAACAAATAGTTATCAACAAGTTTTTTTGGATTCCATTTTTTAAATTAAATTTTGGCTACAGAAAAAAGCACTTTCTTGTAAGTATGGGAAAGTATAGCTGACACGTTGGACTTGAATAAAACGCTTAGCCTTTTCTTTATTAAGGAAACATTGTTGCGAACCAACCGTCGGGAGCAGATGTCTTTTTGTTTTGTAACTTTTTCTTGCGTAATAGCAATGCTTAAATCAGGGTGGTCCAACTTCTGCACTCTTGTGGGCCACTTTTCAAAATTATTCGAGTTTGCGGGCCTCAGCCGGCTAAAAACACCTATTTTCGTCCCAAAATCAGAGTGTTCTCTAAAAAAAAAAAAAAAGGTCTTCAACTGGAATCGATGTACGAAGTTCCTTTTTCGTCCCAAAATCATAGCGTACTTCAAAAAAAAAAGTTGCCGCTGCTTGTACAAAATTGTTCCGCGGGCCCGTAGTTGGACCACGCTGGCTTAAATCAAAGTGTGTTTATGAAGGCCCGTTTCCATTAAGAGCGTGGAAAAAATTATTCTTTGTTTGTTTTATTGATTATTTTTGCTTTGCTTAGCGCTCGTTTCAATTTTAAGCGCGGAAAGATCAATAAAAGAAACAAAGAATGCTCTATTCCACGCTCGTAGTGTAAACGAGTCTTAACGTAATGAAAAACGCTACGGCTTTGCCGAAAATTTGTAAAAAACAAAGTTCTGCTCTATTTCAGCTTTTTTGCGTTTACTTATTTATTTATTAATTAGGACGAAGTTATCGAATTCAGCAAAATTTTTCTTCTGAAATATTGGTCAGCAAATTTTTCCATTTGATGAATTAAAAGTGAGAATTTTTTCAGATATTTTGGTCTTAAAACAAAGTATTTGGAAGGTACAATTAAATTTCTTATATTTGCGATTGTAGTAAATTTTACTACCAGATTGTAGTAAATTAGTAAATTTTACTACATCACTTATATTAAATCAAACGCTTTAAGAAAATAATATTTTTGGAACAGTAAAACAATTAATACAAAAGCTAACTGTGCTTTTTTAAGTCATTTCTTTTATTTGGGCTGAAGGAAAGAATAACGATTAGTACCGTGGAGACAAATTTTCTTTTCTTTTCTGACCTTATCATGATCAAAAGATAGTTGATTATTTTTTTACAAAATGAATATTTACACTTGCGTAATGTAAGATGCTGCTACCAGTTATTTTATATTTTTTACTATAAAAATGTGAAAAAATGGCATTAACTCAAACTTTTACATCTATGCAAAAAATTTTATCTTTAGAAAATATTTTTATTTCACTTGACAAAATGCGTTTGTGTTCATCACCATATAAGAATAAGACAAACTGCCTTGAAATTATTAAGTTAAAAAGAATTGTTCTTCATAAAAATGCTGAATGTTGTAAGAGCGACTGTCAAAAACAAAAACTGTTAAAAATCTGCCAGAACATTTCTAACTTCATCCAAATCCGTATTAGGACCTACCTTTAAACCTATCACTATATTTGGTTCTGATCCTCATTTTGACCCTAACTTTATCCTTAACCATAAAACTAGATAATTTTTATCCCTTTCTTATTTCTCTGTGAATTCAATAGTCGGTTATAAAATTTTGCTGATTTGAAATTTGTTGCTGCGACATACGCAGATGATTATATATGTACTGTAGTTTGTCAGCGAAACCTTTTGAAAGTCATTAATACCAAAGTCCATCGACACGCAAATAAAATAGTTATAGTGAAAACGCCCCTTCGACAAACAGCTTGTTTTAAGTTTGAACATTTTTAAGCATTTTTTAGTTTTGGTCTGTCTAACCATATTGTAAAATGAAATGTTCACATTAAAAATAAAAAAGAATTTTACAGAAAACGTTCTGATTGATTTTAATCTCTAATAGATTTAAATGACCGACAAGAGCCATGCGATTGATTGTGGTATAATAAAAAATATTATCTGGTTAGTTAGCACAGACACTGGTTGGCTACTAACAGTGACAGGAGGACGCTGACCTTCCTTTTCATTTCTGTAAAATTATGTCCATCTTTTTTTAATTTTTAGTATTTTTTTAATAGACCTAGCCTAATTCTCGAATAAGCAAATTATAATGTGATACGGCTGATAGTGGTATCCGATAATATGATCTTCTTGGATCTGTTTGATTATTTCGATATAAACCAGAATTCGATATTTGGTTTTTCGATTTTCGAATCAACCAGACCAATATGATCTTGGTATGATCATATTGGTCAGGTTGCTGCTTTCTGTATTTAGTTGAGTCACCTTTGTAAGCAAGCATCGTCATTTCAATTAAAAATTTGTTGTAAAGTGCCCATTAAAAGGAATCATTCATAAAGACAAGAAAAGGAAAATCATTCAGATCTTCCAGATAGCCTGTTTATCGAACTCGCGTCCTTCTGCTTGCAAGTCAGAGTGTTATCATACTAAACCATTCTGCGCAACGTTCTGCCAAGTGCCCACTAATAGGTTATTGACTGTAAGTAGCCTATTTGGCCAATAATCTTTACATGCTTTACTGTACAGAAAAAAAAGAAGAGTAACAAATATTATTGACTAATTTCACTCAGGAACATCTATAAATTTAAAGTGGCCTCCTCTATTCAAATATTTTCCAGCGACCGTAATTTTTAAATAAACTTTTGTCACAGCCAATGTGCCAAAACAAGCCGCTGGTGGCGTTGGTGAAGAGGAAAATTTGAAGTTTTATGAAAATTGTAGGATGTATTTTGGAAACTTTTTTAAAAACTTTGCCTTATTTTAAAAATATATTTTGACAACAAAAATTTTTGTTTATTGTTGTACATCAAATTCGCTTAAGATTTGTGGTAAGTGATTTGCGATGCTCATAATAATATCAATAATTCTAAAACATGTTTAGTAGCTTATTTAACTTATTATTTAAATAAGTTAAGTAGTCATCGTTTTTAGTTATCACTGACTTAATCTGACTGTTTTATGAAACTAGTTGAAAAGTAATGATGGTCAGAAAAAAAATTTTTTTCCTAGAAAATGCTCCGCAGTTCAATAACGTGTTGGACCACTCTGTACCGAGCTTTTGTTTGTTAGTTAATAAATGCGTAAACACAATGCAACTTTATCGGACTCACCCAGATAAGAATTTTCTCTTTCAGCTCATCAAAATAAATTACTTATTTGTGGAGACATCAGTGCAGCCTTTTCTTATCAAAAGTAAACGAAGATAGGAATGTTTGTTTGTTTGATGATTGACTAAAGCAACCAAGATGATGATGCAAAGTTTTGTTTCCGATGACAATTTTTATATGTATAACAAGAACTCGTTAATATTTAATTGTGAAATTAGGCCTACTAAGCAAAACTTTTTGGAAATTAATTTTTTTAGTGATAGATTATTATCCACATTATAAACCTCAGCTTTTTTAATTGAAGTAGAAACTTACTTAAAAACATTATTATTTTCCCCTCCAAAAAAGTAAGCTACTAAAGCCAAAAAACAACACAATTTTCAAACAAATCATCTCACAGCATGCAAAAATAAGCGATACCAGGCTAACCGGTAGTTGCAGAGATTTTGTTTGAGAATGTAAACTACTATAGAGCAATGATTAAATTAAATTTAATAAATTATAAACGCTTAAAATGCATTTACTTTGCCAATTGGTGAAAACATAATAGGCCTATATAATTTTGAAGTTTTAAGCAGATGTGAATTTTGGTGTATTGACCTTATTCGAAAGTAAAGTGAGCATCTTTCCGCCAAAACAAATGTATCATAACAGAATTTTGTAAACTTTTGTTTTCTATAATTTAGTAAGCAGTTTTAATTTTATTGATTAGTGACAAATTAGAAAGTCTCTTTTGTCCCGTTTGATTGCGTATATTTGGTTTCATGCGCTTTAAAAGAAAACGAAAAGAATATGGATCGGAGCCATTTCTCGAAATTTATTTGTTGTGTGAGCCTATGTAGTAGTGCGTTAATTGTTTTTCCAGCACTAAGTCATTGCGTTAATTCTTCACAAAAAATCAATACTGTTAAAGTTGCATGATATGAACTAGGATATAAATTCCATTGATCTAGCATAAGTATTAGTTATAGTTTGTGAATTTAATTCTCTAAATGGCTGACATTATTTTGACTGCAGGTCTATTATTGGTATTTTTAGAACTTGACTTGAAAGATATGCATAAAAACAGGCAGAGACTTCTAAATATTTAGAAGTCTCTGAAACAGGTGATGAAGATCTCGTGACCAATTTTTGCGATCTCAATCTTGTCTCAGTCTCAATTTTGTGCTAGTAATCTCGGGCTTGGTCTCGAAGTGATGTGGCTTCGGTCTTGTGTTTTTTAAATTGGTCTTGAAAGCAGATATTTTTATATTTTTGATAGTTGATGTAATACTGCAGTGACGAATTTTGCAATTTGCTGAAGAAGAACACTCAATTGACAACAACTTTGATGTAATTTGAAGTGGTAAAAGGCTTAGAGCCAAACTTTTTTAATTTTTAGTTTTGCAACTTTCTCACATTTATTCTAATGAAGATTTCTAATGTAATTAAAGCCATCTGTGACAAGCTAATGTGATTACGAAAAAGCTTTATTTGATTTTTTTTTTTTTTTTTTTGACAACAAACAAATTGAGAGATGCTTTGAAAGATTGTAATCAAATCTTTTCCAGTCAAAACATTCACATCAAATTAATTCGATTTTTAAAAAATGAAGTAACTCGATTACGTGTTTTTTTATAGAAATCTATTAACCTTTTCAGCAAAGCCAAATTGACAATTTTATTTAACTGGTCAAATTGCGATTCATACATTCATTAATAAAATCAGTCAAACTTCAATCGGCCAAATATTTCTATAGAAATGAAAAATTAAAACTAACTAATCCAGAACGAAAATCGATTTGGACTTATAAAGGTCATTTTATTTATTTATTTTATCTCTATATTTATCCTCCTGACAGGAAAGCGACGGAGGCGCCAATACATAGGGTAGGCAATTACCCCGACCTGCTTCCGGAGATACCAAGATATTGCTGTCCGCTTGTAATTTTTAATAGAGATATGACTGTAATTTAGAACTGCTTGCTAAGACCACCAAGCAGGGGTATGTGCCGTAAAGTGTCTTTCCCAAGGACACAACAGCATGGCGCGAGTGGGTTTTGAACATCATAGATTATTTAAATAAAAAGGTTCTTTTTGAACAAGAAACGTATATAGAGAGAAAAAGATGTGCCGTAAAATCAATCAATATGCCAAGCCTACTCAAAACAAGAATACACATACAAATAACAATCGCAAAAAGACCTCGTATATACGTATAAATATTACTATGATTGTTTTAAGGAAGCACTATATGAGGTTTTGAGGACATATTGTAAATTTATGAATAAAAATAAAACAAGGCTAAATATTTAAACCAGATGTGCACAACTGTTTTGAGCTATTTCCTGTCAAATCATTTGGAAAAAAATATAAACTGTTCAAAAAGTTTGAGAAAACTACATAAATTAGTTCTTTACCTAAACGTAAACAAAGTTGACTGAAAATATAACAATAATTTTGCAATCCCCAAAATTGCAAGCAAACTTTTTTATAAATTATTTTTAACTCTAGTTTTTGAATCGTAGATCGGTCATTTCTGGTTCAAAAAATACGGCAACTTTAATTTTTTGCTATTAATCCACTAGATGGTGCTATATTTTGGCATTTTGATCATAATTTTTTGTTTCTTACTTTTGAAAAGCCAATATCTCAATTAAAAAATCTCACTTGGGTCTACCAGCGAGATTAAATTGAACAGTATAAAAGGTAACATTTAACAGCATTATCAAAATTGATCGATTCCAAAATTGATACGAACAAACTTTAAACGACGATTCAAAAAAACTTTCTCGGGCAAATTTATACCTTTTGTTTTTTTAATGTATGTTGGATCATTGTGATTAATAATGTGGCAACTACTCAATAAGGTTTTCAGATCATTTAACTTTTTACATTTTTATGGGCAGTAGAGCCATTCAAAATGAAATAATCAAAAAAAATTATTCATGGTCTTGAAATTTCTAAAAAACTTCGGGAAAAGATGAAATTATATTCTATACTAGCTATGCCAAATATTAAAACACTCCCATTTTAGTTTCTTAGTTATATGGTTTTTAAAAAATTACGTTTTCAACACTAGAGAACGATATTTTAGCGCCTGTGTTTGCTTATATTTTATTCAATTTTTAACAAAGTATTTTTATTAAAACATCATAGAAAATCTGAACAAAGAAAATATGAAGTAAAGCTGAAGAAACATTTTATAAACTACTAACTTGATAATTTGTATTCAAATGTATTTCAATAAATAAATTCATTGATAAAATTAGTCAAAGTTTAATGGTCCAAATATTTAAATCAAAAATAAAATTAAAATTAAAACTAACTAAATTACAGTAGGCTATAACAAAAAATCGATTTCGATCTGTAAAGATCGTCATCAGTTTTTGTAAAAAATCAACTTTTCAAAATTTAACAGTACTCATTCTAATCGGGTCCTGGCTCTAAAGGCACGAAGTGAACCCTCAATGACAGCTAAAAGACAAATGACATAGCATTTTTTTAATTTTGATTTTTTACAGAAACTGATGATGACCTTTATAGATCGAAATCGATTTTTTGTCATAAGTCAGTTAGTTTAGTTTCATAGAACTTTTTAGTGATTTTATTAATGAATTTATGTATCGCAATTTGACCAGTTAAATAAAATCGTCAATTTGACTTTCTGAAAAGGGTAATAAATTTTTTTTGAAAGACTTTTAGCAAATGTATTTCAACGAGATGTTTCTATTGATGTCTTAATAAAAAAATTGTTAAGAATTGAGTAAACAAAAAACCAAACAACCACAAAAAGAGCGTCATCTAGTTTCCAAAAATGCAACTTTTTAAAAAACTCATAATTAAAAAACTGAAAATGGGAATGGCTTAACATTTGGCATAGGTGCTATAAAGAAAATAGTTACATCTTTTCCAGAAGTTTTCAGATAATATCAAGACCATGAATATTTTCTCAGATGATTTAACTTTGAACGGCTCTTTTGCCGTTACCGGCCGCATTGCAGAATTAGTTGTAACTAAAGGCCGCTAGCCAGTTTACTTTTATAAGAAAATCAGGTAAAAACAAAAAATTTTTAACTGTCGTCGTCGTCGTCGTTTGAAGGGTATCCACTCCAGGTCAGACACAAACAGGACTGGGGCCCGCGGGTTTATCCTTTTACCACCCCAGACTGCTGCACTGCCTGAATCAGATGCTGGCAGTGATGTTATTAACACTAGAATTACGGAAATTTTTATACACCTTCTTTTACGGAGGTGTCGTTTTCGACACCGATGTGAGCATGTAGCATATTAATCTGCAAAACCTTAACATTCATTTCCTTATTTGCACATATTTGTTAAAATTAAGTCTGAGATGCTTTCACTTTTAAATACCGCTCAAAAAATCTATAGTAATTAATACTTAGGAGTTCGATTCCAGTGCACTGCGTAATAAGACAGTAAGTAATAATACTGTAAACTTTTTTGTCATGATAAAAATCATTTATTCCAGAGAATTGCAAATGTAAAGATTGAAAAAATCAAGAAGAGCAAAACTTGCATTTAACAAATGTCACTTTCGAATGACCAACAGAGCATGTTCCACATGTTGGTTTTGTGCAGCTCAAACACAAACAAGTGGTTGCATTGTTGCAACTTTTACCATGGCACTTCCTTCGTTTGCGAGTAGGGTATGCAGCAGGAACAGCATCAGAAAATGAAACTGTCGGGTCTGATTCATTACATAAGTTTTTTATCAATTGAAAGATAAATTGTCGTCGGCTGATATGTTTTCCATCGGATTTTACAAACAATACTTTCGCATTTACCGCAGCAACATCAAGTATATTTCCCCAAACAGCAAGAGGCCATCGTCTGGATGCAGACCGCGTTGTATAGAGCCGGGTCATTTGGTCAAAGCAGTCGACCCCAACTTTATTTTGGTTGTAGAACAGTATAACGCATGGCTTTCGTTTTGGAGATTTAGTATCCACATCTGGCGCGGAATGCATTGTTGACAATAGACATACGGATCTCTTGAGTTTTGCTTGATAGTTGACGAACAAAGCATTGCTTTTATTGTGCCACATAAAGCGATAATGATAGAGATTGCTTGGCATTGGTTGTGTAATCTGTGGTGACAACTCACGACGATTTTTTCTTATTGTACCAACAATCGAGACCTTGTTACGTGCAAGTTTTTCGGCTGCTGATAATGACGTAAAAAAGTTATCACAGGTTATATTGTAATCTTTTCCTTTTACTTTTTCTGTGAGCTTTACCAGTACGGATTCAGCCAAAGAAGTTCCTCCTCGTTCTTGTCGTTCTTGAGCACCTAAATATGGTACAATGTTCGCAACATACTTTGTTTCAACGTCTGCCAATACCCAAAATTTAATTCCGTACTTATCAGGTTTGTTTGGCATGAATGTGATAAAGGGGCAGCGAGACTTCACAGGCATTAGTTGTTTATCAATAGTTAGAGAAAAGTTGCAATTGTATTTTGTTCGACACATGGATGAAAACGTTTCAAATACTTCACGTATTGGTGCGAATTTATCTGCATCAGGACCAGACCTTTTCCTGTTGGGCTTGTCGTCAAATCTCAGATACTTCAGAATATTTAGAAATCTGTCTCGCGGCATAGTTTTTTAAAAAATGGGAATTCCATACTCCTTTTTGTACAAAAATGATACTGGATGATTTTTTCCGTAAAGACCTCTTGCGTACTGGAGAGCAATAAAAGCCTCTAAATCACTTAGGCTTAGGGAAAAGTTCGTATCTCCTCTTCGGTGAGCTTCTTCAGTAGTGTATTTGACAATCGAGCGAAGAATACTTTCAGGTATGAATTGCTTTTAAGCGTCATATGGAGTAGTAATGGATTGCGAAACTTGTCTAGGTACGCCACTTGCACCCGTAAATACATTGTGAGCAGGCGTTCTTCCAACAACTAAAGTTGCACTACTTTTCGACACCGTCTTATCCCTTCCCAACAGAGTTGAATCATTAGCAGTTGTTGTTCCTGTGTGAGCATCGGCAGTATCAGAATCAGAATCACTAGATTCGCTGCTTTCAGAACTGTCTGAACAACTGCCAAGCGTGCGCCTGCCATTTCCTGGTCTAGCAGCAACAAGAACTGGTTGAAAATCTTCATCATCTTCCTGCTCTTCTTCATCTGATAAGTCATCATCAGTGTGCGAATCCGTAATAATATCGGAAGCTTGTGCTGAATTGTACTGTTAAAAAGCCATGAGGTTTTATATTTTGCCCTTTCAATAGTCAGAAAATACGGTAATATGTCATTGTCGCCCAATAAAATAGAATCAAAATATAAACCAAGCTAAGAGATTTACTGTAAAAAATACAACATTTATTACCGAAGACTAAAAGAGGTATACTGCAGTACAATTTTTATTACCTATGCAATAAATTGAGTTTTTTTAAGTTGAGACCACTTTATCGAAAAGCTGTTCTATATTTATATTCTTTGCACATTACCGATTTGATCAAACTTTTGAAAACTCATTCTGCCCTCTCCAAGTCATGTATCCGCACTTTTCGAAACTGCAACTCTACACTTTATGAGGAGCTGAAGTAATTGCTTCTCACGCCGATGAACAACAAAAACCAGACACGAACGTGTATTGGAAGAGCTTATAGCATCACGCAAACCTGAAATGGCTACAGTGTCAAAAATGACACCTCCGTAAACAATGGGGTGTTAAATTTAACTGACCTAAAGTACTCATTAAAAATCAAGATTCGGAAACAAAATGCTACTCATACTTTATAATAATAAAGTTTAGGAAAAGTCAAAAAGAATTAGTCTCTTAGAAAGTATACAACTAAAAATACGAAACATTAAAAAAGCGTCGGTGTCGAAAATGACATCGCCGTAATTTTAGTGTTAAGCCAGCATCGAGTTTCGTCATCCAAAACCGTCAGACCTCGTGCTCCATGTGGTGCCCGACGTGTAGGGCACGCTGTTAGTACATGGTCTGCGGTTTGCTCAGAGGCGCCACACTCAGATTTTTAATTTCCGAGCTCAGAGGCGCCACACAATCGCAATTTTCAACTGTGATCAAAGCATAAACGTGTCTTCTCCGCTTTTCGATCACCGTATTGATAGCACACTCAATGAACACGGTGCTGGTTCAAAACCCACTCGCGTCATTCTGTTGACTTACTTTGCTGATTCGAACAAATTTGAATCAACTTGGCGGGAACTAGCTGAATATTTGCTGATTGAAAATACTCGTCCCTCGCCTTGATCGATATTCTGTTACAATTGGGTAATGTTGAAACTAAATTTATTGTCAGTTATAAATCGAACAATTTCTGATTTTTAATATTGTATAAGGTAATGAGAATCAATTAGACGATAAATTTGGCAATTCACTACCAATTGATGATTTGATGATATTGATTTGATGAATTGACGCTGGACCCGACAATGGCGACTACGAAGGAGACGAAGGAGATGTAGACAGAGAAAAGAAAGAAAACGGAGGAAACGAAGCATTGTGTCGGCAGCGTGGTCGAGTCATTAGAGCGCCGTAATTGTCATCGGCATGGTCTCCGTTCAAAACCCACTCGTCCCATTCTGTTGTGTCCTTGGGAAAAACACTTTACGGCACTTTCCCCTGTTTGGTGGTCTTGACAAGCAATTCTAAATTTCAATCATATCTTTATAAAACTTAAAAACCAAAATAAAAATTTTCAACCAGACATCAAGATCTCGACATATTCGGAAGTAGGTCGGGGTCGTCGTCATTGTTTGAAGGGTATCCACTCCAGGTCAGACACAAACAGGACTGGAGCCGAGGGTTTATCCTTTTACTACCCCAGACTGCTGCACTGCCTGGATCAGATGCTGGCAGTGATGTTATTAAGCCAGCATCAAGTTTCGTCATCCAGAATCGTCAGACCTCGTGCTCCATGTGATGCCCGATGTATAGGGCACGCTGTTAGTACATGGTCTGCGGTTTGCTCAGAGGCGCCGCACTCGCAATTCGGTGAAGGAGCGAGACCCCATTTGTGCATGGACGAATGGAATCGCCCAACACCAGTCCGCAGGCGGTTGAGCTTAACCCAAGCTGCTCGGGGTAAGCCCATCCTAACAGGCCTGGCACCGGTCTCGGGCACAAAAGCACGGAGCCTGGAAGCACCTTCACAGTACTCCGCGTTCCATTTGTGATTTGTCCATTCACAGGCGCGGATGCCAAGTCTGGCAAGGTTGTCCAAGAGATTCCGCGCACCTGGCACAAACGGGCGTCTGGATCCTAATCTCACTTGGCGAGTATCTGAGGACCCACTTAATAGACCATGCAAAATATGATCGGGGTCCAGAGATCCACGGTGAGCCAAGGAGAGTGTTGCTCCCATTCGGCGAAGCTCAGCTGGCTGGATGCCTGAGAGTATAGGTAGGTGGTCCGTTGGAGTGGGACGCAGGCATCCAGTAACTATGCGCAAGGCGTCATTCAAGACACTGTCAATGAGGCGAGTGTGAGCACTGCGACACCAGACTGGCGCACAGTACTCAGCTGTTGAGTAGACTAGAGACAAGGTGGCTATGCGTAGTGTTTTAGCACTAGCACCCCATCCTGAGCCCACGAGTCGCCTCAGCAGTGTGACTTGCGAGGATAGTTTTTTGCGCAATGCCACTAAATGGTGACAAAACGTGAGCGATCTGTCCAGTTTTACCCCAAGGTAAGTAGGGGTTGGACAGAACGGTAAAAGTCTACCGTTGTTGTAGACCTTTAGCTCACGTTTGGTCTCTCGGTTATTTAAATGAAAGGCTGCCGTCACCGTCTTAGTGTGACTGAGCTTCAACCTCCAAGTCTGGAGATACGCTGACAGTGTGGACATGTCTTGACTTAGAGTCCCCTCCAAGTCCTTCCAGTTTCCAGAAGAATGCAACAATGCTAGATCATCAGCATAAGCAAACTTTCTGGAAATCATGGAAGGAAGATCGTACGTATAGATGTTAAATAGGAGGGGAGCCAAGACCGATCCCTGAGGAACGTCGTTTTTAAGACGGCGTAGCCTGCTTTGCTTGCTGTCACCGGTGGTAAGGGTGAAACTTCGATTTCGGACAAGCTCCATGATCATTTTTACCATGTGCTTATCCGGAAGTAGTCTCAGCAGCTTGCAGGTAAGGCCACGGTGCCAGACAGTGTCATAAGCAGCTGTCAGATCGACAAATACGGCACCAGCCTTCTTTTTTAGCCTCGAAAGAATCCTTGATGTTCTGGGTTAGCAGAACAACTTGATCTACGGTTGACTTCCCGCGTCGGAACCCAGCCTGCTCTTTAGGGAGCAGTGGATCGATTAATGGCTCAACGCGGTCGTAGATAAGCCTCTCGAGGATCTTGTAGGGGACACAGAGCAGAGATATCGGTCGATAGCTCTTTGGGTTCCCCACGGGCTTTCCGGGTTTTGGGACAGCGACCACAAACGCTCTTCTCCAGATCTTGGGAATTTTGAGTCGGCGCAAACAGGAAGAAAGGAAGTCAAGTAACCAGGACTTCAAAGCAGCTCCGGCATGGAGTATAAGCTCTGGGCTGATGGAATCAGGTCCCGGAGCTTTACCTGGTTTTAAATGTTGAAGGGCAGCAGCAAATTCTCTCTGTAAAAAACTGTCAGAGATATTTACTGCGTCTGGTGTTGTGGCCCTCCAAAGGTCAGACACTTCTTGATAGACAAGTCGAGATGACTTGTGGTCAACAGCCTCGTATTTCCCATTTCTAACCAGCTGAGATGCAATAGCATTGGCTGAAACGGGACAGTGACGAGGAGAGTGTCGTGACCTACCAGTAAGGTTGTTCAAAATACTCCATGCTTTTCGACTAGAGTGTGAGAAGTCAATGCTCCGAACTGCCTCGGACCATCGATCCCTCCGATTTCTGTCAAGCTTGGAAAGCAGAGCTGTAGCAGCCAAGCCTGAGTCGTCTCCCTGAGGAGACTGCAGAAAGGTTTTATAGAGGGATTCACACTCTGCATCCCAACACGGAATATAGTTATTTCGATACCCGCGTGGGATAGTCTTCTTGGCTGCTTTCTTAATGGTGTTACAGAAGTCCTGGTAAGCCGCATCCACATCAAGTGAATCAGGCGGCAACAAAGTCTTTGCAAATTTATTCGTCAAAGCAATGTAGTGACTCCATTTGGCCTTGCGGAAGTTCCATCGCTTAACAGGCATGCTTGGCACTGCCATAGCAAACCTTGGTGGTGTAATAAGCGAAAGTCGATGTTGTGACCTGGGGAACTTGTCAAGGACACGTCTATCCGGTAAGCGACTGTTTGGACCTACACTAGCGAAAGCTAGATACGGATTTGTGCCAGTGTTCCAGCGGCCGGAATAAAAACTGGCAGCGTCCTTGGCATTATATAGGAGGGCAAGACAATTAATACTTGCCCAGCCAGCCAAGCACTCACCGTCCGGACTGTTGTCGTCGTAACCCCAGTTAGCATGACGACAGTTAAAATCGCCAGCGTAAAGACAGGGGTGAGAAAACACTGGGAGATCCAGGGATCGCAATCGCGTTGGCGGTGGCTTGTAGACGTTGACTATTTTATAGCCATCAACGTCCACACACAACCACTCGATCTCCGATGTCGGTGCAGATTGGTCCAAAAGCGTGTATCTCAGTCGCTCGTGGACAAACGTGGCAAGGCCATGCTTCCTGCTTAAAGAAGACCCAGCTAGTTGGTAGTTTGGTAGTACCAACTTTTCTGAATCAGTGCAGAGGGTCTCCTGCAGTAGGATGACGAGTGCCTCAGACTGCATAGCGAGGTGATGAAGAACGTTCGTCTTGCTTGCAGTGAGGCCTTCGATGTTCAGCTGAAAAATAGTGGGTCTTCGGAACTTGTTGGCAATGTGCCCTGAAAAGGGCAGTTTTATCCTAGCATTGCGCCGTCCTGAAAAGGACGTTTGCCGATTAGCAGACCCACACTGAACATCGGAATGGGTGGATACCCTTCCGTTTTGGTAGGTTCGGTTTCGGTCTGTCATTTTAAATTAATGAACAGACTTACTCACGGCCCAGGCTGCGTGAAAGCACCTACCATCTGGGCCACTTTTTTTTTTTTTTTTTTTGTTAATGTAAATTAATGAATTTTGGCTATCTCGTCTAAAATCTATATTTATTAATAAGACAAATTATTATATTATACAAGTTATATTTATTAATAAGTCTAAAATCTATATTTATTAATAAGACAATCTACATGTATATTCATTAATTTACATTAACAAAAAAAGTTAATGTAAATTAATGAATATAGATTGTCTTATTAATAAATATAGATTTTAGACGAGATAGCCAAAATTCATTCTCATTCTGTTGAAAAAATGTTGCTTGAAAAAAGGGGTCGTTTTACAAATCAATAAGATAGGTCGCTTTATTCATTAACTCCGTAAAAATTAATTACCCAATCACTCACCAACTACTGGTTACAGTGAACTAAGAGAAATAGCGCTGGAGTGTTTGTTGCAGTCCCGTCAATAAGTTTAAGATTTCTGGATCAATTTCTATATTTGGAAAAGATTTGTTAAAAGCAAAAAACAAACAAAGATTTTTTAAAAAGTTTGTTTATCCATAAAATTGACTCTTTATGTAAAGAAAGCTTCAGTCCAATAGACAAACTCTTTCTGGGGACAAAAAAAAGGTTCAATCGACTCTTTAATTCTTTTTGAATCTTTTCTTGGTAGCCAGAAGAAAAGTTTCAAGAGACTCTTCTTGAATCTTCTCTTTGTCGCCTGAAAAAGTTGATCTACGGACTGAAGCTTTCTTGCTTGCGGCACAAGTGAGCTCTCAACCAAATGAGTGCTCTCTTTCTCCAACCAATCAGAGACGTCATTACTTTCGATGTCTTTCAATCCTATATAAACTTCTATATTTTGCAGTTCGTCATTGCCAACGATTTCTTATGACAATAATTGGCGAAAATAATTTTTTTTATCCCACTTTGTATTGCCACCGCGTTATAAACGTTGTGGTAGTTTATGTTCTAACGAATTGATAGATAGGCAAAATCAGAAAAAGACAATTACAGCTAAAAATGAGAAGTTCAAGCACAAGCAAAGAAACCGTCATTTTAATTTTATTTATTCACACTTATTCGTGCTTATGATTTGAGTTTATACGTTCTTTCTAAAATCCATAAACAAAATGTGATAATATTTAATTTAACATATGATTGCGTTCATGTTTACGGCTTCAAGTTGAAGTATGTTTGCAAGGTTTTTTGTTGTTCTTTTTTGCTTTAAAAGTGAAATATTTATTTTGCCTGGGCAGATAGCAGGGTTCGTAAAAAATTAATTGATAAAAAATTGATTGCAATTAATTTATTCAATTAATTGATTGCAACAAAAAAAAAGAAAAAAAGAAAGATATAGCCTAAAATTTATTTGATTAGAAAAAGTCTCTGGCTGAAAAATAAAAACGTTCTCTTTAAAGATTTGTCCCGAAATAGACCAACACACAATTTTTATTTTTTAACTTCTTTTCTTTGTTATTCTTCAAATTCTTGTCTTCAATTGTTTTTCTCGTGTTCTGTGTTCTTCGCTTCAAATGTCAAGTGTTATGTCTATATATATACCGGAGTATAAGATTTATTTCTAATATATCTGTATATACGCGTATATGTAGTTCTTTGAACACGGTGTTGGTTTTGACTAATACGAATTTTGAAGCGGGTTCGATTCCTTACACTACCAACCAGGAGGTCGAACCGTTTAAAGATAATGTTCTAATTCAAATTTAGGCTCGGCAAATTTTATTTTTAAGATTTCGTTTCTGGTTCAGGTTCAGCAAATTTTATTGGTAGGGGTTCAGTTCCGGCAAGGTTCAATATATTTTATTTTCAGGAATATAATTCTGGTTCAGCTCCGGTTTGAGTTTTAAAAAATTATTAACAGTTAGATTACTTTGGATTTAATTTGGATTTTTTGTTTGCGTTTGATTCAATTTTTAATTTTATACAATATTTTTTCTATCCATTTTTGCAACCGTATAAACTAAAAACATGACTTTTGCATCGTGGCCGTAGACACACCAAACTGAAGGATTTGGAAAAGGGGCGAAACAATTTTGCCGGAATCATGGTTTTGCTCAATTTTACCAAGAAGCCCAGAGGCAACAAATAGGCTTATAACTGAGCAAAATGCATTGAGAAAACAATTGCTTGTAAATTAAAAGATTATACATCAGCTACTTTGCGTATGGTGACGAAATGCCCTGTCTATCTTCATCTCTGGTTGAGAACTCCTTCGGTCAGACAAGAAAGCAAAATCAAAACCAGTGTGGAAAAATGCTTCTTATTGCCGTAGAACCAATAGAACAACGTCTTATTTTTCATCTCGCCCACTTCTTCCTGCAACCAAAAAAAAAGGATTGCTAGATTCGCTTTTAAGCAATGTAGTTACTCACAGTGTTGCCAGACCTGGAAGATTTTCCCCAGATCTGAGGGAATGCACGATAGTCTGGGGAAATGGAGAATTCTTTCAAAAATTTGCAAAACTCCGGGGAAATTACGCTACCAAATTATTTTTATATGAAATTAGTGTAGTTATGCTATAAACTGCCAAAAAAATATTGACAATCCATAGCTGTCAAAACACAAAAAATCAAAAATACAGAAAGTGTACTTTACTATACACTGTGGAGAAATTCTTACAACCCTGTTTTTAGCGCGTTATAAACTGGTTTCATGTTTGTTGGATGCGAGATTTTGCGCGCGCTTTTAGCAACTGACATTAACATAATAACTGACTAGTTGAGCGGTGTTTGAGTACGAGACCGATGGTTGAATTGTGTGCCAATAATACGCTGTCTTTTGTTGTTATTTGTTCATGTCACACTTCATTCATAATTTTAATCATAACGATGTAGTGTATCCCCGATAAAAGGAGTTCGTAGTTTTATCATAAGAGAATAAATGCGGCTCTTTGAGCGCTATCTGCGATATACGTCCAATTTGTTATATGGCTCGATACATGTATCTTTTTCTCTTTTTTCTCCTCTTTGTATTGACGTAATATGTTTTTTTGACTAACGTCATTGTACTGGAAAATTCGCGTATATTCCACTTGATTCGCGTAACGAACTCTCCAGAGGTTTCTGGCTGAATCTTGAATTTACGAGAAAGTTTACGTCACGTGATTTTGTTTTCTATATAAAGCCGATGCGTAGCGAGAAATTCATTATTATTATTATTATGATGATTATTATCGTTGTGAGATAATTTGAAGCGACTTGAGTGGCGGCTCGAGCGAAGGTGATTTGTTTGGCCACAGGAGGTGGACCGTTAGATTTTGTGTCGGTGGACAATTGTTGAATTTATTTTGTGCCAGTGGTTGGCAGTTTTGTTCTACAGAGGTAGAATTATTTGTGTTGATTGAGTCGAGTTATAGTGTTGATTTCGCTTTGCAGTTTGGCAAAGCGTGGAATAGAATTTCGTCGGTCGTGATTTTGTAATACATTTGTTGTTATTAGAGACAGTGGTCTCTGTTTGTTGTGAGAAAGAATCTTCAACAAAATCAATCCGAGCTTTCGTTAACCAACTGTATAAACCGTCGGGCTCATAGCAAAACTACTTCTTGAGCCGGAATAAAATAAAATTTAGACACAGCTTTGTTTCAGCGCAGGTATTCGGGTTACCTAGCTCAACTGGTCCTTTGGGATTCCCGAACAAAGTTTGTGACATCTGGAGGCTCGTCGTCCGGGAAGATTTAGATTTTTGTTTAAGAGTGCTGAACAGGAGTTTACAGCTTGAAGATGGCGAATAGTTCGATTGAGGAAGAGTTCGAAAGACTGAGAGTTCGTGTGGAACATTTGAAGATGTCGGAAAAGGCAAAAGCCGATTTCTTCCAGAGCGAGTGGAACCGACTATGTGAAAAGGAAGAGAAGGAAAAGGAACGACAAGCGATGTTGGAAGAGAAGGAAAAGGAACGACAAGCGATGTTGGAAGAGAAGGAAAAGGAACGACAAGCGATGTTAGAAGAGAAGGAAAGAGAACGACAAGCGATGTTGGAAGAGAAGGAGAAAAATCGAGAAGTAGAACTCGAAAAATTGGAATTGGAACGACGAAGGATGGAATTTGAATCGAAGCAAAGAGAAATGGAGTTTGAAGAGAGGAAAATGCAGATGGAACTAGAAAGACTGAGGTTGGAACGAGAAGCCGATCGCTCTGCTGGAGAAGCAAACCAAGCGGGGGGCGTACGTGCTTTTGGAGGGGTAAAGTCCCTTGATCTCCCTCATTTTGTTGACGGAAAAGACGACCTTGATAGCTATTTGTTGCGCTTTGAAAGATATGCTACGGTTGCGAATTGGCCCCAGACTAATTGGGCGACTCAGTTGAGTGCTTTGTTGAGGGGGGAAGCTTTGGGCGTGTACTCCAGGCTTTCACAGGAGGATGCTCTGGATTACAAGCGATTGAAGGCAGCGTTGCTAGAGCGATACGACTATACGGAAAAAGGGTATCGCCAACGTTTTAGAGAAGCCAAGCCAGAGGGTGCTGAGAGCCCTGACCAGTTCATTGTAAGGCTTAGAAACTATTTCACGCAGTGGGTGAAGCTTTCTGATATGGAAAGCAGCTTCGAAGGTGTTGTCGAGCTAATGGTTAAGGAGCAGTTTATAAACGCGTGCCCGAAGGAATTGTCGGTACATCTGATGGAGAGCAAGCATAAGGATCTCCGAGAATTGGCAGCGAGTGCGGGGCAGTACTTGACAGCGCACAACAGGAAGCTGTCAAGCCGAGATGTAAGTGCTAAGAAGAGTGTCGGCGCGCCAAGATTGGAAGGCAAGATTCCGGATATCTCTCCTACAACGAAAGGAAATATAAAATGCTTTAACTGCGGGAAAGTCGGGCACAGGGCAAATGAGTGCTTCTCAAAGATTCAAGAGAGAAACCCCAAAAGATATTGCTACCGGTGCGGTGGAATGGGTCATACTTTTATGCAATGCGAAGAAAGAAATCGATTAGCGCGTGGTGGTGCTGGTGCGCGGGAAAGAGCATACAAGGTTGCTTGCGCCGTGCCTATAAAGAGTTTTAGTGAGATCGGAAATGAAAAACAAAAAGAAGAAAATTACCGAAGTGTAAGTAAAGAAAGAAAAGAAATTGATCAAAAATCACAAGAGTATTTAGAGCTAAAAGATGGACAAAAAATTGGAATTTTGAATGGCGCATGTTTAGACGAAAATTTAAGTAATCAAATGCCTACATCGATTGGAATGGTCGGAAACAAATCGGTCACCGTTCTGAGAGACACTGGGTGCTCCGGAGTGATCGTTAAGAGGGAGTTGGTCGCGGAAGAGCAGCTCACAGGAAAGGTGGGGTATATAATGACGGTTGCGCGCACTTTACTGAAGGCCCCGTTTGCAAATGTAGAGATAAATACGCCTTATTGTAGTGGAACAGTGGAAGCTTTGTGCTTAAGAGACCCGCTGTATCCGTTGATTGTTGGAAATATTCCAGGAGCTAGAGCACCCGATGATCCTGATGAAACTTGGTGCGTGGAGGCGGCAGCAGTTACTCGGTCGCAAGCTAAAAGGAGCACCGAGTCAAAACCTTTAAAAGTTGCGGAGGCAACGAATCAGATGGCTGTGACGAAGGATGAGCTCATCAAACTTCAAGGGGAAGACCCATCCTTGTTAAAGTACGTGACGATGGAAGCGCCCTTGGTCAAGAACGGAAGAGAGATCAGCTATATAAAGAGGAAGGGAATTTTGTACCGCATCACCAAAAACATTGATGTAGGAGAGAAGGAATTGAAGCAGATTTTAGTGCCAAAAGATCTGAGGAATAAGGTGATGGAGATCGCTCACGATACGATGTTGGCTGGACATATGGGTGTCAAGAAGACGGAAGATAGGATATTGACCAATTTTTATTGGCCTGGGATTCATCAGGATGTGGTGAGTTTCTGCAGGTCATGTGATGTGTGCCAGAGAACGGTATCGAAAGGGAGAGTAGCAAAAGTTCCGCTGGGAAAAATGCCGTTAATGGATTTGCCGTTTAAGCGAGTGGCGGTGGATTTGATTGGCCCGATTATGCCGGCAAGTGATAAGGGGCACCGATATGTTCTTACTCTGGTGGATTATGCGACACGTTATCCAGAGGCCGTGCCTCTGAAGAATATTGACACCGAGACAGTGGCAGAAGCACTTTTAGACCTATATAGTCGAGTTGGAATTCCGGAAGAAGTATTGAGTGATCTTGGGACTCAATTTGTGTCGGAATGCATGCAAGAAGTATCAAGATTATTGTCGATCAGAAGGCTGACGACGACACCGTATCATCCGATTTGCAATGGTCTGACTGAGAAATTTAATGGTACGCTGAAGAAGATGCTGAGGCGATTATGTGTTGAACAACCGAAGCAGTGGTATAGGTTTATAAATCCACTTTTGTTCGCGTATAGAGAGATTCCCCAAGCGTCCACTGGGTTTTCACCCTTCGAACTTTTATATGGTCGCACTGTGCGAGGACCTATGGCAATTCTGAAGGAACTATGGACAGGTGAAAGTGAATCAACCG
Organism: Diplosoma virens; assembly: GCA_963680785.1. Classification (NCBI taxonomy): domain Eukaryota; kingdom Metazoa; phylum Chordata; class Ascidiacea; order Aplousobranchia; family Didemnidae; genus Diplosoma; species Diplosoma virens. Next base: position 38,384,504 of record OY796883.1, read on the forward strand.
AAGTGAAGACCAGCTATCAAGATGTGTTGGAGTTGAGAGAGAGGCTGGAGGAAACGATGAAACTTGCTCAGGAGGAGCTAACGAAGAACCAGACTAGATACAAGAGAAACTACGACAAGAAAACGAAGGATCGACTATTTAATAAAGGAGACAAAGTTTTGGTAATGCTACCAACGAACAATAATAAGCTTTTAATGCAATGGAAGGGACCGTACGAAATTATCCAAAGGATGGGAGATAATGGTTATAAAATTTTGGTCGGAAACAAAGAAAAGAATTACCACGCTAACATGTTGAAGAAATATTATGCCCGAGAGGATGAAGTGAAGACCGAAATAGAGAAAGAAGATTTAAAGATGTCAGCTGGTGCGGAAATGTTAAGGGATGAAGAGATGCCCAGCATAGACGAGGATTCGTTGTTAGAATTGGGAACATACAAACAAAAGGAAGATGTAAGCAACGTCAAATTGGGCACAGAACTGGGCGACAGCCAAAGTCGACAACTGCAAGCCTTGATGGAAAATTATGCTGATGTTTTCTCAGATGTACCGGGAAGAACATCTAAGATTGAACACCGGATTAATTTGATAGATGAGGAGCCTGTCCGCTTGAAACCTTATCCTTTGCCGTATGCACTGCGGCAGGAACTGAAAGAAGAAATAAAGGAGATGTTAGATATGGGAGTCATCAGGAAGTCGTCATCGCCGTATGCTTCACCGGTGGTTATTGTGAAAAAAAAGGATGGTTCGAATCGCATTTGCGTCGACTACAGAAAATTGAACAAAGTAACGATTTCGGATCCGGAGCCAATGAGGACTTCGGAGGATCTTTTCCAACAATTAGGGAAGTCAAAGTTCTTTTCGAAAATTGATCTCAGTAAAGGGTATTGGCAGATACCCGTGGCAGAAGAAGATATATTCAAGACCGCGTTTGTGACACCGGATGGGACGTATGAATTTCTTCGAATGCCCTTTGGCATGAAGAACTCTGGTGCTACACTGGTTCGTGGGATGAGGGAAGTGCTTTCAGGCATATCTGGCGTTGAGAGCTATATCGATGATTTGATTGTATTTTCCAGAGATTGGGAGACACACCTGCGAACTTTGGAAGAATTGTTGAAAAGACTAAGTGAGGCCAACCTCACTGCTCGTCCCTCAAAATGTATTTTTGGGGCATCTACGGTAGAATTTTTAGGTCACGATGTCGGATACGACTGGATCACGCCGAACGATGACAATCTAGAGAAGATTGCGCGAGCGAAGCGTCCAGTCACAAAGAAGGAAGTCCGATCATTTTGTGGGTTGCTCGGGTACTACCGGGAATATATTCCTTCGTTTGCAATTATTGCGGCACCGTTGACGGACCTGACGAAGAAGGGGCAGCCAAACTTTGTCAAATGGGGTGAGGCTCAGGAGAAAGCTTTCAACACTCTGAGAGAGGCTCTCCTGAAGCGGCCCATATTAAGACTGCCCGACCATTCGCGAAATTTCACTCTACGCACGGATGCATCCAACAGCGGAATTGGAGCTGTTCTGATGCAGGAGCACGAGGGAAAACTCCACCCCGTCGCGTACGCAAGCAAGAAGTTGACGAATGCGGAGACAAAGTACTCTACACTTGAAAAGGAGTGCTTGGCAATAATATGGGGAGTTGGTAAATTTCGCTTATTCCTGGCCGGAAAGAAGTTCGTCCTCCAAACGGACCACAAGCCGCTGACTTTCCTTAGCACGGCCCGCTACAAGAACGATCGTATACTCCGGTGGTCTCTATCATTGCAGGGGTACGACTTCGTAGTAAAAGACATTGCCGGCAAGGAGAACGTTATGGCGGACTATCTCAGCCGCATAATCGTATAGACTTTCGTGTGAATAACTTCGTGTTTTGTTTTGTAAAATTATTTGTATTTCGTGTGTGTTATTAAAAATATTATTGCATAATATTTTTCTTTGCGGGGGGGCGTATGTCACACTTCATTCATAATTTTAATCATAACGATGTAGTGTATCCCCGATAAAAGGAGTTCGTAGTTTTATCATAAGAGAATAAATGCGGCTCTTTGAGCGCTATCTGCGATATACGTCCAATTTGTTATATGGCTCGATACATGTATCTTTTTCTCTTTTTTCTCCTCTTTGTATTGACGTAATATGTTTTTTTGACTAACGTCATTGTACTGGAAAATTCGCGTATATTCCACTTGATTCGCGTAACGAACTCTCCAGAGGTTTCTGGCTGAATCTTGAATTTACGAGAAAGTTTACGTCACGTGATTTTGTTTTCTATATAAAGCCGATGCGTAGCGAGAAATTCATTATTATTATTATTATGATGATTATTATCGTTGTGAGATAATTTGAAGCGACTCGAGTGGCGGCTCGAGCGAAGGTGATTTGTTTGGCCACAGGAGGTGGACCGTTAGATTTTGTGTCGGTGGACAATTGTTGAATTTATTTTGTGCCAGTGGTTGGCAGTTTTGTTCTACAGAGGTAGAATTATTTGTGTTGATTGAGTCGAGTTATAGTGTTGATTTCGCTTTGCAGTTTGGCAAAGCGTGGAATAGAATTTCGTCGGTCGTGATTTTGTAATACATTTGTTGTTATTAGAGACAGTGGTCTCTGTTTGTTGTGAGAAAGAATCTTCAACAAAATCAATCCGAGCTTTCGTTAACCAACTGTATAAACCGTCGGGCTCATAGCAAAACTACTTCTTGAGCCGGAATAAAATAAAATTTAGACACAGCTTTGTTTCAGCGCAGGTATTCGGGTTACCTAGCTCAACTGGTCCTTTGGGATTCCCGAACAAAGTTTGTGACAGTTCAATTAGTTCTTTTGTTGTTCATTATTTAATGATGCAGCTTATATAAAAGCATTCAACTCCTAGATACCATATATATGCTTCCTTGTGTAAATATTCTTGTTTTTCCGCCTGATTAACGAGCTACTCTTGACTAGGGCAAGGAAGCATCATTGTATGATGTGCTATGTATTCTTCATCTACTTTGGTAAGCAATGTTTTAACTTTTTATCTGTGAACTGTGCTATGGAACAGAACATAACTCAGATTATCACATATCTTACAGCATTGGGCACAAGTTATCATTATAATTTGTGAAATAAGAGATATTGTAAATTATTATAATAATTATCATAATCATTGGTACTCGTACCTGTTATTCATCTTTTTAATAATTATATTTATTGTTCTGATTTCAGAATTATCAATTCTTTGATAACTCGCTGTTGATTAAACCGTGTCTGATGAGTGACGCTGCTAAATCTCTAGTAAAAAAGCCGATTGGTATAAGCAATCCTTTAAAGAAAAGTGGCTCAATGTTCCTGAATTAAAAACTTGGCTGAAGCGTGATACTAAAAATTCTAACTCTGCCAATTGTAATTGCTGCAACAGTACTCTCAAAAATTATAATAAATCAATGCTCCTAAAACATAATAATTCGTTAAAACATAAGCAAAATTACGACGCTGCAAAAACAAGTAGTGACATTACACAGCTTATTTTGTAACAACAATCCAAAAAAATCGAAATAATTGCAAAAAGTGAACTTTATATTGCTGCATATTTTGCTGAGCATGACATACCATTTTCAAATTTCGATCATTTTCTATCTATCAGTAAAAGACCCTTTCCTGATTGTAAAATAGTTTAAAAATTGTCAATGAAAAGAACGAAATTGGATGTATATTGCATAGGAGGACATAGCTTTCCATGAAAGACAATCTCAAAATAACATATGAAAAGCACAGCATTTTTCTATAATAATAGATGAGAGCACCGACATATCCGTTTGTCACAAACTTTGTTCGGGAATCCCAATGGACCAGTTGAGCTAGGTAACCCGAATACCTGCGCTGAAACAAAACTGTGTCCAAATTTTATTTTATTCCGGCTCAAGAAGTAGTCTTGCTATGAGCCTGACAGTTTATACAGTTGATTTAACGAAAAGCTCAGATTGATTTCGCTGAAGACTTTTCTTCACAACAAACAGAGACCACTGTCTCTAATAAGAACGAATGTATTACAAAAATCACGTCCGACCAGACTTCTATTCCACGCTTTGCCAAACTGCAAAGCGAAATCAACACTATAACTCGACTCAATCAACACAAATAATTCTACCTCTGTAGAACAAAACTGCCACCCACTGGCACAAAATAAATTCAACACTGACGACCAATATAAAAACTAACGGGCCTTCCGCACCCAACCAATTACTTCCACTCGAGTCGTCTCCAAATCACATCTCATCATAATAATTCGCTACGCATCGGCTTTATATAGAAACCAAAATCATGTGACGTAAACTTTCTCGTAAATTCGAGATTTAGGCAGAACCCCCTGGAGAGATCGTTACGCTCGAATCAAGTGGCATATACGCGAACCTTCTAGTACAATGATGTTGGTCAAAAACATATTACGTCAATACAAAGAGAAAAAAGAGAAAAAAGATACATACAGGGTGGTCCAAAATGATCTGACACTTTTGAAAGCTTAATAAAAGCAAAGATAATAAATCATTTGAAAAAAACTTTTATTTTCTGAATGTACATATAATGCCATTTTATTTTATTTATACCAAAATGTATTTATATATTTGATAAGGTTTATTTATTTATTTTCAGAATATCCTTATTAACTGGAACGGCGAGCATCGCGCATTCATTGTTGAAACATTGCGCATTTTGAAAAAAATGAGCATCGCGCATTTTGAAAAATGTTACAAAAAAAAACGAATCGATAACAGCAACACAAAGAGCATTCCGTTTGCACTTTCAGCTCAAAAGACATGATCCTCCACCCACTCGTAACACAATTTTATTATGGGTTGCAAACTTTAGAATAAGTGGATCAACATTAGAAATAGCAGCCATTCCACAAGAAATGATTCATAGAGTCAGTGGTGGATATTGGGTGAGGCGAATGAGGCAGTCGCCTCAGGCCCCCCCTTTTTTTGGGGGCCCCCTCTCGAAAACAGCATAAGCAGTTTTGGATTTGCTGCAGATGTTTGCTCAGAGGACGATTTGGAGTGAAGACCTTTTTTTTTGGAGAACGCCTTGATTTTGGGAGAAAAATACGGAAATCAGAGATGAAATCGAAGTGAAGACTTTTTTTTTTTTTTTTTTTAGAGAACACCTTGATTTTGGGAGAAAAATAGAGAAATTGGAAATGAAATTGAAGTGAAGATCTTTTTTTTTTTTTTTAGAGAACACTTTGATTTTGGGAGAAAAATATGCAAGCTCAGATCAGACCTCTTTTTTTTCTCAGACTACATTAATTTTTGAAAATTCTTGCCTCGGGCCCCTAAATTGGAATATCCACCACTGCATAGAGTTATTGATAATTTTTATGAACGTCTCCAACAGAGTGTTGACAATAATGGGAAGCATTTAGTTGATTTGATTTTTAAAACTTAATGAAATAAAATGGCATTATATGTACATTCAGAAAATAAAAGTTTTTTTCAAATGATTTATTATGTTTGGCTTTTATTAAGCTTACAAATGTATCAGATCATTTTGGACCACCCTGTATATCGAGCAATAGAGCGAATCGGATAATACGACGGCAGCGCTAAAAGAGACGCAATTATTTCTCTTATAATAACACTACGAATTACTATAACGGGGATAAATTACATCCTTACGATTAAAATTATGAATGAAGTGTGACACCGTTACACAGGTTCTGGCTGTCGTCGTTCGATATTTTGACAAAAGCACATTAAACGTCGTTGACAGACTCTTAAATACTGTGGCTGTCGAAGACAGGAGTGCTCAGGGTCTTTTTGCTTCTCTTAAGGCTCTACTTGAGAACAGAGGAACAGTCCAACAGTGCGTCGGTGCAAACAGTGCGCCTTTGCGTTTTATTCTTTTATTGTTGCGTAAAATAACACCGTAATTGCATTATCAAAATTTGTATTAAAATATCAATTTCTCTTTGTATTTTCAGAAATGCTAAAAAAACAGAAAATTTTTTAAAAAGGTTTTTCAATTTTTATGGAAGTAAAGTTAGTTTTTGCTGATAAAAAAAAATTGTTTTTTTTCATTGCATAAAAGCACTAGGAATTAAATCAAAATGACATCAATTTCTCCATAGCGTAAAGTAAAGCTTGGTAAAAGATAATAATCAATTATTGTAGCTTTTCTCTGAAATCAAGAGTTAAAGTCAAAATGGCAGGTGTTCCTACAGTGCGCCACTCAGTAGCACCTAACAGTGCGCCCCCTGGCGCACTGTTGGAACAAACATTTTACATATTATTCTATTGCTAAAGAAACATACACAACAGAATCTTCATATATTCGGCTTTACAAATGAGCTTTTTCTTTTACGCTTGTATTGCTATTCACAGCAAAAGAACTTTTTCATTCAAAGAAAATTTTATTAAAACGATATGTGTGAGAGCGATTGTGACCTTAGTTTAAAAGAAGATGATCTAAACGAAAAATAGTCACCGAATATTGGTGATTTATCCTATAATCATGTTGTTCTCCAAAAAACAAAAAATCATCACTTGAAATAAGTCCCATTTTTTTTACTTTTCGTCCAAAATTCATGGTGTTCTCCAAAAAAAACGGTCTTCACCTAAAATCTCTCCCTGATTTTCTACTTTTTGTCTCAAACCATCTCACCTTTCCTAATTTCGTCCCAAAGCAGCGCTGTTCTTTATTTCGTTCAGAAATAAAGGTCATCGTACAAGAATTCGCTGGTCATGCAACGCATAACTTGCATGCCCTGACCGCACGCCACTGGTGTAGGATACCCACAAGTTAAAATGTATATTATTTTTTTAATTTCAAAAAAGTAAAAGTTGTTTATGTATTTATTTGCTAATTAAAATAGTTTTATTTTTTATGTTTTTGTGTTTTATTCATAAATTACATGTTATATGTTGACATATTAATGGTAAACTTTGCATTTGCTTGTTTAAATTGGTTTTAAAGTTGTTTTGTTTTTCTATATAAGAATAAAAAAATATTTTTTGACGTAAGAGTTCCACGTATTTTGCTGTTACAACAAAGAAAAACTTATGAACAAAAAGAACTTAAAAATTTCATTAATCAGGTAATATAAAGCTATGTTGCTTAAAAAAACTAAGTGGCGCAGTGTTGGAACCGTAATGGCGCACTGTTGGACCTATGCTCCAACAGTGCGCCATTTTTTTACTTCATTTTAAAATCAATTTTTTTGGAAGATAAAGACTTTCAACAAAAAGCCTAATTATGCACCTTAAATATCAAATGAATGAGATTAAAATGTCATAAAAATTTTTCATTTATAGCTTTTCAGTTTCCGAAATTTTGAAAAACTCCGAAAAGTGGCGCACTGTTGGATTTCAAAACATTGGTTCAGGAGCGGATAATTGTTCCTCAATGATGGGAGTAAATTAAGAATGGCTTCCAGAATCTATTGAAAGATGATATACCTTCAGTAGGCTATTTGTTATGGGATGTAACTTATGTGTCATTCTTTTGCTCTGTATGAGCCATGCTATGACCGTATTGCCATCATATCTGAAAACATTTCTGAAGGATTTGACCTTTTATTTCAGTCGCAGTAGCAAACAGAAGAACAATTTTCGACTAATTCAAGAAGTAGTGTCTGGGTCTGAACACCAAATACCCAAGTTAGCTCAAACGAGATGACTGTCACGAGAAAATGTAATAATGCTATTATTGACAATTACCACGCGCTACTATATTTTATTTGTAATGTCGATGGAGCTCGACGAGTGTATGACGTATTACTCAATTCTGGAACAAAACACATGCTTTACTTTCTGCACTAGGCCTACATCTTACGAAAAGTGAATGCACTTAACGTAGAATTCCAATCTGAAAACTTTCGGTTACACCGTCCTACATTTTATGGTAACTATTAAATATAGAAACATGCTGAGTTATTTTGTCAACAAGGACATAATGTAGTGTGTCAAACTTTCAGATATCGATTCAATTAATACATGCAACCACAAAAAAATCAATGATATTTACTTAGGTGGACTAGTAATAATGCATTTAATAAATGAACCATTCCCAACCGATATTTTGCATAGATTCAAAATGGATTGTTTGAAATTTCTTATCGAACTATACGTTCAAGTAAAGAGAAGATTTTCATTAAGTGAAAATAGTTTAATTGCCAAGTTAAGCATTCTGGACCCAGCCATTGCCTCAAACACCAGCCTTTCCCCAGCGCGTCTAACTCATCTTATAAGCAAGTTTCCAAATTTAGTAAAATCAGAAAAAGTGAATAAGCTTGACGACCAGTGCAGAAGCTATCGGCTTACAGCTAAAGAGCTCCCACTTCAAGTGCTGAATGATAACATACCACGATACTGGTATGACATAAGTTCAATAAAAGACGGTCTTGGAAATTCCAAATTTGCGCTACTTTCCCAGTTTATGCTAAATCTGACGTGTTTGTCACATTTTTCAGCATGCGTTTAACGCGTATTCTCGCAAGTGAACAACATTAAAACTAAGAAAACTAATTCACTGAAGGCTAAAACGACAGCTGATAGAATCTTGGCAGAACAATCAATCAGAAAAAACAATTCTGACTGTACTAAATGGGAGCCAAGCAAGTCGTTGATCCATGAAATTGAAAATGAAACGACATATGCAAAGTATGCGAAAAGGCTGGAAGACTTTGCCAAAGAAAGGACTTTTTTAGAGACTGGTGATAGGAAGTAAGTGGAGCTGTAATAATAACTGATGAGTAAATTCAAGAATATTTGAATAGCCTACATTTCAATCATGTAGTAATATATTTGGGGGATTTTAGTTTATTAATAGGAAATTTTTCGGTTGCATCTATGGGAAACAAAAATATCTCGCTGGCAGCACTGGTTACTCAGTGTTCTAAATATATTGTGGTCGTATCTAAACCCTGGTCTAATTCGAAGAAAAGCTGATTGGAGTGAGAGTTAGTTTTAGGGAGATACATGGTTAGTTTCTGAGAGAAAGTAGTTGGTTCAAAAGAAACTAAGGTCTTCTTGAGCATCTTGACAAATTGAAAAAATTCCAAAAATTTTGGGCCCGCAAGAAAAATTTGCGCGACGTTTTTTTCTCTTTTTATCTCTTAGAGCAACTAGTTTTATTTCTTTTTACTCTCACTTCAATCAGCTTTTCTTCGAATTAGACACAACCCCTGAATCTTGCTGATGTATACAAAACTTTACCACCTGTTGCGCTGTTGCGGTTGCAATTTCAGGTACGGTAGCTTATTTGTTTAAATATTGTGAACTAATTTGCAATTTTTGTTAGTTAGTAAGTACAGTTTTATTACATTTTTAAAAACCAATTTTAAGGAATTTATGTTAAAATTGCTACTAATTTGATGCTCATTACGACAACGACAATTACTACGAAATTACCTTAGTTTGTATTTTGCACTTTAATTCAATGAGTTGGTTAGAACATGGAGACACAGGCTTCAAGTTACTGGATGATGAAGGATTTCCTACATATACTTCTATTGAACAAGTTTGTATTTTATGGGTTATTGCTACTGTAGTATGCTATTATATTTTTCTCAGTAATTTTTTTTTTTTTTTTTGGTACCTTCAAGAGATTGTAACTTGTTGTTTGTCAATAAAACTAACCCAGAATCTCCATACAGCACTAGGATCCAATAAAAAAAGAAACCAACAGAAAAATAATCTCTCAGAATTGATAGTAACCACAGGGGGATTCCGAGTTAGTTTCACTCACAAAAATTGCTCATGGTCGCTTGATAAAAAGACCTGTTTTTTTTTGCTATATACTGGCACTTGTTATGTTCTTATCCTCTTCATTTTTTTGCAATCAAGTCCATTGTTTAGTTTTAACAATTTTACCATTGGAATTATTTTATAAAATAGTGACAATGCTAAAATTCTTAAAAAAATGAAGAAAACAAAAGATGTAAACAATAAAGCTTTGGGAAAAATCTAAAAATTAACTACTTTAGTTTGGGGTCTTTTCAAGAAGGAACTGTATATGTTTTTGGTATAATTAAAGTTTACGTACGTAAATTATTTAAGTTGAAAAACAATGGAAAAAAGAATATCTATGTTTATTATCTATATGTACAGCAAATTTAAATGGGATAAATAACATGAATCATATTCAAACATTATTCAAAGTATTTTCCATTGACAACCGTTTGTCTCCAGATGAATTCGTGGAGGTAGGAAGGGAATAACGCGTCAGATGTACCAAACTGACGTCAGATCATACGTTTGGCCCTCATCCACATATTTTCAACTGATTGGGTGTGTACCTCGTTATCATCAAGGTCTACAAAGTGCTCTTAATGAACAACAGTACTGTGGGTATACATACCACCTCCCCATGTTTCAATATTACGGTATGCACACCAACCATCACTAACAATATGAGATCCAGGGAGAATCCATTGCTCGGTTAATGCTCTCAGAGCAGCTTTGGTACGGTCTGGGACAACAATAAGGAAGCAGTTGCGTGTCCCTCGCTCAATGCCTTCGAAGACCCAGTGACCTTCCCTCCACTGAAAATTATTTTAAATCAGAATTAATTTAAATAAGAATAAAATACTAAATTAAAACAAAAATAATTTACGTACGTAAACTTTAATTATACCATGTTTTTTGTTGAAATTAACCTGATATGTGATCTAGAATGTATTTTAATGCTAACTTGAGTGTCGTGCAGATTAAAAAGGTCTGTGCTCAAGTATTTGGCAGAGGTATCTTTTCGAAAAGTTCTTATCTAAATGAGTCAGATTCATCAAGGTTAGGACACTGGTGGTTGATCTTTAACCACCACAAATTGGCTCATTTCTGCTTCCTGTCTGATCTTTATCAGGTGGAGCTCTTGCTTTATTTGGTAAAAAAAGACTTGTCTCTGATTTTTTGGGACAGTCAATTTTTCAGTTTACTCACAAACTGGATGATCAGATTGCTGCTTTGTGGAGGTGACATACACCCAAACCCTGGACCACAAACACACAAATGGGTTTGAGACATTTGTTTGATGTTTAGTGATTTGTCTCAAACCTATCAATAAACATCAAACATCTATTTTATGCAACTACACAAAGCACTGGGTGCGTTTGAAATGCTCTCAAATCACAACAAAGGACTACAACAACTCATGGCACTGCACACTTTACAGTACTTTTAACCACAGAACACAAATGAACACAACATCACCAAACAACTTTCTTAAAGTTCTGCAACTTGATGCTAATGGAATTTGCGACTAAACAGTTGAAATACAACTACTCATTAAAAATACACAAACAGATGTCATAGCAATACAAGAGACAAAACTCAATCAATCCCACAAAACACCAAACATTCTTCAGTTTACACCTATCAGAACAGACCATACATATTAACAAGGAGGAGGTCTCCTAACTTACATTAAAAACAATACCAGTTTCTCTCAACTCAATACATCAAACACCTTTCCCATTGAACTACAAATTGTCAAAATACACCTTTTAACATCACAGCAATTACATATCGCAAACATGTATATTCTACCCAGCTATCACAAACAGAAGAAAGCTCAATTATATCCAGCATGCTTACAACCATAACCAATCTTCCAAACACAATCATCACAGCAGATGTCAATGCTCGCTCATTGTTATGGTATGTGCCAACCAAAAATCATAGAGGAGAACTGATCAAAAACATCCAGCTAAACTCCTATCGCATTACATTAAACAAAAACACTCCAACACCTTTATCACCCAATCAAACACAACAGCTTACTTCACCAGACATCACTACTACTTCAGCAAACTTGCATAACTGCACTAGCTGGCAGACCATCCACTCCCTCATATCAGATCACTTACCTTTACTCACACCCTTAGTATACATCACAATACCTAAACGACTTGCTCTCACTTCACTAAAACAATAACAAACTACCAAAAGGCCAATTGGATATCATTTAAACAACATGTTGGGATCTCATCTCCTGCAGACCCCACAGCACAAATGTTTATGAAGCAAACAAGCACCTTATCAAGGTGATTTTGGATGCTGACAGACTCTTCATCCCTAAAGAAAATCACAACTAGTCATGTACCGATACCACATTTTAAGCCGGTACCAATACTAATACCGATACCAGCATTTAGACCTGGTACCAATACTGATATTGCTGATACCACCAATACTTTTTCATCTATTGAGCATCATCAATAAAAGCTATTGTAAGCAGCACCAAAAATGTATTTACTAAATCTAGCTTGTTATTGCATTTTGAATTTTTTCTAAGTACTTATCAATCATTATTCATTGCAATATTATTGCAAATCTGTAAAAGAAAGTTGAACAAATCAAGCAGACAGTTTTTACAGCAAAATACTAAAGCAATGGATTGAATACCATTATTGAAAGAAAATAGGCTTACTTCACACACACAAAAGATCAAAAAAATAAAATGAGAAAGTAACAATGCTGTAACCGAAGAAAAAAAATACTTGACAACGTAATGAAAACACCTTGGCAAGTAAAAATTAGCATGTATTATTAAAAAAGTATTAGTCAGTTGCAGCTATAATCAAACAAACAGCACTCATAAGTCAAACTAAAAAGTTATACTATTAAGCTGCAGCTTTTCTAACAAAAAAAGACAGCTTGGTAAGTCAAAACTTAAAAAGTGTATACCATACTTAAAACAATCAAAACCATTCACCAACTGCACACTCTTTTTATCAAAAAACTGCCCTCATATTAAAATCAAACTAAAAAATTTATTGCTACAAAAATTGCAGATAACTTTTTTGGCATCAGTAGCTTTAACATTAAAAAATATTCATACAATGCTTTTATTAGAAATTGTTTCTATTAACCGCTGCTTCTAAAGCTAAAAGAGAAGCTGAAATTTACAGAATATTTTTAATACAAGGGGCATTCTAAAAGTAATGCACCCAACTTCATTATGTACAAACAAATTATAATAGCAACATGTATTATACATCAAAAGAAAGGTACAAGTGTGAGGATTACATTTTTACTTCTCCACATAGTCTCCACCTCTCTCAAGAGCTACAGTCCATCTATGAACAAGGGCATGTATACCAGTGTTGTAGAACTCAGCTGGTTGATGTCTAAGCCAATTCAAGACAGCAGTTTTCACTTCATTGTCATTGCCATATCGGTTGCCCCGGAGTCCTTCTTTCATTGGACCAAAGAGGTGGTAGTCTAACGGTGCCAAATCAAGAGAATATGGCAGATGTGGTATCACAGTCCATCCAAATGAAGTGATGGCCTCCATTGTCCTGATGCTTGTGTGAGGACGTGCATTGTCATGCTGGAGGAGCACATTTGCCATGTCCAAGTTGGGCCGAACACGTCGAATTTTTGCTTTGAGCTTCCTAAGAGTCTCAATGTATACCTCAGAGTTAATGGTTTCCCCTTTCGGCAAAAAATCCACAAGGATTACACCTTGAGAATCCCAAAAAACCGTGGCCATAATTTTGCCAGCAGAGTTTTGAGCCTTGAACTTTTTGGTCCTTGGTGAAGTTGGGTGATGCCATTCCATTGATCGCCTTTTAGATTCAGGTTCAAAATGGTATACCCATGTTTCATCTCCAGTAATGATTCTTTCCAGAAAGGTGGGATCTCCATGGTGGTGTTCCAGAAGCTGAGTGCAGCAGCGAACTCTTTCAGTCTTGTGGTCCTCCATCAGCTGTCTAGGTACCCAATAGGCACACACTTTTGAATACCCAAGGGACGCCATGATTGAATGGGCACTGCCTATGCTTACATCAAGCTTGGATGCCAGCTCCTCGACAGTAATGCGCCTGTCAGTTCTTATCAACTCATCAGCATAAGTTTTGTTGTCAGGATTGACAGAGGTGGATGGGTGACCACTACATGGCTTATCGGCTATGCTGACTTTACCCACCTCTTCATGGTCTTCAGTACTTTTTTTAAATCGCTGTACCCATCTTTTTACATTACTATAGTCTATGGTATTATCCTTGTAGACATTTTTCAGCTGCTTATGAATCCTCAGAGGGGTTTCTCCCTCTGCAACAAGGAATTTGATTACAGCTCTTTGTTTTTGACGAGCTTCAAGAGGGGCAGCCATTTAAAAAACTAATTTAAGCTTTAAAAATCTGAAAATAAAAGAAAAACATATAACAATCGCAAAAAGGTGTGTCCTATCATGTTTGTGCCAAATATAAACAAGATTGGTAAAATCCTATACGAGCAATGCACTTGAGTGCATTACTTTTTGAATGCCCCTTGTATGTACAGTGTGGCCAGAAGTTTAGCATCACCTCAAGATTAAAAAAAAAATAGCATATAATGAATTCAATTTTGTTTGATTAATAAAAATAACACTCCTTTGCAATGGGTGGACCTATACGAGATTGTCTGACGTCATTCGAGTGAGCACATGGCTTGAATTTATTTGCTAAAATTTCCAAAAAAATCCTCTGTGACATCACAATCCTGTAAAAAAAAATTATCTCAAATTGCATGTGCTTCAATGCTATAATTCAATAGATCTGAATTTTTTGTCATAATCTTATTAAATCTATTCCAAAATATATAAATGTAAAAATGTAAAGCTGTTATTAAAAAATTTGGATACAGCACAAAATATTAGATTTTTAAATAAAGTAATAGAAAATTTAAAAAAATAAACAATGCTATAATTTTGTCCACATGCTATTTTTTTGCAATCTATTCAATAATTAATAATTGAGAAATAAAATAATGCATAATTACTGTGATATAAAATTTAAAAATGCATGTATTGAAAGTATAATAACTTATTTTTATTAATTAAACAAATGTCAATTTAGCTATTTTTAAAAAAACCATAGGTGATACTAAACTTTTGGCCACCGCTGTATATTTATATAAACATGATATTGAGTGCTGCATGATGTTTAGGTCCTGTTTGGAAGATCCCCTCTTTCAGGTCATTATTGATACATTACAAATCATTAATTATGTTACCAATCCAGTTCCAGGGGGAAACAAAATTTTTTTACATTTATACTATGAAAAAATAAAACAAAAATTTTTTATATTTGTGCTTAAAAAGTATTGGCTATATTTAACCAATACCAATACTAGTAGTCGATACCATAAAAATAGGCTGATACCACTGATACTGATACTTAAGTGTCAGTACATCACTAATCAAAATAGCTCTAATTACACTCATTTACCCATGCATATATGCAAGCTTATCCATCACTGTAACTGTATTCACAAACAAAATAGATCAGGCCCACAAATCATTACTCTTAACAATTACATAAAAAAACAAATACATGGACACAAAACAAATACTTGGAAACAACATTTTGACAAAATTGATCACAAACACAATTATCCAATAAAAACAACCTACACAACAGAACAGAAGCATTCACTTCAGAACTAAAACAGCCATCACTGACATAGACAAAGCAAAAGCATTTAATAAACAATTCACAAATATCACTCCATATAGCACAAACAAAATCAACAGGCACATAGGCCATATGATCAAGAATATTTTTACAAAGGAAATATGACTTTCCACTACACAAGTGTAATTAGCCATCTCAAACAGTACAAACAACAATTTCACTGGACCTGTTGGCATAAACATCAGACACCTTAAACACCTAGGGCCACTTGCCATCTGATACCTCACAAACATGTACAACACTGCTCTCAACACTAACACAATACCCCATCTTTGGAAATGTGCCACAATCATCCCCATTCCAAAACTGAATAAAGACCACAACATTGGCACAAACTACTGATCCATGCACATCACTTCTATTACCCATTGCCAAAACACTAGAAAAAAACACTGTTATCATACATAAGAGAAAACATTCCAATCATTTCTCATCAACATGGATTCAAACATAAACACTCAACACACACTGCTTTGCACAACATCTGCCACCAAATTACAAAAGGTTTCAACAATCCAAGGCATTCACAATGCACTGTAGCTGTAGCTTTGGACATGAGTTAGGTGTTTGATACAATAAACATACATCAACTTATACATAAATTCACACTAACAAGCATTCCTAACATTATTAAGTTTATAGCAAACTACATAAAAAGATGACAAGGATGCACTCAATACAATGGCACACTCTCAAAACTCAAACTAATCAACACTGTAGTACTACAAGGTGGAGTTCTGTCTCCAACATTATTCAACATTTACATCTCTGACATTCCACTTCCCCCCAAAAGACGTACAAATTACAACATATACTGATGACAACAATTGCTGCATCTCACACCAAACACTGTAAGGCCCAACAACTCATTCAACCATGTCTCCACAAAATATATGGGTGGACCACCACCAATAATCTTTATATAAACACAGACAAGACTACCACCATACTTTTTACACCAGACCTGGCTGAATATAGCACTACTCTATCTCTTAAATTAAACAACTAAACATTACCAACTACAAAACACCTGAAAATTCGAGAAATCACTCTTGACCCAAAACTAACATTTTCACAACATATAAACATGACCATCACTAAAGCAAAATAAATGCTTAACATTCTGAAAGCACTCATTTCTACCAAATGGGGTAAACAAAAGGAAGTAATAGTCTCCATATTTAAAGCATCACTCGCCCCATTTTGGAATATGCAAACACCATATGGAGCCCTATCATATCAAACACCAACATCAAGAAACTGCAAACCATTCAAAACACAGCTTTGCAAATTGCTACTGGCTGCATATAGATACAAACACTCAACCCTACATGACGAAACCAAAGTGCTTTCAATGAACACCCATCTCAAACTTCATGCTAGTCAACTTAAACAACTGATTCAAACACAAACACACTCTTTACATGATCTTAATGTATACTTAAATCCACCCAGAAATATGAAAGCCACAATTTTTTTAACAATGAGCACACTAACATCATCATCTCAAAACCAGACATAACACCTGAGGAATGTAGATAAAACCTCAAGCACATTCACACTACCATCACCTCACAATATCTCAGTTCTAAAAAAACCACATAGTTACTAACAACACACCCTATAACATTCATTTATCAGAACAAACATTACCATGTCATATATGTACAAAACTGGCACCGAGGCAACAAATCACCACTCTTGCAAAGTTACCTACATACAATAAACCCTTAGTCTGTGGCAAAAGCCTTTAGAAGTAGCAGAGGTAATCCAAGAGTGGAAATGTAGATTGGCTTCTTTAAAGAGATTAAGGGATGGCTACTCCATGATATCTTTGAAGGAGGGGCAACAACAACAACAACAAAGTTGGCAGTCAATTACGTGGTAGAACTTTCCCAGATGCACATATTCCTTCTAAATCATTCGCTCAACCATTTCTATTTTCATCTTGTAAAGCATTTGCCCAGCTCTAGAGAGAGAGAGAGAAAGAGAGAGAAGCAAGTTTAAAACAAGAGAATTTAAAAATATGAAAAAGAAGTATTAAACAATCAGGGCGATTCATTTACTTGCTTCAATTAATCTTAACACTTGCTTTAAAAATTGTTGTTTGATAACCAACAATACTATAATTTAAAAGTAATATCATCAGTAAAAGAATAATAAGTTCACATCTTTGGTTAGCATTTGTAGTTAAATTTTTAAAAAAATTTGTAAATTTCAACCAACTGAAAAAATAAAATTCTTTCAAGGTGTCAAATCCAAAAAAGACAGCTGATTTTTGCTTTCTGTTTTGGCATATGAAAAGAAATAGTTGAAAAGACTTTAAAGAGAAGCTAAAATTTTACATGCAAACAATTCTGAAAGCTAATCATAAACAAAATTGCAGACAAGTGTCTTGCTGTACAAGTCTCAATCATGACATCAACATTATCTAGATCAAGAAAATGAATAGAAGTTTTTGCAAATAATTAATTTATGATTTAGAGAGAGAGTTTACTTTTTTCAATCATACTGTGATTATATATGGCAACACTAATACATTCATACCAAAATAAAACAGATAGAAACCAAAAAAGGCTTACATTAGCCCTCTTCAAATGAATGAAATGTTAAGAACTTTTGCTTTCAAATTGAAAAATCAAGGTCAATGGCCTGATTACATGTTTATCAAATTTGTCACAAGAGGTTTTTATAAAGAGGAATTGTTCAATAGTTGATTAAGAATGCAAATGTAAAATAAGAACTGCCAATCTGATACACTATGCAAAATCCAAATAACAGAAAACAATTCAAAATATATTTAACAAAAACAATTATCTATTTGCAAATAATTGTCAATTAAGTCCATGTTTTGTTTTTTGATTAATAAAGCTTTGTGAAATTTAGTTTCAAAATTAGAATTACATTTTTAATTATCTTCAATGAATTTGCATTGTATTTGGTTTTGCCACAAATATTGCAAAACATAATATGATCTTTAACAAAGCTTTCAGTTTTCAAATGAAAGCCCAAGTGTTCACTCACCCTACAGCTGAAATTATGGGTTAACATACCCATGTAAGACAAGCTTGAACTACATGAACAAGAAAATCTAAAAGCTGGAGTTGGTATCCAAGAAGTTTTAGAAGTCAGAGTTGGATCATAAATCTTCTGACTCTGCAACCCTGCTAGAAACTTCAAAATTTGTTGGACACTTGGCATGGAATGACCCTAATAGGTTATACATCATGTAATAAAATATATATAATAGAAAATATCAGTGATAGAACATTATTAGTCTTATTTTATAATAGAATAAACATTAATAATAAAATATCAAATAAATTCTTCATTATTTATAGGGTGGTGTTGAACATAGTGTCATGAAAAAATATAAAGATTTTCAAGAGTTTAAAGATGTAATTTCAGAGTGAGTTTTACTAGTTTTCAATCTTATAAAAAGTCAAGAATCATCTAACCTTAAAAGTTTTTTTTAACTTTACACTTTTTTTAGCAACTTTTTAAATTTCTCATTTTTGCTCTTGACATCTTTAGTTGTAATGTTTATTTAAATTTAAATTGAATATAATATAACTAAGAGCAATTTGAGAGAAATGAAAACAGGTTAAAAAATAATGACTTGAAGGTTACATGATTTAAAAGACATACTCAAAATAAAAGTTTATATTTGTTGAAACATTTGCATTATTCTCCTTTTCTGTTCTGTTTTTTTACTAAAATTAGTGTCTGGTTATTTTTGCCAAGCAAAAGTACATCAAGAATATTATTAAGCAACACTCTTAAACTTGGTGTTCATATAGCCACTTAGCCAGTTACTGAACTATAATTTGAATATAATGTACTTTTTATTCTAACTTTTTATAATAAATTCATTATTTTAAAAACTTTGTAGTGGTTACTGTAAGGTTGTTTGGAGACACCAAAGCTTTGCTGTTCAGTTTGATCAATTTTATTTGTTTTTAATTTAGAAATTTGTTGTTTTTTTTCATATGATTTGGATTTTAGTGAAGTCATTAAATTAGTAATCTAGCCACCAAGAATTAACCAAAAATATTAGTGATATAAGTACTGCTTAAATACTATGACCTCTCAAATTTGTTGAAAAAATGTCACATGCATTTTCAAACAAATAATTAATCATTTCAGTAACTGTGCAGTTTATTATAAATATTATAGCAGTCACAAAATTCTTCTAAACAATGTGTCACTTGAACTTTGGTTTTCAAATTCAGCAAAAAGTTTTAATAGTTTAATTTTCTTTTTGGTCAGACAGAATAATTCTTCAAAGAGATGTTCATGTTGAATATTTATTCAAAGGACTTCAAAGAATATCAAGACCATACCAGGTGATGTTATATAGTAAATACTTACTAGGCATCCCTTATGAAGCAATGTTTTTTTTATAAATTTTGATATTTTTTTATTATTGTTAAGCATGTGGTTAATTGTTGGTTCTCTTATTGATTAATTATGTATAATTAAGCAGTATCACATTGTTTTAATTTTGTGTTGTTTTAATGAAATATGCCTTGGAGTCAAGCTCTTAATTTATTTCTCTTAAACATATTTTGATACTAATTTTTCACCATATTAATTTTATAATAATTTGCTCAGCCATTACTACTCAATATATTTCTAATTTTTATTACAATAAATTTATTTGTAAGGTTGCACACCCTAAATTCTACACATAAACTAAAAGAATATGATTTGGATATTGAGAAACTCGTATTCAGAGAAAAATAACATATATAACATAATATAACAGAGAAAAAGCTTAGAAAAAAGTTTTTTTTCTGGCTATGTTTAAATT
The DNA here is from genome assembly GCA_963680785.1 of Diplosoma virens. Lineage (NCBI taxonomy): Eukaryota > Metazoa > Chordata > Ascidiacea > Aplousobranchia > Didemnidae > Diplosoma > Diplosoma virens. Next base: position 38,404,752 of record OY796883.1, read on the forward strand.
CTGTACTGCAAAACACTTAAACAAAATAGACAGCAGTCTTTTGTGCTGAACTTTTAACATATTATGCAAACTATTTTACTTTTTTTTTTTTTTTTATAAAAACTTAATTGCATTTGCATTCATAAAAATTTTTTTTTATCATAATGTCATAAACAGATTTTATTAATAATAAAAAGCGTAAAGCATGACGTTATATCATTATAAAAAAATGTATTGTAAGAAGCAAGAACATATGGTAGGGTTGCAGCAAGTAAACATAGCCAACACTGTTGGCCACACAAAATCAAGTAAAATGGGACTTTAATTACTTAAATGTAAAATCTCACCTCCATCTATATTGCAACAAAATATCTGGAAGTAAACTTTTTACTGCGTATCTTGAAGATATTTTGTAATGCTGAAAATACTAAATACATTATGCAACAAAAAAAATTTTATTTTTTTTGTTAGAAAAGAATTAATTGTCTTAATTTCGATAGTCATATACTTTTTTTTGATTTAAATATAATTTCATTCATCACCGTTTTGCAGCCATTTCTACTAAATTGTTTTATGCTGCTTTAAAATCTGACGCTTTTTTTGTTTTAAATCAATTTGTATAAAATGCTTTATTGTTTAAACTCGGTGATTGAGAGTATTATTGGAAGAATGAAACTACATTTTTTAACAAGTTCTAGATTTAAAAAGCTAAATGTTCATTTTTCAATGATTTTAGTATTAGTACCGACTTTAAATTGATCTGCACTTATAACAAAGCTAAAATTAAAAATTTGTCTAATAGTTTAGATTTAAATAATGTAAATGTATTTTTTTTTAGTGCTTAGACGCCAGTCGGCCGTGGTTATGTTATTGGATTGTTCACAGTCTTGCTCTTCTAAACGAGCCAGTCCCAGATGAGTTAAAGTCTAGGTAACGGATCTGTTTATGTTTTTTAATCCTTTTATCACAAATCAGAAGTATTTTTTTACATACATTTACAGTTTATTTTTTCATTTTAAAATTATACATATGTAATTAATTTTTCGAACATTAGTGAAAGTAGTACCTTGTGTAGATGCATTGAAGTTTTTCTCTTACATAATTTTTTAAACATAACAGTTTGTTACTTTTTTAATGAATTCCAAGTTTAGAAATATTTTCCTAGTTAGCCTTCAATTTTTACTCTGCTAGCCAATGTGGTACTTCAACGAAGTTTTTTCCTCAGCTTACGTTGTATTTGATTTAGAACGTGCATGTTCCTGTCGAAATGTCAAAGCCCAACTGGGGGCTTTGGAGGCGGTCCTGGGCAAGTAGCCCATCTTGCCCCGACGTACGCTGCCGTTAACTGCTTGTGCACGATCGCTACTCCCCAAGCTTACTCCGTCATCAACAGGTAGCTTGTGTCAAAAGTTTGATTTTTATGTTCGAATCTAACGCTTTGTTTTAGCATTGCTAATCGTCAGTCGGTATTTTCCTTTGACCAGTGGTTCTCAAAATGGTTGATATCGACCCCTGGAATATTTAAGGGTTTAAAGGGTGGTTGGTGAAAGACTGATAGGGTCTAAGAGTTAGTTAAAAAGACCTTAATTAAAAAGGTTTTAAACTAAAAATGTGTGATGATTATGGCCGAAATCTTTTTTTGGTCTCCATTTGTTTTTTACACATCTGATAGAAAAAAAACTTGGTTGCATGAAAGTGAAAACCAAAAAAGGCCTTCACTCTAATGATATATTACATTATTTCATGATGCACACTGGATTGGGGGGTTGAAATTTTTTAACTCGAATCAAGGTTGACATGAGAACGACTAGCTTGGACATTCCTTTTTTGTTGTATGTGAATGAGTTTAAGCATGAGTTAAAATTTATCTTAAATATGACTCAAACTAAAGAGAAAATTCCTGTATGATGTTTTACTGCTTTGATTCAAATAATGAAATGCCATTAGAAATAGAAAAAGTAAAATCAGTTTTTTTTAGTGTTCGAACAATTAGCTGCTAAGCTTTACTTAACCATGAGTTTCGGTTTTGAATTACTTTGAAATTCGTTTTCTATTCACCTAATTTGAATAGAGAAAAACTGTTTGAATTTCTGTGGAGAATGAGGCAAAGTGACGGAAGCTTCACCATGCACGACGACGGAGAAGCGGATACACGGAGCGTGTATTGCGCCGTTTCCGTCGCAGCCCTCACTGGTCTGCTCGACTGCTGCGGGGACTTATTCCTCAACTCCCCACAGTGGATTGTAGGGTAAGTTTGATAAATTCGTTCAATCTTTGGATTGCGGTAAATTCTGGTTAAATCACAATTAATTTTCAAGGTAAGGTTATGTGCTCGGCTTGATTTGATGAAAAACCTATTTGAAACGTAAAGCTTATCAATCACTTGTTTATTTTTGTCTGGTTTTCAACACTTTCTGATTGTATTACTTGTGTTGCTTTTGCTTTTCTTGCCAATTTATTGGGTCATTGTTGTGAAACTGTTCAGTTGCCAGACCTACGAAGGTGGAATCGGGGGATGCCATGGCGTGGAGGCCCACGGGGGGTATACTTTTTGTGGTTACGCCGCATTGGTCATACTCGGACACGCGAAGCTGGTTGATACTGACCAGTTGTTACGGTGGGTTGTCCACCGCCAAATGGCCTTCGAAGGGGGATTTCAGGTGAGGAGGTTTCAGTTTTAAGTTAATTGGTAAATCAAAAGCTAAAGAATCTTGCTATTTATTTTAATATCGTACAATAGCTTGCAGCTTGTTTAATATGTATTGTGTGTTGAAGGAGTTGATTTAGACGATGTTTTAAAATTACCGAATGATTTCAATAATAAAATTTTTGTGTAAAGACGTGGCCTATTTTTCCCTCGTCTTTTTAAATAATTTTTAGGTGTTATTAAAAAGGTACATGAATCACGAATATATAAAAATATTGTTAGTATAATTAAAAGCAAACATAACTGGCCGGCAGCTCAAAATTTCGTTCAAATGTTGCGATTCGCGTTCTTATTTAGCGATCTAGCGCGTATCACTTGAAAGTTTGTTTCACAGTGATCTATTACCTCCAATTAATTCAGGGTCGCACGAACAAATTAGTGGACGGGTGCTATTCTTTCTGGCAGGCAGGGTTATTGCCTCTTCTTCATAATACACTGCGTAGTGAAGATAAGCCAATGAGTGAATTATTGAGCAACAGGGTGGGTGGTAACTTTATGTGAAAAATTTTTTAATCAAGTTACGCATTTTTCTTAATTAATTTTGTATTTATTCAAATTTTTACTTTACAAGTTGATTTTTTTAAATTTGAATATATTCTGCTGCACTTGTTGACGTGTTATTTATTGTCAATAATAAAAACTCATCAGTGCCCCTTCCAAAGTCTACCGAACTGCAACCTCAAAACAGATGTTAGCGTTTGATGGCAACAGTAGAATATTGTTTATATATTTTAATAGTTCATTTTTACACCTTAGAGATTAATTAGTTCGCTCTTTTAAATTACCTCATCTTTCAATTAATGTTTTTTATTCGTTCCTTATCGCTTTTTTATTTTTTTACCACTTTTTCGCTAAAACCAAGCAAACTGCCGCAGACTGACTGGTTATTCGACCAAGAAGCATTGCAGCACTACGTTCTTCTCTGCTGTCAGTCTTCGTTTGGAGGTTTGGTCGATAAACCTGGAAAGTAAGTCGAATTATTATGAAGTAAATTAGATGAATGAAGTTTCTTTTTTATGAAAAATTAACGTGATATTTAAAAAGAATATGCTATTTTTGTTAAATCAAAAAGGTGATAAGTTTTGTGTTTGCAGCAAAAAAATGTGGATGTGAAAAATCAGGTTTACGATTTTACAAAATTTAAAAATTTTAATTCTTTGAACATGGAAATATTTCTTTTTTGTTTCTATATCCACACTACTTTAATAGTGCTTGTATTGACAAACGACAAATATTCAGTCGCCACAGTCCTTGTACAGTTAACTTAGTTTTTCCAAGTTATTGGTGTGACAAGTGACTCAGTATTCGGATTCTTGTTCTGGTAATTGTAGGATCAGCAGTAATTGTTGCTTTCCAGGGCCGTGACGTGGTTGTTCCTACCTTAACCTGGTTATCCTAGTACACGCTTAAGTCGGCTACAAATTGTTGTATAGCGTTTTTTAAAAACTTACTTACTGCAAATGAAGTTTATAACTCTTATAGAGAGAGTGGTCAAGAAAACAGTCTCTTGTGCATTTCGACGCTTGTTTTATCGATCTGTGATAAGTGTTTTAAGAGATATACAAAAGTGCTCAAAACTTCTGTTTTAACCGATGCTTATGATGTCATAATAAGCCAAAATTGTAGGTACCAAACTTTTACTCTAAACCTCGCATTGTGAATCCCCTACCATCTTTCATAAAAAATAATTGGTAAAAAAAAACCTTTACTGACTAAGACACTTAGTATCAGTTGGGAATTTTTATTAGTTCTTGTTTCTCGGTTCCAGATCTCCCGATTATTATCATACCTGCTACACTTTGAGTGGACTGTCCACCTCACAGCACTGCCCCGACGGTCATATTGACAATATTGGTCCTAAGTTTAACGAACTGGTGAGTAAGGCCGACGTCTGCTTTTTATTAAAAACAAACTATTGTTAAATGTGAGTTTTGGATCGGAGAATATTAAATCACAATTTGTTTCTTAAAGTTTTTGTTGTATAAATGATATAAATTGTTAGATTTGGATCTGTTAAGTTAATATTATTGAAACCTAATCTTTGTTTCATTAGAAGCAATCTTATTCAAATACTGTCACTTGCCAACTCGTCCTATTCACTAAAATGTTACTGTCTGTGATCATATTACCCTACACCGTCCTAGGGATAAAGCATGACGAGACCAAATGAAACCGCATTTAAGTTATCCATAAGTTTAACTAGAACAAAAGTTATTAGAAGAGATGAGTGACCAAACAAAATGTTAAAGATCAGGGCTTTATGCTCTATATTTAAAAAAAATTCTCAAAGGAGTTGTCCAGACAAGCAAAAACTTACGAAATACCACAGCGTCTTCAACTACATGTATTATCTAGAGAGGATTGTAAGACTACCCGATATAGGGCAATAGAGCATACTATGATGCTGTTACGCTTGGAATAGACAGGTGACTGAAGTTTTAGCGGGATTGCAATAAAAAAAAGAAATGCGTTTGCGTAGAGTTTTCATAAAAAGGAATTGATAGGTAAGCTAGTGTTGGCGGTAGAGAAAGTAAACGTGATTCAAGTCAAAAGAGATTAGCACAAAACAAATAACGTTCAAAGATGAATCTGTGGGCAATTCTATAGGCTGTATTTCGAAAAATGATTTGTAAGAGAGAAGTTATGCCAACTGAATTAAGCGTCAGTGATATGAAGGTCTTGAAGAGTCTTGAAAGAGATTCTTCCAAACGCCCCCGATTAACTGAAGCAATAGTTTAAAATACTCGCTAGGACATACATGTAGTTAAGCTTTCAGCTGAAAACTTATTTTGCGAAGAAAAAAAGGATCAAACGTAACAACAAAGAAGTAGGTTCTCATTATAAAACAACCGTCGCAGCTTGATGTTGTTCCTCCTTATTTCCGTGAAAAATTTCAAAACTAAATATGTTCGAAAAAAATAAATCAAGAAGTTCCAAAACTATATTCTATTTTTCTATAGTGCAGCAAACCAAAGTTTCATCTTAAGGCCAACTCAAATTCAATTATACTAAATTTGCAAACTTTGTTTAAAATGACAAAAGGACCTAAAATTAGCACCAGGTAATTAGAATGACGATGAAAATCTACATTAGATTTTATCGAGTTTTAATGAAGTCTCTTAGCGTTTTGCCAACTGTGTTCCGCGGAACGCTTGTACTCGCGAGCTTTAAGTGTTCCGCTAACAACGAACAACAACGGTTTACAAATACGTCATAATGAGCTTGAGTAATTTTTACATATATTTTGAAAAATTTAGTCTTATTTCATATGTTACATTCTGTTTTGACAGTAACTTAATTAACTTCAGTTTTTTTGACCTAAAATAAAAACCATTTATATTGAGAAATAGGTCACGAAAAAAAAATTGACCAAGTGTTTGGTAAGTTAAAATACAAAGGCTAGGAGTGCCGTAAATAGAAACTTTGAGAAACCCTGTTCTAGTTGGTTTATTAAAAATAAATTCTTGCAAAAAATGTCACTTTTAACCTTGTTCGGTGTTTGATCAATTTTATTTGCTTTAATCATTTAGATCCAGGTCCATCCTGCGTTTAACGTGGTCAGTTCTGCTGTGGTCAAGATTCATGACTATTTCGAGCAAATTCCATTTAACCGTTGAACAAGCAGATTTTGGTTAATTTTCTGCATTATTGTGCTTGTTCTAGAACGGAGGTTTTCAACCTATGGGCCATGGCCCAGTAGTAGGCCACAGTGGTTTTTTTAGCGGGCCACGGAGCATAAATAAAAATGAGAGCAATATGTATAATATATGTATAATTAGGCTTACCATCCGTCCCGTTTTTCAGGCATTTTTCCGGCGTCCTGTGCGGTCAACCATGTGAAGACCTTTTGTTTTTAGAGAACACTATGATTTTGGGACGGGAATTTAATTTTGTTGACCGAAGTGGGTTGTTAAGTTACCTCGGGTTGAAAAACGGGCCACGGTAGGAAATAGGTTGAAAACCACTGTTCTAGAAGTTTCTAGAATTTCTTCGGTTAATGGTTCGTCGTTATAAACTCGAAGTTTATCCGCGGTCGCAATGTTCGATGTAACTTCGACGATCTTGCTGATATTAATCATTGCTCTGTTTTTGTTTTGAAGCTTGTTTGTAGCATTGCTTCTTGTTTTTTAATAAAATTCCTCGTCAAATACGATGAGCCTCATTATCATTTATACCAGCGTGTGCACATTTTGGCTATGTTTGTGCTTGTTTTATCAGATCCATTACGCATCAGTAACTAGCTACTCGAGCCGAACCATATCAAGCTACCTTCCTGTCGACCAGCTTAATCTCGCCGCAAAATAGCTGCGCCTAGTCTGTTTTTTTAAGCTTTCAAACCCAAACATCTGTTGCCTTAATGTTTAGATCATCAGGAAACCGCGTGAATAAAGTTCAATCGTTCGTATAGTCCAAAGTGACATGAAATTTTTTTAATAGCTCAGGATATGTGCGGCGCACCGCCAGATCATGGATTGAGCTTTGAGTCTATTCAGCTTTAATCTTGATTATGGCGAGTGTGACAAGTTATTTGTTGGGTTTGGTCAGATCTGGCCTTTTGACACGCTAAACCAAACTTTCATGTCGAAATCGGGCTTATAATAATAATTACAAAATCAATTTGGCGGGACAGGTTCGTCGTTTACGAAAAATTTTGTACCATTCTTTTCTTTATTATTACCACAACACAAAAGCTTTTTTTAACAAAATACTACAGAAAACGTTTCGAAAAGTGCCTAAAACTTCCGTTTACCGTTAAAAAAACACCTTTAAATTTAAAAAGTTAATTATTCCAAGTGTCATCAGGAAAGTTGTCAGGTTTAGGGCAATTATCAGAGAATAACCTACCAATCAAATCCGATCGTCAAATAAAAAAATTGTTATCATTGAGTTAAAAAATAAAATGCTTTATACTCTTTTGCAAATATAATTACTGCAATCAATTAAAAGAATTTGTTTTATCATTCTTGACATGCTAAATAAAAAGATTTCCGCAAAAAATTGTTCAAATAAATATTGGCGAAAGAATAGTTTACTAACGCTTGCACTTATGAATATATGGAATAGCTAAGTTTGTTGACAAAAAACTCCCAACGAAGTGCCGTCTGCTAAACAAATATAAGTGCTGTTTAGGTATCTCTGAAGTGACCAGTAATTTATTGCCGAAAAATCGTCTGCTACAAAAGAAACCAAAAAAATATATAAACAACAGAATTCATTGGAATAGGTCGTACCTGACAAGCCGAAATATGCAAGAGACCGTAAATGTTTGGCTTGTAAATAAATTTAATTGTAACTTCAAACTTTTTTATTGAGCTCCTTTGATTACTGACAGACTTGCAATTTTTATTACAATAAAAGGTACCTGTCAGCATCGTGGTCGAGTGGGTAAAGCGCCGGGATCCTGATCGACACGGTCTCAGTTCAAGACTTACTCGCGCCATTTTGTGACGTCTTTGGGAACGACACTTTACGGAACTTTACCCTTCTTGGTGGTTTTGGCAGTTTTAAATTAAAGTCGCAATATCTTGGGATTTCCGGAAGCAGGTCGGGGTAATTGCCTACCCTATGTATTAGCGCCTCCGGTGCTTTCCTGCGAGTCAGGAGGATAAATATAGAGATAAAATAAAAAACAAAGTAAACCTACAGATATTTGTCGATGCAAACAATAATTTGTTGCGTTTAAAGTAAATTTTTTACCAAACGTTTACCTAAATTTTTTAAATTAGCATAAGTACAAACATTATTAAAATGAATCGAATGATTACAATTGTATTACAGACACTTAGCCACGTTGCATCTCAACCTACCTACACGTCTCTTGAAATATTCAAGTAAAAAAAATTGCCGATTAGGACTTCGTACACCAGCTGTGTCATTGACTGTAAGACAACTTCACTTTCTGCAAAATCACTTTATTCAATAATTTGTACACGTGCCCTTTGCAAAAATAGGGAAACCCGAAAAAAATATTTACTACTTAAATAAAGGAGTTAAACGTTCAATTACTGCGAAATAACATCGTTATCACTAGCGTACCGAGGGGATAGGCCACTATGCCATGCCCCCCTCAGACCCTAAGAATGAAAAACTGTAAAGCAAAACCAAGCAGTTTTAGCAAAACCAAAGCTGGTTTTTTGCAAGTATTCGGGGTTCGCCCTGAATTTTGAAGCATATGCAAACGCTTTTGTGGTTTTCGAAAAGCTTCCGATTTGACTGGTACAAAAATGCGTATTTTTAGGTGTAATTTTTCAAAATTTTCCCGGGGCTTGCCCCCGGACCACCCTATAATGGTCGTATTTTCGGCACTTCCCAAGTTGATTTGTGACGTCACACGATTGTGACGAAACTTTGGCCTCCCTCGGAAACTTTCTGCGTATGCCACTGATCATTACCTAGGTAGGCTTACCATACGTACCGATTTAGGCTGGACAGTCTCAATTCTTAGGATTATGTCCCGCCCATTTTGGCAAAAATCTTGCCAGAAATCGAAAACAGATTCCATGAGCAGCCGCACTTTTTTATTATTTTTTTTTTGAGATCATTAGTTTTCAGAAATAAAAATCATGATGTTCGACGCAGAGTCAAAGTGAAGATCTTTTTTTTTTAGAAAACACTTCTTTTTAGGGACGAAAAGTAAAAAATCGGACATTGATTCAAAGTAAAGAATTTTTTTAGAGAACATCTTTTTTTAGGGACAAAAATTATGAAATCTAAAAATGATTCCAAGTGAAAACCTGTTTTTAGAAAGCACTACTTTTTAAGGGCAAATTTTTTTCTATTAATGAGCGTCCCGGTTTGCCCTTTGAAAATATGGCATGCCTATTAAGAACGCCATTTTAATAACCAAGGTTGATTTGATTTTTTTGTTTTACGTGACTAAAAAACGTTTTTCCTATTCTTCGCTTATCATAGAAGAAAAGCTCTGGTAGTAATCTTTTTTGTGTTGCTATAATCCCTAATAACTTCTTTAAAAGTTAATTTTTGTGATAAACCCGGTTAAAATTTGGAAGTTGATAAAGTTATTTACTGTAGCCTAATCTAGTGTTCGAAACAGTGATTATCTCAACTTGTTTTGTCAATTGTACTGCTAACATGCTATTTCTAACTTTGGATTACGAGAAAACAAAACATCAATTTATTTTTGAGCAATTTTTAAAACTTTAATCAAGAACAGCACGGGAATCAAAGCAAGTTAAATCAACCAAAAAAAAACGAGATCAATGGGTCATAGTTCAAAACCTACTTGCTTCATTCTGTTGTGTCATTGAAAGAGACACTTTATAGTACTTTTCTCTGCTTGCCGGTCTTGGCAAGCTGCTCTGATTTTAGTCGTAACTCTAAATAAAAAGTTTAAACAAGATAATTACATCTTGGCATCTCGGGAAACAGGTCAAAGCAATGGCTTTGACTGTTACCCTACGTATAGCACCTCCTACGCTTTCTTATAAGGCAGGAGGATTAATATAAAGATGAAAATCAAAATAAAGAAGTTTTTACTCTTTTTTATTTTTATTTTCCTATCTTGTTTTAAGCTTATGGTTACTGAAAAAGTATCATGCTACTCGTTGCATGACCAACGAACTTTTGCGCGATGACCTTTATTTTGTAACTTAATGAAGAACACAACTGTTTTGGGGCGAAATTTGAGAAATGTGAGAGTGATCCAAGGCAAAGACCTTTTTTTTTTTAGAGAACACCATGTTTTTGGGACGAAAAGTGTAAAATCAGAGAGTGATTTCAAACGATGATCTTTTTCTTTAAAAAAAACTATGATTTTCGGACGAAAACTGTAAAATCAGAGAGTGATTTTAAGTGGTGGTCTTTTTTTTAGAGAACACTATGATTTTAGGACAAAAATTGGTCTATGTCTTAGAATCTCACCCAGACTTTTTTGTGCTACCCATAAAATATTGCATGTCCTACCGATAAACTACCCATAATATACCCAATTGCATGACCAGCTTTTGGCATACCAGTGACATGACCAGTCTCAGAGGTTACCGCACGCCACTGCTACTGTCCTTTTTTGATAACAGCTACGACCAGTAAAATCAATATGACTTACTAACAAAACAGCCTATTAAACGAATGGCGTCTTTCGTCTTAGCTAGAACTTATCGGTATTTAATAGAACAATTTTTTTTTAATTCAAATGAACCAAAACTTTAATAGCTTACAAACTTTTACTTTTTTGTTTAGTTACCTGCAGTTTGAAAATTTTTTAACGGCAAGAAAACTTAAAAAATATAACCGGTAAGTGTCGCTATCGTTTTATACATTTTTATAATTTCTAGAGCGTGACGACAATTTTCTTGTTGCAAGGTAGCCCACGCTACATTTCATGTGCTGCATTGATAGCAGACACAAAAATTTATTCATTGATTTTTGATCCGTTGTAAAAAAAAATTGAAAAGAAAAGACACAAACATTATAACGCGATGAATGGGACAGGAAAAAAATGAAATTACCTTATCTGTCGACACTTTCTTACTCATCAAGTGGCTTTCTAGCTAAATGCGTATTTTTGAAGACTAGTATTTTTTATATTATTAATAGCATTACCGGTACCGAATTTTGTGTGATGATAAGCAAGGAAAACTAGTTTATCTCCTTAAAAAGGCAATTAAGACTTAGAATAAAAGTCGAGAATAACAATGTCTTTTTATTTTGTTTTAAAAAGAATGCTCTTGAACAGTTTTTGAACAACTACTGAATGAATTTTGTTGATGTGGTTCAGTTGCCATATCATTGTATAGTTTTAGGCTTTTATGCATTGCAAAATAAGAACAATTTATAGATATATGATAATAAATTTATGAGTGCTTTGGTAATTTTTGCTAAATAGTCAGCCAGTATTTGTTTCTAAGGCTTTAATTAATTAATATTTTTTTAATGTTTTGAAAAGGCAATTAAGACTTAGAATAAAAGTCGAGAATAACAATGTCTTTTTATTTTGTTTTAAAAAGAATGCTCTTGAACAGTTTTTGAACAACTACTGAATGAATTTTGTTGATGTGGTTCAGTTGCCATATCATTGTATAGTTTTAGGCTTTTATGCATTGCAAAATAAGAACAATTTATAGATATATGATAATAAATTTATGAGTGCTTTGGTAATTTTTGCTAAATAGTCAGCCAGTATTTGTTTCTAAGGCTTTAATTAATTAATATTTTTTTAATGTTTTGTTTAACAAAAATTGCTTTTTTTCACTTAAAAAAAAAATGCAAAGCTTTTGCAAAAAATTTTTGAGACTATTAAGCTCTAGGCTTGTTTATACATATTACGACCAACTGATGGCTGTAATGTTTATTTACTCTGTCACAGTCATAATTGCACAAAAACTAACAAACTTTAAATGTTGAAGTAAAATTTATTTGTTACTACTTGCTGGCTTTAATTTTATTTTGATTTAATAGATAGAACTGTAGAAGTAGGCCAATATACCCTTTAACTAACTAATGTTGTTGAATAAACTTTTCTAAATGGTCTTTTAAAGTTTTAATGGATTAAGTTTGGTTCTTGTTCACTATTTGCCAAACTTATTTCAAAAGCTTTGAAATTTGTTGAAATCCCCAAAGCCTGTAAGAATAAAAACAACAAACAGTAAACAAGATCCTAAGTTTTTTTGGATGATATTTTTGGACAATTTTGAGATTTTATTTTTTATTTCTACATTTCCAGCCAGCAATGCATTGCAGGGCCTACAAATGCTCTGTAGAGGCAATTCGTGGAGGATCTGTATTGAATTGGCTGCAGGCACTGCAGTGACCCCTGAATGGGCTTACAACATGGGTACAAGTACAAGTACTAAAATGTAAGTTGTAATCTGAAAAAAAAAGATGCTAATAAGTTTACCTTATTATTTATTTTATTTTATCTCTATATTTATCCTCCTGACTTACAGGAAAGTAACGAAGGCGTTAATGCATAGGGTAAACAATTATCCCAACCTACTTCCAAAGATGCCAAGATATTGCTGTCAGCTTAAAATTTAATAGAAATATGACTGAAATTTAGAACTGCTTGTCAAGACCACCAAGCAGGGGAAAGTGCCATAAAATGTCTTTTCTAAGGACACAACAGAGTAGCTTGAGTAGGTTTTAAACCAAGACCATGTTGATCACAATCCTGCCACTCTAACTACTGGACCACACTGCTGACTTGTTAAATGTTTCAAAAATGAAACATTAGGCATAAATGACTGTGAAACCTGTGTAATGAGCCCAATCATGGCCTCTGCAGTTCTCACAGCAAAATCGATATAGTGTCTGCATAAGTTGCCTACAAGTTGCCTGCCAAGGCCCTTAAGGCTCTGCTAGCACTGTTGGCTGGGTTTCAAAGTTTTTAAAAGAATTTTCTGCTTTCATTGATCTTAATCAATAAATATATAATAGAGGATGAAGATAGATAGTTGAAGTATTTTTTAAATCAATAATGAAAAAAATTTTGTTTAACTTTTTTTTATTTATTTTAATTCTTAACAGTTCCTTTCCAGTTTCTCTTCAAGCAGGTGAGAATTAGTTTTTTATATGTTAATGCATTCCAGTAATTTCATTGAAGCAGTGTCATTATCAGTAATGATGGTTTTTAAATTATTGCTTACTTATTACATTTTTAATTTGTGGAATTCTTTTGTTTTTATGATTTGTACCTGAAGCTAATAAAAGTAGCAGTATTTATTATTTCTAAAGCATGATTATTTAGCTATGAAATTTTTGTAAATTTTATTATCCTTGTTATGCTCTTTCATGAAAAATAAATAAATAAAAGCAGCAATCTGTATTTAGCATATAGTAAGTATGTTAACAAAAGTTTTGAAAAAAACTTCATTGGATATCCTTATTTTGTATGCCAATTAAAAAAGATTTATACAAAACTTATGTTTTCTATTTACTTTGTTGAAGGTTATTGTTTACCAAACAGGTTTGATAAATTATTTGATCTTAATAGCTCAGAAGTATTAATACATTAAAAGTTCTTTAACTGTTTTAAAATACAATTAATGCCAAAAATATAGATCAAACAATGTTGTACCATATGACAGTGGAAATGACTGCATGGTCATTCATGTGTAACGATATTTTACAAGCACAACAAAAGCAAGAGCGTTTTCAAACAATAAAAAATATAACTCATATTATCATCAATAATAAATGTGTATAAAAATTTTTGGATGATATATTTTACTTAAAAAAATTTAATGAAATTTTATTTTAGCCAAATATTATTGCAAATTTTTATCAATAGGTTATTTTAAGTATTTTATAATTATTGATATTTACAGAAACTCATATTTACTATTCAACAAAATGTTCTAAGCATTTCATGACCACTTTCGACTTTATTTATTCTTTTATTTTTTAATAACAAAGAGTAAAAACTTTTGCTTAACTGTTAAGTCTACTTAATCTCAAACAACTTGCTATGTTAAGCTAAATCAGATGACTTTCTCAAGGTTGTTGATGTAGTATTTTTTTTTTGTCTAAAAATCAGTGTATGTATTTTGTTTAATGAATTTTTGTATTTTATTTTGTTATACTATGCATTGTAGTTTGCAACCTATTGAGCATTCTGTAGAAAGAATAAAAGTAATGAGTCAAGATTTTCTATTACATAAAAATTATATTGCTTTTTTACTTTCAGAATGTGATTGCTGTAGCAATTGTTCAGCAACAAACTCAATTCCATGCAGTGAAGGTTATTTTTACAACACCACCTCTCAAGGATGCAGAGCTTGCCCTATTGGATTTTTGTATGTATATTAACAATAATAAAATGATGGGATTTTTATATATGTTTTGTACAAATGGTATTTGCGATTTTGATATTTGCTTAAATTTGTAATAGCATCGAAATAAAAACGCTGGTAATAAATATGGTGGTTATGAAACTATTGAAATAATTGAAAATAAAAAACACGTAGACATGTAACTAAGGTTTTTTTCAAAAATTAATATATGATTTTTGTTTGTTAACTCCATTTATTTTTTAATAAAACTTTTGAAGAGTTTTAAAAACAATAGTGAAAAGATTTAAAAATACTAGCGTTTTTATTTATTTAATTTCTAGCAGTTTTTCCCGCTCAAACGTTATACAAAGTACTTGAATTCGTTCAAGTGCTTTAAGAGCTCTCAAGTCAATTTATTTGGAACCCTTTAAAATCAGTGAAATTTATTTCAAGCATTTGTTAATTTGAAATAAGTCTGTTTTTACAGTAAATTTATATTAGCTTCTCAAGTTTTTTTCAGTTCTCAATTTTGGTAAATTTTTGATGACTAAACAAATTTAAAATTTTTTTATTAAAGTCTACTAATCACAATTGTTTTTCAAAAATCAGCGAAGGTATTTGAAAAATTCTAAAATTCAAATAGGCTTACTAATTCATAAATTAATAAAATTATTGTGTAAATCGATATGTTTCTTTGTTTTTGCTATTGAAAATATTTGTAAGACTTATAATTATTGGGAAACAACTTTAAAAACAGATTCGTCGAAAACGTTAAACAGATTTGCCGAAGATGTTAAACTGAGAATAATTACAAAGTAGTTGCATGGCCACAACCCGCTTTTGGAAATACCAAAATGTTACTGTCGGGTTAAAAAATTTTTGATTTTGTTTTTGTTTTTATATAATGATATGCCTATAATTTAGACCTGCGTAGCAAGACGACTAAGCAAAGAAAAACCGTTGTAAATTTTTTCCCCAAGGACACAGCTGCATACGAGTGTAAAAATTGGACTATCGAAACCAAGCGGAGGGATTTGTCGTTTAAGCGACGCTCTTATTGACACGAATTTAAAAGTTTCAGGCTTAAAACGTGTTTTGTTTGATCAAATCATGTTCATTCTTACAAATTCCCAACGTGGCCGAGTTTTTTGTGTATAGATCCACTTGTATATTCTTTGTTTTCTTGTTTTGTGTTTTCTTTTCAATGTTGAGTTGTTTCTTTTGTAAACTACAGAAATTCCCATCTTTGTTCAACATGGCTTCTTTGGAATTGTTTGATTAATCGAAATTGAATAATAAAGACCTTATTATTTATTCATTGCCAGCTTGTTCAAACAACTTTTACAGGTGTTTTCACTCAATTAGCTTCTTTGTTTGGTTTTTGAAATTTTTAATTACCGTTGAAATGTGTCTTTTGACAGTTGTCCGTCTCAATGTAGCGAAGCTGTTTCGTGTCCGAGCGGATATTACGCGGACAAAACCGGAATGAATTCGTGCATTCACTGTCCCGAAGGATTTTTCTGTTCCGTAAGAAAATTACTGTAATTGCTTCATTTTTTCACGCTCGTACGTCTGCTTGTCGTCTTTTCATCTTAGGCCGCAGTTTAAAGCGGATTTAATTTCAAGCAAGTTTTCAGTAAGCCTATGTAAAATAACGTAAATATACCGCTTAAAGTATCACTTCGATACAAAAAAGAATTCCATTCGCAGCATTGTGCATATCGCACAAATTACCCAAGCTTAAAGAAGAAAATCTATTAATTTTTTGGCTTTAAAATTTTTTTGAAATATTTTTCTTTTTATCTAGATTTTCACTTAAATTAATGTTTTTTGTAGGCCTAATTAGTTTTTGTACTTCTTTCGGCTTCTCTTTGTAGTTCGCTACAACGTCTCAACATCTTTCGCCACTCTTGGTACTCTCGAGCTCTTATTTGTACACCAACTACTTGCATATTCTATCTTATTCACATTCAAAATCAACGATAGACAAAACTTTAAAGACATAATTCACTTTTAGTTTGCTTTAACTAAACTTGGGCAAATTTCATTTTGCTTTTTATTTGTTTTTTCTAATTGTAGCAAATAAAGTTTTATTGAACTTGTAAATTTTTTTCCGACCAACCAAATAATTAAAATGAAACTTAAAGTTTGCGATTCAATCTCTGATGCTACAAAATATTTTTCACAGAGTTCCTTTCATAAAAAGGTTTAAAATGCACCTTTATTTTTGGAAGTCAAGTAAAGACTATAGTTTTTGTAAAGCATTGCTTTGAGATCAAGTTTATCAAGATGTAGAAGATTTTTTTTTCTATTAGAACTCGTCTTCGTCTCCGATTCCTTGTGCGGCCGGAACATATTCGCTTAACGGCTCGTTGATGTGTTCCGAGTGTCCTCGTGGGTTCTATGCAAACGGAACGGGTTCATCTGCGTGCATAGAATGCCCGGAGGGTTATGGTTGCCCGGATGAAGCTTCTGCCCCTACTATTTGCTCAAGGGGTCAATATTCGAGTGCTAGATCAACAAGTTGCTTGGACTGTGACGATGGGTATTATAACAGCATGGAGGGTCAGTCGAAATGCATCGCTTGTCCAGCAGGATTCTCTTGTCAGTCGAAAGTTGATGACCCAACCCCATGTCAAGCCGGCTCCTACTCATCCGGTGCTGCAACTCAATGCACGTCCTGCCAACTGGGGGAGTACGCGGCTGAAGCAAACTCCACTTTCTGTTTAAGTTGCCCCGCAGGATTTTATTGCCCGAACCCAGCTGACCCACCTTTGGAATGCAAACCAGGATCTTATTCTTCCGGAGGAACAGAATCCTGCACTTCATGCTTGCCTGGTTACTTTAACAATTTGACTGCAGCCAGTTCGTGCATGCCCTGCCCCGAGGGATACTACTGTTCAAACTCGACAGAGTCGCCTGTTCCATGCCCCACTGGAACCTATTCTCATGAACTGTCCACCGAATGTGTTAATTGCAGCCCAGGATCCTACACAAATCACTCCGCTTCGGAGCAATGCCGGGAATGTCCGGCGGGATTCTACTGTGGTGATCCTAAAATTAATCCCATTTCTTGTCCAGCAGGAACTTATTCATTTGCCGGATCCGTTTCATGCATCCGATGTCCTATAGGTTTTTATTCGACTGAAATATCGCGCAAGGAACAATGTATCGAATGTCCCGCCGGAAGTAGTTGCGCGAATACTTCCGCCGAGCCTCTTTCATGCTCAGCCGGAACTTTTTCGCTGCAAAGACAAATTTCCTGTACGTCATGTCCGGCTGGCTACTATTCATCCAATCCCAATTCGACATCTTGCCAATCTTGCCCCGCCGGCTACAGCTGCGCTGAATCGCACAAAAACCCGGTGCCTTGTCCAAATGGAACATTCTCGAATAATCATTCTCTGACGTGTATCGAATGCTTGCCTGGTAGCTACTCGTTAGAAACGGCGTCGGAGTGTATTTCTTGTCCGAGCGGATTTTTTTGTCCGAGTCCGGACCAGAATCCTACTCCTTGTCCAGCTGGCACATTCAGTAAAGAAGGTTTTATTGCGTGCGCGGGTTGTCCCGACGGTTATTACGCGAACGAAACGCAACAGGCAGAATGTAAGGTACGTTGAAGATTGCAGTAGTTTTCTTTTTAAATGTCTTTTTGCTATTTGCTTATTCTATTTTATTAGATGAATTATAGCTTTTTGGATGACGATTTAACTGCGATTGCTCTTATAACGTATATCAATTCAAGTTTTCATTGTAACGCAGAAGAATCAGCCTTATACTTGATACGAATCTAGTAATTGTTGCATTTTAACTATTTAGCTCTTGGATATCAAACTAACTAGCATTATGAATTACATTCATCCTGGTTAAAATATTTTTATTAGTTTAATTTAAAATCGATTTCTACCTTAAGTCATCTTCAGATAAATCTTGTTCAAATATAAATTATATTTCTATTTTCTGTAGGATTTCTGTTTGAATAAGATTTATCTGAAAATGACTTTAGGTAGAAATCGATTTTGTAATTAAATTAAATAAAATAATTTAACCAGTATTAGATTGATTCTCACGTGCTAAAAGTGAAAAACTTGTGTTTATTCAAGCAATTAATTTCAAGGTAAATGTATTTTATTAACTACGAAACAAGTCTATTTGAATTTTTAAGCCTTATAGCATGCTTTTATTGTTTTTAATAGTTTTTCTACTTTAAATGTAACAATTTTGCTTATTGAACAATATTACTGAATTACCTCCCATCGTTGCCCTAATAGGCGAAGAATATTATGATGTGTTGATATGCATTTTGTTGCAGGCTTGTCGACCCGGTTCTATGTGCTCATCAACCGATTCTCTTCTGTGTCAAGCTGGCACCTTCAGGTGGTTGAATTTTCATCGCTGTACAGATCTTAAATCTATCGTTTCTTGTAAAATTTCTTTAGCTGTGAAAAAATTTATAATAGCAAGTTTTTAGTTCGGGTTGTTTTATTTTTAGCTTACACCAGCGATCTTTTATTTAACGCTTAATAAAATTCTTTTTGACAACTAGGCTACTTTTTGACAACTCGTCAAAAATTGTGCTGTTTCAGCATGAATTGGGTTCGCCATGTTTTATTTATTTTTTCTAAAAATATAACTATTGTCAGCAAAGGTTTTTATTTTTATCAATATTAGTATAATAAATGAAAGACTTGTCTTGCTACGAATTGAATTTTGATCTTCAACTGCCCTTAAAAATTACTTGAAAAGTTAAAGCTATTAAAGTTAGTTATTGTTTTCAAAGATAAATAAGAATTAAATTATCGAACAGCAACAACTTGACTTAGCGAAAGTATAGTTGTCCCTGATGACAGTTTAAGACTCAATTCTTTCTTTATTGTCTTTTTATTCGGTAAACCAAACCATTGTATATATCGCTATCCGTAAAATTAACAAAGCACTTAATCTGGCTTCGTACAGCGTCGGTTTAGCGACTGAGTGTACTTCCTGCATTCTTACAGCGTCGGTTTAGCGACTGAGTGTACTTCCTGCATTCTTACAGCGTCGGTTTAGCGACTGAGTGTACTTGCATTCTTACAGCGTCGGTTTAGCGACTGAGTGTACTTCTTGCATTCTTACAGCGTCGGTTTAGCGACTGAGTGTACTTGCATTCTTACAGCGTCGGTTTAGCGACTGAGTGTACTTCCTGCATTCTTACAGCGTCGGTTTAGCGACTGAGTGTACTTGCATTCTTACAGCGTCGGTTTAGCGACTGAGTGTACTTCTTGCATTCTTACAGCGTCGGTTTAGCGACTGAGTGTACTTCTTGCATTCCCGGATGCTCGTACAGCTCTGCACCTGGAATGTCGGAGTGTCAGCCGTGTCCTGAAGGATACGAATGCTTGGATCCCGCTCAAAATCCAACCAATCAGGTTGAAGTTGATTTGATGTTGTTGCGCAGCGAAAGATACGCTTTGTAATTGGGGGAAAATATGTCTTCTATTTTTTAATTTAAGATTTCTGAATTTGTTTCGCTTCGTTGTGAAATTTAATGGACTATTTTTTTGTTATTTTTTATGTTTCTGGCACTTTGTAAAACAAAATTTATGCAGCAAAAATATTGCTTTTTTAAGCTTTTTTTAAATGACATTGAGTTTTATTGACTACCATAAAGCTGTCGAGTAATATATTTACCATCATTCGAAAATTATGTAAACGGGTATTGTATATGTACGAAAGTTTTTATATGTCTATTGTTGTAATTTTAATTTGTTTACTTACGGATTATCTATCTGATATTATTTTAGTTTTCATTTAACAAAATATAAACGGTTATCACAATCTTCCCATTCATATTCAGTTTACACAATGTTCGTAGGCAACTTGAATTTTTTTAGTCGTGTTCAGTTGGCTGGTACTTGGATACTGGTAATGGTTGCAGAAGGTGTCCTCCTGGCACTTATTCAAATTCCACTGGACAAGCTGCTTGTCTGTCGTGTCCAGCGGGATTTTATTGTCCTGGTAAGAAATATTTGTAACTGCCTTGAAAAGTTTTAATCAATAAGGTTTAATAAAACTTTAACTTTTAAAACGTTAAACATTTTCAAATTTCTTTTCAAATTTCTTTTTTGACCCGTTAATTTTTTCCGCAAAGGGATGCTAAGGAGCAAAAAATAATTCTTTGATAACCAAATTATAAGATAGTCAACTTCCATTTACTGGTACTTATGCATGAATTGTTTCATTAGAATTATTTCAGTTTATAAAATCTATTTTGCCTAAACAAATTTTTTTACTGTATATTAAAAAAACAATAAACTAACATAAATAGAAACGTTTTTGGCTTACAGTAGCCCTCATCAGACAGATCGAATAGAAAAAGATTAAAATGCTTTTTTTGTTTATTTGGTATGAATGGATTAATCTTGCTGATACCGATTATATTGCGGATGAAGAAAATATATTCTCTGCCTGAATAATATTTTTTAAAAACAAAATAAAGTTTTTTTATTTTTTAACATAATTTAAAAAATTTTGTAATTAGAGTGCAATTAGATTCAAAACATTATTACGATAATCAAATATTTTAGATTTTGAAACTACAACGTACTTAATCTGCCCTCCTGGAACGTACAGTATTGAGGGGGCTTCGAATTGCACCCAGTGTGAACCTGGCTTTTATCAAACTGTTGGTGGGAAGAATTCTTGTGTTGTTTGCCCTAAAGGTTCGCAGGTTAATCCGATAATTGAAATTAACTACTTCGTTATCCCTGAATCCTGTTTCAAGGTCATTATTGTCCCACCCTATCTGGGTCCCCTATTACATGCGAAAACGGGAGCTATTCTGAAGATGGTTCTGTAATTTGTACCCCGTGTGAAAGCGGTACTTTTCAGGTTTGAAATATTTTTGCATAAGATTAGTGATTTGTGTCAAGATGCCAGTTAGTAGTTCTAACATGGTGTCAGTTACCATTGAATTAATTTCCACTTAAATTACGTCAATGTAAGAAAACGTCACACAAAACACTAAATTATTTTTTTTGTTAAAAACAATTTTTCCTCAATATTTTATTTGAAATTATTTACATTTGCAAAGGGTGAACTTCACCGCCAAATACCTTAAATGACAATCACATTGGTCATTAAACGAATAAACGATGTTTTTGTCGCATTATTGTCAGCCAGCTGTTGGTCAAATCGGTTGTTTGGAGTGTCCAGCAGGATATCGATGCACCGGAGTCGGCAATTCCGATCCTGTTGTTTGTAAAGCTGGATCCGCATCCGCTTCCGGATCATCAGAGTGTACTCCATGTTTGTTCGGAAGTTATAGTAATGAAAGTGGATCTACAGAATGCTTGGTAGGTTTTGTACTAATCACGCGTGATAAATTAGAAAGTGGTGACGAAGTTGTTAAATATAGATATAAAGCTTTGGTACGACGTTAATATAAAAAACGATTTCGATTTAAAATATTTAACAACAAATGATTGTTTATTCTGAACATATTTTTCACAAAAAACTAGTTTAGCTAAGATTTAAAACATCTTGAATTTTCTTTAAGGTTTTTTTCTCTCCTCAGACTTGCCCTCTGGGCCATTATTGCTCGCCGAGGGATGAAACTCCCGAACCTTGTCTGCCGGGTTACATTTCAAATTACAACAACAGCCAAACCTGTTTTGCTTGCGAACCGGGCACTTTCTCCAATGTTACCGCCGGTACAAGTTGCTTGCGTTGCCCAGTGGGTCACGAATGCCCCTTGGCTTCGGCCTCCCCGATTATATGCTTTCCTGGATCATATGGCGACACCACCAGTAAGTTTTGATCATGAAAATCTAAATATTTCTGTTGGGGAGCAATGATCCTTTTATATGATTGGTATTGCTTTTAATTTTATAAATTTTATTTTGATTATAGCATTTTATTTTTAATAGTGCTTTTGCATTTGCATCTTGTTTTATCTTTATATTATTCCTTGATAGATATACTATTCTTTGATTTTTTTTCTGATGTTGAGTTGATATCGGTGATGGTGCTTATTTTACGAAGTTATTTTTTTAATTAAAATTAGCATTTTACAAAGCTCTAATGTATAATTTTTCATCGCATGTTTTTCATCTCTAACAAAGTTTTGTTTCAAGTTCAGTGTAGTAATGTAGGACTGAGTTCTGAAAGAAGACGCAGGCTCTATTCAGTGCTTTTGGCGATTTGTGGCTACAGTTAGAAAAGAAACGTATATTATCGACTTGTCAACGTTTGATACTCTCTAATAGCGCAGCTCTGTAAACTTCACAATAGGCCGTATTTAAAAACAAGGATTTGACTTAATAAACGTACTTGCAGGCCTTTCACAGTGCAAACCTTGCCCAACGGGAACTTACAACCCGGATTTCGGCCAGGCTACATGTTCGCCTTGTCCCGGCGGGCACTCCTGTCCGTTCAATAACGGAAATCCGGTTGTGTGTCCTGCTGGTACTTACAGTCCTCCTGGAATAACTACCTGTATCGGTGAGATACTTTTTTTTATCATCTTTTTATATACTGTATTAAGGAACTAAATAGACGAATACAATGTGTTTATGCCACACCAAACTTACCGAGTTAGCCCATCATTTTTATTCATCATCATCCATTTTTGGATACGGTGTTTCCCCGTGGACGAAGATGGCCACGCACCTCATGGCCATCTTCTTCACTCCCTCCCGCCATTTCGTTCGGTTGGCGTCATCTTCTTGTTTTAGACTAACTCTCCCCATTTCTTTGTCCGCCTGTTCTCCACGTCATTTTTCGGGTACCTCTTTTCTTCTGCCCATTCAATTTAAATCGCCTGACCACGTCGAAATCTTTTTAGTAATTACTCAAATCTTCTTCCACTGCATAAACTTCTAATTCAGTACTTCATCACGAATCGAATAGGTTGTTCCGTTGGTTCGTACGCGATCGCAAACGCGACTTCCTATTGCTCGATTTGTCCAAGAGATCATGTCTGTCTTGCTCCAGAACAAGAGCCCCAACCCTGCCCTTCTGGCTTGTACAGGTAAGGTCAACTTGAAATAATGACGTTTTCTACCTTTTTTCTTTGAATGACGCTTTGCTATTGTTGACAGTTGTCTTAGGCAGACTCTTACTAATTACTATTTATGACAAATCCTTTTTTGTGCTTTTTTTCTAAAAATATAATTGTCTTAAAATGACTATTGTTAAGTTCCTTTGTTCATTTTCTCTTTTTATAGATGCTTTTCAAAAAGCAATTTTGTGGAAGAAGTAATATAAATCGAATAAGATGGCCTGACGGTGAACTGGTGTTTGCTAAGTGAGATTAATTTTTAACGAATATCGAGAATTTTTCAGTGGCTTGTTTTGAAGCATTCAGTCGAGCGTTTTTAGGTTGAAAGAGCGCCAGTGTTGATTTCGGTTCAGTTAAAAGCTTGAGTAAATATTGTAATCTTTAATAGGTGTTTGTAATTAGCTTAATCAATCAAGTTATTGAGTATTTCACTGATCACTACTGTGTATATACTACTACTGTGTATAGTTTGCAGTTCAAAAGCGAGAATTACGTAGTTTTAGTGTAAATGTAAGGAAGTGAATAAAACCTTTTAACATAATCAAAACTTGGTTGAAAATGATTTGAACAGCTCTTACTTCAATAGTTATTTGTGATTTTCTTTTTGTTATAAAAAAGTTCTTGATATCGATTTTTTTTATTGAATCCCGACTTGACACAACCAAAATTTCCTTTTTTTATAGTTTTAATTTTTTTAAAATTTGTAAGTTTTTTTACAACCACTAAAGCATTACTTGTAATTTTCTTTTTTAAACATCATGATTCCCAATAAATCTGATAAAAAGACGTTATTTCTAATACAAATCTTTTAGATTCTAATACAAATTAGAACTGTGCAACATGCGTCCCGCAAAGCAAAATTACCTAGCCCGCTGAAAGTTGTACCTTGAAATAGAGTAATAGCCACTTAAATCATCTTTGTATAGTTTTATAGCCTTATAGTTTAAAAAGAGTGATGGCTCTGTCCACTCAAATCATTTTTGAATAATTTTATAGACAAAAAAGTCTTCAATTAAAATCGGTTGTCAAAAATACATTTTGAGGCACTGTAAAAAAGCCCAAGCCCTTTAAATTAGACACGAGCCGTTGTTTTATTTTATAAGAGATATTTTTCTATAAATGGATTGGGGCTGCTTAATAAGGTTGTAATCTTAACGAAGAGACTTTTTTTCTAACTAATGTTTAATGTTATCGTGAAAAAATTTAAGTAATTATTATATATTTTATTGCGGTTGATTTGGATACAAAAACTAATGGTTAAAAAATTGTTTGTTTTTTTTCCTGTTAACTGAACATCATTTCATTTTGTAATCATAATCATGTGAACATTTTATCATCCTCACTTAAAAGACAAGTTTCATTCGTATAATATTGATCTGGTAGAAGCGGAGCCTTCATTGATGACAAGCAGCGTGATCCCATTGAGAAATTTGTCATGAAGTGCCTTTTCTAAAACCACAACACGAATCACTCGGGCAAGGCGAGCGTCGGACTCGCGTCCTTCTGATCGCAAGTAGATTACATCACACTGTGCTATCCTGTCGGCATTTAGACATTAAACTTAAACGAATTGTCAAGCAATTATTTCCATATACTGTTGCAGTTTGCCGTGTTGTTGTTGTTCGATTGAATTTTTTTAGGTTTTTATGTTAGGCTATTAGTTTTGAAGTGTCATAAGCATAAATTAAAGATTCCTAAAGAAAAGAAAGTACTTTTTTTTCCTTGAGTAGAGCTGTATTTTGGCTGAATTTTGGCGGAACCATTCAGTTCGGAAAAAAACAATTTTTATGAACACAATATTTTATTTAACTTAAGTTTGAAAAACTCCAGAAATATTGATTAGTTTGTTTGTGTTTAAACAAAATTTAACATTTGTGTTAAGCGCTACGTTTAAAATGACAACTGATTTAATGCCAGTTCTACCATTAACAAAACTTTAATAAGCGAATGAAGATTAAGAACAGCTGTAATATTTAAATTAGAGTTGCAAAAAGTGAAGTTTGACATAGGAGACAAGACAATTTTGTCAAGTAGAAGAAATAAAACCAGTCTGAGTTGACTTAGACGCTCACTCTTGTTTACCGATTATCGTATCTATTTGCCTGGTGGGATGGAGTGACCACAACAAAGCGTTAATAAGCGCTATATCGTCAAAGCAAACTCGAATTATTTGAAGGCTTGTAGAGACACGCTTTTGTGCCTTTCGTAACATCGTTCTTGACCTACGTCATAGAATGACAATTTACGATTTCTCGCTTTTTTTCGCGTAAGTCGACAAATACAAAAATTATTTCTTGTGTTTGAGCATTTGCATAGGGCTTTTATTACTCGACTTTCTGTATTATTGCCTTTTTCCTAATACATCATTCCAAATCTTTTTCATACAAACATTTTAGTTTGAACAATGTACTGTAAAAAGAACATAGAAAACAAGAATCTTGTACCAAATGCAGATATAATTTTTTAACATTTTATACAGTAATAGTCTGCTATTGGTGCAGCGCTCTTTAAAAAAATAAATTAAAGATTTAGTAGGCTTTAAAAAAAGTTCTAATCTAGCTTTTTTTGGAAATATTGTTTTTGTAAAAGAAACTTAGTGTCAAGAAAGAAGGTGTAAAATCATATTGGAAGTTTGTAGTTGGTTCTTTTGCGTGACTTTATTGAGCATCCTTATTCTTTTATTTTTGAAAAACTAATTGAAAATGTTAGTTACAGAGTTATATTTGAAAGAAACATATTATTTTTGCCATAAAAAAAACAACTTCGTGTACTATGTAATAAACTTTGAAATTTGAAATCGAACATTATGAAGTGGATTTACTTTTTTTACATTTTTTTCTTTTTTTTGACATTTCCCGACCTTTTTAGTCCGAGAGGTTCAATCAGTTGCCTCGTTACTGCCCATGGGACTTTTTACAACGCAACAGTTGGCTTGGCTGTACCTTGTAATGTGAGTAATTATGCATTGGTTTTATTTGTTGTTTGTATTCGCTTCTTTTTTGCTCTTGTCTTGTGCAATGAAAAATAGGGAGTCGTCGTTTCTGCAATGTTTCTGTATTTTAAGAAAATATTTAGGCATAGCGTATTTTTTGATGTATTTTTAAAGAACGCATATCAATTATTAAATATTTACAATTGTTTGCATTCAAATGCTATTATTTGAGGGTAGAAATAAATGTTAACTACGAAAACTATATTTGCTGCAACTGTTTTTATCTGGGTAGAATAATTTTTTATCGGTTGGTTATATGAGTAAATTTTTGCCTAGACATAAAATATAGTTAGCTAGTACTGTGGTTTTTTATTATGTACATATTTAACGACTTAGCAGTCAGTTAATCACTTAACATAAAGTTAAAACTAAGGTTTACTATAGATTAAAGTAGATTTTGTGGTTATAGACCCAAATGATGTGCTTAGCTGTAGTTGATCGAATACTGTATACCACTTATTTACTCTTTAATATTGATAATTATAAGAGTTTAAACGTTGCGTGATTAAATGTCTCGAAATCGTTTTATTTGTTCACGTGCATGTTTACAATTCTCGAGTGCGTTTCACGCAAAATCTTTTCCACTAAAACTTCTTTATAAAAATACGAGAACAATTTTTATTGATCAACGTTTTGAAATAAACTTTTTACTAAAGGGTCATTCCATGCCAAATGAGCAAATGGGTTACACCAGATGTTTCATATTTTTATGAAATTCGGCACACTTATAGATCTCACTGAAATAATAAGAATGCAAAAAAAAGTTTTTAAAAATTTCCATTATTTTGAAGTTACGGTCATTTAAAAAAATGCCATTTTTGCTTGTTCCGCTTCAATGCACATTCTTAAGATTTTATTTAATTTCTATTTTCTTAGCCTGTGATCATAGGAGGTTGCTGAAAATTGCTAGGCAGGTATTTTAAGACCCAAGGAGTCCAAAAAAATAGCTTAAAAAGTCATAAAAACACTACTTCATATGATAAAAAAGCTTTGAATTTGTTTTTTACATTTTTCAGAGGTTGAACTTTAAAGGCATATAAAAAAAATGGGTCTAAAATTTAAAAGCTGAAATTCACCCATTTTATTCTTATATCAATACACTTTCATGCCAAACAAAAAAGTTGAATTAATTTTGATGGTTACTAACAAAAAAATTTTTTTTTTTAAGTATCACATTTTTTTCCAAAAAATAGCATTGAATCAATTAAGACAGGCAAAATAACACAAGCCCCGTGGGAAAAAGGAAGCAGTAAAAGACATAAAAAAGCTGATGCATGCAGATCAACCAAAGTTACATCTAAAAAAAATCAAGCTACACAAAATTTGCTTTAATACGAGGGTCAGTCAATAAGTAATGAGACTTTTTTAATAACTCAAGTTTGCAATGACTGGTAATCAAAAAATGCTTTTTTATTTTTCAACATAGTCTCCCTCCTTTGCAACACACTTGTTCCATCTTGATATTAGATTGTCTATTCCTTTGGCATAGAATTCCGTGGACTGGGTCCTTAGCCAGTTGCTCACAGCAGCCTTCACTTCTTCATCAGTCTGGAAGTGAATTCCCCTCATACTCTCTTTGAGTGGGCCGAAGAGGTGAAAATCAGATGGTGCAAGGTCTGGGCTGTAGGGTGGGTGTGTTAGAAGTTTCCAGCCTAAATCTTCAATTTTGGCTAGGGTTCTTGCTGCTGTGTGGGGCCTTGCATTATCCTGAAGGAGAATCACACCTCTTGATTGAAGTCCTCTCCGTTTGTTCTTAATGTCTTTTTTCACTTGAGTTAGCAGCTCACAGTAGTTCTCTGAGTTCACAGTATTGCCCCTTTCCAAGAAACTGATAGTGATCGGCCCATTTCTGTCCCAGAACACAGTGAGCATGACTTTCCTTAAACTTTTCTGAGATTTGAATTTTTTCTTCACTGGGGAAGAAACATGCTTCCACTCCATTGATCGTCGTTTCGATTCAGGTTCATAATGAAAGACCCAGGTCTCATCAGTTGTCACTATTCTCGATAGAAATACATCTCCCTCCTTTCTGTATCTGCGTAGTGATGCTCTGGAAGCCATCAGGCGCTGCATTTTGTGATCATCCGTTAACATCTTTGGAACCCAGCGACAGCTGACTTTTGAAAAACGCAGCTTCTCACGCACAATTGCGTACACTGTGCCATGGGAGATGTCCAAGTTTGTAGCAATTTCATCTAAAGTGACCCTTCTATCAGATTTGATCAGGTCTTCAACTGCCTGTACTGCTTCTGGGGTAGAGACATCCACAGGTCTTCCACTTCTCAGATCATCAGTAATGCTTTCGCGTCCATCTTTGAATGCTTGCACCCATTTGTAGAAGTTTGCTCTAGACATACAGGAAGGACCATATTGTCTTTGCATTCTAGACAGAATCTCACATGATTTTACACTCTCTGCCAACAGAAATCTGATGACTCCTCTTTGTTCCAAGCATGAGCTGTTTCCTAGCCTAGTAGTCATTTCAATTTATCGTCACACCTACAGTAATCTGAAAATAAACAAGTTTTGTTGTAAATAAGATGACAACTCCATTCATAATCATCACATAAAATTTCAGTTGCATAACTCCAAGAACACCAAAGTAATTGAGAAAGTCTCATTACTTATTGACTGACCCTCGTAAGTAGTTCTTTTTAAGGCCAAACACGTTAATCTCACGAACGATAAGTGTATGTACTATATTCAGGCTTGTCCATGGGACATATTTTTCTGTCCCATCCCATCCCATGGGATTCCCATTGGAACACAATTCAATAAAAATAATTAAATTTATGAAAATTTAGGTTTATTGTCTACTAAATAGGACTACATGTACAAAGAAACATGCAAAACGACAAAATTTATTGACTTTGTTAACTTTAAATTTCGAAAGTATGTCTAACTATGATAATTCAGTATCATTCTGGCACTATAATTCTATTTCTGAGTCACTCTGCTCATTCAGCAAATTACCAATTTCCTGCTCATCGGTTGTTTCTAATAATTCAGTTAATCCGGGCAATTCTTGAACCTTTTCCTTAAGAAAAAAGGAGAGTAAAAAACATTTAAAAGGTAAAAAAGTATAAAAACTAAGGTTAGCTCTGACGTAATCAAGTTGCTATGACATGGCTGCTCTCCCATGGGAAATACAAATGTGTGCTGTCCCATTCCATCCCATGGGAATCCCATTCCCATGGACAAGCCTGACTATATTTTGTTATTATAGTATTATAGTATCACTGTAGAGCTTGATACCAATAACTACAGAACATTATTTAACAAAATATAGCCAGCATTACCAGTCTGTGGAGAAAGCCTTTAGCAGCATCAGAGGTAATCCAAGAATGGGAATCTACATTGGCTTCTTTGAGAAATTAAGGGCTTATTCTTTTCCAATTAAAGTTGCATAACTAAGTTGAAGTTGTAATGATTATTCGTAGTCTACTGTACATCAGACATTTTGTTAAAAAGTGCTTTGTAGTTATTAATATAATTGTTCCACAGTGACATCTTAATTTTTGCAGTTAAAGTCACATTTAATGTATGTGAATAATATAGTACATACACTTATCCTTCGTGAGATTAACGTGTTTGGCCTTAAAAAGAACTACTTATTAAAGCAAATTTTGTGTAATTTGATTTTTTTTAGATGTAACTTTGGTTGATCTGCATGCATCAGCTTTTTTATGTCTTTTACTGCTTCCTTTTTTTCACGGGGCTTGTGTTATTTTGCCTGTCTTAATTGATTCAATGCTATTTTTTGGAAAAAAATGTGTTACCTTAAAAAAAATTTTTTTTGTAGTAAACATCAAAATTAATTCAACTTTTTTGTTTGGCATGAAAGTGTATTGATATAAGAATAAAATGGGTGAATTTCAGCTTTTAAATTTTAGACCCATTTTTTTATATGCTTTTAAAGTTCGACCTCTGAAAAATGTAAAAAACAAATTCAAAGCTTTTTTATCATATGAAGTAGTGTTTTTATGACTTTTTAAGCTATTTTTTTGGACTCCTTGGGTCTTAAAATACCTGCCTAGCAATTTTCAGCAACCTCCTATGATCACAGGCTAAGAAAATAGAAATTAAATAAAATCTTAAGAATGTGCATTGAAGCGGAACAAGCAAAAATGGCATTTTTTTAAATGACCGTAACTTCAAAAATAATGGAAATTTTTAAAAACTTTTTTTTGCATTCTTATTATTTCAGTGAGATCTATAAGTGTGCCGAATTTCATAAAAATATGAAACATCTGGTGTAACCCATTTGCTCATTTGGCATGGAATGACCCTAAAATTAATTGGCAACCTTTTTGCTTAAAGCCGGGCCAATACGACAACGGAACGACGTGCTTAGATTGCCCGGCCGGGTTCGCGTGCGCCGGGTTCAACGCAGAGCCGAGAGAGTGCTTGAACCACACCTACCAGGATCAGCCCGGGAAGGCTCTCTGCCTTGCTTGCCCTGCTGGTGAGGAGGCGAATTGCTCTTTGAAAAGTTTTCAATGCTTTCAATGGTTAAATGCTTTTTTTTCTGAATTTAAGAATTTGGTTTTGATATTAAGCGGCCCCATTTTTAATTTAAAAAAACTTTTCGGTTTTGCTTTTTAAAATAAATGGGTCCGTGCATGGACTGGATGGGGTCCTTCCAGCTTGAATAAGAATTTAACGTTTGTTTTAATGCAAAATTCCGTCTTATTCAAAATAGCAAACATTAAGAGTGTAGTGAGTACATGAAAAAGGAAATTTACATAATTAATATTTTAACATGATAGATCACAGTCCAAAAAACATCTGCCCTAATTTAAAAAGTCAAATCAAACTATTGCAGTGAACATGCAAACTATATGTGTGTATGATGTATTATTTACATGGTTTAACATACGGTATATCGTTTTCCACTCTGCTTTCTTTTTGTGAGCCTTTAAAGTGTTTTTTGCTTTGGTTTTGCTGATGTTTAAACATACTTGAATATTTTTTTGGCGTTGCAAATGCGATGTTTAGCAGTCCTAGTAATGCATTGCTTTTTAACATTGAGTTTACATTCAGGTAAGAAATGTCTGAATCCCGCAAACTCCCCTGAAAACTGTGTTTCCGGGCAGTTCAGTCCTGAAGGGGACAGTGTGTGCAGGGTGAGTGCTGTGTTGCCAAGCATATTTTAAGAAAGCAAAGTAAAATATACAAAATTTATATACAATAATATATGTACAAAAAATAACTTGAAATACTTTTTGTTTTCACATTTGTAGTGATAAAAGTTTTAATGATAAAACTTATGCATTATGATATTGAACTGCAACGAAATTACTGTAATTGACACTTACCGCATATACTTGTGTATAAGTCGATGTGTATTTTAAGACCGAAAATTGCGTTATTTTAGTTATTACTTGTGTTTAAGTCGACTGTAGACTTCAGGCACGGTTTCTATTTTTAGACCAGTGTGCAGTGACATGATGGCCTACGTCAGGGACGGGCAAACTACGGTCCGCGGGCCACATGCGGCCCGCAACGATCTTTTGTGCGGCCCGCGATGGGTTTAAACAAATAATTAAAAAATTTGAGGCCGAGACCTTTTTTTTTTTAGAGAGCAACTTGGTTTAAGTATGAAAAGTAGAAAATTAGAGAATTATTTCCAGTTATGATTTTTTTTTTTTAGAGAAGACCTTGATTTTAGAAGGAAAAGTAAAAAATCCGAGACAAATCCATAATTAAGATCAATATTTTTAGAGATCACTATACTGTAGTGCGGCCCGCAAATAAATTCAACTTCCGAATGCGGTCCTCGAGCTAAAAAGTTTGCCCACCCCTGGCCTAAGTTGTACGCAGTAGCGACTCCGACACTCGGGCTACTCGAGCTAAGCCCGAGTCATAAAATAAAAGCTAACTGCAGCTCGACTGCAGTAAGATTACAAGAATACATCTAAGCACTAGAAACAAATCAGCTTCAACTATGTTATTTGAAACAAGATTTGTAATTATTCCAGTTATTACTTCTACAAAAAATGCTGTTGCAGATACATAAATAGTTAATATTTGTAAGTTAAACCAACAAAATCAGCTAACCATAATACAGTTACAAAACAGTTTGCAAAATAGTCGACCTGATTTTTGTTTCAATTTAAGCCAACTAAGATTGTACTAAAAGAAATTTTTAATGCAAAATTACCGCGAGGTACGGTGTAAGAGACAATTAGAAAAATTTCTTAAAAAATTAATTACAGTATCTGACTACTAGCAAAGTCTAGCCTAAAAAGTGCAAGAAATTAGTTTTCATTACGTAGCTAATAGATTGTAAATCTTAAACTAATTTTGTAGTTCCAAATCAAACTCAAATCACCGAAAAAAGCTATCCGTTTCATGACTTGGCTGTTTTTAAAAACTAAAGTTAAAGCTTGCTCAGGTTAGCAACGGTTGTCATGTCCACTAGGTGGCTGAAAAAAGGCTTATTGTTACTCTTCGATTAACTGAAATTACTAAAAATTAATAAAAGTCTTTGATGCATGAAAAAAAGGATTTTTGCTTCATATCGTAAGCCAAAGTGAGCTTTTTCTTATCACTATTCAATTGCTTTCTAAAAACGTTTAAACTAGCTTTAAGGGATCTTTTGTAAAAAGCCCCCGCCATTAATGCAAAAATGTGAGATTTGAGAAAAACACCCCCGCCACGTTTTAAGCAATTGCGCGTTCGCCACGTTTTAAGTACTACAGATTGCGCTGGAATGCGGACAATTGAGTCACTTTGGCACATTTTCAAAATGCACAACAAACGAGAATGTGGCACTCACCGTTCCATGGTTGACAGTTATCTTTGTGAATTTCTCTGGCTCACGAAATTTCGTGAGTTAAACCTTTTTGACAAAATCTTAGCTGATATCGCTGAATTCAGTGCTGAATTCCATCAATGAATAAAAATTCTAACTGGATAATTACTAATTTTTTTATTTTGAGCGGTGGCGGGGGTGTTTTTTTGGCGGGGGCTTTCCACAAAAGATCCGCTTTAAGTTTCTAAAAATTGTTTGTGGTCTACACTGTGCCGTGGTTCATACCAGTTTTTTGGAATGAATTACAATGGCTACTCTGAAAATATGACTGAGGAAATTTTTTTACCCGAATCTTTTCCAAAAAATAAATCAATAGGCGACTTGCATCACCCCTAAAAATCATATGAAAACAACTTATTCAAACAATGGAATAGCTTTTGACTTATCGCTGTGTGCTGGCAGGCTTGTGCAAGTGGATATTACAGCGAAGCTGGGTATTCTCAATGCTTTCCTTGCCCCGCGGGTTCTTCCTGCACTTCATCGTCCCCCACACCTTGTCCTGCTGGAACATTCTCGAAGTACGCGGACGGAACATGCTCTAGTTGCCCTGAAGGTTATTTATTAGCTTTAGTCTTTTTGGACTTTCATTTTTAAATTAATTATTAAGCCTAAATGTAAGCTTTAAAAGTTTTTTCTTACGTGGTCTTTACAAAACGGTTTTAATTTGCATTTATAAATTTCTTTACGTTTTATCATGATCTACTAAATTTTGTTTTCAGCAAAAAGATTTTGTAAAAGTTAATGTACATTTTATAAACTTTTTTCTTACCCATACTCTTTTTAAAAGACTTTAATTATTGCTTTTACAAATTGCTATTTTGTATGAATTGTCTATCACCTGTGAAACAAATAAACTAAACTGAACTCAGTAAGTACTTCTGTTTAACTTTGTTATTATATAAGCAAGAAAGCGTATGCTCTACCTGACAAGTGAAGTCACTTTTTGCTTAATTCAATGCAAACTCCAAGGACTTTCTCCATTTATTTTCTTTTTTCAGGTGACCACACGAACGGCACTACTGGCGCCACCGTGTGCTTGCCATGTCCAGCTGGTTTTCAATGTTTAAATTCAACGCTCGCTCCTGTCTCGTGTGGCGATGGACAGTATAGTCCAGCCAACGAGGTGCGTCAACGTTTTATTATCAGTATTACTATATGAAGGATTTATCTAATTGCAAAGTAGCTATAGGTATCTAATGAAGAAGTAAGATACGGGCGGTGGAAGGATGTGATAACTGTGATGAAGACAAATAGATTGAGACGATATGGATATATTGGAAGAAAAGTTGAGGAATGTATTTCGAGAAAAGCTACTTCATAGGAAGTGAAGGAGAAGTGAAATGTTAAAAAAGAAAAGGCCAAAAAAATATTGATGCAATGTTTAAGTAAAAAAATTTGAAATTTGAAGACATATAAAAACAGGAAAAAATACGATGAGTTGTAGTACAGTACGGTTTAGTCACATCTCCAAACTTAAAGTATCAAAGCACGGTTCGTTTTTTTTTGCAGCCGGACTGTTTACCGTGCCCCGCCGGCTTTTACTGCCCCAATGCAGATAAGTCACCGCAATCCTGCCCTACCGGAAATTTCTCTACCGGAAGTGCCGGATCTAGCGGATGTACTCCTTGTCCTGCTGGTCAATCCTGTCTCGATCCTACTTCGTCTCCTATTAATTGTGATTCAGGATTCTATTCGCTTTTGGTAAAGAAAGCAGTTTTAACGTTTTGCAAATGTTGTAATTAAAGTTAGACGGTTGAAAAAACTTTTTATTTTCCCACTTACAAGTTAAAATGTTAAAATCCAAGGCTCGATCAGTGTTTAAAATAATGTTTTCAAAATTGTTTTGATAGTTTTTTTAAACTTTTTAGAATCAGTAAGTTTTTTGGGCAAATTGATAACAAATTAACTCACAAGCCACTCAACTTACCGACAAAAAACACAAAACTTATACGTTTTTGCGACTTCCACAATTACTAGAATACATGACGGTTTTGGATGACGAAACTCAATGCTGGCTTAATGACATCACTGCCAGCATCTGATCCAGGCAGTGCAGCAGTCTGGGGCAGTAAAAGGATAAACCCTCGGCCCCAGTCCTGTTTGTGTCTGACCTGGAGTGGATACCCTTTAAACGACGACGACTAGAATACAAACCTACCGCGGTTCCAACTGAGCGTATTTACTCAGGGTGAAGCCGCTTGTACTGAATGCCCTTCCGGAAGCGAGTGCCCTGATCCAGCCCAAAGTCCTCGAGAATGTTCCATGACTGGCTACTACAGCGCCGCTGGTAACGGAACTTGTTACCCCTGTCCAGTTGGTAAGCTTTTTCGTGCAAAAGTTCAAGTAAAAATGTTTTGTTATTAAAATTTTTTGCTATTTGCTGCTGAGCAAAAATGGTTTGTTGTCTTGTAAAAAGCCAATTCATTTCTAAGTTGTCTTGTAAAAAGCCAATTCATTTCTAGATAAAGCATTTATATTTCGTTGCAAAAAATAGAAATATCAATTTTTGTAAACGTTGTTTTGATTAAAGATTGATATTATTATTATTGGAATTGGCTTTTGAATAGTCTGGAAAAGGCGTTTTGCGATTTTATAACTCTGTCTTCAGCATATGTTTTGATTCAAAACATCTTTGTAAAACTTCGTAGAACTTACATAGATATTGGGGAAAATAAGATGTTTAAAATGATTTTCAATTGGTTGGAAGAAGCACTTTTTACTTTAATCTTTTTACTTTCTTGGTATAAGTTCTGAAATATCTTACACTTTATTTTTCTACCTAATTCTTGAAAAACTTT
This sequence comes from Diplosoma virens, assembly GCA_963680785.1. Classification (NCBI taxonomy): domain Eukaryota; kingdom Metazoa; phylum Chordata; class Ascidiacea; order Aplousobranchia; family Didemnidae; genus Diplosoma; species Diplosoma virens. Next base: position 38,440,814 of record OY796883.1, read on the forward strand.
TTCTTTTAACACAATTTTTTAATTCCGTTATACTTTAATATGACTTACGTCGCCGAAAAGTTGGCTGTTTATCATGATAATCATAATATAATCCTTATCATAATAATCATCTTATGAAAACCATATCATATCTCATAATATCCTCTATTTGTTGTTTCTAGCTAACGAGAAAACAAATGTAGTTTTTATAATAAAGGAAAACTTTCATGTCTCACATAAGAGAATCATTCGAGACATAGCCAGGAAAACTCTGACTTTGAATTTTAAAAAATTGGTCAGACAAAAACAGCTTTCTCAATCCATTGATCAAGGTGAACAACACTACCGAAAATCAAAAAAAAGTTGAGATATTTTTTACAAAAAGCTACTGACAAGGAATAATCGGAAAAATCTATAGTAATTTAAATCCCGAAAAGTACATGGTCTAACAAACATCAACACAGGGGAGACTGATATTATTGAAGTTGTTATAAAATTGCATCAGATGCATAACCGTTGTTCAAACTTAAAAACTTTCTTTAATTCGCTATAAATAGCAACAGCAACCGAAAGCCAACGCAGAATCAAGTTAATGTAGCTCAATGGTCTCTACCTTCATATGTTAAAATTTGTGTACTGTAACTTTATGGTCTGTACTTCAAATATTCAAGTTATTGTAGTGATTAAGCTCAATTTTCAAGCTGGTCAAACTTGGGCCAGTGTTGCCGACTGTTCACCATTGCTGCAGTAATGCCACCCTGCAAAGTGATTGTGTTTCGGCAGAGATGGGTACCGCAAACTCGTGGCACGTTCGGTCACTGAAGAAGAGAATGATGAAAGGCCTAGTTTTTTATTCTATTTCAAATTAAACTTTTATCATACTTCTTTCAGGATATTTCTGTGTTGATCCAGCCATCAGTCCTGTGAAGTGCGCCGCTGGTACGACGACCAATGGCCAAACAGCACAGACGTCATGTGACCCTTGCCCCGCCGGCTCGGTGTGTCTCGACTCCAGGTTTGCAGTTGAAATAAAAAATATTGGAATTGTTACATTATCTTTTAAAGTAAACTAATGCGTTGTTGAACAATCTTTTGAAGTAAAGTAATCCGTCGTCACACTACTTTTTTAAATTTATTTGTTTTTAAAGTACGGCTCCCAGAACTTGTGAAACTCCTGGTTCCTACGTTCCGACCGGAGGATCTGATTGTGTTCCGTGCCCCGCCGGCAGTAGTTGTGCCGGGGTAAGGAAAGTTGATCAGTCACGTGATTAATTGTTCTATACTCGTTTAGAATGTTTTTTTTACATAATTACGTTTTTAATCTTTTCTTGACAACCAATTAACGTTGATAAGTTAATTTTTCAAGATGAAAAAACAATTTATTTTATGATACACTAACTTTTTCATGCAACTATTTTTTTTATTTGCACTCAAAAACTTAAAGGTTTGGAAATCGTCACAAACTGGTAAAAGGTCAACTAAGTCAATATAAACTATAACGTAAATTGTTTCAGTTTTTTTTTCACAGCAACAAATAACTTTTTTAGGGAATAGTCACGCCTTGTGCTCCTGGAACTTTTTCGTCATTGGGCGATGGTTTTTGTTCCGGATGCCCTGCAGGAAGTTTTTGTCCCAATACGGCCTCGTCTGCGGTGGCCGCTTGCACCCCAGGTTTGTGACGTAAGCGTAAGCCTAGTTTTGTAAAATTGAGATATTTTTGATTGGTGCAGCAGTTTATTATGCTTCGTCTTTAATACACGTTTTCTTGTAATTTATTATCATGTTTTAACTATCCAAATATTGCTCTGTCGTGATTCGTGTGTAGCAAATGCGTGGTTGCAGCATTTTCGGCTCGTACTTGTTATGTTCTTAATCGTGCTCTGCTTCCCAAAATATTTGTCGTGCGAAATTTTGTACAACGGCGTTTCTGTGTCCCGATTTTGTGCGACAGCGTTTCTGTCTCCCACGGTCGCTGATTTGTATGTTCGGTCTCGCTTGCTATATACTGTATAATGACGTGGCTGTACCATTTAAGAGACAGGCGACGAACTTACGTATAACGTGATAGCGCTACTCTGGGACAAAGACATTACTTTTATTACAATTGATTAATAAATTCGATAAATTCTATTTGAATAAGTTTTGTTATTTTTTGTTTGGGTTAGTTCCCAAAACAAAAATCCCTAATCCTAACGGGTCTGGTATGCTTCAATGCCGCCGACTCGATGCCAAAATATATAGTTTAACTTTCAAATACTTGTTGAAATTAATTTACTTTTAAGATCAAACAAGATAGTTTAACTTTGAAAACAGTTCTTTAAATTAATTTACTTTTAAGATCAAACAAGATAGTTTAACTTTGAAAACTGACCCCCCTGGAATTTTACGTGGCATAGCACATAATTTTAACTAAACATTAATTCAGCTTATATCGTTCTTTTTTGCTGAAATTTTTACACGTTTTTATTAATAAAAGAACTTTTCCATGCATTTTTACGTATTTCAGTAAAAAAAAATAGTGCTGTCATGCATTTTTATGGATTTCAATTTCAATAAAAAAATTCAATAAAAAAAATTATTACAATAATGTTATATGAAAATAAGCCTGGCATCGAGTTGGGCCATTTCCAATCCTAACAGTTTTTTTGTCACAGGAAAAAGTTGCCTTGTAAAGTATAATCCTTAAATCCTTACACCGCTGTTTGCCAATCTTTTTTGAGTTAGGACACTTCAGTAAATATCACATAAAAATCACACAAAACGCGTTTAGTTGATGTAAATCTTTATCCTGTGAAAATGATTCGAAGACAAAGAAAAAAAGTAGAAGTTGCCAGGGGTTGAAAAGTATTGTGAATCCCCAAAAAACTCTACTATTTCTTTTTATTTGTCAGTCAAAACCGTCAAAAAATGGAGCGGAAAAGATAAGTTTCAAATAAACAAACAAAGACGCGTTAATTCCACGATTCGCCGGTTGATTATCGCCGCTATGGACATTTCATCAAATCGCTTAACGTAACGCGCGGTACAGGTGCAGTACTAGAACGTAAAAAAGGTGGAAAACTTCTCTTCGACCGAATTCACTGCTTCTTATTTCATTAATTTGTAAACTATTCAAAAAAATTTTTTCCAACTCATCTTGCAGGTTCCTACTCGCTCGCCAACGCCTCTCACTGCACGATCTGCCCTGCTGGTAGTGAATGTCCCTTCACTGACCAAAACAGAGAAGATCCGTGCAGTACTGGATTTTACTCGACTGGTGGTCAAGCTAGCTGCACTAAATGCCTAGCTGGTCAGGCTTGCCCAAACACCGATGGAAGCGGCAATTTCTTTTGTTTACCTGTACGTTTTGTGGTTCTTTTTCGTTGTTGTAACGTTATTGCCCGGATCAACCTTAATGAGCTTATGAACAACGCAAAATAATTTTTTCTACTTTAAAGGATGTCTCCACTCCTTATACCTACACTTTCTGATAGTATCTTTAAAAAAATTGCCAAACGAGATTATTTTGGATTTAAACCATTCTATGTTTAATAATTATTTATTTCAGATTATCCCTGAGTTGAGGGTAAAAGAAGAGACAGGGAGAATTGCTGAACAATCGTTATTAGTTAAAAAAGAAATGTAGTTGTAAGAAGTTTAGATAGAAGATAATCAAGACTAGGGTGGTAGTGAAAAGTTATTAATTATCTAGAAAAATAGTAAAAAAAGTTAATTGAGAGAGTACCATTTTATTCCTTATCTATATTTATCCTCCTGACTCGAAAAAAGACGGCCCAAGTAGGAGAAAACACATAAAAATTTCTTTCCCCAGGCACCGCAGACTAGTGCAAGTAGGTTTAGAACCGCGATTGTTTCGATCACAACCAGGATGCTTTAACCACTTGACCACGCCACCAACTGGTGTTTCATCTATTAGCTATCGACTTCTATATCATTTAACTAGAAGATGCTTAGTGTGTTTTATAAGGAACCTGGGTTCCTTATCAGATGTAAGGACAAGTGCAAAAAGTCAAACTCAAAAAGAAGTTAACAAAAAAAGATTAGATAATGAAAAAATCGTAGAGTAGGCAAGAGTACAACAACAAGCAAAGTCGGATAATGACAAAAATAACCAGGCACAAGCATTGGTATGCAATGATACATGCTAGAAGATAACCCTAAGGAAAGAGAAGAGGTTGAACGTGCCATTGATCAGTGTAATTAAGGACAGGAGATTCGATTTGTGTTTGAAGTTTGGAACTTGTTTTTGTTTAAAAGTTGGATCTTTCAGCTTTTCGCCATTTCAATATTACGTACATTGGCAGATATTTAAAATAAATAAAATCGTTTTTTGTTTTTTTGATATTTTAATAAATAAGTATGCGATCTATGAGTCTATTAATTACGTAATTAGTTTTACTTTTTTAACAAAAGAAAACCACTGATTTTTTTCCCGTTTAAAGATTTTTTGATGACGTTTAATTTCAATAGTAGAAAAAAAACAAAAAATTAGTGAAAAATTCAGTTTATTACTTGAAACATAAAACTGAGCTTTTTAAATAAACTTATAGTTTATTTTACCGAAAAAGCATTTTTTAAAACTGCAATTCTTTTTATGGAACTGTATTAAATAGAAGTCGATTTTAGGGGACTTACTCAGTCGCCGGAAAGGACCGATGCGAAGACTGCCCCGTTGGTATGGCTTGTCCTGAAACCAACACGGATTCCATGATAACATGTGCTACTGGGACCTTCTCCGGACCGAATCAGATTGTAAGTAAACAATACAATAAAATATTTCTTTTAGTTAATAATTTTGATTATGGTTTAGTTTCTTTAAAAATTGTTTCAGCGAAGCGTAAAAGAATTCCAAATTTTCAATCGAAAAAAAAGGTTTAAAAATATTTAGATCTTGCAAAAGTATTTTAAATTATTCTAGCAAGGTACAGATACGAAAAAAAATTTTTTTTATGGTATTTATGCTGACGTTTGACTGTTGATTTCTTGGCTTTTTGTTACCTTTGTCGAAATGGTGTAATAAATATTAAGACTGTAGAAAAGTTAAGTTGATTTCCTTGAGGCAATGTTTTTAGTAACGTGGCCACTTTTTTGCTCAGCCAATACAGTTGAGTTTGGTTTCATAATAGCGAATTATTGCTATAACAAGTTATTGCAGTACAGTAATTATATTCAAATATTCAAAGATTTCAAAGTCGAAGATATTTCAAATCCTTAAAGGTTCGAGCAAGACTCAGATTTGTTTTTGAAACGATTCAGGCCTGCACTCCGTGCCCTGCCGGTTATTCCTGCACCAGCACCGACACTGCTGACGGAAACGCTGCTATCTGCCAAGAGGGAACATTCAGTCCCAGTGGTGATGCTGATTGCCATGACTGCCAAGCTGGAAACGCTTGTCCGACGATCTATCAAAATATTGTTCTGATTTGTACCGAGGGAACCTATTCCCTCGCAAATGCTGTGGTATAATTTTTTATTTTATCGCTTTTTTCCGAACCTTATTCAACAACTTTTTTGTGTGTTTTAAATAACGTTGGCCCAGTCTCTGAATGCCCTGAATGCCCAGACGATGTTGCCAACTAATGTTTAAAGAATTTTCATGTTATCACGGTAGTACATGCTGTTTAAAGAAGGTTTATTCATATTTTTGGCCAGATATGAGCTTTGTAAAAAAAACTTTGTTGTTCTATATCAAACTTGACTTTAACAATAAATTCCGATTTATTCATAAACTATATTTGTTGGTACAAAAACGTTGTATTAATTTCATTTCTAAAACTTCGCTTTTTTTTACTAAATTACATTGTTACCTCGAAGCCAAAATAAGCTTTTTACTTAGGATGACTGTGCAGGATACTATATTACTTCTTAATTTCTAATTTTGTGATCAACTTAATTTTGCTTGCTGCTGCAAATCAAAACAGAGATGTTGAGTAAAGAGTAAACTATTACATATTACATTATTACATGCATGGCATCAATTGTAGAAAATTATAGCACCTTTATTGCCTTCGGATAAGGGTCCTATGATAGATAACAACATATTGTCATAAATTGATTTTCACACTTGTGAAATGGTGTGAGTTCACCTGCTTTTCCTGTAGGAATGCAAGACTTGTCCAGCTGGTCAGCAATGTCCATCTACCACACAATCTCCTCAGGATTGTCCGCCCGGATCTTACAGTATAGGATCACAAAGTGTTTGTTTTAAGTGTCCAGCAGGATTCGAATGCCCGAATAATGATATTTCACCTGCTTTATGTTCTGCAGGTAAGAAAAGTTAACACTAATATCTTTTATTGATAACTGATAAAGTTTTACTTAATTCTCTAACTTTATCTTTTCTCTGAAGAGAATTTATCATCTAAATAACTTCTTGTAAAGTAAAATCTTGTTTTTCGTCAAATCAAAAAAAGATATTTCGTGTAAAATTTATAACTTCTTTAGAGCTGCATTGGTTAAGAGAAACACAGTTTTTTTGTATTCTTTGCAGTCTTTGACGTGCATTTATTTCTGAATTTTTACCCGCTTTACAATAAATCTATTACTAGAATTTACAAATTATAGTCTGTACTGGAAAACATAATGATTCTATGTATTTCTTGCAGGAAAACTTTTTGGTTACTTGAAAAAAAGTTGTTGTATAGCTGTGCGGTCTATTGGTGTTATTTACTGCGTGTAGAAGAACGTATAGTTCGTTTGTATCTCAGTGAAATAACTGACGAGCTCTAACAAGAGAGAAACTTGAGTCTAGTGGTTCTCGTTTTAAGTGGCGTGGTGGAAAAAAGTAGATTTTTTTTGTAATAAATACAGCATTCTTGACCTACGAATATTAACATTGATTATTGCTTGTACTTTTTAAGGAAAAAAGCATTTAAAGAGGCCCAATATTTTGTTATATATTCTTATAAAAAAATTATTAATGACTTTTTTACACCTATATTTTTGATTAATATTTTTTCTACTAATAAACAAAAATTGGTCGTCGAAACACTGGGATCGAGTTAATTATACAACTTATGTTTAGGAACATATTCAACTGAAGGAAGCACAGCAGGCTGCCAAAATTGCAACGCTGGTTTTCTTTGCCCTGAGGGTAGTGATTCTCCCACACCCGCCAGTGGAATTTGCCCCTTAGGTTTGTATGTGGGTGATTAATTTCAAGTTGGTTGCTTTTGGACTTATTTTTACTTTTTACCACTATACTTGCTACTTATTTTTCTGACTTTCAGAGAAGAGTCATTAAAGATTAAACTTTCAATCCTGACTTGTTTTCGCAGATGCCACGATATCGTTCTGTGATTCAATTTTTTTATTTGTTGTAGTTTAGAGTTGCTCGTTAGCCCTATTCCAATCGGTTTCGGGCTGGAATCTAGAACCTGAAAAGACTATCAAATCACACAAAATTTGAAGTTTTTAATTTTGAAATCTAAAAGAGCTAAAAAATATTTTCGGAAAAATTGCAGCTTTTAAAAAAATTAATTTTTATTTTATGCATGTGCTTTGGTGCAATTTAGAATATACTAAAGGCACTTTTTGAAGATACTAGTTCTAATTATTTACATTTAGTGCGACAATTTTTTTGTCTGCCATTTTCATTAACAGTCTCAGCGATTCAAGTCATAATTAAGCCAAAAAAGCAAATCGCTGTTTGAATTGCCGAACAATTATTTTTAAATGTTTAAAAAATTTTGGTTTCTTCCAAAGTTCAATGCCACTTCATTTAACAAGTTGGTATTCAAACTAAAATAAAACGTTTATTGCAGTCTTTCTTGCTCTCTACGCTCAGAGCGGACACTTGCACGTTAAGAACACTTACCGCGCAGTATACGTAAATTTATGCATGTATTATTTTCAAGTGACTCTAATTAAATAAACTGGTTGCATCAGAAAGCAATAAACTTGAAATTATTTTTCCTTGTTTTTAATAGTCCAGCTTTGACATGTTGAAAAAAAGGTTTTTACGACCATCACGTAGACTTCGAAAATTTAAGGTCCCCTACACTTGCTGTAAGAGTCATACGGATTGTTCTCAGAACCGTGATTAATAACATGATTTAGGATCGTATTGCGAGGCTGGTGATACGACTGCGACACCTTGTCCCGCGGGAAGATACGGAAATAAGGAAGGGTCCGAATCGGTTAATGATTGTCCTGAATGTCCTGCAGGTGAGGATAGGAAGATTGTGCGTTTTAACCGAATACTACAAAAATTTGAGAAATTATGTTTAAATAAATAGATTCTTTTTTTAATCTTGAAAATGTGATGAAGTTCAAACTTTTTTTAAAAAACACCAAAGGGTAAAACTCGGTTTGTTATACAGAATTTTCAGGCTTCATGAAACTGAGATTTTTTTTAAGACCGAGCCGTTGCTTCAGTAATAGATCTCTTTCAATTACTTTTCTATCCAACACAAACACTTTATCGCTGAATGCATTGCGTTGGCTTTGTGTTTTGCTCAAAGAAAAATTTGATCTCGCAATTTGAAAAGAATTGAAGCGCCAACATCTGAAAATCTGCTGATTACGATTGCATAAGTCTTGCGACTTGTCTATCCTCGCGCTGTCGAGTGTCGCTGATCAGTTCAATATAATGACTCATCAGTTTAATATCGTGACTCATCAGAAATCATTTGTTCGTTGTTGGTTCGTTGAATCTGTTTTTTTTTCACCTAGAAATCAGTCAACCTCACGCTAAACAACTCTTCTTTTAAATATAATGTGTTGGCGTTGTACATTCGGATTTTATTACCAGCCGAAAAGGTTTCGATATTATCATCATTTCAATCATATTATCATCATCTCAATCATCATATTATCTTCATCTCTATTTGTCCAGCTGACTGGCAGGGCAACCTTTGAGGCGTTAAATTTATGGCAGCCGTAAAGTTTTAAAGTTGCCAAGATATTACTACAAGAATTTGCTGTTGTTGATACCAGGTATATTGTTTAAATGTTTATTCATGTTCTTCTGGAAAAATTAGAGTCTAAACTGCTGTTAAATCTTTATTCCAAGATAACAACAATAATTAAAACTCGACGCGTCGGTATACTGTAAAATCAGTAAACCTTCTTCAGGAGACTGAATGAAACATTTACATCATCGGCAATGAAACTATAGCGATGCGAAAAAAAGAACATTTGCAATCTATAACGACATCTAACGGATTTCAATTATTTAATATTTTAAAATTATGATGAGCAGTTCGATAAAAACAATTGGTTTTGTCATTAAAAGCACGATTATTTGAATGAATAAAAAAGAACTCTATAAATTTTCTTTTTGTATAATTCAAAAAATTTAGCTCGATTAGCAAGTAAAGATATGAACAACAAATCAGCTCTGGTGAAACATCTGTATTCGCATATTCATCATATGGATTGAAATAATTCGAAAATTTTGGCAAAAGAAACAGATTATACGAAAAGAAGATTTTTAGATTTTTTTTTTTATTCATTCAAATAATCATGCTTTTAATGACAAAACCAATTGTTTTTATCCAACTGCTTATCATAATTTTAAAATATTAAATAATTGAAATCCGTTAGATGTCGTTATAGATTGCAAATGTTCTATTTTTTGCATCGCCATGATTTCATTGCCGATGATGTTTATGTTTCATTTAATCTCCTGAAAAAGGTTTACTGACTTGATAGTATACCGAAACGTCGAGTTTTAATTCTTTTTTAATCTTTTTATCTTTGAATAAAGATTTAAGAGCAGTTTAGACTCTAATTTTACTAGAAGAAGATGAACAAAGATTTTAATATTACTACTAGTTCAGTGATCCGCAACAGCTGTTGTGGCACATCAGCGTGGTTTCTTCGTTTAAAAAAACTCATACAACGAACAATATTTTATGAAAATAAGCTTGCTGCAGTAGCAACAATTACTGTTAATAATAATAATAATACAAGGCATTTATAGAGCGCTTTCTTAGAGAAAAATAATTAGATCAAAGGCGCTTTATAGCAAACCAAATTCAAAACATAAAATAAAATCATGAGACCTTACAGCATTGCCACAACATTAATTTACGAAGCAAGAGTATAAAGATGGGTTTTTAGCAATATTTTAAATTGGGAGAGAATTGGGAGCGATTGAACCATTTTAAAAGTGAGCAGGCAAATTATTCCAAAGTAAAGGACCACAACGCTAAACCAAATTTGGCAAAAGTACGAGGGACAAAAAGAAGGTTAGCATTAGAAGAACGTAAATAACGAGAAGGTATATGCTTCCAAATTAAATCGTTTAGGTACGAGGGCGAAACACCATTTACCAGCTTGAATACATGCAACAAAATTTTAAATATGAGATGGAAGCACACAGATAAGTAGTGTAATTTCATACTCGTTAGAATGAGAATGAAGTGGACTATGGGCACAAAATACAAGTTTTTAGCTGCGGTGTTTTGTACTCTTTGCAAGCGTGATACTGCAGAATCTGGTAGCATTGCATTAATCTAATTAAAAATTACAAGAGCATTTACCGAAGTTTTACATTTTTCTTCATGAATATACTTACAGATTTTACCAATATTGCGTATATGAAAAAAACATTTTTAAACGGTATTATTAATTTGGTTGTTTATGGAAAAGTTACAGTCCAAAATATACCTAAATCTTTCTCAGAATTAGAAAATTTACAGACTGAGTTATAAAAAACATTTTCTACAGATTTTTTATGTTTGCGCCTAAAAAATGCATTCAGCTTTATTATCATTAAGTTCAATTTATTAAAACACAACTACAGCTCTACGGCATTTAGACAATCAGTTATTGTATTAGGATCAAGTTTTATTATCATAATCAAAAGCAAAGTAAAAGTGAACGTCATCGGCATAAAGATAATGATTGAAACCATGATAATTAAATATATCAGACAGGGGTTTCATGTAGGGAGTGAATAAAAATGAGGCAGGCACTGAGCCATATGGCACACCAGACGACAAACAAAAAGAATTAGACATACGATTATTAATGATTAAACACAGAGTTTTGTTGCATATGTAGGAGTGAAATCGAGAAAACACTTAGTTTCTCACATTAAATAAACAGGAAAGCCTGTGTAGTAAAATATTGGAAAATTTTATATCTCAAAGTATTTAATATGAGAAAATAACTAAATTAAATTTCTCCTTTTCACTTTTTAGATTTTCTAACAATTTTTTTATACTATATGAATTTAGAAGGAGAAACGTTTTACTTTTATTTTATGAATTCAAGTTTAATACTAAAATCACTTAGCTTCTTGACCCCGAAACCTCGTTTTTTCCAGGTTATTTCTGTCCGGAAGGCACAGCTGCCGTTCCTTCAATAAACAACCCAACTGGAACACCTAGTGTTGAAAATCTCTGCCCGATGGGTCATTTTTGCCCGGCAGGTACCACAAGCGCAGAAGAGAACCCATGCACAGGTGGCAAATATAACCCTTATATGGGTGCAGAGAGTGAAAATGCTTGCCAAGATTGCCCGGTCGGCCGATATTGCCAAGACGGTAAGTAAATGGGTTAAAACGAAAAATTTGCTCTGTAAAGTTTAATGTCTGATGAAATTTAACAGAAAAGCTTTTTTTATAAAGATTTTTTATTGAAACAAGTTAGTTTTAGTTTTCTTATGAATATTTACTCAGCTAATAATAGAATTGCTATAAAGCCTCAAAATTTTCGTTTTAAATAAAAAAAATTGTAAAATTATTTTTTTCAAAAATATTAATCAAATGAATAAACATTTTGCAATTATTTATTTCATTTAAAATGGTAAATGTCTCACTGACAAGTGTTTTAAAACAGCTTTTATCACGCTTTAAAAATCTTGTTTTATTTAAATTAATTTAAAACTACGTAAGACTACTGTTTGTTTTTTTACTACTATTATTTATTCTAAAACGTTTCTATTGTTACTCTTTATATCGTCACAATGTTGTTTTATTCGATTATATTTTATTTCCAATTGTGACGTCATTTTTCAGGTTCAACAACTCCAGGTCAGCCGTGTCCACGTGGTCATTTTTGTACGGGTGGAAATGGCGGACCCACGGATTGTCCCGCGGGCACGTATACGGCCGAAGAAGGATCGAGAAGTAAGAAATAGTGCATTATGTTGATGCAACATGGATTTCCAAAGTACTGTTTTGCCTCCGATCTTAACGTTCAGCAAGCAATTTTTTGCAACATTAGTATCTTGAAATACTTCTTTACATGTCGCTGATGTGGTACCATTCATAACTTTATTTCAGCTTAAAACAAAATAAATTTAATTTCCTTTTTCTTAAAATTCTATCGAACCTAAGAGCTGAACGTCAAGCTGAGAAAGTTGTAAATTTAATTTTAAGTCTTTAGTTTGACTTTACTCAGAATCGCACCTGAACACATAGTTGCTCTGATCATCTTGCATTGAATTAGACAGAATTAAAAAGATGAGCAAGTACACTCAGGCGGTGATGTCACAATATTGAAATGTCCGTATACAGCTGCCGTTGATTTGGACCACATTGCTGCAATCGAGCAATTTTGCATTAAATCAATTATTGTCACAAGATAAATATAGATTTTTCAGTTACGCTTTTACTATATAAAAAAAACTTGATGAAAAAATAGAACAAGTTTAATGTAGATAAACATACGAGGTTTAAAAGTTTAAAAAGATTAATTTTAATTTAAACGTTCAATCCATTTTTACACAATTGTGTTAAATAATTTTTGTAGTCATAGGACTGTGATCTTACTTAAATAGATCTTAAGAGCGATCTGTTTTATTTTTATCTCTATATTTATCCTCCAGACTCGCAGGAAAGTGACGAAGGCGCTATTACATAGAATAAACAATTACCGCGACCTGTTTAAGGGATGCCGAGATATTGCGGTCCGCTTGAAATTTAATGGAGATATAACTGAAATTTACAATTGCTTGCCAAGACGACCAAGCAGGGGAAAGTGCCGTAAAGTGTCTTTCCAAGGACACAACAGAGCGCGAGTAGGTTTTAAACCGAGACTATGTTGATCATAACCCCGGCGCTAAAACTACTCGACCACGCTGGCGTCTATTTCTTAAGATTTATTTGAGTTAAGATCACAGTACTACGACCACAAAAATTTTTGAACACAAGAATAAGTCTATGTAAAATAAATAAAAAAACACGACTCAGATCGCATTCATAAAAGTAGGTCGGGTTAATAATGATGTTTTGGTTGCTGGTTTTGCTTGTCTGGTTAACAACAAAGAAAACCTCTTGAATCGAATAGATAACAAAAGTACAGAGGAAAAAAATAAATATTTGATTATGGTTTTTCATCATCTTGTTGTGTTTTAATGGGAAGAGTTAATGGATTGTCGTAGTATTCTGGTTTTAACTTGGCGGCTACAATCAGAAGCTATTTTTTACGTAGAATGATTTAGATTTTACAACGGTGCCACATATATTCTACGTTATAGTTCGTTAAAAGAAATCTGAAGAATACTACAATTAAGGCAATTTTGTTTTAAAGTATGCCAAGTGCACATCTTAATTTCAATTCAAAAACCCCTACAGCCTGTTTCACGCTGTTTCTGTCGTCAGAACAGCTATCTGCAACGCAAAAGCAATTTGAATTATACGGCTCTCCCGAAGGTCCACCTGGGTACAACGTGCTGTAGAGAGGTTTTAAAGTTAAATTTATGTGCTGTTTGCGCTATAACATAATATTTAATATTATACTTTTTACAGCGATGGCCGATTGCGTGGAGTGCCTGCCTGGTTATTATTGCCCTGCTGGCTCAGCTGACTTGCGACCATGTGGTAATGGGACTTTCCAACCCAATCCAAGACAGACCTCGGAAGCAAGTTGTCAACAATGCACAGCGGGCATGTCCTGCAGCACTTCCGCTCTGTCTGCACCGGACGGAACATGCAGTCCAGGGTAAACTTGCCCTGATGAAAATAGTTTTGTTTTAATTTTGAGTTCAATCTTGGCTTTTTCGAAAGGTCGTGTGAAAATGGTTTCGCGAATTAAGTGGAGTCAAGTTTTTTTATATTTCCTATTGAAATTGACCTTCGTTTTTATTCTTCTTTAATGACCTTAGTGTTACCTTGATTCATCGATTGAACTGCACTCCCGGATGTACTTTTTACAAGATTTAAGCTTATTATTTTCTTTGCAGACATTACTGCCCCCTCGGCACGAGACTCCCCACCGACAACGAGTGCCCCTCTGGGACCTTTACGGACGCCTTCAACCTGACGTCACGGGATGAGTGCGATATTTGTCCAATCAGATTCGCTTGTGAAGCAGGTCAGGTTGTGAAAGGAGTTCTGTAAATCTAAAGACTTGTTGTTAAATCATAAAATTAGTTGATTTAATCATATTATAATCTGATGCTTTTCCTAAGTTTGATGTTTCATGAAATAAGCAACTTAGCCTTGTATGTTTTAAGAAGTTTTGAGTGATCTGAAATTCTGTAGTTTACTAATTAACCGTTTAGTTCATGCTGAGAATTGATTTTAAGCGTTGATTTAGTTAAAATTGTTTGAATCAATAGTTTATGGGCAATTAATAATTAAAAACACTTATTTAATCTAAAGAGTGAATATCCTTTTTTACTTTTAAGAATGTAAGCTGTTTTCAAAAAAGAATTGAATTTGTTCAAAGCGAAAAAAGCTGAACCTTGTATATTTAACATTCTGACTTTCTGCTTAAAATTCTTTCATTTATTCATTTTTTAAGCTTTTTTATTGTTGATCATGATTACAATTTTAAAAAAATAATTTAAACAAGGTTTAATTACGATCGAGAAAAGGTGAAAGTGGTATTTAGAAAAATAGCGAACTATACAATAAAACCATAGCCTTTATACCTTATGGATTAAGAATTTAGCGATAGTGATTCTTTAAGAAGAAAAATGCCGAAGAAAAACAAAATAATTTAGAAGAAAAGTTCGTGTTGCAATATTAAAATTCTGCACTTTGGACTTAAAGTTGAAGAGATTTTATAAATAAAATTTTTAACAATTTCTAGAATATTCGATTTCGATTTTTCTAAACAGGCACCGGGGGACCGAACAAGCGCCCATTAAATTGCGCTCCTGGATATTACTGCCGGAACCAAACGGAGTATCCGACTCAACATCCTTGTCCTGCCGGCTCCTATTCCAATCAGACAAACCTCGCAAATTCCGATGAGTGTTGGGAATGCCCCCGGGGATTTTACTGCGAGGAGAACAGCACAGCGCCCCAGGGACCGTGTCCAGCGGGATATTTCTGCCCAGCAGGTTTGAGGAGCATTTCGTTTTATATTAATCATAGTCAAATCGTAAAAAAACAAAGATAACGTTTTTAAAACTCTAATAACTTTTTGAGGGGCAATAGGACATGATTTAATAATGACATCGCAGAATTACAAAAAAGATATTTTGTAGAAAATTGTAAGACACGAAAAGCGAACAATGCTTCCTATCAGAATAATAATGAGTCTCAAATCGAGTCCGAGTCCTTCAACTCCTTTTTAATGGCTCGAGTCCGAGCCTAGTCCAAGTTCGGACACAATTCATTACAATCTGTTCCATTAGCTTAACCCGGTGGTTTTTAATTAGTGAGTCATAACCCGTGCTGAGATATTTATATTTCATTGCTTTTTTCACAATCACGCCGAACAAAATTTAAACTCGTGCTCGTTTGGTTTTGACTCTTTGAGGTCGGAACTGTTTCTGTCGTAAACAAATTTTTGTTCCAGGCACAAAGTTCGACAAAGAGTTTGCCTGCCCTGCCGGGTCATACACGAACAAAACAGGAAACATCAGGATTGAGGATTGTGAGGATTGCTTTGGGGGGTCTTATTGCGAGAAAGGGTCGAGCTCCCCTAAACCTTGCCCCCCGTAAGTATTTTTAGATTACTTTTATCAGGATTATTAGTTCAGGTAACGCTGCTAGATGACTACTATGTGTACTTGATGATTTTAGTTTAAGTTTTCTTTTAATAAATAGAAGAAACTAGAATGTCTGAAATTGCTATATCGCTCATTTAAGATTCGTAGATTTTCTTCATGTTATCACAGCGATACCTTGTGGATTGCAGAAAAAATCATCGACGTTACACTTAGAGTAGGTCTAACCATTAAACCAGCGGTTCTCAATTCATTTTGAAGCCCGCACCCCGTCCGGAAGGAAAAATCATTTTTGCACCCCCTTGCACCATTTGATGTATTGTTGTTTGTAGAGAAGAGAAGTTGAGAAGAGAAGTTCGCACCCCAAAAAGTCCCTTCTCGCACCCCCAGAGGGTGCGAGCACCCCCAATTGAGAACCACTGCATTAAACGATTACCCAGAATTGTTTTCGTAAATACCTCGATGTATTGCTATCCGGTTGAAATTTTTTATTTTGGTTTTTAATTTTCAAATAGTTATAAAACTTCAAGTAAAAAACTTATGGTCAAAAACCGTCAAACACTCATAGAAATGAATGAAACAATAATTTGAACATTGGAGCAACCACACGATTAGGACAAAAATTAAATCCAGGTTGTTTCAATTATTCAACTAATCCATATTCAACTAATCCACATTTCTTTGATTTTTTGACTCTGCGAAGCTTTGAAAGTAATTTTTAAAAAGTTTTCAAATAAATATTAAAATCCCAATTTTTGTTTACTCATAACGTTTATTCGGGCCATTTTTGTTAAATTTATGTTTTTCTATGTAATTTAGTTGAATATTTGGCCTGTCATTCAAAAGTGTATTGTCTATGCGTAAAAGTTTTAAAAAGATGTTAAATCTTTCAATTTTTCCTTGAACATTTTAGTGGAACTTTCAATCCTTCGTCGAAAGCAGACGGTCCTGAGGATTGTTCCGATTGCACGGCCGGATATTATTGTCCTGATAATGGAACAACTGATCCTATTCCTTGCGGAATGGGAAAGTATTCAGTAAGTGTTTTAATCTTTTTAAAGAAAAGAAAACATGCCTTGATTTGTTTGCTAATATTTTTTTTAATCTTTTTCATTTTTTAATCAACAGTCAACACCAACTTTTAACGTGACCCGACAGTTGATCGAAACGACATTTGATCGAATAATCAAAGAGAAAATTTACAATTTTGAAACTGTCTCGGTTTTGTCAATTTTTCGTCCCAAAAAAATTGCGATTTCTAAAAAAAGATCTTCACCTTTAATCTGTTCCAGTTTTAGCGGGTTTTCGTCCCAAAACATAATCTCTATAAAAAGATCTTCCATTTGAATCTGTCTCTGATTTCTCCTAGATGTCTCGAAGGGTGGGACCATGATACGATTCCCTCTCCACTCCCTAAATACGCTATTGACTACAATGTAAAAAGAATGCAAAAAAGCAGCAATAAGCATCTAACGAAACATAACCATGACAAGAGATCTACTTGTTGCCTCCTCAAAAATGTTTTGCCCAGGGACCTTGTCAAGAAATCCTGACCTTGACACTGCCAAAAAATTATAAAAAATAAAAACAAACTTTCTTCTTACTGATACCCTCTGTTTTTTATGAATGTAATTTACATTAACAAAGAGATTGCTTCGTTGCAGAAACATACAAAAGTATTTTTTTTTTATCAACTGTCATTTCGATCAACTGTCGTTTTGATCAACTGTCGTTTAGATCAAGTCTCGTTTCGATCAACTGTCATAGCACCAACTTTTAATGCTAAAAGACTACAGAATTAAGCATTATTTTGAGCCCATAAAAGCAGCACTAAAATCAATAATTAAGATCTTTGCTTCGATATGAATTTTTTATATCCGTGAAGCAAAAAAACTCAATTGCTTCGGATAGGGTGTTAGTCTTGAAAATTCTATGCTCAACCTTCGGCATTATGAAAGAGCAATGTAATGAAATACACTTAAAGTTCTTCGACTCGATAATGTAGAGGTTTTTCGGCCCTGCTTTTATAGAAATCCACCTTTTGTTTCGAATCAGAGGCTAAAGCTTTGGTTTAAAGCAACAAGAAGCATAATTTTACAAATTAAAACCGAAAACATAACGTTTCTGTCCATTACCAAGTAAAGCAAACTTATTTAAGAATAATAAATGGCAACAACACACAATGATATTAACTGCACTTACATCACACAATGGTGCGCCACGGACAAACACGAATGACACGTGTTTAAATTGACGTAACAATTACAAATGATAATTGTGTAGACAAAAGTCAAAACAAGCGGTTTGCAATGGTTTCAAAGTTTCAAAATATTGCAAGATTTCAAAATGTATATGTTGCTTTGTGTTAGTTAATTTCTACTTGCATCTAGTGGCTTTTATCAAAGTGCCTTTTCAAAGCACAAAGAGTGTGTTTAACGTGCATCAAAGTCAGTAACTCAATCACTGTGCCATGTTCTTAAAGGTCCGTTTCCACTACGAGCGTGGAAAAAAGCATTCTCTTTTTGTTTATTGCTTTTTTTTGCGCTCGCTTCAATTTTAACCGCTCGCTTCAATCGAAGATCAATGAAAGAGAGAAAGAATGCTCTTTTCCACGCTCGTAGTGGAAACGGGCCTTAAAACTTTTTATTAATTTGGTTTTTTCGCCGCATAATGTAATCAATTTACGTAGTGATTTTTTGATTATGTAAATACTGTTGCCTTCCTTCAAGTGACGTCAAATAACCAGTTCAACCTACGATTAAACCTACCAGAATATTGCAGTCGATGTTTTTTACTTTTTTTTTGTTTTGTTAGTACCCGTGAGTCACACCCCCGACAAATCTTTCATTGATCATTGTTCGAGCTTAACGCAAACGAAGGCTAATGTTGCTGCTGACGTGAAAACATTTTTTTTCTTTTCAGCCCAAAGGACTTGCTGAATGTTTGCCATGCAGTGCTGGTCATTACTGTGACGTCAACACCACGTCCGAGAGTTTGCTTCCTGACAAGACATGTCCAGCTGGAACATTTTGTCCGGAAGGAATGGATACTCCTCCTAATTTACTTAATAATGCTTGTCCTGCTGGCTTTTTTTGCTTGAATGGAGGAATTGTAAGTTACAATTATATAATTTCTTTGCTTTGTTTGGCTTCTTTTCGAAGTGGTTTTATGAACAAAATTGTTTTCTAATAATAGTCATTGTTTCAAAATGCCGTATGCAAAATTTTTGTAAACTAGCAATTGGCAATGGAGAATTACTTAATCCAATCAAAAGGAATGCTTTTTTCCTAATATGACTTAAAAGGCTCAAAAGAACGATTTTCAATTCAATCGTAAAAGTAAAGGCCGTTTCCACTACGAGCGTGGAAAAGAGCATTGTTTGTTTCTTTTATTGATCTTCGATTGAAGCGAGCGGTTGAAATTGAAGCGAGCGCAAAAAAAATCAATAAAACAAACAAAAAATGCTCTTTTCCACGCTCGTAGTGGAAACGGGCCTTAAGACTTCATAAAAGTAAGAGTGTTTTCGCAATTTGTTTCATGCTAATCTTATTAAAAGGTCTTTAGAAATCACGATTACATAGTTTTTCTAATTGATTGGTAGGTTCATTTTTATTGACACATTTTTATGTTTTAGTTGCTTATTATGAAATCATCAATCTACTCCAAATTTTTACCTGTTTTTCTAGAAAGCATATCCGCAACCTTGCCCTATCACTACGTATAGCTCCAAGACAGGACTTACATCTGAGAGTGAATGTACAGAGTGCACAGCTGGATATTACTGCGACACGACCAACCTTACAGAACCGGTCGGTGTGAATGTGGTCCTTGTTTAATTTTGTTCGCTTTTCGTTCAGAAATTCTTTTTTTGAACAGCTAAAACTCCCCACCATCTATAAACCTAAAAGCTTTTCTGCCATAGTCTTAGTAGTATTTTTTCAAATAGGCGCTTCAAAAAAGATTATTTTTACAATGAAAACAATGTTCCACCAGCGCAACTGCAAAAAACACCGCTAAACCGCAAGGGTATACTGGCGGCGGTTCCGATATGCTAGCCACATCGAGTTAGCTAACACGGATACGGGTTAAGACAAGCAAAACCCTGCAGTTCCCATTACAAACATATAGTAAGAATGGTCAAGTCAATCAACAAGCAAGTGTCGACAGACCTGTTTCGTCCTTATTAGGACTCGTCAGGACACTACAGCTTGTTGTTGACCCCAGCTGAAAAAGTCGAAAACTTAAACAGCTGGCACAACTTTCTGTTTGTGGTTTTTACACCTCAAACATCCAGTTGTGGACCTGAACGCTGGGTAAGTAGTACAATGAAAACAATGTTCCACCAGCGCAACTGCAAAAAACACTGCTAAACCGCAAGGGCATACTGGCGGCGGTTCCGATATGCTAACCACATCGAGTTAGCTAACACGGATACGGGTTAAGACAAGCAAAACCCTGCAGTTCCCATTACAAAACTTAAACAGCTGGTAATGTATGTTTGTAATGGGAACTGCAGGTTTTGCTTGTCTTAACCCGTATCCGTGTTAGCTAACTCGATGTGGTTAGCATATCGGAACCGCCGCCAGTATGCCCTTGCGGTTTAGCAGTGTTTTTTGCAGTTGCGCTGGTGGAACATTGTTTTCATTGTACTACCTACCCAGCGTTCAGGTCCACAACTGGATGTTTGAGGTGTAAAAACCACAAACAGAAAGTTGTGACAGCTGTTTAAGTTTTCGACTTTTTCAGCTGGGGTCAACAACAAGCTGTAGTGTCCTGACGAGTTCTAATAAGGACGAAACAGGTCTATCGGCACTTGCTTGTTGATTGACTTGACCATTCTTACTATAAGATTGTTTTTGTTATGTGAAGTCTGGTTGTTGACTAAAGTTTTTTTTTGGGGGGTTAATTTTGAAATTGCTCTGAAACTGAAGCGTCATATATGCTACAATCATGTAGGGCTTTATCAACTTTCCTATAGTAGTCCACATAATCGTCACTCAGTTGTGTTTTTATTGTATTTAAAAATTTGCATAAAGCTGATATCAATCAAAAATGTCAAGAAAAATTAACAATCAAAAGATCCTTGATTCATCAATTTACCAACCTCACTCATATTTAGATTGATGTCGAGCACGAAATGGTTTTTATTTATCTCTATATTTATCCTCCTGGCTCGTAGGAAAGCGACGGAGGCGCTATACTTAAGACAAGCAACTACCCCGACTGCTTTTGGAGATGCCATTGCTGTGCATCGGAAATTTTTTATTTTGTTTTTTTTTAGTTTTATAGAGATATGACTGAAATTTAAAACTATTTGCCAAGATCGCCAAGCAGGGGAAAGTGCCGTAAAGTGTTTTTCTCGAAGACACAACAAAATGGCGCGATAAGGTTTTAAACCGAGACCATGTCGATCACAAATACGGCGCTCTGACCACTCGACCACGCTGCCGACAGCGCTGTTTCGTAACAATTTAAACCACAAATTTTCTTCTTTCGAATCATTTCGTCATTACTGGTTTAATTGATATTCAAAAGCGATCTCTGTTCAGGCTGGAAGGTGTCCTCCTGGTTACTACTGTCTGAATGGGACCGGAGATGCAAACTCGACGGCGTGTCCCCCGGGCACATTCTTGAATGGGACTGCTGCTGTGTCGAGCGCGAGCTGCACGAAATGTACATCCGGGTATTACTGTCCTGTGTATGGAACTTCAGAACCAGAGATTTGTCCAAAGGTCAGATCACATTGATCGCGAAACAAATATTAATTGTTTTCCTTCTATCAAAATTTTCAGAGTCAATTTGTTTTTTAAAATTAACGTTGACGTTGAGACGAAGTTCTATTTGTTTCGACCGAAACAACTATTTTCAACACCTTTTCTTCAACTCGTTCATTAATGGTTCTTATCATCTTGAACTTTTAATTTAAATGTAAATTTCATTTGCAATTCTTTACAGATCAGGAATAAGAAATGTCACAATATTCTTTATATCATTCATTGCTCATCAACTGCTCTTAATATTGCCTTTAAAGTCTTGATGTCTTTATACCAAAGTTTGAAAGAAGGACTTTAAGACTTTCCTGCTTGCTTTGTTTTTATGAACTCACGGAGCGATAGATCGCGAGTTCAATTTTCGGCCGGATTCTAACCAGTTTGTTTCGATCATGTTAGGATAAAGTTATATCAAATAAAAAGCAGTTTGAAGATCAGTCACGTCACTCTTTGTTTTGTAACAATCCTTACAAATGTAGTTTGAAACCCGCTTCTGGTTGCAATGAAAGTCGCAAGTAATTGGATTTGAAAGATGATCCCGGCAAACACACCACGTAAATTCCACAAAAAATCCAAGTGTTTTTCACGTGAATCACTTAAAATTCACGTGAAATCCCGTTGTTGGATTTGAAAGATGATGATCGAACTTTATTTGCTCATTCGAATCCTGTTCAGGGTCATTATTGTCCCCCCGGTGCGTCAGGGTTCACCCCTTGTACGAATGGAACTTATAACAATGCTACAGGGGCCCGGAGCGGCCTCGAGTGTTCTCTTTGCCCGGGAGGATTTTATTGTGACGGATCCGATCCT
This sequence comes from Diplosoma virens, assembly GCA_963680785.1. NCBI lineage: Eukaryota > Metazoa > Chordata > Ascidiacea > Aplousobranchia > Didemnidae > Diplosoma > Diplosoma virens. Next base: position 38,463,229 of record OY796883.1, read on the forward strand.
TCGACTCCTACCGGAAAGTGTTACGCCGGATATTACTGCACACAAGGATCATGGACTCCTGTACGTATTTACCCTTTGTAAAGTTATGTTTACATTAGAGTGAAAATTTGTAATTTTCTACATTTTTTCTTTGACATTACATGCTTAAATAATTGAGAATTTATTTCATTCCTTGTTCAGTTGGATTTAGCAACATTTGTTTGTGGGTAAGTATTGAAACGGAGATTTTCTATAAGTCAAACGCAAGTATTTGTAATCAAATTATTCTAAATTCAGTGAAAGTAACTCCAGGCGCCATTGTTAAAAATCGATTATTCAATTAACTAATATCTTGGCTCCAGAGCTTTACCGACGATTGAGTTTCACATAAATTTAAAAATTAAGCTTCCACAACTGCAGTTACCCGAAAATGTTGTTACCGTACCCCATTATTCAAAACTGGGCCGAGAAAACTCCCAATTTACACCCTGCATTTGCGTCGAACTAAAAGTCTTGAATCAAAGATCAATATAAATGAGAAAAAGATGAAATAAAGTAAATTTTTTCAAAGTTTTCTAGCAAGCCACTTTTTCAAAAAAATCATAATCATAAGATTGAGATTATGATAAGTTGTATTCTTTTTTTATCATCATTTGTATCATTTATCTTTTATCTATTGTAATTACTTAAAAAAAAAGTTAGACACCTCTTAAAGCTTCTATACCGATCTGTTTTCATTTTTACCAAACCTTCTGACTTTTTCCGTTAAATTTATTTTTTTTATCTTTCTTCTCTAATCAGTCAAACCTTTGATTTTTGCTCGCCTTATTTGTCGCCAACTTAAAGTTGAATTACCTTAAAACAAAACAACTACTTGTAATACAGCATCGTTTACTGGTGCAATCCAACTACAAAGCTTCGATTTAATTACTGCGCAAGTTGTTTTTTTTATTAAATTTGCAGCTGAATTAAAAACTTTGCTCTCATTTTCCATTTCTTCTATTTTTTCTTAAACAACCTAATTTTGTGTCATTCTTGATTAAGAAAACAGCTGTTTTGATTATAAATCAACAAGCCACTCCATTTTCTAATTTTGCTCCTTTTCCAATCCCTCCTTGCAAGAGAGCCACCTACTGTTGCTTGTTTTTTATTATTGATTGAGTGGTATAACTAAAATGTGCTATTCCTCGTAAGGCTGGTCACACCTGGCTTATCATCGCTTCTCTGTTTATTGAACTTTGATTTATTGACTTTAAAGAAAGAAGGGCATGCCAAGCTTGTACTGTAGGTATAGCCAAACTAAGCCCAGAAAATACCCCCAAGTTGTTTCGCCAAGGACGTAACAACTTGAAGTAAGGAGATGAACCAAGACCCATTTCGATCCTTAAAAAGCGCCCTTCCCCCGCTTTCAACTATTTTCATAAACAGCATTTCATTTGGCCAAGTCTCATTTTTACTCATAAGAACTCTTTCTTTGTTCATAATAGATTTTAACTTAAACAAATTTCTCCAAAAGTTTTTGACATTGGGCAATTTTTAAGGCTTTAGGATGTAATAGAAAAAGCATTTTACGAATAACCACAAAATAAATTTCTCAGCTAATCGACCAGATTTAGTTAGTGAATTTTGACGATCAACAATGCAATACTGTGCATGACCTTCGCACCAAAAAAGGTTGTGTTTTCGATTCATATATCTTGAAACTTTACTGACTACTGTATTTTTGTGACACTCATAGTGCACAAGTTTATTTTTAGCATGTTTCAAATCAAATGCCGTTTTAAATTTATAAAAGTCGAATTTTTTTGTTATAGACTCCTCCGAAGGGCTCCAGCGTCGGCGACATCTGCCCCATTGGAGGATATTGCCCTGAAGGAAGCCCAAGTCCCCGATCTTGTGAACCTGGGTTTTATTCCAATGTGACAAGTACGCCCCCAGAAATAAAAAAAACTAAATATTGACAAACTTTGTTATCGCTTATTTGGAGATGAAATTTCTGTTACTACTACAACATTTCATTATCGTTATTTCATCTGTTTGTCATTTTATTTGTAAAGAGAACTGTTAAACTCAGGGCAATCATTAAGCTGGACCTGCTTTTGAAGATGCAAAGACATTGCTGTTTTATTAAAAGTTTTTTTTAATTAGTTTTTTATTGATGGCTTTAATTTAAAACTGCTTGCTGAGACCACCAAACAAAAAAATGGCGTAAAATCCCTTAATCAAGGACACAAAAAAAAAAGCGAAAACAGGTTTTAAACTAGACCATGTCGCTCGTGGTCGCCATTAAACGGCGGTCTCGTCCACTCCGTGTTTGATTTATTATTTCAAAAAGCCGCCAACATGCTGCCAATTAGTCGATATTTTTTATGCTTAAAAGCTAATCGATTGTTTTGTACTAAGAACATGACGTGCTTGATCAAAAACTTTTCTTGGTTTAACCTATCGGCAATCCGAACTGACCAAAAGATAAGCAAAAAAATTACCCAATGTGAAAACGGTTTCAAAACTACTTATGAGCTATAGTTAACAAGTTAAGACAAATAACAATTTTTATTTGACATTTTACCAAAAAGCCACTTCCTCAAACAACCCGTGAACACTTATAATAAGCACTTTTCTAAAAGTGTTTTTGGAAACTAATACAATGTTAATAAAAACTAAGCACTGAACTCTGAAAAAATGAAATGAGCACGTTAAAAGTCTCTAAGAAAATTATCATAAAAATTTAAGTCTTTAAAAATAAGCACAAAATCGTAACCGCGATAATAACCTTGGTTATAGGTTTGTTTTATTTTTAATTTCAGGGTCGGGATTTAAAATAATATTTCCATTCTTTTTAGTGGCAACATCTATTGAGAATTGTACGGAATGTCCTCCTGGAAAATTTTGTTCCGGTTTTAGTGAAGACGGTTTTACGGGAGATTGTAGTCCTGGGTATTATTGCGTTTTGGGCGCGTCTATTCCCACCCAGAATTCAACTGCTCCCGGTTATTATGCCGAGGCCGGCGCCTCCCACCAAGTGGCTTGCACCCCAGGTGGGTTTCGTTCTTGTAAAGATATTGTGTGAGAACTTCGATCATTTTACGGCGATGGCAATTATTTAAATCGTTTTAACTTCGTCATCACTTCGTTTCGACGAAATGAAGATAAGCAATGCACGAAAAAAATCTAAGGACGATAAGAAGATATATACGCACTGCTAGGCGAAATCGTTGTTTGTTTCTTTTTTTGTCGAATGAAAAATTTTTTGTTCAAATTCCACTGGTTTTACTTCGATTGAATTTTTTTCGTACCTGCAACCAAGAAGCCAACTACTAATCAAAGCTAATCATTAAAAAAATCTTTAGCAATGAAAAATTATGGCTTTTATTTTCTCAAATATTATTTCCACTGGCTAATGTTGTTCACGATATTTTATTCATAGCCCTCAAAATGACTATGAGGTTCATCTTTTTTTAATTGTGAAAATCGTTTAATTTTCCTAAATGAGTGACGTCACATATTTTAATTGTGAAAAATGTTTAATTTTCCTAAATCCTAAATTTTCCTAATTTATTATAATGTTAGGATATTTAATTGCAATCATCTCTCCCGGTTCTCACATGTTTTTTATATGAAATGAGGAAATGACGTTTATTCAGTTAATCATATTTAAGGAAATGACGCCCTCAAAGTTTAGCTAATCAATAAATTTTCAGAGTTTTTGTCACAGGTTCTTACAGTCCCAGCGAGCGTAGGTCTTCTTGTTTGGTGTGCGAGGTGGGGAGATATTGCGATGAGACGGCAATGAATGAAACGAAACCCTGCCCCCCGGGGAGTTATTGCCCCCGAAACAGCACCACGCCAACACCTTGCCCTGCTGTTAGTACTGTCGATGATTTGCTTTAACTTCGATTGTAAACGTGAAATTTTGGTTGGATAGGGAAACAATAGTCTTTATAAATAGAGTTTAAAAAGTGATTCGAGTAATTCAGATTATGATTAAAATATATTAAAAAAAGAATATAAATTAAGCATTTCCGACAATTTCTTAATTTAGTAGATTTTTTTTTTGAAGAAACCGTATTGCCAATAAAAACTCTAATTTATAAAAGTAATAAAAGTAACAAAAATCGTTTTTATTCAGCACAATTACGGCAATTTGTTTCATTCAGGGAACCTACAATGATGAGTTTGCACAAACAAACGAGCAAGCTTGCAACTTCTGCGACGAGGGCTTTTTCTGCAGTCAGGTATTCCTTTGTTGTTTTTGCAAGATTTTTTTGAGCTTTTTAATTTCTTTATTATTTTCTTTTAAATACCTTTTTACAAATAGATTTAGACAAACACTTTTACATCAACTTTGTGCAAACAGGTTTCTGCTAATTGTTATTTCGACTTACAAAATCGTTATTGTCGATGTATTTTAAAACTTTGTTCAAAACATTGTTTTATAGTACAGTACTTTAAAGAATACAAGGGGATAGACTATATATTTTTGTATTTTTATATGATGATCAAGTTTACCGTTCACGTTCGCGGTTCATGATCAAGTTCACGTTCACAGGGCTACATTTTTCCATGCAACTCATCATTATTTTGCAGTTGAAACGTTGTTTTTCCCCGCGCCTTTTCTCAGGATTTTTTGATTTTCTAATTCTTGGGCCTGAAGTCTTAGAGACAATGAGAAACATGTTGTTCTCTGAATCTAACGAATTTCTCCGCTTTTTAATGAAAAGATCTAATTCGCCTACAATGGTGATGTTTTTTAAAATCAAAACGGATGATTACTGGTTCAAAATTCCGATCGGCTGGTATTAAAACTTCAAGTGCCACGCCATCATCAATCCAGTTTTAATCCTGTTTGATTCCCAGTGACTGGAGGTCGCCGGATGCATCCCACTACTTCTGCAACTTTTCTTACACCTTCTCTCCACCTACATCGATCTGCCGCATCTTTTTCCTTGAACTAATTCTTATGTTTTCTTCAACTTGTTTCCTCCATTTCATTCTCGGACGGCCCTGTTTACGTTTTAATAAATATTTAGAGCGGCTTAAACAGCAGTGAGGGACCCTGCGCCCCGGGATTTTGGTGCGGGCTTGGGTCGCTTACGGCCACTCCAAATGGGAGCTTAAGCAACGGAGGACCGTGTCCGCCCGGTCATTATTGCCCAGCCGGAACCAGATCAGGAGAGGAGATACCGTGTCTGATTGGTGGGTGTTCAGTTATTTGGAGCGGCTTTATAAGATAAATTTGTTTGTATCACGTGATATTTCACGTGATTCTTCAAACCGTTTGTTTGCTGCGTTGATGTTGATGTCATATGAAAAAAAAGAATGTTTTTTCTTTTTTGAAGAAAATTTTCCGAAACTTTTTTTTTTGTAATCGATATGACACTGAAAAACTTTTTTATGATTTCACATTAGATAATATACAATATCTTATTTCATGATTTATGGTAAAAAAAATTTAGTATACTTGAATTAGGTAAAGCAAAAGTCAGATTTTATCCATATTTATTACAAATTAAAACAAATTGTCTCATTATTATGTACAAACAAATCCATGACTTCTTTAAGTAAGAAACATTTTCATGGATCGAAACTCCTGCTAGTTTTACTAGAAATATCGTACTTTGGTTGTGTCATAATACAAAAAACAATCGAAAACAGCAACACGACAACAACGCAGACCGCGCGATTCCGTCGTCAAACAAGATAGACACTTGATAGCGATGACGTCATATTTTTACCAGGAACCTACAACAACGAAACCCACGGAGCGAACGAATCTTTCTGTCGGGATTGCGATCCTGGAAAAGTTTGCTCCAAACCGAAACTCGACAAACCGAATGGATTGTGTGCCGCAGGTTCGAATCCCAGCGTGTGTGTTTGTCTAAATGCAAAACATATGCCAATCTACATGTGCAGTTTTTTGTTGCATTATGACAGGAGGTAGGATGTATAAGCGACGCAGCCATTTTCTCCAATGCGAAGAGACTAAAGTGTTGATGTTTGGTTTAAGTATAAACCTCCTGAAATCATTTATTTATTTTTAATCAGTCGTTGCGTGGCACTAGTTTTTTTCAAATATTCAACAAAAATTTGCAAATCTTGCTGCGTATTCTTTAAGGTTTAAAGGAAAAATAAATAAGTTAGAAAGTACAACGGCGTCGCTGGATAATAAAAAACTTGCAATTACAAAAACACGAATTCTTCCCACCGCGCAGGATAACCTTTTGTATGAAAGAAAAATGAAACTTGCGATTACGCCGTTGTTTAAAACAATGTTGATATTAAAATAGAGAAATGAAGTTGTTTAAAAAAAAAAGCAAGCTCTTTGTTTTTCTAGGTTTTTTTTGTTCCGGGGGCGCCAAAAGTGATGTTCCGGTTGATGATGATCGCTGGGGAGGTCCTTGTCCGGCAGGATACTACTGCCCTGAAGGCACTGGTGTTCCAAAACCGTGTGAGCCTGGAACTTACAACAATGACGAACAGAACGAGGATTGTGAGATATGCGAGGCTGGGTTCCAATGCAACGGTGGGTTTTGTGGATTAAGGGGTTGACTGTTCCCTTTTTGATTGAAATTTTTTGTGCCTTTTTTACCTAAAAATTTATAAACACCACACAACCGGTCGCTTGTTGTTTTATCTGTAATCAAACATGTGAATTTGTTTTTTATGCTGTTCGACTCTGTAAAATTTTTGGCACTGCTACAAGAATTGTTTTGAACTGTAGATGTCTGCTACATATTATACTTTATTATATGCGTCGTTATAACATAAAAATTTTTCCTACTTAATTCTTTCGACTTCGTTGTTCAGGCTACCTAAATGATTTTTGGTGCACTTTGGAGAAAGGCACTTCCCGACAATTTACGCTGCCTATGACAAAAGCAGAAATTAGGCTATTACAACTACATAAAGAAGCTCGTATAGTGAGCTTATTTTTATGAAAACATTGCAGAACCGTCTTTCAATTTTCTTATTGTCATTCTAATATTATATAAATAAACGCGTAGCCTTTTTAGAGTTTATATCATGATTTTTACGCTGCACAATAACAACATTTATTATCTTGGTGGTTTAGGTTTGAACCATAGAGAAGTTTGCCCTCCTGGCTCTTACTGCCCCAGGGGCACGAATAACACTGCCCCGCAATGTCCCCCTGGAACATATGAACCCAGCAACCAATCCATGTCCCTGTCGGATTGCGATGACTGCGATGGAGGTAAAACTTGTTTTTTTTTATTTTGTTCCTGTTGCTTTGTTTCTATAAGATGCATTAATTTTTTATAAAATAATTCGATTTAAAGTAAACTTCTACTTTTTTGCAAGAAAATCGTTTAAGGCACTATACCTAGACCTGGTTCGTTTTTTAAGAGCTTGTTTAAATTTAAATCAGAATATTTGCTTCAATTTTGGTATAAAAAACTTTAACAAGAATTGAAGCAATGCAATGATTGAAGCCGTACCTACACTGCAGCCGATTTATTTTTAAAAGACCCTTAAAACAGGGAGTGGAATTACTACGGTCTGCGAAAGCCTCCAAAAAATAATTTAAAAAATCATTAATTTCTATTCTGTTCGCGATCACTGAGTTTCAGGTACGAAAATTAAGAAAATCGGGGCAAATTTAAAGTGAAAACCTTTATTTTGGCAACACTTTATATTGGGCACAAATCAAGAAATCCAAGGCGGATTTTTTTCTTCTAGAGACTGTACTGCTGCCCCTTGCACAAAATCAACTGGTGAATGCGGTGCTCGAGCTATAAAGTTTACCCACCCCTGACTTAAAAGTTCATCTTTGTCACAGAAAGGTTGATGTTCATTATGCAAACAAGGGAATAAAAATTCTTATTGAAAAATCAATGTATTCTGACATTTTATGAAGTTGATATTTGTTTCAACTAATATTGAATTAGGCCTTAGATATGTTCAATTTTCTTTACATTTTTTTTGTTTCAATAGCAGCCAATTTGATTTAAAACTTTTTCTTGATAACTAACAACTGATTTTGAAAGCAAGGTCAAACTATTTGTAAATGAAGGTGAAACTGCCCTTTAATTGTTGAACCGACTCGTTATTTAGGTTTTTACTGCGGTGAATATGGCTTGACATCTGCGAAAGATCCATGTGAAGCCGGTTACTTCTGCAGGTGTCTAGTTTATTCTGTTTTGTTGTTTATTTGATTTGCTTTTGGAAGTCGCATAGATTTCTTTTTAATCTAAATTTGAAACAATACTTTTTCATAAGCGATTCTGTAGAAAAAGATAAAAAGAATCACCTTGTTTGGCAAATTTTTTGATTAAGATTTATTTGTATTTGTAATTGTCGCCAGCGTGGTCGAGTGGTTAAAGTGCCATGATTGTGCTCGACATAGTCCTGGTTCAAAACTTACTCCCGCCATTCTATTGTGTCCTTGGGAAAGACACTTTGTGGCACTGTGCCTGCTTGGGAGTTTTCGCTAGCAGTTCTAAATTTCAGTTGTATCTCTATAAATTAAAAAACAAACTATAAAAAATTTCTATTGAACAGCAATATCTTGGCATTTCCGAAAGCAGGTCGGAGTAATCGTTTGCCCTATTCATAGCGCCTCTTTGCTTTCCTGCGAGTCAGAAGGATAAATATGAAGATAAAATGATATAAATATATAATTCATATTTGTTTTTGATTTGATTTAAAAAAGCAAACTTCGGTTATTCTTATTATTTTGTACAATATAGTTTGTAATTTAAAACTTTTTAAACTGAAACGAAAGTAAATTTAATGCTTGGAAATTTTTTAAAAAAGATAATGAGATGATTTTCAATAAAAATCCGTTTAGTCAAATTTTATCAAATTAATTTTTTACTTTGCAGGAATGAGTAAGTTACATTCTTAATCTGTCTGTTTCTGGATTATTTATGTCCGTTTTGGGCAAAACTTAAAATATTATTTTTAGGTCGGGTGTTAACGTCAAGGACCCCGGAACTTCAAATTTTACAGGAGACGGGGGTCGCTGCCCGGCGGGATTTTATTGCCCCCAAGAAACTACTGAACCCAGGCCATGCGAAAGAGGAACCTACTTGAATACGGTAATTTATTTTTTGTAGAAAAATTTTGGTACAAAACTTTTAGTTTCCCTGACTAGAACTTCGGCTTTGCGTTCTAGTTTAGGCACAGTTCAAGGATCTGGTGCTGCGGTTGTATAAGTATTGTGACGTTACAGCTGTTAAAGTAAATTACATTATTATATTAATAGTAAATGACATTATATTATCACGTTAAATGTTGCGGTTATTTATTCCACGATTCCGTTTCATGAAAGGTTTTTTCAGGAAGGAGCAATTGACAGCTCAAACTGCACACTTTGTGATAAAGGAAAATTTTGTTCCGCTTTTAATTTAACTGAGCCACAAGGCGATTGTGAAGGAGGATACTACTGCTCCGGCGGAGCTATTACTTCTACTCCAACAAGTACATTTCTTCTGTTAAAGTTTTGACAAATAAGCTTAAAAATTGTAGTGGAATACTTGATCCTATAACATCTCGATAGTATGTATATGTATAGTGGTTTTCAATTATAATTTGATTGCATGACAAAGTATTTCTTTATATTGCAATGTATGCAAAAACAGACAAACAAGTTTTCGCTTCGACTTTGTCACTTGCATGTATTGCATTTGTACTTGGCGTTGATGATGAATGAATAAATGAAACTAGCTGTACTTAGCCAAAGTTTCAAATAATTGTTGCCGGCTGCAATCATAGATATATGAATACTTTTTCGTTTTGACATTTACCAGTCACGAAAAATCGGCAGCTTAAAAACAAAGTCGCATATTACCTTTTAATGGTTTAATTCTCTTTTCTGTGACGTCATTCAAATTTTTTGATACGAATCGATGTCATGACGTAACAGATATTGCGATGAAACAATTGATGTTGATAATTTTTTTTTCATTACGCGCCATGTGAAAAACATGGATGAATGTTAAATTTATTTTTCTTCCAGATGAGACTACCGAAGGAGGCTACATCTGCCCTGCTGGGTATCATTGCCCGAAAGGGACTCCCGCTCCGCTCCGATGCTCTCCAGGAGGTTACAGTGATCAGGAGATGCTGGAAGAATGTAAACCATGTCGACCTGGTTACTATTGTCCAGCAAACTCGACAGACAGCACCTCTTTTCCCTGTGAACCGGGTTACTTTTGTCCTGAAGGTACATTAAATTTGACTGAACGTAGTATAAAAGTTTATTGACAGTGATGAACTCGGTGTGTTTATTTAAATGTTTGTATTTTTGTTGTTAGTTCATATGAATGTGAAGTAAATATTTTGCTAAATGCAGTAAATGCAATCAAACAAGTCAGGGTTGCCACATTAATTTTTCAAAAAACGCCCAACAGACTGTCAAAAAAAAGCTAAACGAAAAAAAAATCAAGCCGAATTCTTTTTTTCTATTACCATTTTAAAGTTAAGGTAAAGACTAAAAAAAAGTCATCACTTTCAAGCAATGTCCAAAATCTCTATTTTCATCCGAAATTTAAGGTAAAAACAATTAAACAGGTAGTCAAAAATGGAAATTTTAATTTTCTTGCACACAAACTTCAAATATTTAAACAAAAACACTAATACAAGGATGATATTTTGTTGTAAAGAAAAGGCCAAAGGTTAAAGGTTAAATTTGAAAGCCAAACAACTTTAAAAAAGGCCAAATTTCTCAGATGTGGTCTTAAAAAAGTTAATATGGCAACCCTTAAACAATTTGATAGACGAGAGAAAATACTTGGTACTTTAATTGTACAAACTCATTTATTGTTACTTTACAATACGGCGAAGTATTTTAAGATATTCTGCATTACTTTTATACATTTCACTGATTTACTTACTACTTTCTGATTTTTGTACAGGAACCGGAAATTACGTTGATCATCCGTGTCCTCCAGGAACCTATGGTAATGCTTATGGGCTAGCTTCCGCTGACCTGTGTACTCCATGTGATCCCGGAAAATATTGTTTGGGAAACGGAAACACGACCTGGTCTGGTTTATGCGACCCAGGTATATTGACCTTTTCGTCTCAGGTATATTGACTTGTATATTGACCTTTGCGACGCAGGTATATTGACCTGTATATTGACTTTTGCGACCCAGCTATATTGACCTATATTCATTAATTGTATATGTTTTTACAAGCAGAAGAACTTCGTTCGTTTGAGGTATTTTTTTGTATATTGAATGATGTCAAACATTGCTCTTAAGAAATATTCAAATTTCCTTTCAAAACTTTTAAGGGTAAGAGTTCGAAAATATCTTCAAAAAAATCATAATTTTTAAAGCAGAAGCTTAATTGTTTTTTTTAGCTAATATTCCTCACATGCAGGTCAACCATTTCAACTTTGTCTTTTAGAAAACTTCATTATTGCTCAAGCGTTTTTAGAAAACTCTACCCTCGCTTTAACCTTTAAAGTTACATTCCTTCAGTTGTGATCGACACGCCATGATGCAGATCATTCAAAAAACCTTGATAAATGAAAATCTCCAAAAAACCGAGTCATTTAGATGTCACAGTTAATAATAGAAGCTCATTGAGAACAGTGAAAACTACATTTCAAAATAGGCGTGACGTGTAAACCCGAGAGCGTTTTTTGTAAATCCACCGCCACCATCTCATGTCAAGATTGTGGGAACAAGTTTTCACTGATGTGTGTCAATACTTTTCTTCATTGAAACTCAATAAAATTCTTTGACAGGTTATTACTGTCTCACCAATTCGTCTTCCCCCAAACCAAGTTGGGATACAAATTACACTGACCCTAACTCCTGCATCTGTCCTGCTACCAATATCGGCGGCGAATGTCCAGTTGGACACTTTTGTCCCGCTGGAACTGGGAAACCTTTCCCTTGCACCGGGGGGTTTTACTGCAGTGCTTCAGGTCCGTAAAAACGATTGCTTTATTTTGTGAAGGTTGTATTTTGTTTAATTTTTAAATACACTGTAGTTCTGTAGCACAGCTTCTACAATTTCTTGTTGTACGCATGGTTAAAATGATCAAAAGAAGCCGTTTCGAAATTCCTTTAAATCTTCTATTTATTTAAAGCAGAAATGGGCAAATTACGGCACGTTTCACTGCTTCATGTAATCCGTCGAAGAATTCCTATTAATTGTGACGTGATTTGATACGTAACAACAATTTTACAGTTTGCATTTCAAAAAAAGTAATAAAACAAAATGCATTGTAAGCTTCCACCTGCTTGTCTGTGAAAATTTTGAAATATTAACGGACAAGATAAAAAATTTACTCATTGATGACTTTTAAAGTTTACCCGCGAATGACTATTGCAGCCTCGTAGTGACTTTTTTATTTAAATATTATTTCCTCACCTACACTCAAGTTCTTTCCTGCGGTACAGAACGGACGTTGATTTTATGGTTTTTTTCAATTTCAATATCTTTTGGGATTGGCAAACTTTTCGTTTCAATTGCAATTTCTCATTAAAGACTAGCTCAGTAGCTTTTACTTGTAGCAGCTACTGGTCATACTCTATTTATCTAATTGTTTGATGATTTTTCGTTTCATGATCCTTTTTCACAAACCAGACGATTTTGTTTGAATAAGTCGTTAAGTGTGGTGATGCTGTGGTCTTCTTCAGTTCTCGTGATATTTCATGAATGATAGTACCGTGAATTGTGATCATATTATACATTACAACGTTAATTGCAATCATGGTAAAGATGATATCATGAATTGTAATTATATTATGACTCATCAAACGTGAAATTCCCTGCTTCCACAGGTCTAAGTAACGTGAGCGGCCCATGCGACCCCGGCCACTTCTGCACCAGCAAGGCCACCCGACCTGACCCCGTCGATGCCGCATCTGGGGGAGGAATTTGCCCCGAAGGATTTTGGTGTGGTAGGTTGACCCATTAAAAATCTGAGTATTTTATTTTATGTAATGATTGCTTTAAATTATTATCAATATCGAGATTGCTTTGTATCAGTATTTCTTTATCTGGGGATGCTGAAATCAATGTCAGGGGGTGCTGGGGAAGGTCACATATGTGGCGGTCAAAGGTAGAAGGAATATGTCAGCCAATGGTAGGGAATGCTGGACTGCTTAGTCCTGACCAAAAGGGATGCTGAGATAGAAAAAAATTAAAAAACACTGCTTTATATCAATTATATATTCAATTAGACCAGTGTTCGTCAAACTGTGGGTCGCGACCCCAAATGGGGTCGCCTGAATATTTTGTGGGGTCGCTTTATTACTGGAATTCTGCACTTGAAATTCCTGAGCTAAAATGTGTACAGGATGTTCTCTACACATTAGCCTGAGCTAAAATGTGTAGAGAACATCCTGATTTTGGAATGAAAATAGGGAAATCAGAGATGAAATCGAAGTGAAGACTTTTTTTTTTTAAAGAACACCCTGATTTTTGGAGAAAAATAGGGAAATCAGAAATGAAATCGAAGTGAAGACCTTTTTTTTTTTTTTAGAAACACTATGAGTTTCGGAGAAAAAAAGATTGTTCAAAGAAGTAATTGAACTAAATACCTTTTTTTCATTACGGCGCCGCGAGTATTGTTAAGTTTTCAAAGGGCGCCGTGAAAAAAAGTTTGAAAACCGGTGATCTATAGCTATTAACATTTTAAATTTGTAGTTGAATCATTTTGTATTTGCTTTGGGGTCGCGTGTATTGGTATTGTTAATAAATTCTTTAACTTGGGTCGCTTTTTGTAAAGGTTGGAGAACACTGAATTAAAACATTTCTATTTAGATAATTTTTTGCTCTACCATGTTCGTGAATTAAAAAATTTCACCACGTATAATCTACCTTGTCTCGTTGATATGGCAACCTAGCAAACATGCCATGTAAATCCCACAAAAATTCACGTGGTTTTCACGTAAATCATTTAAAATTTACGTAAAATCCCGTTGCTGTACTTGTAGGAAATTGTTGTTTTTTAATAAAGAAAGTAGCGACTCCGACTGAGTAGCCCGAGTGAATGATAAACGGTTTATAGTTTTAGCAACCATATATTTTAATTTATTACAAAATTTTAGCCACTATCTTTAGCCTACAGTAATAATCTACTGTGTGGTGTATTTTTAACTGGTTGCATCAGTATCAAACACGAACTCGAGTAGCGACGAAGTCCTTGAGTTAGAGATAGAATTTTTTTGCATTTGTTGTGTATGATTACCTCTGCACTTGTCAAAATTTCAGCGACGTTTTGTAAAAAAAAAAGCTTTTTATAACCATGTTGTAGTAAAAAAAGGCAGCCATAATTTTACGAACGTGTAACGTGATTAAAGAAAACGTTATTGAAAGTACAATAAAGCGCAAAGGTTGAAAGCTTTACTTGGATTGGCGATTCTTAGGTTTAGGGTTTGAAACGCATTCGAGATGTTTGTTGTTGAAGCAAAATTATAGAAAATTGTTTTGGACGATGTTCATTGCTTAATAGTTTTTTAACCTTATAGAAAACGCAAAAGATTTTACCTGATCGGAAGACCTTCGCGTCTATTTTATAGCATGTTTAAGAATTCGATTGGCGACAAATTCAACTTTTTGTACCTTGACTTGTCGACTCATGGTTGAATAAATTAAAAATTAATCCGCAGCGAAGATAACTTAAAGTATTTGAAATGTTCTGTATAGCTGCTTTGAGTCGATCTATTTTCCGGGTTCTGTGGTCTAGTGGTATAATAACCTGCGTGGAAGACCTTAGGTACTTGGTTCGATTCGCAGTCAGATAAGCATCACTGACGAGCTCTAACAAGAAACTCGAGTCTGGTACATCTCATCTTTAAGCGGCTTGTTTTAAAATAACTTGAAGTTTAAAATAACTTGCAGCGAAGATAACTTACAGTGTCTTCACAGCGTTCAACGAATAGTGTCGTAAACTAGCATCGAACTCGCGACCAAGCGATTACCGAAATATACAGCGGTTTTTACTGTTTTACCCCGCTATGACTAAAACCCGTAAAGATCAAATGGCCACACTCCGACATGAATAAAGTGCCTTACACAACTCATAACAATGTGGTCAAGGCAGGATATAAAGTAGAATTATGTCGATCGGTTTCTTACTCGAAATGTGGTCAAAGTGGTCAAGTCATAACAATGTGGTCAAAGCAGGATATAAAGTAGAATTATGTCGATCGGTTTCTTACATGAAACAGCGCGGCCTCGCTTCTGGATAAGATGATTTGTGAAAAGAATCAATTCACGTGACCGACCTGTTCTCGTAGGGTCAGCGACGGAACATCCGAAAGAGTGTCCTCCTGGAACTTTTGGAAACGGTACGCAATTCAAAAGCATCGACGACTGTTTCCAGTGTACTCCTGGCTTTTACTGTCCGAATCCAAACCAGACTGACGTCACAGACCCGTGTCAACCGGGTAATGTAAAGTTTATTTATTTCGCTTGTTTTATTTTAAAAACTTATCAGCGTTTTGAGTGTTTTCAAGCGTTAAGACGTCACAAACTATACTTGCGCTTCCTAGATTTGTAGAGGTAAACCAACTTGTTTTGCCGTTAATAAACTGTGACGTAAATGTGTCGTCATTCAGGGTCATACTGCCCCCTCGGCACCAGCGACCCCACAGCAAACCAGTGTGAACCCGGGTACATGTGCCCCGGGCAGTCGCCGGACCAGGTGCTGTGTGAATCTGGATTCTACCAGGACGAACCAAGTGCTGTCTCTTGCAAGCGCTGTCCCGCAGGTAAACCTCCGCCCCCTGTCTCTGGGGGCTGCTTGAAATTGCTTACTGTGACCGTTCGGATTCTCGCTAAAACTTTTAAACCTTGCTTTTTTGCAGTTTTATTTTATTACTTTGAACTCGAAATTTACTGAGTAAGATATCTCGTCAATTCGTTTATATTTTTGGCTTGCGAACTAGGTTTGTTATTCATCTGAAACGATGACTTACAATTTTTATTTCACCGTCAGGGGTAAGGTGATCGTTATTTGACGCCTCAGCGTATAATGTACACCAGATTGACATTTCAATTTAAAAAAAAATTCTTTCGAATCAAATGTTTGCTTATTTAATGTTTTGTTTGCGATTGTTAAAATAAATTTTCAAGTAATTTTATTTAAATAATTGGCTTCTGCTCTCTTTTTTTTTGAACAAAGCTTCTTTTTTGTATCAATTCAACTTGAACCAATCAATCTTCCAAACGATTTCTAGGTTTTTATTGCGATCAAAGAGATGGGCCCATCACCAATGGAACTGCTTTTGAATGTCCGATTGGTAGTTACTGTCCAATTGAAACGAAATCAGCTACCCAGTTCTTATGTCCTCCTGGAAAATATGGATCCAGAACCGGGCTGGAATCGATTGATCAATGCGATGACTGTAAACAGGGAAGGTTTTGCCCCATTGCTGGTCTGACCGAAAATGACCTTGGTAAGTGATGAAACGTAGGAGTTTGCTCATTTCCGGTGTTTTATGGGACAGCAACTTGCTGTAGAGTTCCTGCTTGAAACTTAACCGGACTTAACCAGCTTTATATTTGTAAAGAAATCTTACTCCACTTGACTGAGACCTCCGCCGTGGATTAGAATGTATTGTTTTGATAAAGTAACTTAATTTTATTTCTTAGATACCAATTCCGATTATTATTGCGCTGCTGGATTTTATTGCATTTCCGGAGCAAACGTCAGTTCCCCGGATGACGGTGGCGTCACTGGACGTCCCTGCCAAAAAGGCCATTTCTGCCCGGAAGGTACTTACTGTAATTGCATAATAAATGTGTTCCATGATTTTTTTCTTTGTATTTTGCAGTTTTTTTTTAAAGCGGTTATGCTGAACTACCTAATCACAAAAAAAGTAATTGCTTCTTTATAATTTTGTAAAATCTTATTTGACACTAATAGTTTGATTCGGTAATGCCGCGATGAGCTTAAATTAAAAAGTTGTTTCATTGATTTTCAAGCGTTTACTCGTGTTCATTTTAACTGGAATTAATAGCTTCAATTGAATGGTGGGTTTGGTTTTGGTCTTATTTTTAAGTTTATGAAAAGAAATTAAACTGAAGAACTTTTTTAAAAAAGCGAAATATACTTTAAATGATTTAAAAATCGAGCTTGATCAAGCCATTTGAGAATCAACCAACTCCTGTTTAAATCCGTTTATCCTAATCCTTCTCCTCGGCTAAAACTCTTCGATGTTGTAACTTTTTTATATCGTCTTTTAGGAACGGAAACGGAAATAATGTGTCAAGCGGGAACCTTCAACAACTACACCGGACAACCAGATAATAATTCATGCGTCAGTTGCACTGGAGGATTTTATTGCGAGAGCGATGGCTTACCGGAGCCTACTGGTCCGTGTGATGCGAGGTGAGAATATTGTTATGAGATGGAACGTTAGATTCAACATTGCCATAACACTTACTTTTGTTGTGCAACTTTTTTCAGTGAATAATCCCGTGTGTCTTTGTGTGTAAACGCGGAAAGGTGAATCCCCCTAGCCGAGATATTGTCATACGTGTCAGGTTTTGCTAAGTTTTCGAACCGGCGACTTGGACCAAATAATGGCACAACAGGCGCTATGACGTTTTTTATCTGTTGCCGTAAGCAACTGGCTTTATCTTATCTTGTTTGAAGTCGTAGCGCAGCCTGGCTCATGATGTCGCATTTCTGCTTGATGCGACGTTTCATGTTAAACTGGTGAACTTTTTAACCGGCCACAATATCATTTTGGCACGGTGTGAATCAGAGAACTTTTTTGACTTAATTAAACGTCCGTGCATTGGCATGAACGTCTGCTTCCCGACAATGGACCTTGGTACAGACATATGCTGAGTTAAGCTAATGGTCAATAAAAATGGGCCACAGGCATCTTCACAGATCAGTAAAAACTGGAAATCCCCCAGATTTTTACAAGAAAATTTAAAGGTGTTTTTTCATGAGTGTGTTCTTCACTAACTGCGACCAAGAATATCTTTTAAATTGTTTAATTCAAAATTTTTTCTCGCTTTAATGCAACAAACCCCTGATTTATTAACATTAAATCAACATTGTCGTCCAGACTATGACTGAATTTCTAATGTAATTTAGTCAAAAATGCTGAAGAAAGTTGAGAACTACTTTTCTAAGTCAAAACAATTGACAAAACCGTTTTGTCAATTGTATTGACTTAGAAAAGTAGTTCTCAACTGCGATTTATGAAAATTTTAGGGAGTCCCCAGAAAAAATATTCATTTTGGAGTCCATATTTTTTTGGTGTTCCACAGTACAATTTGACTTTTAAAAACTGTTTTAAAACAATTTTAGGACATTCTTATAATTAAAAGCAAAATAAAAGCAAATCTTTGTTTTTTTTTTCTTTATTCATCGCTCTCTTCAGATAAAAAAGATGAAGAATGTAGAGAAGCATAAATTACAGGATCAAATTACATATTTTTTCTTAATTAAAGGCGTTCCCCCTAAAGTTATCTATCTATATAAGAATTAAGTTGTGAACTGTTGTGGGCCACTTTGATGGGGGCGCCTACAGTTATTCTTATATTTTAATTAATTTAGTAAGTGGTTTTTCTACTTTTGTCTGTAAAATTTTATGAGATAAAGTTAAATTTCATAAAGTAATTTTTTATTTAAATTAAAATGTATTTGCCTATTTTTGTTCATTTATAGTAAATAATTTATTGTTTGTGTGTAAAAGAAAAATAAACTTTTTTAACGTGAACGATTATAGGGGCCCACCAAATAGAATTGAGAGCAGAAGGGTCCGTAAATTCTAAAAAAATTTAGAACGTATGATTTAAAGAAAATAGATAATCAAATCAATTTTTTATTTTACCCCCGTATTTATTTACAACCTTTATTTAAGCTTTAAAACTAACTTTATTGGCCGATATACAAAAATTTTAATTAATTTAGTAAGTGGTTTTTCTACTTTTGTCTGTAAAATTTTATGAGATAAAGTTAAATTTCATAAAGTAATTTTTTATTTAAATTAAAATGTATTTGCCTATTTTTGTTCATTTATAGTAAATAATTTATTGTTTGTGTGTAAAAGAAAAATAAACTTTTTTAACGTGAACGATTATAGGGGCCCACCAAATAGAATTGAGAGCAGAAGGGTCCGTAAATTCTAAAAAAATTTAGAACGTATGATTTAAAGAAAATAGATAATCAAATCAATTTTTTATTTTACCCCCGTATTTATTTACAACCTTTATTTAAGCTTTAAAACTAACTTTATTGGCCGATATACAAAATCAAAGCTTCATTACTTGTGAGAAAATTTTTAAAGCAATCTTTTTTCACTTTGTTCAAAGCGAAAAAACAATGTTTTGTGTTATTTTATTCAAAGTACGCAAATATTTTCTATTTGCGTACTTTGAACCATTGAAGTTTCAAAAAACATTGTTTTATTTTTAGTTTTTGACATAGACGCAAGTACAAAAAGCGATATTTTATCAGGTATTATTGCCCTGGTGGAGACATATTTCCAAACTCTGAGAATCAAAATTGCACTATAGGAAACTACTGCCCCGGAAAAACTCCCTATCCCATTCCCTGCCCTCCTGGATCTTACAACACTGTCCCATTAGCTGAAAGCTGCATGAGCTGCCCAGAAGGCTCTTATTGCATCGACGGACTAAATACGATCCCGTGTCCTTTGGGTAAGTTTTGTATTTCTGTTTTTTCGAAAGGTAAATGAAAAGTATGTTTGATAAATTACAATCGATGTTCATCACTTCAATGTTTTTGTAATCTGCAAGCAAGAATAAAGTCGACATTACATGAATGAATTCGACATTGCAAAGCATGAAATTGAATTTTTTGCAGGTTTTTACTGCCCCCTCGGAACCGGATACGATTGGAAATCTTGTGAGCCTGGAACTTACGGAACATCGACCGGTTTAAGAAGTCTTGAGGATTGTTTCCCGTGTGATCCTGGAAAGTTCTGCGACAAGTTCAATGCCACCACTTATTCCGGCGATTGCTCGGAAAGGTTCTTTTGTCGAAACGGAAGTTCGTCTAAGGAACCGACAGGATCTGATGGTAACTTCCGGTTTCCTATTTTGTTTTGTTTTTTAACCAAAGTAATTATTGTCCGGAAAATATAAGAAAAAAATTTTGTCTTCTTTTCGAAAAAACTGAGTTGAATCGCTTCTCCCAGTGAGGATGTGCAATCTTCACCGTTACATCTTCCACTCAAGCTCAAGAATCTGATAGATTTATTTGGAACATTCCATGAGTTAGGTCACCTCTCTCAGTACCCCTTATGATAATTATGATTGCAGCAATAGCGATTGCAGCAACTTCTCGAGACTAACCTTACTAGGTTTTCAGAAGTTTTTCGGAGGAGCAGAAAAAACAAGATTTTTGCTCAGTTTGTAAATTGTCTAGTATAAATAGTAGAAAACATAAAACTATTTATATCACTAAGAAAAAGTAGCAAAACCGTAAATTTTTAATTGAAAACAACTAGATTTCGATCTTTAATTAATTTTGTAAATAACATGCTTTCTAGGTGTAAACGGTCCGTGTTCTCCTGGACACTACTGCCCCGCTGGAACAAAAATTGAACAAAATTGTCCCAATGGAACTTATTACGATGATTATGGGCTTGCTTTTGCTGTAAGTTAAACCCGTTGACTGTGAATAAAATTTTCTTTAATTGGTTGAAACAAATTTAGTTGACTTCTTTGCAATATTTTATTATAAAACTCCAACTCCTCACCCTTCAACTCCCATTTTTATTATTTAGCACCGTGATTTCTAAGAGTGTCTTGAGACGCAGTCAAATGTCTATTTTTGTATAAAAAATTTTTTTAATTTTTATCTTAACAATTAACTAAACCAACGCTGAAGCAGCCTTTGTTTAATGCTTATTTGTTTTTTGGTGTTGTTTATAAAAATTAATTGATTCTTGTAACATTAATTTGATCAGCAAACAGAAAAAACAAATAAACGCAAAATTAAGTGCTGCAAAAAACGAGTGATCTGTTAACTTCGTTAAAAAAGATAAAGATACTGATCAAACCTAAAATCCCTTATATATTTTTAATCAAAAAACAGAACCCAACCTCTCCGCAAAAGATAAATTAAAACGTTCGCATAAAAAAACATTTTCGGGTTAAGACTAAAAGAAAAAACTTCTGTTTGGTTAATTTTTACATAGTGGCATGGCAATGATTTCAACTTCTTGTTAGAACTATGCAAGCAAAAAAATTTTGTAAAGTGCTTTTCTGAAAGACATCATGAACGGTAGGAGCAGGAGTTGAACTTGGACCATGTCGATCATGATTGCCGTTACTGTGAATGGCGCTCGTACATACTGGCTATGTGTAATGTTTTTATTGTTTATTCGCTTTCTTCAGGATGAATGTCTTGGCTGCCCTGCTGGTCGGTATTGTGAAGAGGGGGCAAGTAGCCCCACTGGAAATTGCAGTGGTGGATTTTATTGCCTTCAAAATGCTACGGAACCGAATCCCCCTAATGAGGATGAAAAAGGAGGACCTTGCCCACAAGGTTTTTTCTGTCCTGTAGGAACATCTAATCCCGAACCTTGCCCACCTGGTCGTTATAACAATTTACCACAACAAGAAGAGTGTTTCGAATGTCAGCAAGGGTATGGATTTGATCTCAACGCACTTGTAATAATGCGTGTGCGTTTATGTAAAAATTTGCTTTGTTCGGGCAATCTCACAAATCGCGTCAAATCATACTTTTGACAACGCTCGCATAAAACTCGGGCAAATTTTTTCCGCAATAAAATCTTTTCACCTCTTACGCTTTGTCTTAGTTTGTCAAAAAGCGTGTTTTAAAGCAAAAAAGTTTATCGACTAAAATTCTGTAAACTTGGATACTTCTGCAAAGTAAGTCGGCCATTTTTGATTTGAAGTGTTAAGGCTCGTTTTCACTACGAGCGTGAAATAGAGCATTCTCTGTTTTATTATTGATCTTTCCGCGCTTAAAATCTCAGCGAATGCTAAGTGAAGCAAAAAAATCAGTAAAACAAAGAAAGAATAATCCATTTACGCTCGTAGTGAAAGCGAACCTTTACAACACATTTCCGCGCCAAGTTGTCGCTAAATGAATTAACGATTTTAAAGTAAATTTTTTATGAACGAGAATGTTCTTGCTTCAAAAAGTCTTCAGCTATTGTTTCATATAATCAAACAATGTTAATCTGAACAAGCCGAGAGACGCAGTAAATAACTATGACTTAACTGCTCTTTTTTGTTAAATTTTTGTAGAAATCGTTATGATATTTGAACAAAATCTAAGGCGTGTGTCTACACATTATGCAGTAGTATAAAGCTCTATTTTATCATTAAATATTTCTTTAAAAATTTCAACTTAAAGCAATGTTTTAAATCTTTTCGGAATCCAAGCAGTTGTGATTGTTTGTGATGTTAGAGGGGTTATGTTTAAGGTTTAAAGTAGCTATTTAAATTGATTTCAGCTCATCTCTGATGGCCATCACTGATATCTAAGCATCTTTATATTTTCTACTTTTGATCGTATTAACACTGCTGAGAAGTGTTATTCTACTTTTATTTCTTATCACTTTTGTTGTTTTCCCAGTTTTTACTGCCCAGAAAATTCATCTGACTATGAAAACAATCCTTGTCCTGCCGGTTACTTCTGCCCCAACGGAACAAAGAACGCAAAAGACAATCCATGCCCGGTAGGGACGTTTAGCAACGCAACTGGTTTGACGGATATAAGAGGGTGCCAGCCATGCAGGCCAGGTAATTTGTAGTAGTTGCATCTTTGATGCAAGATACAATACTTTTTTTGTCTGAAGCTTTTTTTGGGTTTTAGTAAACCTTTACTGGGGGGAGGGTTGCGGTGCTGATTTATGACGTATTACTTTACGCTAAAACGTTACGGCGTATCAAAACCTTGAATTAATTTCACAAATACGCAGGTTGCGAATGTAATTTTTTTCCTTTTGAAGTTAAGATTAGGTTAAATCTTTTTGTGATGATCGTATAACTATCATTCTATTGCTATCATTAGTATTGATCTATACTTTTTAATAGGTAGGATTGCAGAATTGTTTCTTGGATTTTGTTGTTTTAATAAAGAAAAAAAAAGAAAAAACGCTACTCACAAATCTTGTTCGAAGCAAAATTGCTACTGCTACTGCTGCTAGATAAAAATTTTAGGGTTAAGTTTTAGAATTTAAAAAAGCTAACTTGAATGGGTGTTGATTTCAAGGTGAATATTGTGACACCCCTGGGGCGTTCAAACCGAGGGGGTTATGCGAGGAGGGGTGGTACTGTACTTCATGTGCATGGTCGGACAAACCTACGATCGTCGCTGATTTACCTTACAATGGTAAGAGTCACTTCGCGTTAAAAACGCATCGTTGAATTTTTAAATACATTTCCTAAAATCTTTCTAAACAATTTTTTTACTTTCGAGATTAAACAGTCACTAAGTTGGTTTCTCTTCGTGATTTAGCATTGTCTTGTTGTCATAGAAACCTCGTGCCTTTGTCCAGTGAATGAGACCTTAAGTACAACTGGAGGTCGCTGTCAGGCCGGATATTTTTGCCCGAGAGGAAGTCCAAGCCCCCAACCTTGTACTCCTGGTAAATAAGCAAAAAAATGTTCTATGTTTAAAAAATCATCTTGTCTAAGTGTAGTAGAATAGCATTATCTAAATCTGGATTAGTTATTTATGCAAAACTTATTTTCAAATTGCAATTACCAATTGTTACAAATAGGAATATTGTTATTGTTATAATTTTCAAAAAAGCGTCAAGCCTCAAAAAAACATCACTAAATAACAATTTTGGTTTTTTTTGCTTTAGATTGCGGTTATTTATTTGTAAATGGCCACTCCATTCAGAATTATTGAAGCATTCCGCCAAAACCAAATTTGACAATTCAATAAAAATTAACTTGCACTTAAATCAATATTCTAAAAAATCACAGTATTCATACAAAAAACACAAACTTAAGACTAAATTCGCTGCAGAAAACCTCAGACCGAAGAGTTGACTAGTGACCTCAAAATCACATAATGGCTCTTCATCGATTCTTCTAATCAATTTGGCGCCTTATTTAATTTTAATTTAATTTTTTAATCATTTGATTGCTTGAATCAGGTCGCTTTTGTGAGACTGATGAATTGGGAAACATCACCACCGGACCCTGTGCTGCCGGATTTTATTGTTCCGGTGGGGCAAAAACCGAAAAACCACGTGATGGGATAACGGGTGACGTGTGCCCGTAAGTTGTTTATTTGTTTTAATTCGCTTTGTTTCTTTGTCTTGTTGCACTAAGCGTAAAACTTTTTCAACCGTATTTAATCTTTTTCTGCATTTTGTCTGATACTTGTTTTGATTTTTTTTAATTTTAGTCTATTTGCTATTCTATGAAAAGACAATCTTTTTTCCTGCTGTCTTTGCTGAAGTTAATTACACCATATTTGTTAAAAGTTTCAATTTTTTCTTATGTGTATTGAAATTGTCCAGAGAAAAGTTATTTTGTCAGACAGCCAAAATTAATATTTCGTAAAAACGTTTTGTTTCTCTTTACTGTAGTTACATTTGAGAACTGCCGTAGAAGTGAACATTTAATAACAGGGTTATTTTTGTAGGATGGGTCATTATTGCGAACTGGGTAGTGCCACTTATAGAGCTTGCCCTCCTGGTACCTTCAGCAACCGAACCGAGAACAAACGGGAATCTGACTGTTTTGAATGCACACCTGGTAGGTTATCACTGTTTGCTCGATTTAAAACTATAGTTGGGAAACGAGAAAGTTTTGTATATTTTTATAATTAGACGGAGCTATTCAAAAATTTTAGGTCATAGTTTTTGGCCAACTTTCAAAAAAATCAAATTAAAACGCTTTTTGTTCGTAGCTTTTATAGAATATTTTTCGGTTTGTTTTGATAAATTTGTTGTCTGCTTTGTAAAGCTAAAATTGAATTCGCTTTGGCGTATGTTCATTGATTGCTTTCTACGTGAAACCGTTTAAACATCGTAAATCTCTGATTTCTTTCTTCAAATCTGCTTTTGCTATTATTTTTTTAGAAATGATTGGACTTCGGTAGAATGCTTATATTATAGTAGTATCACAGTTGTTCAGAGACCGTACCATGGTTGATACGAACCATTTTGTTGTCACATAAATAATTTTTGCTACCATTCACAATATTATAATGTTGGGTTGTTTGTAATACTGTACGTAAACTGACATTAATAGTCATTAGTGTAACAGTAATCAGCACTTCTGCCTCCGTTTCGAAAGGTCTAAATCTGATTCTTGGATTTTGCTAAATCGATTACAGCTGTTGCCTGTATTTTGTCATGCCGCGATCCGATTGTGTTGCCGGACTGCGATGTGACGGGAATATGCTCCGTGAATTTATTACATGTTATGTCGCGAAGACGCGACTGAAATAAAATATTTTATCCTTGTTGCTGTTTTCGCTTTCGCTTTACAATAATAAACAACCTTGCTTCTGCTACTTTTAAATCTTGCTCAAGTTAAATTTTTAACTTCCGACTTATCGATCTCATGGCAGATGCTGGAATAACCTCAACATTAAATTGATTTTTTAGAATGCTAAAAAGATGATTGTTTATTGTCAACACATGACCCTCTGTTGAGAATCTGCTTGATTTGAAAATATTTTTTCTTCTTAAACTTGGATCATGTTTTGTGGTTTTGCTACAAAATAGTTTAATGTTTGTCTTATAACTCAGTGTCGTAAAAAACGGAAACGAATATAAAATCTATTCTCAAATGAAATCTTTGATTAAAAATCAGAAAAAAGATTTATGAAAAGCAGTAGAAGAGTCTTTAGTTTTACGAACAGCTTG
This sequence comes from Diplosoma virens, assembly GCA_963680785.1. NCBI lineage: Eukaryota > Metazoa > Chordata > Ascidiacea > Aplousobranchia > Didemnidae > Diplosoma > Diplosoma virens. The sequence continues at coordinate 38,488,995 of OY796883.1, forward strand.
AAACTCTGCAGGTTTCTATTGCCTCGGCGGAGGGAAGAATGAGACCGGGATTTGTGCCGAAGGCTTCTACTGCCCCGGTGGTCAAAATGCTAGTTCACCGAGGGAGTTCAGGTGCGAGCCTGGTCATCGGTGTCCTGCCGGGGCGGAACAACAAATCCCGTGTGACGATGGAACTTTCCAGAAGGCTTCCGGACAAGTAAGAAAGTTGATTAAGTAGCTATTTAGTGATCTCGATCAAAACGGTTTAAAAATTTTTTTTTACAATTTTAAAGAATCGAAATTTTATTTCACCGACTACAGGATCATTCTGCTTTATGCTTTTGATTATTGTCAAAACGTTTATACAAGTATCACGACTGCTACATTGTTAAAGACGTTTGTTTAATTTTAACTATTAATTTAGTTTAAGAACTTTCCAGTAAATAAAAACCAAAAATTTCCGAGTTGGCAAGGTTACCAGGCAATGCTTCGTTTTCAAGATCTCCTAGTTTTAGAAATTTTTTTCCAGACTTCATGCGACCCTTGTCCAGCCGGGTATTATTGTCAAGCTATAAACGAAACCGGGGTCATTGTTGGTGAGCGTTTGCTTTTAATCTGTACTTATTGTGTTCGTCGTTATGTTGAGGACTGAGTTCGGTACTCGCCCTGGTTCAATTAAAACGTTTTCTCATCAAATCAATTCACGCACAATCCAACACAGAAATCATGACTGGGGGTACTTTCTTTCAGTTTAGTTCTTTCGGCTTAGCTGGTTTCTGTCTTTACATAAACGCTTAATTTTATCACAATCATTGTCCCGTTATGTCTAATCACTTTCTCAATTTGCTAAGCGATTATAGCATTGTTTTAAGTCGACAAAATGTTACGGAAAAACTTGCGACAATGTAGTTGTTTAAAACTGATTTCAACTAGCCATTAATTACTTCATGTACTTAACACCTTGTCTTTAGGTGTCGCTGTACCCAAGGAGTGTGAAATTGGCTATTATTGTCCCCGGGGAACTAAGTATGCCACTCAATTTGGTTGCCTTGAGGGGACATATGGCGACAGAAAGCAGCTGGCTTCATCTGATCTATGTGTCGCCTGCGACGGCGGGCAATTCTGTGGGAGGAGGGGTTTGAAAGAACCCTCGGGGCCTTGTCTTGCAGGGTTTTACTGCGTTTCTAACGCAACTATTAGCGCCCCACAAGATGGAGTCACCGGAAATATTTGCCCACTTGGACACTACTGCCCGTCCAATACCACAGATCCGATTAAATGCGACGAAGGTTCTTATGGCCCGGAAGAAGGTAATTTTTATTATTGTTATTTTGGCCCAGTCCTTTTTCTCTTCCTTTTAAAAGAAAGCGTCTTAAGCAAAAAAATTGAAAATTATTCTAGCGTTTTGCTTAATTTCAATGGCGGTTCCACTTTGAAATAGAATCATTATAAAGCTGGAAACAGAGCGTGGGTCTAAGTACGTATTACGTAGTAAACAACATGATTATGTCACAAAAAAAGCAAACATCAAATTAAAATTCTAACGATGACTGTTTTTTCTCCTTGTCGCGTCAGGTTTGAAGTCACAAAGCAATTGCACTCTTTGCGATGCGGGAAAATACTGTTCAATAGCCGGAAGAGAAAGCTTTGAAGGAAATTGCACTGCGGGTTATTATTGTCCGACAGGATCAACTTCCGCTACTGGTAGAACGGAGCTTAAAATATTTTTAGTTTTTAATGAGACTCGACAAGTATGTCTAAACCAAATGTTTTTTCAATTTCTCCTCACCATGCAATATGCTAATACAACGGGAGAATTTTTTACAAAAAATTTTTTTAATATCTAAGTAAAACTATTAATAAAATCATTCTTGCGGCAGAATTTACTACAATTATAAACTTTTAATGCAAATATTGATATTATATAAAATCCTTGCAAGTAGTTTATCAAATACTATTGATCTCACAAGATCTTTTAAAAGTACTATCAATATGTTTGTTAATTTAACTTTTGTCAAACGTAAAAAGAAAATTTTTAAGATTTGTTTTTTTCGTAGAATTTCCATGTACTGCTGGGTACCACTGTCCTGAGGGTAGTGCTGACCCTCTACCCTGTCCAGTGGGATCATACACCAACTCAAGTCATCAGTCCAGCTGTACCCCCTGCGATGAAGGAAGCTACTGCAACGGGACTGGGATACAAGTAATAAAAAAAACTCTTGTGCTTTCTTTCAAGTTAAACTTAATTATCTTGACAGTCGGCATTGCATTTGTCACTATTTTGATTGATTGTAACAACAAACTCTTTTAAATGCGAACAGCGATTATCTTAAAAGAGAATAAGATTTGAAATTTTTCATTTATTCAAAGACTGCGTATAATGCCTGACTGCTGTACGTCAAAGTTTTTATCTTGTGCGATTGCAGTTTGTATTTACAGACCTTTAATGCATCAGTCATTTTCAGGACTGCCCACGTGGCTACTACTGTCCTCCAGGCACTGGCGGAACTCTCAAACCGTGTCCGCGTGGCACATACGGCGACACCGAAGGTTTACAAAGCGAAGAAAGTTGCAAAAAGTGCGACCCAGGGTACTACTGTCCGGACCTCCACGCCACCTCGTGGGCAGGTGACTTTTAAAGTTTTTTTCAGAAGTTATTTGACTTAATTATTTAAAGCATCGTTTCTAGGCTTAACTAAAAGCTTAGATTATACATTTTTTGAAGAACATTTTCATTTGTTCTTTTATATTAATTCCTAAAATAATCAACAATTTTTTGCTTAACAGTGGATTCTATTCTAGTTCTTTTTAGTTTTTTCAAAAACATCTCAAAAATTTTTAGCAATCGACTATCTTTTAAAAGTGGTTTATAGAATTTTTTCCGTATCTTGTTGTTTTTTAAATTTTATAAATCAAACAATCGTTTGCTAAGTTTATTTAAATGTAAGTACAATGAATTTCTTTTTATTTTTGTTTTTGATTTATCATAAAAGAGTATTTAAAATTAAAATCTTTGTTCATGATCTTCTGGTAAACTAAGAGTCAAAAAACTGCTTTTAAATCTTTATTAAAAAATAAAAGCAACAATAAAAACTCGACGTTCCGGTATACTATAACTCAGTAAACCTTCTTCAGGAGATTAAATGAAACACAAACATCACTGCAATGAAATCACAGCGGTTTAAAAAAAAATATTATTTACAATATTCAAGATGATAAAAATATTATTTAAAAATACAAAAAAATACAAAAAAAAATATTATTTAAAATATTAAAGATGATAATCAAACCCAAGGAATGGTTTGCTTTTCGCAAAGTAATGTGTGTTACAACTTGCCATCAGTTTAATCAAGATCAGAATCGAACCCGGGTACTGCATGAAGCTAACTGAATATATGTTACAACTTAATGATTCGGTATTTTTTGTTTTTAGTCTTTTCTTTAAATGCTTGATCGGAATACTTGATAGATATTAGTATAATATATAGTAATATTGAAGCAGTTAATAGAACACTTAACAGTTTTCTAAAGTTTTATACCTTTTATGTTATTTTACTAAACTATTGTCCAGACTTGTTAAAAGAAGAGCTAGCTTCCCCAGCCTTGCGTGTAAAAGTGTTAAAAAATATAAATCAACGGAACGTACTGTGCGTCACCAACATCAAAACAACTAACTCAGTATAAATATACTTGGCTTGGCGTCAAAAAAAGTATTAAATCAATCCTTATTATTTCAGGCGAATGTGATGCTGGATATTTCTGCAGACGAGAATCGGATTCAAGGACTCCTAATGGCGTCAATAACACGGGAGATGCCGGTGTTTGTCCCAGAGGCTACTATTGTGAAAAAAGTAATGCAGTTGTCGTGCTTAATGTTGTGTCATTATCTTTTCATGTACATTGTACAGTCATCTGCTATCATTTAATCTTTAAAATAGTAGAGATAAGCGTTTAAAACACAGCAAAAGCAACCAGCGATTCATTGAGTAAATCATAAGTGCTTGTTAATAAAAATAAATGCTTTGAAAAGATACTCTATTTCGTTTAAATAGAAATTCACTCGAAACAAGTTAAAGGCAACTTTTTCATGCGATTTTTTTTATTTTATTCTGCGAAAAAGAGGTTATGGAATATTCGACAAACTTTATTTGAATTCTATGAAAATCAAGTTATGCCTTCTACTGAGTTGAACAATCAACATAAAACTACTCCTTTTAAACTTTGTGAAATGGTGGTTCTGGCATAATATAGCTGTAATTATTATCACCGTCATCATTTTATCATCTATGTTATCGCCCACATATTTGATTAATAAATTTTTGATTCCACCATGACAACCAAAGCAAAAAAATTTCTTTTTTGCAAGTAATAAAGTCGACCCTTGTTTGGTCACACTTTAGAAACTGGAGAACCAGCTGCTTGTGGTCCGGGAACCTTCAATACTTTTCCTCAAGCGACTGGACCTGAATTCTGCCTAAATTGCACTGGAGGCTTTTACTGCAATGACAGTGGTTTATTTGAAGAAACCGGCCCCTGTCCACCTGGATTTTACTGTCTTGGTGGCGCTAGTGAAGGAGCTCCATCTGAGGCGAGTATTTTGATCCTTGACTTGATTTTTCGACTTTATTATGTTCTTGTTGCAAGAAGCAGTAATTTAATTGCATCTTTACCCTAGATCTGTAAGCTTTTGTTGTTCGAGATCTGTTTTGATTTACGACACTTTTTTACGGGTCTATTTGGATTTTTTTCTGTTATTGTACAGGAGACCCAACAACTTTTAGATAAAATGAACAATCTACTTATAGTACAGCCAAACCGTTCAGCTCTTGACTATAAACCTACAATTTATTTAATATCGATCTGACCCAGTGGATTTTTACTTTTCAATTTCAGACCGAAATATCATTTTGAAATGGCCACCAAATCAAAAAATGCCATGATTAAAATAATAAAATTCGCAAATTTTATATTTTCAATAAAGTTTATGCGGAATAAAATAAATTTAGATTCACTGCTGTATCTGTTGGGAGATAAATATTTCAATATCTTTTTTTGTTATTACGTAATTGAAAAACGATCATGCGCAACACGGACATAATTTTTTTTCTTTTTTGCTCAAACGACCGCAAGCTTTTGTACATTAAATGCACTGCAATTGGATCAAAGTGAACGAAATTTTTACGTGGAAATGATTTAAAAGCGCACAAATTTAAAACCTAGCTTGGAAATTCTGTATCTGAAATTCCACACCAAAAATTTTGGTTCATTTTATCATATAAATGTTTCGTTTAAAACATTATCAAGCAGTTATTTAACTGTGCTTTAAAAAATCCACTGATACTACTGTTCCAACAATTGCGATTCTAAAAGCCTTTTGTTCAAACAGCAATCACTGAATCCTTAAATTTCAGACAACCTCGACTGGTGGTCCTTGCCCAGTCGGCCATTTTTGTGAACTGCAAAGCACTTTTCCAAAGCAATGTAGCAATGGCTCATTCGCTAATGACACGGCGATGGATGCTTGCATCCCATGTCCAGCTGGGTTCTACTGTCCCCTGGAAGCTGAAAACCCCATCGAATGTCCAGTTGGTCACTACTGCGAGTATCGGTCCACAATACAGGAGCCGTGCCCCAATGGAACGTACAACAACGATACTGGTGAGTGGACTATTCCTATTCGTTCTTTGTTGATGATTTGAAATTGATCCACAGTCTGTTTTTTAAACTTTAATTTGAGCTTGTCATTGTAGGAAGGTCTTTTTAAAAAATGGATCAATGTTAATATTAAAAATGCGATATTTGATTGAAACTGAAAACTTTTTCAAATGCTCTTGAGATTTTATCATAATCTAAAAAAAAACTTAAAATGAGAAAACTTTGTACTATTAAGAATTTTACATGTTTAGCTTTTTTTTGAGAAGTTAACACTCAACACACGTCTTCAAACACATTAAATCGGTTATAAGCAACACTGCCTAAAAGCTCGTAGAGATACTACAAAGTCCAATTTTGTCGCGGTAGCGATCAATGAGAACTTCACGTGCACTTTGCATCTTTACTACGTAAGTGGTTTACAAATGACATCATTGGTCAATGTTGTTGGCGCGAACGTTTACAAGCGATTGATTTGTTATTCTCTGAATCTCAGCAATGTCATTATCGGGATTGAGTCTCAGCGATGTCATTATCGGGATTGAGTCTCAGCGGTGTCATTATTGGGATTGAGTCTCAGCAGTGTCATTATTGGGATTGAGTCTCAGCAGTGTCGTTATCAGCATTGAGTCTTAGTGGTGTCATTTCTCGGGATTGTGTCTCAGCAGTGTCATTATCAGCATTGAGTTTCAGTGGTGTCATTATCAGCATTGAGTCTCAGCAGTGTCATTATCGGCATTGAGTTTCAGCAGTGTCATTATTGAGATTGAGTCTCAGCAATGTCATTATCGGAACTGAGTCTCAGCAGTGTCATTATCGACATTGAGCTCAGCAGTGTCATTATCGGGATTGAGTCTCAGCAGTGTCATTATTGAGATTGAGTCTGAGCAATGTGATTATCGGAACTGAGTCTCAGCAGTGTCATTATCGACATTGAGCTCAGCAGTGTCATTATCGGGATTGAGTCTCAGCGGTGCGTTATCGGCATTGAGTCTCAGCAGTGTCATTATCGGGATTGAGTTTCAGCAGTGTCATTATCAGGATTGAGTCTCAGCGATGTCATTATCGGGAGTTGTTCTTTCAGGTGCAAAGAACTCGGACGCGTGTCAATATTGCGACCCCGGGTACTACTGCCCCAATCAAAGAATGGAAAAACCTGAAGGACCCTGCGCTCCTGGATGGTACGCTTTAGGACGTCATAAATTTCATTTATTAGTATACTTGCGTTTATTTTAAAAGCGGATTAATTAAACATGGAATTTTTACATGTCTTTAAATTTTTCGTTTTAAAGTTCTCATACAATTAGTTGTTTTAATACTTTTTTGTTCTTTGAACACATGTTGAGCTTTGTTTTGGATCGAGTTCCGTTGATGAACCGTATAATTAAGTGGCACTTGTACAGATCATAATCTATCTTTACATGTGAAAATCAGCTTTGAAAGCAATAATTATGATTGTATGGCAAATCTAATTTGGCCCCGTTTTTTCCTCCCAACCCTGTTTGTTTGATTTGGGTTGAATACTATTGAGAATTTATTCCTTCGCACTGATTAACGATTAAATGTTTTTTTGCTTCATTATCAAAAGCTTATACGTGAAAGTTGTCAAATTTTTTCTTTAAACACAGTCCTGACACAAATTATAATCAATTTTTAACAAAGAAGTTTTTTAATAGTTTTTGTTATTTACATAGCTCCTTTGCTACGTTATAGCATTAGTCTTCACTCCTCACAAGATTGTTGACGTGATTGGTTTGTTTCTATTCACGTGACTTCGCATTTACATGTGATTTTACCTCGCATTCTCAGGTACTGCTCCATCGGCTCCTGGATGAAACAACCTGTCGTGATCGGTTCTGATTCCTCCGGAAATTGCTCCTGCCCATCTGAAGGAATCGGTGGGAGGTGCGTGGAAGGGGAGTATTGCCCAGAGGGGGCAAATCAACCCATTCCTTGTGACTCAGGTAAGTTTAGAATATTTGCTTTTTCCGTCCATATCGTGTTCTACCGTCAGCAACTTATTCGTTTATATTGTTCATGCCTATGTGACATCTAAGCAAACTTTCTAGTAGTGGCATAACCTACGATTTTTTCGCACAGTTCGATGTTGTGTCAATTGCCTTGAAAATATTCTCGTTTAAAATTTTATATTAAAGAATTTATTTTATGGAAGATTCACAAAAACCACCTGTTTTCTTCTTTAAATTATTTCATATTTTTACTACTATTGATTACTGTCTGATTGTCTACATAGTTACGAAAATTTTTTTAAAAAGTTCTTAGTTTAAAAGTTTCTTAAAAAGAACTTGTTGTAGCGATTGATTTGATTTACTTTTTTTTATTTCTCCACGGGTTAATTTTGTAGGATATTTTTGCAATGCGTCCGAACTTTCTGACGTGGCCGGAGCTTGCAAAGAAGGATATTATTGCACCGGAGGAAGTGTTCGAGAAGATCCTACTGATCCCAGCATGGGTGGTATTTGCCCCCCTGGTCATTACTGTCCGCGAAATAGCTCCAGTCCGACACCGTGTCCATCTGGTAATTTATTGTAAAGATTTTTATATTATTGACGACTAACGTAAACAAAGATATTGTGATGAAGTTACTGCGTAAAAACGAGTTGGTTAGTTTAAAGGTGATAAAATTTTTTAGCAACTACTAATTTTTTATTGTGCTGTGTAATTCCTAAACACTTTATAATTACTATTTGTAACGTCTGAGATATCCTTTTATATTGTGTTTCTTTTTCGGACCAAGAATTGAGCATCTTTGTTGTTATTACAATAATTTTTCACCTTATAAAGAAGACATATTTGTCGCTATTTGATAATTTTCGACACAAGCAGCGCTTGGGTTTTCAACTGATGCCTTTTTTCAGAATTTTCAATCCATCATCATATACGAATTTTTCATTTTACTTTTAAAAACTTATTTTATAGAAAACTACACTTTTTTAATCTTGGTGAATTACAGGAACTTACTCAAGTGAAACTCAGAACCAAAATAAGAGTGACTGTTCGCTCTGCGAAGCTGGGTCATACTGCCCTTCCCCTGGCTGGAATAACTCACTTTCTCTGTGTGGGGTAAGGGCAATTTGTTTATCAATTTGTTTCTGCTCTTTAAACTTTACCCTTTAAATTTCGTAACTGAAATTTTCGGATGCAAATAAGCTCTGTGAAATATTTTGCTTGGGAAATGCGCTTTTCACTTACATTCTTTGACATTTTACAGGAAGGTTATTTCTGCCCGCCTGGATCTACCGAAAAATTTCCTCCCGGAAACGAATGTCCTGTAGGCAGCGAGTGTCCTACCGGAAGCGGCATGATCACTCCGTGCTATTCTGGGACTTACCAACCCCAAAACAAATCATCCAAGTGCCTGGTCTGCCCTGAAAGTAAGCGCTTGATTGAGTTTAAATCAGTGTTGTGTCGTTTAACCCTTTTAAAAGATACAATAATTTGATTGTTATATTCGTGTGATAGAAACGAAATTATGATGTCACCAAAACAAAATACATGTAAATGATGGCAAGTATGATGGCATTAAATAGTCTTTATGGCATTATACTTGAGCTGGGCTGGTCCACGAGCTGCTCTTTGCCTGGTTTCATGCGACTTTTACGTTTATATTTTGTGTTTTTTAGGATGCATTAGCATTAGTTTATTTGATGAAATAATTTGTGTCGAGTTCGTTCTTAAAAGGGCACAAAAAATACAAGCAAATGAAAATATGACCTTGAACACGTGATGTTTTTAACAAAAGTGGGAGAGTTCCTTTTTTAACCTAATGGCAAAATATTCTGCCTTGGGTATGTTAAGCGTCATTAGCGAACTTCAAAACTTCAAATTTTGTGCGACTTTTCAACTCATTTACTCCGTGCTAACAACAACCGGGAATTACCCGAACTAGCACAAGTTGATCACCTTTAAAAAGTCATCCAGAAAAACAGATCAAGTTTTTTCTAATTTTTTCAAAAAAAAAAAACGCAGTTACAAATTATTTTGTTTGTAGATTTGATTGAATTCAAAAGTCTTTCTGTGAGAACATTGCGCAAAAACAATGTTCATTGTTCAATGTAAAGTACTCTGTTGTGTGTGACATTTATTATATATAAATCTGGCCGAGCAAAGATATGTGTGAATGTTATTTATCTATGTGGTTTGTATAAGTAAATAATGTGGCTCTTTGCGGTAACACAGTAAGAAATGTGGGTCTTAGTCCTTGAGGAATAGAGAGCATACGTGTGTCCGTTAAATAAGTTTAACTTTAGACTAAATACAAAATCGCGGAAACACGATATTTTTTCGTCTACGGGACAATTTTCTTTTATCGAAAACTGTGCATGCGAGTTTCCTCCACGTCATATCCTGGTTATTATGGAATTACTCCAAACAGCGAGATGTAGCGCAATAATGCAAGTTAATAGGGCTAATATTTGTTTCAATTGCCTTTATATCGTCACAGCAAAGTATTGTGATTACGACGAAGCCTTGTCCATGGGAGAGGTGGGAGTGGCCATTGCAATGCCGTGCCCTGCTGGATTTTTCTGCCCCAAAGGCACAAACTTTTCAACGGAACACCCTTGCCCTCCCGGTACTTTCGGGCCTAGTGGTGAACTTGGCAAATCCACAGATTGCGAAGATTGTACCGAAGGTGAGTAATCAGCCTTGATCTGTTCCATGTTTGATCTGTTCCATGTATGATCTGTTCCTTGTGTGTTGCTGTTTAAGCTGAAATTTCGATCTGCAATTGCATTTGCAAATATTTTTCTTGTTTCGAATAAGCTTGAAATGTCGCGTTTTATACGATTTTGTTTCTTATTTTGTTACGATTATCAAATTACGTTTCATGTTGGATGAAATTCCAGCAACATTATGTTTTTTTTTAAAAAGCACTTGAACATATGTTTGCAAAGCATGGCTATAAATTTATCAAAATATTTTTAAACGAGAATTTTACATTAAAGAAAAATGAAATGCATGATTGTGAATTTACCCAGCAAATTCAAAGAATTGTTCGCATGATATGTTTGACTTCACTATTAACTTATTTTAGGCATGTTCTGTGACCAATACAACCAAACTTCACCCACTGACGAGTGTACTGCCGGGTTTTACTGCCCCTGGGGATCCTCCAGTCCTCAAGAAAAAGAATGTCCCACTGGTATGAGCCTCCTAAATATCATATCTTTCCGGTTTTTTTTTTCGTTTGCGAAATTTGCGTTTTTTTGTCTCATAAATGAATGAAATAAACGTCAATTTGGTATTTTTCAATATAAATTAATTAATTAAATCATTAAAATAATTGAATGAATAGCAATTGAAGCGTACTCATTAACTAGACCAAGTAGTGCTGCTTATATGACAACAATCACGCTTTATTACGTCTTATAACGTCATCGTTTTATCACTTCAAGGTTCGTACTGCGTGGCTGGATCATCTGAGCCTTCCAATTGCCCCCTGGGAATGTATGGAGATTCTCCTGGTCTTAAATCACGTGATGAATGCACCCCTTGTGACCCCGGGTCGTATTGCAGCAGGGAAGGTCAGAACACAACATCCGGGGTTTGCTTTCCTGGTAAGTTTGCCGTTCAACTCCAACGCTTGAACTCCAGGCATTTGTCGACGTAGCAGAGACAACTGCTTTTTGCAAAACATCGCTTGCTCCTTACTCATGCATGGCTTACGCTCGGCTTACTTTTGTTTGGTCATTGAATTTCGTGCGCCGAGCGTATAAGTCGGGCGTTGGCCGAACATTGACCTTAAAAAACTCTAGAACAAAACTTCCTTTTGGAACCTTGTGTTTAATTCAAAAGCGCATCCAAACCGAACTAAGCTCGGTTTTTATTCTGACGTCATCGACCCTATCTTGCTTCGAATCTTTTCCTCGTCTTTTTGTGGCAGCCTTGAGAAAAAAGCTTTGCGTCACTTGTCTTTGTTTATGATTTAGCGAGTAAGTTTAAATTACAATCATATCATAGAAAAACTTTTTAAAAAACATAAAAATTTCAGCTAGTAGCAATATATTGGCATCTCTGGAAACAACTATGGTTCTGTAAATTAAAATAATAGAAGATACGATATTAATATAAACATTTTTTCAGCGTTTTTGAAATTTCAAGTAGTATCAACAAATTAAAACCGATTTAAAAAAAAAAAATTTATTTTTCATAAAATCAAATGTCTGCAATAAAAATGTGCTGCCTATAACAAAATTATATTATCGTAATGGTTATGGTTATGCAGCTCACGACTTAGAAATAAGAGGCCCTCAAAGTCCCAAAGAAAAGACTTCGTAGAATTACTCATGGTATTGCCATGAGAGCTTATTATTTTTAAAAAAGCATTGTATGAACAGAAACACCTCTCTCAATCACTCAAGCGAAATGATAACGCCCATACAAATCCAAAGTACAAGTAGAGTTTGATGAGCAAAACGCCATCGGCACGGATAAGTCCGCGTGTCTGTGAGAAACACAAGACTCTCTCATCACCACGGACGACGATTCATTATCAGTGGGACTTTATAGAGACGCAGTTAGATACATGACGCTGCATTTAAAAATTAAAAAACTGCTTTTATTGCTATAAATATCAAGAACTAATAACTCGGGCAATATCACGTTCGCGTAACCTGGAGATGATAAAAAGCAAAACTATGACGTCTTTGCGGTTTTCTTTTATCGTGTTGATTGTATTAAAGCGCGGATTTGTTTTTTAGGTTTTTACTGTTCCGAAAACTCGACCAAACCCGACCCAGTCAACGAGATTTTCGGGGACGTGTGCCCTCCCGGGTTCTATTGCCCGGAAAACAGTTCCCAACCGATTGCCTGTCCTCAAGGTGTGGACAACAATAATAATTTGTGTGAAGCCTTTGAGATTTTTTTCAATTTTTTATTTCATGCTGATGGAGCACGAGCGGCCGACGTGGTCTTGACAAAAACTAACACAGACAGACACATCATAAGTTAACTCTATACAATTATTAAACAAGATAAAAACTAGTTCTGATTTTTTAAACGTCTTTTTCTGGAATCGAACTCAGGCTTACAGCCATCAAATGATTCGTGCATCACGTGATCTTGCTATCACGTGTTTAGCATTTACCGCAAACCGCTTGTTTTCTTCAAACCGCTTTTTTTTCTTTTAATCAGAAAAGAATCTTTTTCGATTGATTTCAATAGTTGACAAGGTTTTCCCGTTTTCTATTCCTTTCATTTCTTCAACCCCTTGACTTATTGTTTACGATTAGGGACATTCAACCCGGAATCCCAAAAAAGTCTGGAGTCGGCTTGCGGCCCTTGCACCCCCGGGTACTTCTGTAATGGAACCGGCCGCGAAAGTGAAGCAGGTCTGATATTGTTTGGTTTAAAACCGTTAACGATAACACACTGTATTGTTCTGTCATACTTTTGATATGTTTTTTCTGTTATCGCTGTTTCTTTTTGGTGTTTTGTTGTATAGTACTATTGACATTTTTGCTTTTTTTCTGTACAATATCTTGTCAGTCTTGCCAATATCATATTGTCATGCGATTGCCTTTGTTACGTAATAATTTAAGTTCTATAGCTCAAATAGAAATAATTCAATAAAGAAAGAAAAATTATCGGCATCGTGGCGGAATCAGAAGAAGGGCCGTATTCAAAGCCCCCGCGATTTATGTGATTACGGTTCAAATTCTACCCGAGACACCCTGTGCGTCGTTAGAATGACCCTCGTCACTTTTCTCTGCTGCAGCTGAGTTTGAAGCTTTTCAGGCATGCAAAGTTCGGGACTTCACAGAACATGACGTCATAACCGACTCAAGGACTTGTGACGTCACAACCATTTATATGTTTCTCAACAAAATTTTTTATAATACGTATGCATTAATCTTTTTCGAGGGTCATTCAAATAAAAGGCGTAATGACGCCACAGTTAAACGAAAAATTCGTAAATCAAAGATATTTTTACCAAACTAAAGCGTTTAATAAATGGACCTATGAAATTTGCTTGCAAATTGCTGTGCGTGCCAAATGGACGTAAACAATGACCGGACTTGTGTCAGTAGAGCGGCAAGCACGGCAGATAACTTTTTACTTACTCAATGACCCTGGGGCTTCTCTAGATTTCATTTATATTACTGTCAAAACCTAAAAAATTATTTGGAAAGAAGCAATATAATATCTTCAAACGCAGGTCGAGATAAAAACTTGGTGGTGAGTTTAATGGCTTCGAGGTATTCCTGTCAATTAAGAGAAGAAATACCTGGTATATGATGAGAAACGAAGTGGAATGGCGATAAAAGATTTTTTTAATTTGTTAATCATTATATCAAGTTCATTAATTCCGCATTAATTATTATAGAACCAAAAATACATTTTAAAATTTTAGTAAAAACTTGAATTGTAATGTGCGTTTATTAATTTTTGAACTTTAAAATATTGATTTTTTTTTCAGGCGATTGTTATGAAGGTTTCTACTGTGAAGGAAATGCCAGTGTACCAACTCAGTTTAATTGCCCTGTGGGTCATTATTGCCCGATTCGATCCCCAGAACCAAAGCCTTGCTTGAATGGGACTTACGCCAACGTCAGTAATTCAGCAGTTTGTGAAATTTGTCCGGAAGGATTCTTTTGTGTTGACGGAGCTATTAATCCTGAATTATGTCCGAAAGGATTATATTGTCCGAGAGGAACCGGGTTGGAACGAAATCTTTGCCCGCCAGGTATTTGATTCCTCTATTATTTTTTTGTCTTAATCGAAAATTGTTTATTATGTTCTAATATTAGCACATTTTGCTTCAAAATCTTTAGAAAGGTAGTTGCAACGTGCAATAAACTCAGATTTGATCGAAGAAATGTAACTTTTTGACAAAGTGAGGATAAATGATTTCGAGCGGATCAACACTGCTGACTTTGCTGTTTGTGTGCATTTCTGTGTGGTTTATAGTAGATATTGAATAGCAGAGTTAAATCTAAAAAATATCGCCCGGCAACATCTACATTTTTTGCTTTCTCTTTTAGGTAGTTTCAACGACAAATTAGGAATCAGCAGGATCGAGGAATGCGAGCCTTGCCGCTCCGGATTCTTTTGTCCGCGATTCGGGATGGAGGAGTGCTGTGCGGATGCGGAAAAGTGTGATCCTGGTTTCAACTGCGTGCTTGGCGTAGACATGAGTAACCCTAACAACGTAACAAACAAGGTAAAATTGTAGTTTTATGTTTTTAAGCCGATTTCAATTTTCTTTTCAGTGTTTCGTCACTGTTTTGTTATTAAAATTGATATTACGGTAGTTATTTCTGAAACGTCAGTCAATAGTTTGTTTGATTAATGTAAAATTTTTTGTAAAATCAACTCTGTTTTTAAATTTTATTTTAATGTTTACAAAATGGACATTATAGTTTGAAGGTAAGCCCTGCTCTGACTTTGTTCATAATAGGGTGACCATATTTTCAATGCTTAAAAGAAGGACACACAACTTAACAGCCTACGGTAAAAATCAAGCAAAGTAAAATGAATAAAAACAAAATTTACAAGCAAAATCTTTTCCTTGGGTAAGCCTCATTGCATTGTAGCTGAAGTTTATAAAAACACAAAAGGAAAGATCTGAATTTATTTGTCTATCCCGAAATCATTTTGAACTCGCCCATGTACAGGTATATTTGCAGTTCCCTTTATTTTTTGCAATAATGGTGGATCAGATATAACTACTCTATGGTTGAAACAAGGTAACATTAGTTGACATCTTAATACGTTCTTGTTGTCGAGCGTTTTGCACAGCTGCGATCACGTGCTGTTGCATTTAGGAATGGTCGAGACGAATTACCTCTTATTAGAACAATTTGATGTCAACAGCGTGGTCGAGTGGTTAGAGTGCCGTGATTGTGATCGACGTGGTTTCGGTTCAAAACCTACTTGCACCATTCTGTTGTGTTTTTGGGAAGGATACTTTACGGGACTTTACCCTGTGGTGGCCTTGGAAAGCAGTTCTAAATTAAAGTCATATGTTTATTAAATTTTAACCGATTAGCTACATCTTGGTATCTCCGGAAGCAGGTCGGGATAATTGCTTGCCTTTTGTATTATTGCCTCCGTCGCTTTCCTGCTAGTCAGGAGGATAAATATAGAGATAAATTAGCGTTATAAACAGTTGCGATTGTTAAATGAGAATTCTCAGTTTACCCACACTGAGAGCAAACACTGCTGACCAAAATTCTTGTTTAACTCATTGAACCGTTTAAGTAGGAGACTTTTGGAATGTTTCCACTGTCCTCGGAGGACACCACAATTAAAAAATATATATATATGTTCTCCTTAAATCATAACAGCTATTATTTTCGTGACTCCCAAGACAACGTCGGAGGAATTCTACTTCGTGAAGCGATTAATTCGATTGCTTTTTGGGGATGCCCGGATGTTGCCGTCAGGTCGAAAGTCTTTCATTTTATTTGACATTTTAATTGTTCATAAAGTGAAGTTTAGAGCTGCTTGTTGGAATGGCCAAATGTAGGAAAATATTTTTTGCAATGACCAAAGAACACCTCGGAAAGTATAAAACTTAGACCAAGTTATTGTGATTTCCTGTTGCCACGTATCACTTAAACACGCTGTTATGTTATTACGTTTATATCTGGCCCACATGATGCTTTTGTATCATTGGAAAAGGCGTGCTACGTAATTTTCTCAGTTTGTGGTAATTTGTTAAATGTTCTAAATACTTCTTTTATTTACATGCCTTCCGAGAGTAAAAATGTTTAATATTATGCTGATGATGATGATAATTATGATAATGATGATGATGATTATGATTATGATGATGATGGTGATGATGACAACCATGATAATGAATTATTTTTTCCATTTCAACAAGTTTTTTTACTTCATGTAAAGGAGCTATTTTCAAAAATCATATTTGTTTGTTCCATTTTCTTAAATAAACAGAAGTTTTTTTATTTCCGTTTTGGTTTACTACAAATCTACCAAAACAGAAGCATTTTTAAATAAATATCAATGTACTTTGTTTATTAGACAAATGGTTTGCTTATCTGCTGCTGTCATGAAAAAAAACTATATTTTTTCTTTAATTTGTTTTTCCATATCGACGACACCACAACAATAACCAATGAAACAGTTTTATGAATTTTTTATTTTTTATTTCAGGGAATAGGTGGGCCGTGTCAACCTGGGTTCCAGTGCCCCTCTGGGTTTGAGGAACCCTGCCCGCCTGGCACGTATGCAGACAGCACTAAGTCCAGTTTATGCGAGGATTGTCCGTCTGGTGTGTACTTTATAGAAGCTTTGTCGTTATTTTGAATTTTTTTAAGAGTTCAGATCGAATGTTATTTCGTTTCGTTTGTCTTAATTATGTTGATCTGATTTTATTTAGAATGTGATTTAAGTTTTGTTATAAATATCAATTATCATCGTAACTTTGGAAAAACCGATCAAGTGGCACTGAAGGTTTTGTTCTTTTTTTGCAGTACGAGTGGTTTCGTATAAATAATAATGCGAGATTACTTTCTTATACTATAAAATTGCTATGGAAAGCGGCCGTATTGGATTAAGCTTTTTTGAATTTATTTATTTACAATGCTTTAATAATGCAAATAAATAAATTAAAAAATGCTTAATCCAATGTGGCTGCTTTCCATAGCAATTAAAAATACTTTTTATTATTGGGTTTACGAGTATAAAAACCAATGCATCTTATCAGAAAGGATTTTTTCCCGCTTAAAATATTTAAAGTTTTATTATGAGTGTTGCACTTCTAAAATTTCCCAACAATTCAACACAAAAAGTGAAAACAAAAAGTTGAAAATTTATAAGCTAGTTGCTTTAAAGTATCTTATGTTAAGCTGCCTAAATCTCTCTTTGTTCACGCGACTAAATCTTTTGAATCAAACTAAAGAAGTTTACCATTGCTGATTGATGCAAGGCATTATTGCACAAATATGTCTTACTTGAGGCGTACAACACTGTTATGCTGTGTTCTGATCGTAGCCAGCGGCACAGCAACATATTTGGTCCTTTCAATTGTGTTTTGGCTAAGTGTGGTTCGAGCTTTGATCTCGAATTTGAGAAATTACATACTCAGGCCATTATATTTTGGACCGAGCACTTGGTACTTATATATACGTATATACAGTATATAATTTTTAAGGTTTCTATTGCGATGGCGGTACGATAAACCCTGTCGAATGCAAGAAAGGTCATTTTTGTCCCATTCGGACAGGGTATTACAATGAGCATCCCTGCCCAGCAGGGACGTACAACGACCAAACAGGTAATTTAGTTATTTAATTTATTATTATGTTTTTTATATACGAATAATGCAATCTTTGTTTAAAGCAACTGAAAAAATTTCGGTATTAAATATTTATCAAAGGACTTTTTAATACTCATATTTTCACTTATATTTTATTTTTGTTTTGTCCTTAAATCACTTAGATTTTATCAAAGACTTTTTTGTTTTTACGTTTCAAGCAAAACTGAGAAAATACAAGTATGACGAACATAAATAGAAAAGAAGTAATTTTTTTGGTGCTTTTTCCAGGCCAAGGATCAAGAGAAGCTTGTCTCTCCTGTTCCGGCGGAATGTACTGCGCTGGAAGCGGAAACGAATTTCCGACTAGAGAATGCGATGAAGGTTATTATTGTATTTCTGGTTCTGATTCTCCCAGGCCGGAAATAAACGGAACGGAAATTGGCGGCGGGTGAGATTCCGGAATTTTTGTTTTTGTAATTTCGATTTAAAAACGGCCAAAAGTGTTCCGTAAAGTTATAAATCTTGATAATATTTGTGAGGTTTTCGAATACATCGCATCGATTGGCTCGTTTTACACTTAAGCCGAGTTGAGTTGAACTCGATGTAAAGAAAGAACTCGATCAAAAAATACGAGGCGCGCGTTTTTAAGATTATCTTTTTCGGAGCTTTCTTTGAAATGAAAATAAATTTTTGCAGAAGTGGGATTTGCAGCAATCTTTTTGACTGTATCTGTCCATCTCTGAACGACACCCAACGAGGAAAATGTCCCCCAGGTGAGAATCGCACCAATCAATGCCACAAAAAGTGTATTTCGATTTCTTCAACAAAAATTGCTAGTCTACACCGTTGTCCTGTGCGTAGAAATGATGATTTTAAATGCCTTATCAAATGGAGCAATTGATAGGGAACTTGATCCTGCATCTTTAACAGGTTATTATTGCCCTCGTGGAACGATTTATCCGAAGCTATGCGATTCAGGAAAGTACTGCCCGGACTATGGCATGTCGACATCAGGCCGCAACTGTACTGCTGGTTTTTTTTGCCCGCTCGGAAGGTGTTTGTTTTGTTTTCAGGCTTGTACCCTTAAGTTACACGTGAATATCGTCGTAATCGGTTATGATTACACCAGCAATCGATACCCGAGAATGCTTTGCTGAAGTGTTTTTGTTTTTTCTAAAAACTTTTTTTCAAGAGTATTATCATTGATTTTAGTTATTCCGAATCGTAAATGTAAACAGCAAGTTAAACCAGAGCACTTTACGTATTAATCTCAAGGTTGCGACTTCGAATCTTGATTCCAGCGTTAGATTTTTATTATTTCTGAAAACGTTTAATGGCGAAAGCAGACGCGCATTGATACTTAATCTGACCAAGAGCTGAATTCAGTTTTAAACCGGATCAATTTGCGTGTCCTGCCGGTCACTATTGTGAGTCAG
This sequence comes from Diplosoma virens, assembly GCA_963680785.1. Classification (NCBI taxonomy): domain Eukaryota; kingdom Metazoa; phylum Chordata; class Ascidiacea; order Aplousobranchia; family Didemnidae; genus Diplosoma; species Diplosoma virens. Next base: position 38,508,309 of record OY796883.1, read on the forward strand.
GAGTTGGAGTCGCAGCTCCGTGTCCTGTCGGGACGTTTAGTCGTTCAACGAAAAACGAAAGATTTTCCGATTGTCATAATTGCACGGCGGGAACCTTCTGTGAAGGTGGGATCATCATTTTTGTTTTTTGTAATTTTTTCGATTTATGTCAGAACTAACCAATGGTACTGAAGGAACCATTAATTCTTTCGATTTTTGGTAGTCTTTGAAGACAAACAAAAATCGTTAAAGACTACCAAAAATTGAAAGAGTTAATGATTTCGTCAGTACCATTGGTTATTTTTAAGTTCATTACCACCAAGAATTTATTTAAATTTATGTCGGACTTACCCTGCAATAGAAACGAATGCTGCTGTTAAGGGTACAATGTTTTTAAATTTTTTTTAAGTGTAATTTTTGCAATTTATTTCGAAAACCCCGTACCCCAAAAATAATGAATTTGCAGTTTTTATCGTTCATAATCCTAAGAAACAATTGTTCAGATGAGCCCAGGGTGGAACCTACTTCCAATTGCACAACTGGTTTCTTCTGCCCTGGAGGTGATGCGGTCCCCTCTTATGCGTGCAGTAAGAACCACTATTGCCCAGAAGGGTCCATCAATGAAACTGTGTGTGAGGCGGGGACTTATCAGCCTCGAGAAGGAGAGGGTTCTTGTATTAATTGCCCCGTGGGGTCGATTTGCGACCCTAGCGACGGTAAGCTGCCATCGGTAGATGTTAAAAGTTTAAATCATGCAACGATAACGATGAGGATAACGATAGTTCATGCGTAAATATTTAAAAGTTGAATGCATACTCTCTACTCTAACAAGTATAATGATTAACAAATATTTTAAGTATTTTATTTGTTTCTTTCTCATTCAGGAAACTTAGATCCTGAAATATGCCCACAAGGGTATTTTTGTCCTGCTGGCACTCCTTCTATCCAGCCTTGTCCCCCCGGAAAATATGGAAGTAGACCGGGACTCTACAATGAGAACGAGTGTTCTGTTTGCCCTGGAGGTATATAGACAATATTTTGCTGAAATCAAAATAATTTTTACTGAACTAATTGAAAAATAAGAACTTTTCTCATGTCAATGCAAATCTGTTTGTTGAGTCAATATTGTAAAGACTGAGTTTTGTTGCGTTTTAAATAGTACGAGTATTGTCTTAGTTGGCAATATACTATTACAAATTCAAATTAGTCATTTAATCAAATATTACACTAGTTTCTTGTGTCGGTTAGCATTGAAATCGTTTATTGAATTTGCTATAACGTAATATGCCAGTTGATTTTGTTATAGATGAAATTAGTCGTTCATTGTTTTGCCACAGGTTCCTACTGCAGAGAATATGGAGAGCCGGGACCGACAGGAGAATGTTATGCTGGTTACTATTGCGCTGGAGGAGCTAGTTTGCCTGATGCTTATAATGATTCGACCGGTTACATAGGTAAAATAAATGCGATAAAATCTGTATCTTAAACTTAACGTTGATTGTTTGAAATATCAACAAAGTTAACGTTTTAGTGTATTGTTAACTAGTTAATGATAAAATAAAACTTTCGTTACCCCCCACAACTTCATCCCAATATAATTCCAATTCGTCGGCAGCGTGGTTGAGTGGTTGAACCATTCTGTTATTTCAGGGGTGGGAAACTTGCTGCCCGGGGGTGCAGGGTTCTTTTTTTTTTTGGTCTTTACTGCGAAATCGGTGCAAAAGTTAAATAAATTTTTGGGGATTAAAATTAAAAAAGTTGTTGACTAGACGAACCATGTGGAGGAGCGTGGTCTGTGGAGAAAAGTTTTTTTCCTTAAATCAACAAAAAATTTAGTGCGGCCTGCACCTAATTTTTTTAATTCTGGGGTGCAGCCCGTGAGTGCAATCAGATTTTCTATCCCTGTGTTACGTTCTGGGCACTTTATGCGTGCAAGATGGCTGCTGCAGTGAAGCAGCTTGTATTTGAAATGACGAAACGATGGAAACATTATTAACACTTAGATGGCGCGTTCATCGGAAACGGTATTTGTCCGGCTGCCCATCATTGCGACAACGGAACGTCTCAGCCGGTTCCGTGTCCACCTGGAACTTATTCTATGAGTGAAGGCCTTGAGGAAGAAAGTGATTGTCTTGCGTGTCCGGCGGGAAAATACTGCGATTCCTTTGCAAGAGTGGACGGAGATTCGGCTCCTGATTGCGATCCGGGGTGGGTTCATTGATCTTCATTTCTATTATTTTTTGAATGTTTTTTATTAGAAATTTGGAAGAAGAAAAAATAATAAAACCTTTCGACAATAAAACTAGATTTTTTATTCTTGAGTAAGATTAAGAACATCATTTTGCAACGTTCCAATTGGAGTGAACGCTCTGTACTTATAAGTTACATTTCAAAATGAATAAAGCAGTTGGATTAGACTTTTCACAAACTGAAACAGTTTTGGAACTTAATTTTTCTTTTTTTTTGTTGTGGCACTGCCCGACGAAGATGCTTTATGACGTCAGATTAAAGAGAATAATTGAAGATGTTCGAAAAGAGATGTGTGTGTGCTAAACTGTTGTTAATTCCACGCTTGACCGCTTTCTTCAAGAACTCTTCTCATCTTCACGATAAGAAACATTTCTGCTGAGAAAGCTTATTTTACAACGCGGGGTTTTAAATTTAAATCCAGTTTGCCCGATAAAAGTTTATTCGCATAAGAGCGACTTGAACGGGGCATGACATTTATAATGTTTTCTTTGTTTTGTTAATCGGATAAACAAACCAGAATAAATTAGAATGTTTTCCATTGTAAACTTGCCGGCTGTTATGATTCTTCGAAGAAGAAAAATCTTTTCTTTAGCACAATTATAGCTCCCAATTATAAGAAAGCTTTTAAAAAATTTTAACAATTCATACACAAGCAAACGTGATTGACTGGTTGGTACACAACCTTTTTTTATATAAAATTTTGTGCATTTTATTCTTCCTAATGTTGCTTATGCACTTTTTTTTAAATCTTTTTTCCATTTTATTATTTACCACTTCATAAGGGGTCTTATAGGTTAACATTTAAAAATTAGAAATACCGTCTTGAAAAATCAAATTTTTCTGATTTGTAATTTTGAACTAAAATTATAAAAGTATTTTCTGCCGTTAGTGCTACTTAAACGTTCAAAAATTAGTTTAATTTAGCTTTTAAGTTTGTAACCCCTTTCTGCTTACCGCTATGGACAAAAAAGTACGTGATTGCGATTGAGTGACATGTCATACCCAAACTCGGTTCGATTTAGTTTCGTTTGCATCGGAAAGTCTGTATCCCCGACTCCCAATGATTTCATCACGGGATACCCTTGTCCCAAGGGCTTTGCTTGTCCTGCTGGAACCCCAATTGAAATTGGTTGTGATCCCGGAACTTACAGTCCAACCGAAGGGAGGGCGTTTTGCGAGATGTGTGAAGCCGGAACTTTCTGTCCAAGTGCAAACACTTCCGTTCCGAAACCTTGTTGGCCAGGTAAAAGCTGGGAAAGCGCACTATTAACCCCATGGTTGGGTATGAACAAAAGAACCTAAAGTAAAACTCATTTGAAACTTGATTTTACAGCGTCAATTGCAAAAAACGGCATAACTAAATTAATTATTTATGTGTTTAATTACGTGGTTTTATATTTTTATTATGTTTTTATTGTTTAATGAATAAAAAGACTTCCAAGCTTTCAGCAAAAATTGTTTATAAGATTTAAGGCTTAAATTATTATTTCTTCGGGGGGAGGGCTATCAAGCTAATATCAGTAGACTGACTTACTTTTAAGAAAACACAACAGTCACTTTTTTGTTTTTATTTACCTAAAACTATTTTTTCAATTGTTCAAACAAAAAAGTTGTTACAAAGTCTTTATTTCAAGCTTATTTATTGCCAATTAAAAGTCTTGTCGAACAATTATAGCCAGTATTTTTATTAGGTCATTATTGCCCACGAAATTCAACGTTGCCCACACCATGCAGAGAAGGCACTTACAACGTAAGAAGTTCTTCAACCAACGAAGCAGCTTGCTTGCTCTGTGATCCAGGTCAATTCTGCAATGGAACTGGAAACAAAGAACCCGATGGTGAGCGTTTTAACGCCAGCACTTGGCGGAGTACTTGGTGCTCTGTTTTTGTTGTCGCCATCCTTATCATTATCATTACCCTGTCGTTTAAACTTTCTTCACGCTTTCAGGTCCATGTGAGGCGGGTTATCTCTGTGAAAGGGGAAGTACAACACCGACACCCAGTGGGGCAACTGCAACAACTAACCCGTACAACGGACCTTGCCCGGCTGGTTCTTACTGCGAAAGGGGCGATACTGATAAAACTTTTTGCCCAAGAGGCACACTCCGAAACGAAACGAGGGGAGCTAGTATTGATGACTGCGCACCATGTTCGCCTGTGAGTGAACCTAAATCTGCTTGTTTGAAAAACTATTTGTTTTATTGCAGAACCAAGTCGTTCAAGGTTGAGAGAGAAATTATTAAAACAAAATAGATATTTATTTTTATTTCATAATTAAAACAATAATTAGCATTGTCGTCCAAAATAGGTAACTCCTCAAAAGTATTGTTTCGAAGTCGATTGAAGAAGTTTTTTTGTCCGTTTCAGGGATATTACTGCAGCGATTTCGGGATGACCGAACCCACTGACCAATGCCAATGTGGTTACTACTGTCCCGGAAATTCGAGCAACACGAACCCGAATCAATACCCCTGCCAACCGGGGTTTCACTGCCCCATCGGCTCCTCCCAACCACTCCCTTGCAGCGTCGGTTCGTTGCTTAGACTAGGAATAGAATAGCATGACGCGAGGATTAGTCAAAAAGAGTTTGCGTGGTTTTAGGGAGGTTTGTGCATTCGGTGGCGCTTAATTCTCCATTGTTGAAGGCGTTTATGCGAAGCTAACACAAGTGAGGCCTTGGAAATAAAAGCTGCGATCAAAGCTTGAGTTTGCAGCAGAACCTGCTAAATTCGAATAATTGCGTTGATTTTGTAAAAATTCTAAGCGCGCGATAGAAAAAAAAAAACCGAGTAAAAGTACAGTACCGGAAAAAAGTTTAGAAAGATTTTTTAAAAAGCCGACAAAACGCAAAAATGACACATTTTTATGTTTTTCTTTTATTGAACGTAACAATACGGGAAACAAACATCATGCACCTCCAACATGGTCCAAATTACAGCAGTTGCCCTAGTATTTAGTATGGTAACCCTTGTTTTTAATGACCTTTTGAATGCGGCTTGGCATGGAATCTGTAAGGTTTTTGCAAACATTTTGATCAATATCTTTGCACCAAATCTCTTTAATAATCCGCTTTAGCTCATCCATAGTTGTCGGATTTGATGTAGAAACTTTCTTTTTTATCAGTGTCCATAAATTTTCAATGGGATTAAGGTCAGGAGAATTTCCTGGCCATTTGAGCACTCTGACATTTTTGGTTTGAAACCAATTCATGACTGATTTGGCTTTATGGCATGGTGCAGAGTCTTGTTGAAATGTTGTGCATCCGTGAATGCTCATGAAATTCAGTAGATGATCATTTTGGACACTAGTATACCGTGAGGCATTCATTGTTTGTCCTTTTGGCACGAAATAAAGACCACCTCGGCCTTTGCTGGAAAAGCACCCCACACCATGGCCGATGGGGGGTGCTTAACGGTTGGTTGGAGGTACCGTGAGTTTACTGGTGAAGATCCAAGAGGTCTGCGAACAAAGGGTTTGTAGGAGGAAAACTGTAAGAAGGTGGATTCGTCTGAAAACATCACTTTTTCCCAGTCTTCACTTGTCCAGTCTTTGTACTGGCTGCAAAATTCAAGCCTTTGCTGGGCCATTCTTGGTGTAATCAGGAGTTTCTTCAGAGGTTTGCGGGCAGGAAGTTTAAAATCTTTGTGCAAACGGTTTCTAATCGTTCTTGTCACACTACTCAGCTCTTGCATAGATCTTTTTATTTCTGATGAAGAAATGAATGGTTGCCCTAGGCAGAGTCGTTTGATTTTGCGGTCCGTCCTGAGAGTGGTGGTACGGGGTCTGCCACTTCTTTTCAAGAGAGAAAGACTGAGGTTTTCCTTGTTTCTCTGTAATATTCGACTAACGGATGCTTCAGAGAGTTTCAATTGTTTTGAAATATCAACATTTTTCTAGCCTTCTTCTTTTAAAAGGATGACGTTGCTTTTTAAAGCTTTTGAAATTTGAGGCAATTTTCCCATTTTCACAACAAATTTTGAAAATCAACCCTATGCTATCAAAAACCGTATCAAATGTAAAACATATTACCATTATTTGCTGAAAAATACAAAGAATAATAGTTAAGTCAACACAAGACACAATAAGCAATAAGCATTTCTCTGTAAAATTGTTGTAAAGTGACTTTATCATGAAAAGTTCATCAAAATAAAAATCTTTCTCAACTTTTTTCCGGTACTGTAGATCTTTTATCGCGTTGTTTCTTACAATGTCAAGTAAAATAATCGATATTAAAAATATAAATAATTTGAATCGATAAAATAATTGAACACAACTAGCGACTAATCGGCGGAACATCCGGGATCTTTTCAGGTACATACACACCGGACGCGACAGATTGCTCTTGCTTGCTGTGCCAGCCTGGTTTCTTTTGTAACGACACGTTATCGGGGGGGCAGACCCCCTGCCCTCCGTACTCTTACTGCCCGGAAGGTGATTGAAATTCGTTAGTAGATTACAATATTACTAAAAAATACGAGCAGTTTTGTTGCTGAAATAGATGCTTCTTTGATTTGTTTTGGTATAAATACTGTGTTTTGGACTATGATTATGAATTCAGTTTATTGCTACGCATAAATAAGGTAAGCAAAAATGGAAATTAAGATGGTTTCTTTTTTACCACTTGCAAGGAGGGAAAGATGCAAAACTCTCTCACATTTAGGCTTAATAACTTCTATGATAACCCTTGCTGTTATAAGCCGCATTCTTGGGTAGGACTTGTTTCATGTAAAACCAAAAGGCAAAATGTTTTTTAAGTCTTTAAAAGTTTTAGGCATTTTTTCGTGGAGCCAAGTTATGTAAGTACTACATGTATATACTTTATTTTAATTTAGATTTAGAAAATAGTTTTGACTTGATAAAAAATTTTTAAATATTGCAATATCATATTTGAGGAAACTGCTCTACAAACTAAGCCACAGGCATGTTCAAGATTATAGATTGTTGCATCTCCTGACAGGAGCGAATTATCCTCTCGCGTGCCCCAACGGAACCTACACGGAAGACGATGAAGTGGGATTGGCGGATCCTTCCCACTGTAGAGAATGCCCTGCTGGAAAGTACTGCACCGGTGGAAAGATACGAGTAAGCTGATTGGTTGAATTTGAACTTGCTCATTTCCTCGCTACTCGTTTGCTCGCTCATATCGAGCGTGACACTCACGTGACTGTAGCATCAATTATTTTTAACAAGCAATCGAGAGGATGAATGAAAAAAGTTAACTCAGCTGAGAAGACAGCAAGACGCAAGTTGCTGACGACTAACTGCATTCATGTCATATTTTGTAGGCTTAAAATTTCCAGTCAGTCAGTGTTTATTATTATTACTGTTATCAAGATGAGTATAGGAAATCACTCCCAACTCTGCCACTGCTTTAATGAATATCACCAAAATCACTTTTGGCCTGCACTATATTCAACTGATCGAGAAAATGCACACATAGGGGTAATTTGACCTCTTACCATCGAGGCAAATGACACTTTACTGTGGAAAAGTACAAAGACTCATTCGATTTCTATCAATATCATATTGGTACTACGCTGTTTACGATACTATTATATATTCATTGAAGCAGTGGTAGAGTTAGGAGTGATTTCCCATACTCATCTTTATATAGTAAATTTCTTGCTTGCCATAAAACTAACGATCTTTATTATTATTAAGTTTACCAACACTTGAAAAAGTCAGCGAATCAGGAATTGAGCAAACATGTTTGAAACATAAGTTAATAAAAAGAGAGAAATATCAACTGTTTTACGCGAATAACCAGCACATTTTTATACGACCGCTTGCTAGGGACGCGATTTTATTCGAAAATTTCTTGAATGTCATTGATATCAGTGATGCCTTTTTAATTTTATCAAATTAGTCTATGTGATATTTTATTAAACCATTACTTTATTTTTGGTCTTCTTCATCAAAACCAGTATTGATAATGACATAAATGCTTGCAATTCCTTTAATAGACTTTATTACAATAGTACCGGTTATAACATGCTCCATTTATCTTTAAACTATTTAACCATTTTCGAATCGTCGGTAGCGGGAAGATGAGGAGTTGCTTTCTAACGTCTGCAGGATGAGGTCAAGACCTGATAGAATCCAAAATAAGAAAGCAACTAAACAGAAAAAAAAAAGATGAAAAAGTTAAAAGTAAAGATTGGTGGCTTGAGTAGAAAGAAAAATAAACTGATTTAAAAATTACAATATTTAGAAGTTTTTCAGGAACCTCTTTACTTGGCTGTGTCAAGTTGTTGGAAATATTTCGTTTCAATTAATCCTGCTTCACATTTACAACTTTCATACTTACAGTAAAACGTAATTTTCTTATTTCCAGGACAATTGCGCTGCCGGTTACTTGTGCAAAAGCCGTTCCTACTCAGCCACTGCGAACGGGACAGTCGAGGGGTGCCCCTCTCTGGAGACCTGTGCTGGCCCTTGCCCTGCTGGCTCTTACTGTCTGGAAGGAGTCGAGAAAAAAACTCCTTGTCCCGAAAACACTTTGCGACGAGATCCGGGTGAGACTCAGTGGAAGAAACGTTTTTGCTTTTTGGTTTAAATTTGTTTTAAATCAAGATTCATTTCTGTTTTAAACTTTTTCGATCGTACGTAGAGTTCGACAGAATATTGTTTAAAAATATTCAACTTCGTCAAACTGACACCGGAGTTTTTTAAATATATTTTGAAAACTTATTTTAATCGGGAAAATCAGAAAGTTTTTATTTGAGCATTTTGAAACTCAACATTGTAGAAACGAACACTAAACACTCAGTGATTGCTGTTTGTCTTTACTTAATTTCTTTTTTTTACGAAAGTAATTCTTGTGCAAATGACGTCACATTTTCAGGCGGAAGTCAATTAAGCGACTGCGAATTCTGTCCACCTGGGTTATGGTGTCGCCGTGGTGACCCCGAGCCCCAACCTTGTCCTCCCGGGTACTTTTGTCAGGGTCTTAACACGAGCGACCCCGATATGGGTGCGGGTCCGCAGCCGTGTCGCGAACACACCTTCAACAACGAGTCGGGTGCGTGTGCCTGTGTGTCGATATTTTTTAGTGTTGTTATTTTTTGTTACATCTTCTCCTGTTAGCTTTGTTTTTGCGAGAACAAACCAGAATCTGGCTTAAGCCCGACAAACAAACCACGTAAATTCCACAAAAAGTCCACGTAGTTTTCACGTGAAATTTGCGCGAAATCCATGTGAAATCTCGTTGCTGTGTTTGTATGGTGTTTTTAATCTCTGTCGGTGTTTTCAATAAAACCCAATCAAGAGTGAGTTTACTGTATCCAAATTTAAATTCAAAGTTAAATTCACCTTCCGTCACTCTACTTTACTGGTTTAATTTTTTCCCTTTTGCTCTGTTGTAAGCACGTTATGTACAGTGGAGTGCGCTTGTGAACTTTTAACCACGTCAAGAAACTTTATGTAATTTTAAAAATTGTTGCAGGGGCTAGTAACCAGGACGACTGCCTTCCCTGCCCTGCCGGGTTTTGGTGCAATGACACTGGCCTGTCCGATTACACTCGATACGCTTGTGAACTTGGTTATTACTGTGTTGGGGGTAAGTGTGAACAGGTAGTAATTGTTCTCACTTTTTTTCAATTTTTAATCAATCAAGGTGGTCAGCCCCCAACAAAATGTCCTGGGGGAACCATGCGGAACATTACTGGAGCCACTTCAATTGATGATTGCACCCCTTGCACCCCCGGGTATTACTGTCCTCACCCTGTAAATGATTGTGAGTGGTTGTGTTTATTCTTTTTGTTTGTTTCAAATTACCGCTTTGATTTTAAGTTCGAGCAAGAATGGTTTAAATTTTTTTTAAAGTCACACAAGTCACACCATATATTGTAAATTATATTGTAAATTTCATTTAACCTTTTAGGTTTGCTATAATTATTTTCTTGTTAGTTTGAATAGGCCTACGATTTACTTTTACATGTTCTCTCATTTTTAGCCAAACAACCATTAAGTGAACAAGAACAAGGGATTAGAAAAATTGTAAATCTAATCTTAAATCTAAATAGTTTTAATCTATGCCAATCACGTAAATATTCAAAGTAACGCAAACTACGAACTGCTTCTATGAACGACTGTTGATATGAAGCAAGAAATCTTTGTTTTGTTAAAGCTGATGTTAATATCTACGGAATTCCCTGTGAACGTGGATACGAGTGCCCGGCTGGATCGATCACTCCCCACCCTTGCACCCCCGGTTTTTACTGCGTTGAAAAGACTGGTGACCCAGTTATTTGTCCAGAGGGTAAGATCAACTGTTCATGCAGTGGAAAAAGTTAAATAAATGCCGATATACGTCTGTCTAACTCCACCAGCTTTTGTGTCGCGATAAGCAATCGATAGACGCGTTTCTAGTCGAGACAAACGCTGTTTTAACTTAAATTAACTTCTGCTGTTTATTTTTAACAGGCTACTATTGTCCAGAAGGCTCTTATACGTACACTATTTGCGAGTATCCCTACTACTGTCCATTGGGCACTGACACTCCACGTACTTGCGACATCGGCTACCAGCCGTTAAACATTTCCGGCCTTCGAACGGATCTGACAGTGGCCTGCATGATTTGTCCTGTTGGCTCCTACAGGAACTCATCCGAAGAAGACAAGTGCCAGCCATGTCCACCCGGCTACTACTGCCCGGAAGGTATTGTGACCGTATCTTAAGTGATAAAGGAAGCTGGCAGGAATCTTTTAGAATAAAGTCCTGAGATGAAAGTTTCTGTTTTTAGATTTATTTGAATGCTTTGCTAGTTCGTATCTAGAGATGATATTTTTTTTGCTTTTCGTGTTTTTCATCCCCTTGTAAGAATTTAATGCATCAAACTTCGGTTATTTGTTAGTTGTTAATTTATCTGAAATCCTTTAGGAACCGGAAACTACGAAGAAAATCCTTGCCCTCCTGGTCACTATTGCCCGGAAGGGGGACGCACCGAAGTCGGGGGCACAACAGGCGAGCCGATACCCTGTCCTCCTGGGACATTCGGCCAGCAAGCGGGCGCGGTTTTTTCAGTCTGTCAGAGCTGCGCCGCGGGGATGTACAACAACAAAGAAGGACAGACTGCTTGCTTTCCGTGCGGTAGCTCTGCCAGGTCCACTGTTGGCGCTACAGAGTGCACTTGTATTGGTAAGAAAAACATGAGTAGTTTGTTGTTCTTTTATCTTTGCTTTGTTCTTCGTTTTATTTCCTCTAAAAATCCCGCGACTTTTTATTCAAAAAAATGGTTTTAAGAGTAGCGTAAATCGCTTTCAGAGATGGACAAATTAGTTTTTACAGTATACAAGGTTTTCTGTTTTAATTTTTTCCTAAGCTGTTTTGGCATATTCTTATTATTGTATAACTAATTCAATTATTTTATTTAATGATTGTTCTAATAGCAGTTTAATTTGAAATCAGAATTTTTATTCAGGTCTAAAAGGAAGCAGACAAAATTTACTAAAAATTAACTTTTCAATATCTTAACCACCAATACCGAGAATTATCATAGGTCCACTTTACAACCACAAATTCTCTACAGTGTTTTTTGTTCTTGGTTTCCGCTTTTTTAGTGTGCAAAGAAATAAAGAGCCAAACAAATCAGACAGTTTCACATGTGTCACAGGTTTCAATAGAGCGTTCCAGGCAAGTGACGGATCTTGCATTTGCAGAAGCGGATACATTTACTACAATGAAGTGAATCAATTGCAGTCCGAAGGTACCGTTCGTTGCTGGTAGTGTTATGCGTCTCTAGAAAAACTGCTTTGATTTTATTTTTAATTTTTTTTAGGCTGGTAAATGCTAGGTTGTAATTGAATAAAGCGTTTGGACCGTTTATGACGCAAGGTGATCCTGTGAAACGGGCGCTTGCCAATCAACAATTAAACAAGCAATTAGTTAACAAATTAAAAAACAGTATGCATTGAAAAAGAAGTAATCACTTAAAGAAATTCCAATATAAACCCACAAATAACTAGAATCACATCATTTTCGTACAAAGTTGAATGTTGGTTTTTGGAAGCTCAAACTATCTCACGTGAAAAGCTTCCAAGCGTCAAACGTCAAATCTAATTTGTATATTTTAAATTTAATTTTTAGGTATGCAAACAAACCAGGTTTTTACATCTTATTAATAAAGCTGAGATTAATTAGAAGAATTTTTTTATAGTCTCTGCTTAAGACTAATTTTTTTGACTAACAAGCAATATTTTTGTACTCTGCAACTTAATTTTAATGAAAATTCCAGCAATTTTTTATGTTTCAATAGAGTTCTCTGAAATTTCCTGTTAGATAACTGGTAATTCGTTGCGTGTATTTATTTATTATAACTACATCTAAATCCTCTATTACCAGATAACATTGCTTTAGGGAATTCCCCGTTTTCGTGTGAGTCTCTCGTCGATGTCCGCTGCGCCAGTGGCGAGGCTAGGATTGCGTCAGACCGCGCATGCGCACTGCCTTCAACGTACTCCTGTCAATCGACATGTGGCGACAGAGGCGGTTCTTTAAACGTCGATTATGGAACTTGTCTCTGTGATGAAGTTACCATTCCTGAAGAAGTGCCTTGCTACAATTGCAATACAGTAAGTGAAAAAAAACCTGACCGATTATAAGTTCTAGTTTTTCAACAGCTTCTTTAATTAAAAAGTTCAAAGTAAATTTTTGCTCAGTTTTGTTTTCGATCCAAATTTTGGTTTTTAAATCTCCGTGCTTACTCAACTGATTTTTTTCGCTTTTTAACTTGAACTTGACACTTGGGATAACTAACTAACCAAGTTTATTATTGGTCTTGATAATTGCTGTCTAAATAATTCAATTTCAATATGGCATGTTTAGGGATTGTCCCTTTCTACTCTCTTCCTGTATTTTTGTTTTCCTTTTCTCTGACTTCGAGTTAGTTCTTTCTGTTGTCCTCGTACCAGAATCACGGCTTCAACTTTACGTTAATCGATTTTTCAATCGAAGATTGTCAAACATTTATCTTTACAATATCCTTGCCAATAATCTGCGAAAATGCGATCTTTTAACGTAAACAATGCAATTTCTTATGTCTCTTGAACACTGCTTCATTTCCCTCGCAATAAAAATCAAGATCCGTTGTTTGTTATTTAATTTGACTTCTAGCAGCTGATGAATATGAAATCTCTTGTAAAGTATTTTTAAAATGGACGCTTAAGTAAATTTTTTAGTCCACTTAAAATAGTAGGATATCTTGTCAACCATAAAGATTTTACTTTACTTGTACGTAATTTTGGTCTGTTGAATTTTTCAGATTTCCACAAGTTTAGACACTACTTCTGGTGTTTTGACAATGAATGTGAATCCAACTTCAGGAGGAGATTCTACTTCCATAACAGTTCCGGGCGTTTACGGACCGATTGATAGAACCGTCGGTTCGTCAAACACCATCCTGGTTCAAATATGTAAGACTTCTTTTTTCATTTTTTCTGATAAAAATTTTTAGAAGATCATGGGTATTTGAATTCATGATGGATTATATCGTCAAGCAATCAGCTTTAAAAATGAGTTTAATGTTTTTGGGTCGACGTCACTTGACCTACAAAATTTGTGGAATTCCCCCAAACCGGCAGTTGACCGACAACAAAGGAAATTTTCCAAAACAGTCAGTTGTCCAATAACAGCTGTCAGCTTCCCGCCCACAAAAAAATATTTAGCTGTCACTGTCAGCTGTCATAAGTTATATCAAATCATAAAATAAACACAATGATCTGTTTCTGTACCAGTTCTTTTTTAACTTCCTAACAGGCAACACCTTTAGCAAATTTATTCAATACAACTATTATCATAACTTCATACCTATGTCTGCAGCTGTTGTGTCGGTCAAGTAGTGTTTTTGGATAATTTATTTTTCTCAGTCAAGGGACGCTCCCCCATCTTTCTTGATGGCCGAGTTGTTATTTCATTTTATCCTTCCGGCTTTCAAATCAACGTTGGATGCGTTAAACTTGCAAATAATTTGAGGCGATGACTCCTGCCTGCTTCTAAAAGCGTCTTGACATTACTATCCGTCTGAAATTTTGTATTCGCTTCTTTATTTGTCATGGAGTGATATGAGACTAAATTTGAGCTGCTTTTAGAAAACCGAATATTTTTTCCAAATACACAACATGACGAGGATAGAAAATGAACCTGGATTATGTCGTAACAATTCGCCGTGTTGTTGATTTTTTTAAACATTCTCGTATCAACTACGTCTTTTTAAATTGGCTACAAACTTTGTTTTCTTTATTATTATTTATTTTGAGCGGTTAGCACATTCAAAGTTTTAACGTTTAATTGTTAAAAGATCTTTACTTTTTACTTTTCGTGCAAAACACATCTTAATAAATCTTTAAAAAAATCCATTGCAACAAGCCTTTGATGACGAATTACATTGTTTTATTTTAGCTCCTCAAGGTATTTTTGCTGTCCCTCCAACATCGCCGGACACCGCACAATCAGTCGTCAATGGAGATCTTCAACTGGACCTCGATGCAGCTTTTCCCCAATTGCAAGCGCGAAGGAGGAGATCAGTGATGCATGACATGGAAGATGTGCCCAGTATTGGTGGATATTTCGGCCGAAAGTAAGCCTAAGTTAAATTCATAAGGTTGTAGCCAAAATAACGTGATGTTTATTATTATTATTTGTCTTAGTTTCGTCTATAACAATCAACGCTAATCTAGAAAGCATAGAAAATTTTTTCGTTAACCTTAACGCTTTACGACGCAATTTAAGTGAAATTAAATTTTGCGTCTTTGTAAATATAAACTTCCTTCCCAGTGCTTGTTTACAATGAAATAATATTTGTAGAATTCTTCAAAGTGGGACGGACAACAACACGACTGCCTCTCTTCCTGTCATTCCTAATCCGATTGTTTGTCTTCAAGTAAGTGACCTGCAATTTTGTCTTCAAGATGAATAATTGAACGATTTTTAGCAAAATTTAATTTAATTTTAATATATTTTTACAGTGAACAAAAACTTCAATTCAAATTTTAAATTTTATGTCAAGTTTGCAAAAAAATTTATCATCCAACCCCTTTTTTATTGGTTGAATGACAAAAAAACATTCAATCAGTTTAGAATTTAAGGAATATAGGTGTATAAAAGATTAAAGTTCACATTTAATCGAACTTGATTTTATACCAATTAACCAAAAAAGTAACCTTTCACCGAGTCGGTAGTTTGGTAAGCTAAAAGTTATTTTTAAATTGTCCCCGGCGATGAAATTGATGACAATTTTATAACAATAGTAAGAAATAACAACCTTGTTTGGGTGGAATATTTGTACAATCCTTTCTCTGAAATGCTTGCAGTGGTGAAATTAAATCGCGAAAATGCGACATTGTTTTTAATTGGTTTCCAGTAAACTAATTTTCATTGCTTTGTTAACCAAACATCAAATAATCTTATTAATGATTTGCATCTAAAGTGAAATATAAGTAATAATGATATAATACAATTGATATTTTTGATTGTTTTATAAAACAACTTTTTTAATATCTGGGTGTCTTTTAATTCGATCATCGCCATTTTTATCTCATGCTCAGAAATGTTTTGGTTTTCAATGCTCGCCTCGGTTATAACAACGTCGGCTATTTGCGCAGTAGTCGTTTTAGTTATATTCAATTAAAACAACAAAATAACAAGCAACAAAACAAAACGTGTTTTCAACTGAATTTCATGCCGATATACTCCAGCTCGGCGAAATGTTGCTGTTCAACTTGTACGTGGACCCCATTGATCGTAGCCGGAGCAACTATCCGGTCTATGTCCGCAACCATCTTTTCAACTCCAACCCTGACTTCGATTATGGGGCTTTCAGGTGAGAGGTTGCTCTGTGACGTATTAACATGTCGTGAAAAAATTGAAAATTCTACCGATGAAGTAAACGAACGTGAATTTTTTTTTTGAATTTTGCGACATAAACATTTATTTGCATTGTTAGGAACGAGTTTTAGAAAAACGTAAAAGGAACTCTAATGTAGAAATTTTAATTTTTTTACACAAAAAAGCGCCCTTTTACACATAAGTCTTTAATAATCTGTGAATTGACAGACAACTTGAAATCTACGTTACGCAGTCGAACTGGAACTTGAGTAACTTCGCTCACGTGTTTCTCCAGTCTGGTGTCATGGTGTTCAGAGATTCCCAGGAATCTGGGCAGGAAATTATAGTCAACGTCCTTCCAAACGGTATTCACTTGCTTTACTCTTAATGTTAATGGCTTTTTTTCTATATATGCAAGCAATGCGAAGTTTTCTTTATTAATTTAACATTTATTTCGCCTCAGATTTGTTATTGTTGATTATTTTATGTATTCCATTCTTTGATTTTATTATCATGGGTTTTATATTTCTTTTGATTGTTGCTGAACTCTCGTAATTTTTTAAATAATCTCAATCGATTTATGGTTTTTTAAATTTACATCAAATTAGTTATTTTCTAACCCCTGCACGATGCAGTTTAATTAGGATTCCATCAGTTAGTTTTGTGATGTTTTAAGATATTAGTGATATTCAAATCAAATCAGTTTTCTTTTTTTTAAAATAAATCCTCTTTTTGCCGCAGGTCTTGAATGCCCAGCTATAAGATTTCAACCCGCGACTCCTGTCTCCCTTTCGTCTCTGGGTGTTTCTAAGCAATCGGTCAACAACTTGACTCCTGATTGGGTGTTGATTATAGGTGTGGCAGGTTTTCATCTTAAAAATAATACTGTGAACTATATAATTTTGTAAAGATTGTTTTGCTTGTCCAATCTTTTATATGTTTATTTGAAGTTATAACGATAATGAATAAAAAATGTACACATTTGTAAAAATTTTAATAAAACGTAACGTTGTTTTAAACAACGTTTTTAAAAAGTTTTACTGCTTTTTATTAATGTACCTTTGTGCAAGGTAAATTTATATAACTAGGTTCAAAAAGCAATTTCAAATAAAGACTCAAAAGCTTCGTAATTTCTATAAAACATTGATAATGAGAAAAAATTAACTTTTTTTTGAGAAGCTCTGTATGCGCATGCGCAATAAAAACAATTGTTTCTTTATATTAATGCTTGCTCGTTTCTCTTTCTGTTGCAGTGCTGCTCGCTTTGTTCCTGGCCTGTGTTGTTGTCTTGGTGATCGCTGTCATTGTGTGGCGACCACGTGATGCGGGCATCTTCCCCATGAAGTACTGGATGCCGAAGTATCGGGCTCTGGGAGAACCATATCTTCCTCCTCACAAAGCCACTGCTTCTCAGATGACTCACAACACAAGGTACATGGTTTGCTCAGCGATTTTAAACTTTTCGAAGTGAAATCTTGTTCTTTTTATGTTGAAACTTTTTTTGTTATCAGGGAAGGTCTTGGGTCTATTCGAGAAAGAGGCGAAGCTGAAGGTGCAGACGCTGATGTGTTAAAAGGTGAGATTTTTTTACTGGGCATCCGTTTTATAAAATTTATTGCTAATTTTGGAAATTTTTCTGATTTAGAGTAGAATTTTTATATTCTTATTTCTTTCTTTTTAATTAAAATTAAATCAATCATTTATTTAACTCATTTTTTCGCGTGAAAATAAGTCACACAGTTTTTAAAACAGTTTTATTTTAATAAGTTAAGATTAGTTTGAGCAAAGTTTCTAAGCAATTATTTTAAAAGTTTTACCCATAATTACTTCTCAAAAGTCTAACCCAGCTACTGCAAATTTATTGCAAAAAAAATTTTACATTTACTTTTTTTTATCTGTTTATCTAAACGTTTTTGTTGGTCTTTTGTTGAATGTTTCTATTGATCGAGAGTAAAAAAAAAAGAATGGAACATTACAAACCCATGTCCAGTTTTTATATAATACTAAGTTTTTACTTTAATATAAATAAGAGTTAGGCCAATCGAAAATCGACTTGCTTGTAATTTTAAAAGTGTTAAAAACTGTGTTGAATTTTATTATGACAAACAACCAACGAATGTGATTGGCTCAAACAAGTCACGTTTATGACTTTAAATTGTTGAAAATTTTTTCACAGACGAACAACTGCTGGAGGATTTCAATGTTCGTACGCTCTACGACAAGCTCGAAGACCAGAATCTTCATCTCGCGTCGCAGCTGGACAAACACAAGGACAGCTTGCAGGGCTTCTATGAGAAGATCAACAACCAAGCGGAGGGACTGAGGGTGGGTAAAGGGGACGTCACGTGATTGTGGAAAAGGTTGACCAATGAGGATCAACTATAAATGCGATTTGGAGTTAGATTGCCTCAAAATCTAATGTTTTCAGATTAAAGCAATCTATTGATGTTCTGTTCGTTTGACAAAATATAACGTGTCAAAAGGCTATTAGATAGATGTATTTAAAAAAAAACAACTTTATGACGTCATAATGACGTCGTGATTGTGCAGAGCATGTTGAACAAGCTGGATGTCTCGAAATTACAAGCTGCCGAATTATCTCGATCCGCTTCTGACGAGGGCACCGTCGTGAATACGACCGTGCAAATGGGGGGGCTGCATCGTGATTTGAAACTGGCCGGTATGTCGGTTCCACTAAGTTATTCCGTTTGTGTTTCATTGTTATTTTTAATCGCTGTATTTTATAGGGGGCCATTCTATGCGTGAGAAGGAACTTCTGCAATCACTCGAGGCTTTAATCAACAAGTTAAATACTGGCAAAGTAAGTTGTTAGCAATGTTTCAACTTATTTCTATGTTTCGCTTTAAACATCAGCATTTTTTGTGTTTTAGATTATTTTTATCGTTTCAAGAAAATTTGGTCAAGTTTATGTTTATGACTTTACCACGAAAACAAACCGCTTTATTTATTTTGTTTTGTTTTTTGACGTAGATAACTGTGTCTGATGAAGTAATCAACGATGCGAGAAATCGACTGAAAGGAATCGAAGACAAGAAATCTGCTAAACTCTCAAAATCATCTGCTAAGAAGGTTTTTCAAATTGATTATTTGCATCAATAATATTTGGTTCTATTACTATAATACAGTAAATCTCATTGATAAAAGTATTAAAGCTACAAACAAACTTTAACTATCGATTGTGTAAATTGCTTCTTATTGTTTCAGCTTTTTTTGTTGTTGTTTCCTTTTTTACTTTGAACACCCACTTTAAAATTTAATTTAATTATTTTGTAAAGGTTCGATCACGTCTTTCATATCCCCTTTCCCCAAGCACATCGATAAACTGTTTTGCTTAATTTCAACTACTTCTGATAACTGACTCGTGCTCCTCCAGGATGCTCGAAATTCCGACGATTGGAAGATCGAAGGACAGGAGTCGTTGATCCGGGAGCAGCAGTCGGACATGATTAACCTGGATCGGGAATTGATTTCCGGCGAGCGAGAGGCGATCACGAACCTCCTCATCAATCACGATGAGGAGAGGAAGAAGTTGATTGCTGATCTTAACGACAAACTCGCCTTCAAGATGCAAGGAGATCTGAGCGAAAAGGAGGTAAAAAGAAAGATTTTGGAGGAGCTGTTGATATTAACTGAATAGTTTCTCGCTAATTTTTTAAAATTAATAGTTACTACAAAATGTATTTAATTAATACTTAATTGGAAACATTTTGATGAAAAAAACTTTATATTACAATTCGAATACATAAATATTTACAGCAGAAGATTTTTATCGATATTCAACCCGTGATCTGAGATGCATTTGTCAAAGTAATCTAACCAATTTTTTTATTTGTCTTTTAATTGACTAACAGCTGGAGAAACTGATGTCGGAGCACGCACTTGGACTGGAGAACGCCCTCGGAGCGCTGAGCAAGGAGCGGGAGCGTCAGATGAGGGAATTGAAGGAGCAACTTGCAGCCAAGCGACGAGAAAGAGCGAATCAACTGAAGCAAATTCATCAGGAGCAGCGTGATGACGTTGGAATGCCAGGTGTGTAAAAACTAGAAAAAATTGGCCTAAACTTGTCTAAACCGCATTTCTGTAATTTTTTTTTACGATGATTGTTGCAGCAATAACAATCAAGTGTCTGCCTCTAACCTAAAATTCTTGTTTACCTTAATCAAAACGACCTTACGCTTTTTCACTATACTTTCATAGTAAGCTTGCTTCATAAAAAATCTTGCTGCAGCTTAGTGAACTATTCACTTCTTAGCAAAGTGAGATAAAACAAGTTTCAATTAATAGTATCATCTCTTGATTTGATATTTGTGTATCGTGCAAACTGCACTGCTTCAACTACTTTTTCATCATATTTTTTCGGTCTTTTTTATTTTTGTATTTTTTCAGCTCTTACCGAAGACGACGACACGAAAGAGAATGATGCGAATGATCTTTATCTGATGGAGAAACAATTAGAAGCTGCTCTTCTTCAGGAGAGCGCTCTTTCATCAAAGGAAGAGCAAGATTTGATTACAGGATCAGAAAAAGAAGACGCTGCGAAGTTATCCAAGACGTTCGACGACGAATTGGTAAATTCTTTGTTGATTTGATTATGTAGAGTCGGTTCATCCTTTCGAATAGCAAGAACTATGACGTTGCACCCTGCGTCATCATTTCTAAACATTTTGTTTACGTAAGGATGCGATGGTTTCGAACGGATTAATCACGGATGAAGTCCGGGAGAAGTTGAGACAGCAGATCTTAGAGCAGGAGAACAACATCAACAACAAGATGAAGATGAAGCGAGACATGCAGGTACTTTGTATAGACCGAAGAAAATGATCGTCATCTCCCTTTTGTGACGCAAAATGTTTTCCTATTGTCTAGATACAACCCTGCTTCCTGTTTGTTTGTTTGTTTTTTTAACATATTTAGCTTGAGATAAGTTCTTGTTATTTATTATTGACTCCCCATCTCCCTCGCGTGATGTATTTATCTTTTAAAAAACTTAATTGAGCTTCAACTAAAATCACATCCGCGACATACTTGCCATTTAAACTTTGTGAGTAAGAAATAAACGTTGAGGATTTGTTTGTTCTTTCAAGATTAAAGCGATGCGGGAACGGATGGCTGAAAGGAAGAAGAGAAGGATGAAGAAGCTGGAGAAGCAGCAAGAACGGGAGAAAACTGCAGCGGTAAGATCAAATAAACTTTTTTTGAAATTTTATTGTTAAAGCAAGATTTTTTATTTTATTTATTTATTTTTTTTAAATCTAAATTTTAACCGGACAAATATAATTCTTAAAAGTTAAAATTTTCTAAATCATATAG
Source organism: Diplosoma virens (assembly GCA_963680785.1). Classification (NCBI taxonomy): domain Eukaryota; kingdom Metazoa; phylum Chordata; class Ascidiacea; order Aplousobranchia; family Didemnidae; genus Diplosoma; species Diplosoma virens. The sequence continues at coordinate 38,529,690 of OY796883.1, forward strand.
CACAGAAAATCGGATATTAATAAAATTTATTTTTTTAGTGAAATCCAAAAAAATTTTTTTTTCTAAAATTTTCAGCATTTTAAAAAATGAACAGCTCAATGATAAAGTTCGGTGCCATATTTTAAATCAGGATTTCTTAAAGTATGGGTCATTTAGCAGAATTTTGGGGTCGCGAGATTTTAGATCAATTTATAAAATCTAGATGTGTATTTAAACAAATGTTTGAATGTGCGCGGGCATCAACACGTGGTTGTAAACTTGACATTTGTGCCAGTGTGGTCAGTTGCTCTGTCCCATTGCAACGCGAGAGTAGACATCGCAAGAATAACATATATGTAGTTTTCGTATTGATTCGGTAATTAACACATTCAATCCTAAACACAAAGATTTCAGAGGTCACGTTTTAAATGCGAATTTCGAGTTTAAAATTTCTAGCGCATGTTACATCTTGCTTTTGATCTATGATGTCATAGACAATTAATGTTTTGATTAAAGGGGATTAGCTTTAACTTTTATTGATTAGTATTATTATATTGATTATTACCTTTTATGTGAAATTACATTACTGAAATTTATGCGAAGTTACTTTTTCAGCTTTAGCACATATTAAGCCCCAATATCGTTCTTCGCTAAAAAATGTTGAAAAGTTTTCACGTCCAGCAGTGTCTAATATTGCACCGAGATTTAATTTGTTGTTTAGCAAAAAACGAGCTCATCCGTCTTCTTAACAAACGATTTTTTTCCTTTTGCTTTTGTTTACATAACCAGTTAACAGCTGCGCTTTTGGTAGGTTTGATTTTACAACTTTTTGTGCATTTTTTAATTTTACGTTTTTAGATGTTTTTAAACAAATTCTCAAACTATATCTTTTCATATGTATGTACATTCTTTTTCATACGTGTATATATTGTTGCCTAATCAACAAGTTATCACAAAACATTTACATTTGTTTAATTAATATTTATCTGGAGTCGCGAAAAACTTACAATCATGAATGGGATTGTGAATAGAAAAGTTTAAAAAGCCCTGTTTTAGATCAAGGACGGCGAATACACTGATGATATGAAGGAGCGACATAAAGCGGAACATGATGCCCTTGAAGCGGAGTTGGATGCGGAAACGGCATCCATGGAAAAAGATCTCAATGATTCGATTGAAACGGAGCACAGGGAGTTGCTTCGAAACATGCACAAGGAAATTATTAACGACGTAAGCTGAGCGATCGAATTTTGATCATAACATTATCAGTTCACAACTCTGTCGAAGCAACTTTGTGGTTTTGATTAAATATGTTTAACTGTAACGTAGCCCAATGTAGAAGAATAACAAGAAGCCTCTATAAAGTTGTTAATAACTTTAAATTCTCTACCCGCGATAAAACCAAACCAAAAAATCAACAAGGTATTATTATTTAAACTTATTTAACCTTACTAATTTTTTTGGTTTGATATTACCATCAGTAGAGCATTCCAAGTTATTAATAATGTTAATGCCTGGTGAGCAATGTCATCACATTTTAAGCTTTCATTAAGTTGATTTTCCCACTTTATAAGTCGTCGATTTTTTCTGCTGAGCAGATCATATAAAAAAAGGTTGATTTAACGTCAAATAATTTAAAAACAGCAAACTCATTCACCAGCGATCGAGCTGTCAGCTAAAACAACTTGTTGTTAACGCGCAGATGACGGACAAGCACGGCGTGGATCCCGTTGCGCAGCAGGAGTTACTGGACCGCTACAGGAGAGAGTTGGATAATTACGATCACGTGAATAACCTAAAGAAGGTCAAGCATGCTCAAGACGTAAAAGTAAGTCGGCCTAAAAGTAATCTTCGATGTTTTGATTCAAGAGCTTGACTTGATTTACAATTGCAACGCAACGAAAAACCTTTGTTTATGTAAAAACTTGGTGTTATACTAGATTAATCCCTTTATAATCTAAAGAATATCTTGCTAGTTAGTATACCATTGGGAGCAGGCTTTTGTTATCACTGTAGTGACGTTTTTGTGCTTTACACAGAAAAAACATCGATAAGGCTCAGCTTAAATGAACTGTTTGCACACATTTATTTTTTTTCAGTGTTCAGATGCTATAATGATGAAGGTTAAATATCATCAATAACAAATAAAATTGTGATTAATTCTGTTTATAATAGATAATTTTTAATGATGATGATGATGATGATGATGATAATATTGATGATTTGACGACGATGATTCTCTGCAGGCTCAACTTGCTGCTCGACGTGCTCGCAGAGCTGCAGAGGTTCAAAGGTTAGCCGAAAGAATGAGAAAAAACAAGGCTAAAGAGGAGGAAAAACGAAGGCTGGAAGAACTGGCCAGACTCCGTGAGGAGGAAGAGGCTAGAGAAGAGGAAGATGATGGTTTGGATGTTCCCGATGTTGTTGTGACGGATAACGCAGAAGTACAGGTAAGGTTGCGTGTTTCTCGCAATATATTAGATGCTGAAAAGTACGTAAATGTTGATGTAAATAAGAAAATTAGAATAAAGAAAGTTGAATAAATTTGTTATTCTTGTGATTGATTTTAGGGTCAAAAATAACCTTTAAAAATCAATATTTGCGTTCTACTGTCTAAATTTTTGTATTATTCAATCAATATTAAACTTTGCTGGTTGTTATTTTTAATAAACTTAATGTTTGAATTTTACGTTTTCGTTTCTTTCCCCAGGCTCTCGCTCGCGAACAAGAAAGGATTCTTGCTGATACCAAACTTCAGCAAGCTGCAGAAGCGGAAAAATTAATGCAGGATCTTGACAAGAAAGAGCAGGAGGATATCGATGGGCTGGAGAAAAAGTTGAAGGAAGAGAAAGAGAAACTCCTTCGAGAAGCATCTGCAAAACACGAAGCTGAAGCAAGAGCAAGAACTGATCTTAGCGAGGAGCAAATTCAACAAGTAGGGATGATTTGAATATTCATACAAGTGTTACAACTATATTTAATATGTTTGATTCTTAGTGGTTTTATGAATAACATATCTACTGATCTGTTTTAAGATTAACTTAAACTACAAAACTTAAAATTTACACTGCCTGACGCATTGTATCTGTATCTCAGTTTTTGCGTGTTTCAAATCAGGTCTGCGATTGCCACAAGCCGGTGAAAAATCACGTGCCTATCTTTTCATTGTTTACGTTTAAATTTTAATTTTAAAAAGAATTTTCAATAAAATACATTATTTAAATTTACTGAATATTTTTCCATAGCTTCTGGCGGCTCATCGTCAAGAACTGAGTGAGCTTGAGCAGTCTCTTGAGAAGCAACAGGATCGCCAAAGAGCAGCTCTCCAGGAGAAGCTGGCAGCCAGGAGAAAGAGGAGAACAGCGGGTCTCCGATCTCGACAGGAAATGGAAAGAGAAAGAGAAAAACTCGCTCAACGCAAAGAAATGTCGCAAACCCAAGCGAAAACCGTAAGTGAACCATAAACCATGAACTAAGCAATGCTGTACTGATTCATTTTTTATAGTTTTATTTATTTATTATCTTTATTGTTTTGTTTTTGTTTTAATTTGGTTTTATTGTTTTTTGGGTGTTTAAAAGATCGCGAAATAAATGAAGAATGATCATTTATAAAATAACAATCCCATGAATTTTCAAATAATTCCAACGCTTTGTAAAGATCTACATGTATACGCTCGAGGTTTCTTTATTTGTTTATTGAGCTTTGATATGTACGCTCAGCGTGGACTCTCTCAGAAGTTCAATAAACAAACAAAGGAACCAGTTTTTGTCGTTTTAAACACCAATTATTATAACTAAGCGATGAGAGTAATTCCGATATTACAATGTCTTTACTGCAGGCAAAGGAAGCAGAAAGAAAAGCAATCATTGAAGGAATCGAACGGAACGGAGGCGCTGCCAGTGAGAGAATTATCCAGAAGGTTCTCGAAAAGCGTCATGCCCAAGTAAAATTTGTTTTTTCCTTAGCAAAATTTGATTTGAATTTACTGGTTGAGTTAGTTAGTTAGTTTGCTTTTTTAAATTCTATCAATTTGTTAATTGCTTCAAAAAATAAGTATTGTTAGGAGCTGAAAGATTTGGAAGCAGAATTTGCTTTGAGGAAAAAGATGCTGATTGAAGAAGCTTTGAAGTTAATTAAAGAAAAATATCAATCGGAACGAGACACTTTGGTTTGTTTGGTTTCTATTTTGCTAGTTCTTTTTTGTTGACATTCATCTTTAGTTGCTTTGATCGTAGTTATTACATTGATTTGGCTGATTACACCTCACAATGTAAAAGCTTAAAGAATTAAGTTTTTTGCGTTTTTAGAACAGCGTGGTCCAAAATAGAGTCCGCGACGTGATTTTCTGCTGCTCACTGAACAGTTTTAAAGTTTTTAAATCTCAGTCGATATAGAATTGTGTCAGCCTTAATAGCAGCCTGAGCAAAGTGTTTGTAAGATTGCTCAAGTGTTTCTATCTAAACGATCGTTTTATCCTTAAAAATCAAGCATAAACCAAAAAAAGCATCTAACCTTTAATTAATCTTCACTTGAAATTCAATGTCCAAAACAGTATTTTTGTTCTACAGTATTTGCACAGTTTCAGAACAATTGTGTCCCGAAACTTCTAATAACTTTGAAAAGCCCCCTCAGAAGTGAATGACTGATATCACCCTGTTTTTATTCTAAAATAAGATTTACACGTCCCATGAGTTTTGTGACCTTGTCAAGTTATTTTCATTCGATTAATTTTTCAGGTTTCTCAACACGAGGCAGAAATGCTTCAACTGGAAAACGAGAGACTCCCGTCCGATGAATTTGAGAGAAGAAAGAAAGATTTGTTGGAGAAGCAACGCAAAGAACTGGAGTGAGCAAGAAAAATTTGTTGTTTGCTGCAAAAACCGACAGTATTACACTAATAAAAATTAAAATTATCAAAACAGAAAACATCAGCAACTTGATATGATGAAGCATAATTTTGATAAGCTGTAGTGATCTAAACTAAAATGCTTCAGGGCCTTGGATAAGCAACATGCGAAAGAATGCAAAGAAATCGAAGATGCGACGGCCGCTGAGTGGAAACTGGAGTTCGCCCAAGCTAAACTCAAACTAAAAGAAAAGCATTATCAAGTAATTTATTTGCTATGACATCAAACGTAAAGTCTGTAAACTTAAAAAAAGTAGATTGAAGAAAACTTCATTTCTTTAACATATTTTAATAGAAAAAGGTCGATTGATAAGCTGTGACTTTTTTTTTATTGCTTTCAAATGCGAAGCTGATTTTTTTTTTGTCCAACTCAGGAATTTGCCGATGCCCTGCGTGAATTGGCTCCCACTGCGAATCAGAAGCAGAGTGTCGAACAAGCTGAGGAATCAGCGAAGAGACTCGAAGAAACTAAACAGCGTCTCGAAAGCGTAATTTGCGTCATAATCACGTGATGTCTTGCTCAGTCTTCGCTAACTTGTGACATCTTCAGGAGCGCGAGGCTGAGGAGAAGAAACTGGCGGAAGAACGAAAGATGTTTGAGGAAAACGAAAGCAAGAGAATAGCCTTGGCTATGAAGGAGTTTGAGAAGGAGTTGGAACACGAAACGGAACAGGAAAAATTGAAAGCAGAGAAAACACTGAACACTCTTGCGAAGCGGAAAGAAAAGCTCCTTATGGTAAGTTTGAAGCTTTTTAGTGACTTTGCTGAACTAAAACGTATGGTGCGATTTTTGTACTTTTTAGATAACAATATTTCAAGCTTTATGAATTTTAAAAATTTATTTCAGAGATTGAATAAAAAATTTTTTATGACATCATATATACTGTATATCATTTTATTAAAGTTTTTATTTTTTATTTTTATTTAAATCATTATAAAATTATTCTTTATTATTGGTTTGTAAGGGTTTAATTTGTCTCCAACTTACTTGGGCTAATAGGATACTTTCTTACATTTTATTTATGGGATAAATATTAATTTGTTCTCCCCACATTTTATAAAGCTTTCGAAGACTGTTTTCGTTTCCATTTTTGACTTGTACATGTATATTTAGACAGCGTTGATATCAGTGCTTCAAAAAGTGCTCGATAACATAGCCAGGGCTCAATATTTTAGATCAAATGATCACGTTGATTAATAAAAGCAAAAATTTATTTAATTTATAATCCAACAAACTGTTTTTCCCATGAATAGAATCATCAGCGCCATCTTGTTAAAACAGAGATTATTTATAATCTGTGAAACAGGAGAAGAAGAACAAGATCAAGGAGGAGTTGGATAGAGCTGCGGCTGCCGGAGCAAGTGAAGAAGAGCAGAAGAAAATCCTTGATCAGGTTTTTGCATTTACATAAAACTTCAATATACGGCGAAATTTTCTACTTTCAACATCACTTTCTCTCTTTGTACAAGTTATGAGCAAGTAGAACTTTCATTAAAGCCTTATTCTTTAATGGTTTGCAGTTTCGATTTCCCCATCATCCCCCTTACAACACATCGAATTAGGCGCTACTATTGAAGCGATCCCGAATCGAACCCTAAATTTTTTGCTATGATTCGAAACCATGACTTTTACTGTGGTTATCTGTTAGTATTTATTACAAAGCGATTTTATTTAAACACAGCTTTTAGCTTTTACCTTGAGCTTTCAGGGACTTTTAGCTTGAGCCAGAAGCTTTTCTAATGTACTTAAGTTTCCGTTAATTTTAAGTATTTCGTTGAAATTCAAACTTAACTTTGAAGAAGGTTTATTTTTTTTAGTCTGGTATTATTTCTGCGCTGCCTTTGCTGATTCACTAACAATTATTTTTTATTTGTTTCGTTAGCATGAAAAAGATGTGGAAAATCTTACAAACAAGATGGATCGTGAGAGGCTCCGGATGAAGACGCAGTTGGAGGAAAGATTGAAAAAGAGGAGGAATGAAAAATTGAATGTGAGTGAGACGTCATAATCAAATATTGGCTATAGTAAGAATGGTCAAGTCAATCAACAAGCAAGTGCCGACAGACCTGTTTCGTCCTTATTAGGACTCGTCAGGACACTACAGCTTGTTGTTGACCCCAGCTGAAAAAGTTGAAAACTTAAACAGCTGGCACAACTTTCTGTTTGTGGTTTTTACACCTCAAACATCCAGTTGTGGACCTGAACGCTGGGTAGGTAGTACAATGAAAACAATGTTCCACCAGCGCAACTGCAAAAAGACACCGCTAAACCGCAAGGGTATACTGGCGGCGGTTCCGATATGCTAACCACATCGAGTTAGCTAACACGGATACGGGTTAAGACAAGCAAAACCCTGCAGTTCCCATTACAAACATATAGTAAGAATGGTCAAGTCAATCAACAAGCAAGTACCGACAGACCAAATATTGGCTAGTTAACATTATTTTGCGTGTTGTTAAAGTTGTGACGTAGTAAATTGTAAAACTTCTTTAAGTTTTGTTGCTTTTTTTTCATTAGACAAAGAAACAAGAACTTGACAAAGAAAGTGAATTTAGTCAAAAGGAAATTGAAGCGAAGCAGAAACAAGATTTGTTGAAAATGCAAACGAAACAAGTGAGGACCTTGGTTTCATAATCTGCATCTTTTGATCTTTCACGTTCATCCTCGATTCTTTTATTCTGTAATTTTCAAATAAATCCAGAAAACACACTTTTTTTTACTAACGACTTGTTAATTCTGCATAATGTTTTCTGTTGTTGATTCTCAAATTCAAATGCTTGTAAATGTACATTAAAGATGCTGGTAAAGAAAAAGTTGCTGAAACAACAATTTGTTAAAGCAAATTTTTAATATTCAAGTATTTGCCAGCAAGTGACTCGTTGGAATCTTAAGATAAAATTACAACTTACTTACTAATTATTATAACACCGCAAAAGTTTAAAGATATAGATCTTCAGCATCATAACTTGTTTTGACAACTGAACCATTTGTTTTGTTGTTTCAGGTTGAAACTTTGCAAAAAACTGCAACGAAAATTGAGAAAGAAGAAAAATCTAGAAGATTACTTGAAGCACCCCCGCCGAAACCCGTCGAAAAGAAAGAAAGTGACGTCACTTCTATAGGTCGGCTGATTTTGCTTTTCCTGTGTTTGCTTATTACTTGAAAATGCCTTTTTTAATTTTTTCAAAGTGATTTACGGTTTTTTGATTCTTTGTTTTGCTGCAGATTTTTCAACTTCTGACGTCATGCCACCTGCTGAGCCAATCATGACTCAGGTGGATGGCATCTTACCGGTAATGCCTTACATTGCAGCAGCACCGTCTATGAGGTGAAAATCACGGTTTGAATACTTTAAATCCTATGATTTTTAATGACTGCATAGCTAATATTTCTTAATATTATAATATTGCAGTCGAGTGCATATGCAATTTACTTTTCGTTTGTTCTTAATGCTAAGTCTACCCTCAGCAAAACGTACATGAACTTGTCGATACTTAGCTCAATGGAATTGATTTTATGAAAATAAATAAGAACTTTAACACCCAAGTTTTTCATTTGTTCTTTTTAAAGTGAGAAAGAACTGAATGAGATGCTGAACAATTCACCACTCTATCACACGCTCAGAGAAGTGCAAAGTGTCTTGCAAGAAGAAGGAAAGAACACCAGTGTCCGAGGCGCTTCTGCGTCAGGTTTTGTCGGCCCAGGTCAGTTTCGAGATTTGCTTTAAATACGTTAGTTGTTGGTTGTAAGCTTCCCAGATTAATCCGACGCACCACCTGGCGATTTTAAAATCTCGTTGTGCTATTTAATGGATGGAGTTTTGAGTTGAAATGGATACGATCGCATGCAGTGTACGTGGTTTAGGTCGAATTATCAGGAAATCCTGATCAGCAGCACTGATGTTCATACTCAGTCTAACCACGTGTAGAAGCGTTTTGTCTAATAGAATAAAGAATTTATTATGAGCTGAGGACAGACAGTATCAAGGAGTAATTTGCGTCATAATCACGTGATGTGAAAGTAATTTGCGTCATAATCACGTGATGAAACCGATCTCACCGCCTGACCGGGGCTCAAGTTTTTAACATTAGAGACGGTTTGCTTGCTCTAACTGATTACATCGGGTTGTTCATATGCATTTAAGTATAGGAAAGAAATATTTAAGGTTTGTTCCTGCCAATGCATTGTTGCACTTGTGCATCAGACATACCAATGATTAGATGCTTGGAATATCGCAGATAGCTTCCTGTAGTGCTCTCTGCCTTCAACCCTTATATCTTTTCAAGCATATGACTATCGGCGTGCGTCGTGCGCAATATGCTTGAATGCAACAATGTGTCAGTAGGAGCCGCAAACTTGAGATAAAGAACTAAGTAATGAAAGCGAAATTTAATCCAGGCGTCGTTGTTTTGAAAAAAAAGTCGCTTTTCGTTCGGATTTTTCGGAGTCGTTTTATTAAGGATCCAACATTGAACAAGATCCCATGTGATTTAGATTGGGATAGTTCCGAGACCCAGCTCCTCCCCACGCCGCTGTCCGACCTCAGCACGCGAGAGTTGGTCGCTTACAAGTTTGGCACTTTCATCCTGGCCCTTCTTCGCACACGCCGACCTTCTCATCCCCCTGTTAACTTGCTCGTGGCTGAAAAGGTTCCCGGTCAACCGGAACTGAAACAAAACGCGTTCCGAGGATCTTTCTGGTAAGTGTCTTCAAGTGGTTGCCTTGACTTCGCGGTTGTATTTTGGGTAGATTTCAGCTAATTGTGGTTACGTATATTATTGATTGACGTTTCTCACGCACACGTTTCTCACGCACACGTTTCTCACGCACACGTTTCTCACGCACACGTTTCTCACGCACACGTTTCCCACGCACACGTTTCCCACGCACACGGTTAATTGTTGATATTTTGCCTTGTTTCTGAACTTTACTGATTCAATTATGACAATGTGCTGAAACAAATTGACCAATAAAACACGTTTCAGTTTCGACGAAGGTAACGCTATCTTGTACGTGAAACGCGATCGCCTCACAAAGGATTCGATTGGTCGTTTGTCTCTTCTTCTCGTACACGCCATGTCACACTTGGCGATCGGGGATTTCGAGAGTGACAACAGCACTGCCTTCCTCCAGGAGTTCTACCAGTGTCTGGCTGTGCTCAACGACGATTTGTTCTTTGCTCGTTACAAAGTAGCTCCCGGCGAGGCACAAAAAGGTGAGCCAGTTGTTTAAAATCAACATGGTGAAAAAAGCGGTTTTTAAAAAAACAATGCATTATTTTAAATTTTCTAGCGTTTTCAAAAGTTGCACTGCATCACTGCAATGCAGGCCGGACACGCTTAGCGTAAGTGTGTTCGTATCATGCAAATTACTGTGTGTCAAAAACTGCAAATTAAAGGTTTTACGGGATGTTCACATTTCCAACATACTCAGTTTAAGAATGACGTCATGCTTGCGTATGACTCCCTAACATGGATAGATTAGCTCTTTCAACACTAATCGTTCTGCTTTTTTACTTCTGTAGTAGTATTAATGCTCACTAAATTTGCGAATTTGGTTTATTTTCTTTTTATTTCCAGCAATAAACTGTTTATTTTCTATTTAGGTTTAACTAAACTTGCAGTTGCGCACGATAATTAGCAATCGCTTTTCTGCAGGTGCACTTGAAAAAGTCAATATCAGCCAAGATCTTTTGGACATCAAACTGCCCTCGCGTGACGTAAGCACGCCCTCTAGCGAATCAATTCGCAACCGAGGCCTACAGGCTCGAATCGACCAGTACACACATGCAGCAGCCTCCACAAAAGCTAGAGGAGAACTAGGAAGTATTGAAGACAAGATGTTGAAGGTACACGAAATGAATCGAGCTACTTTTGATGCTCAAAAATTAATCTTTTTTGTTTTTTTTTGAAGTTATTCACTATTTGGTTGATTCAAAATCAATAGCTTTTCGATTTTAAAAGAAAATTAAATTTATTTTGTTAAAAATTTATTGAATTTGCTCAGAAATTCAATAAATTTTTAATGCTTTCAATAAATTCAATAAATTTTTAAGGGGAACACACAATTTAATGCTTCTGAAGGTGTCAGTTGAATTCCGACCAACAAAACATTAATTTAAAACGTTGCTGATTTTCAGTTTGTTTTTGTCTTCAAAAGATAATTCATAAATAATAATATTAATAACAATTTTTTTGTTTACACAATCAAAAATTTTCCCAAACCAACTATTCTCAATGGTTAACAAATCGTTTCTTGTTAAATAGGCGAAAGCTTCCGGAACGTTCGAAAGTGTGGACTCAAAGTTAGCTTCGATGCTTCCATCTTCGCCTTCGACGTCACAATCCAACAGGTAAGACTCGTGCTGGCATTTATCCGGTAGATGAAATAAAGTTTTGCAAAAAAAAGCTTTTTTACATCAATTTGATTTGAAAAATTTTGCTCCAAACAGAATTAGGTCAATTGCGCAAATTTTCAAAATTAAATGAGGATATTAAATGCCTTCTATTGTTTCTGCTCTTTTAGATTTTCCGATTAAAAATGTTGCTCTTTTTAAAGTGAAGTTTAACGGCATCTGTGTTTTATGTTTTTGTGGCAAATGGCCTTTAAACATTTTCTAGAAACATAAAGGCAGAAATAAAATCTTTTAGTGTATGGAAAACATCACAAACTTCTTATTAACCATTAAAGGCGCCCCCAATCCTCCTCAATCCGCCCTCTGCAATCCCCAGATGACGAGTCTGATGATTTGAATTTCGAGTTTGTAACTTTGTCTCGTGAGGCTGAGAAACTTCGCGAAATGCTCGATGACAAAGATGATAGAGATGATGGGGAAAGAATGATCGTTCGAAATCGACTAAACAACGTTCAAGTCAAGTTATCTGACGTACAAAAAAGGTCGGTTCGTAGGAAGCAGTCGCTCTTTTATCACGTGAAACCAACCAATATTTTTTTTAAAGAGAAATAATTAAGATTCTTTTAAGAAAGCATATTTTTATATTTTTCTTCTCTATTACTCCAGGAAGCAGAAAATTATCGGAACACTAATTTAACTAAATTCTTTTCAAATGCAATTAGGCCTATTGTAATTTTTTTGGTTTGGTGGCCGCTTCAACGTTTTAAATGCCAATGCTGTCATTGATCCGACATTATTCTGGTTATATTCACTCGCTTTGGTATGCTATTATTTTAAAAGCGTGTGTTTGCTGTAAAAAACACTAAGTTATGCCTCAATGCTTGTGAAGATAATTGAAGTTGAGTGCGAATCTGCGGGTAATGGCTTGTTATGATTTGTTTTCTGGCTTGTTTGTTCTTGGCATCTCTGGAAAGAAGTCGGGGCGGTTCTTTGACAATTGGTCTATGAATAGCGCCTCCGACGCTTTCCTGTGAGTCAAAACGAGAAATATAGAGAGGAAATTAAATAAAGTTTACATGGAGTTTCCTTTATGGCTATGTATTTTCTGGGTGAGCAAATTTGTCGAAAGTTTCGGAGTTTAATTCTATGAAAAAAATTAGTCCCTTTCTTGGTGCCCGTTGGTGATCAAGCATAAAGATCATCAAATTCTAATCTTCATACTTCGTTATATGCAATAATTTAACGTATTTGATAAAATTATAATTACTTGAGCCAAAATTTTGCTTTAAAATAGTTTATTACAGCGACAAAATGTAAAACTTTTTTACTGGAATGGAGTTATTATAACAATTACTGCTTCAATTAAACTTAATATAATGCACATTATATTGCGTTTAATTAGCTTAACATAAAACTTTACATCATATCATAATGCCATGTTAAGTTTAATTGCTTAATTAATAGGATATTGTATCGTTAGTATTACCAAACCAACTTCAAAAAAGGCAAAATCATGGTCAGTATCATTTTTTTTACCCTTGTGTTGGCTTTATGACGTTATCTTCCTTTTATCTTTGCTTATCCACTCCAATAAAAGTTCCTATAACCATTCCAGATTATAACCACCTTGATGGGCTAGGGTTGTATTGACCATCTTGATGGGCTAAAGTTGTATTGATTACCTTGATGGCCTAGGGTTGTATTGACCACCTTGATGGCCTAGGGTTGTATTGACCACCTTGATGGCCTAGGGTTGTGTTGACCACCTTGATGGCCTAGGGTTGTATTGACCACCTTGATGGCCTAGGGTTGTATTGACCACCTTGATGGCCTAGGGTTGCATTGACCACCTTGATGGCCTAGGGTTGCATTGACCACCTTGATGGCCTAGGGTTGTATTGACCACCTTGATGGCCTAGGGTTGTATTGATATTATTAATTGAGTGCATTTGGTTCAAGCGATTTAAAACAATGATACGAGTAGATCGGACTCGGACTCGCTTAAAAGTTTTGACAGTTCCGCATCTTTGTTTTAAATGATATATTTTATAAATGCTCCTCTCGCTTACGCTTATTAAGACAGTCACTGATAAAAATAACCAGGGTGTGTTAAATATATGCTTCGAATTTATCTTTTTAATTTTTTTTCAGGTTGCGACATCTTCGGTGATGACGTCATCGAGGCAAATGAAATACAATTCAGATCACTGTAAAAATACAAATCACTGTAATTTGTTTATCGATTTGCACCACAGATTTAGAGTATTAAAGCGAAGCTTTACATAATTATACTTGTTTTCATCACCCTCTAAATTGTTGTTGTTGTTTATCGTCAGTTGCTCATACTTATCAGAATTTTTTTAGTTTGCGATTAGCTGTTTTGGTCAAGCGCTGTGAGAATGCGTGAAGATTATTGAGACTTTCTTGAAAGCGCAAAGTTATTTGTTTTTTTGTTTTGTTTTTTATAGCGTTGGTATTCGCTGAATTGCTCTAGGCTTTTCATTGTTTCGTGGTCTTTGATGACAATGTTGCTTGTTGCTTTCATTCCACTCTGTGCACATTCATTCCACTTTTGCTGTTTTCTTAGAGCATCAATAAATTGTCCTTTCAACCGTCTTTTATTTTATTGTTAAGTTCAGTCTAGGTAGCGGAAACAGATTTTAGTTATGTTTTTCAAGCGGTTACGAACGCTGTATTGATGGCAAACGTAATTCATATAATCGCGGTTTAAAATCCACTCTCGTCATTCTGATGTGTCCTTGGGAAAGACACTCAATGAATGGCATTTACCTTTGCTTTGGCAAGCAATTCTAAATTTTGGTCATATCTCTAAATAAAAACTTCAGCCAGACAGCAATATTTCGGCATACCTGGAAGCAGGTTTGATAATTGCTTGACGGTTCCCTAAATATTACGCCTCCGATGCTTTTTTGCGAGTCCAATGAATAAAGAGAGATGTAAAATATATAAAAACGTATAAAATTCAAAAAGATAATGGAAAGTCGCCATACCTAAAGTAGCAATGCTCGTGAAGATTTACCTCATTATGCTTCTATCGTGTAGATCTCTGTAGACCTAATCAATTAAAAAGCTTAAAAAATATAATTACCACTAGCTAAAAACTTTGGCCTATTTATAGAACTGTTTCATAAACTTCGAGAACCAAACTGTTAAAATAACTTAGAATAATTTTTGTTTCGGAAAGCTAATTTATCCTAGCCTAACTTAACCGAGATCTCTCAAAAAAAACTGGAATCGGGCTTCTAGAAAACTACATGAGGTCGAAAAAAGGTCTACATACCCTGATTATAATTCACAGAGAATGAAAATCTTTTTTATATCTTCACTTGGGTTTGCGTTTAGTAAAGTTTGTTGAGAGTATTTTTTCACCAGATAAACTATAAATGCGCTTTTTCTTTCAAGCAGTTCTTCTGGGCCTTTCATTTGAATTTTTTTGGGAGGAGTTTACACCGGTTTTGATCCCAGCTTTCAGGCAACGTCGGAGGCGTTAAACCAGATCAACCGTCAAGTAATTACCCTCGATGTCCTAACTTGCTTTCAGAAATGCTTAACACTAGAAAGACGGCTGCGGTCAATTTTTACCGCATCGGTATTTCGTGCTAAAATTTATACAATAATGACCAAAATTGTTTTATTTATCTGTCGAAAATATATTCGCAACTACCTTGAATATTTTCATTCAAAATTTTTGGTATTTGCAACAAATTAAATCATAACAAAAGTTTCTTAGGAGCTTTTTACTCCACAAGAAGAGCAAGTTGCAACAATAAATGTAAATGATGTATGTCTACCACAGCAAGACTTCAAGTATTTATAGAAGCTGACGCTAGACTTGTTTCTATATAGTTGTAATTGGCATTGCTTTCTTTTTCGCAAAGTTTGATTAGAACTTTCTAGCACCATCGTAGGAAGAGGAGGTAAATCGCTTTTCGCAGAAGGATCGCGACATATTTCTTTTATTAACTAAAGTAAAAATTCTTTTCTGATCAAGCTCTAGCCTATTACTTCAGAGTAAATTATATATGCATTGATGCATGCTCAGTCTATGATGTTAAAAAATACAGCCATTGGCCACCTTCTTGTGGCACTTTTGCAGGTATGATAATACGCCATTTGGTACAAAATATCTACACCTACTTTTTACGCGTTGTAACTCTTGACTGTTTCTGGTAATTTTTTTGAGTGTAATTGGTAAATAAAACTTTTTAGTGCATTGAACGTAGCATATACACCAACTTTGGTTTTTTTGCTTCACTGTATATATAGTTAAAGTGGATTAGAAAAAGATTGATATACAGGGCCATAAGTTTCCATACATTTGAGAATGTACTGTATAATGTATATTTACAGGCTTAACTTCACCTGTGCTAATGCGTGTTCATGAACAGTGGAAAACATGTATCAATATGTATATTCAAAACAATGGTAACCATACGAGTATAGAGCACATTATATAAATAAAAACTTCTTCCATATAGAATGTCCATTTTTTCTATGTATGGAAACTTATGGCCTACCCTGTATTTCTAATGAGTATAAAGGCTTGCCTTTCATCATTTCCTCAATTTTTTGTACCTCTTTTCTTTGCTTTGTTATTGTTCCAAGAAATGTAGTTTTTTCTGCGTTTAGTTTGTTTTCTAAATTAATACTTGTAAAATAGTTATCCATTTTCACGTTTGTACTCTTTTTTCAAGAATGGTTGTATCAACCATAAGCAGACATCTGTCGGTAAGTCGTTTTCCCCGTTTCTTGTTGGGTCTTAACCAAGATAAGACTTACCATTTTAAAGATATTTGAAACAAACATCAGCCAGAAGCCCAAATTTTATGCCAAATTTTTCTGGCTTATTTGGCATGTATGGGATAAAAGGGCACCAATTTTTGCACGGAAACAGTTGTTCCTCAATGGTGAGGTCAAAACATGGCACATAACATTTTTTACAATTTTCAATAAAATTGTTCCAAGTTCTTAAAGTAAGGAAAATTTATCTTTTTGTCTTCTTTTGCAGCGTGTTGAACAGTTATCAAATCTCAAATGCTTCATCAGTTCTTTGTAGCAATCGCTATTAATTATTTTGCTAAAGATTGGATGCCCCCACTCCTTATTCCATAGTTGATGAATTGGAATGTTTTTTCTCGTCAAAACTCCACGTGCTTTTTGAAGACCAATAAATTTTTTCAATTTGCAAAGTTTCACAGAAAAACTTTTGTCAACAGCTTGTCCGTGCTTGATAGTATATTTTTTAATTGAACGAAGCATAGGCTCATCAATAAACAAAAGAATTGTGGTTAGTGGACTTTTTGATTGGACACCTCTGTGAGAGTATGATGTTGATCCCGATCTTTGAGAAAAAATATTTTTAGCAGCAGCTCTTCCTCTGTTTACCGTGTCGCTTATTCGTTTCCACTAAACGCCGGCTCTACTTGAAGGAGTGTCCCATCGATTAATTGAAGATTGTGCCTCATTAAGATTTTCGGAAATTGGTTGATTGCTGGGTTCATCACTGTCACAATTCGACAAATCAGAATTTTTAAGAGTAGCCTGCATTACCGATCACGCCGTTATATCCTCATTTTCATCACATGAATTATCAAATTCCTCTACTTCTAAAGACCTGATTGCTTCTTCGGCTGTCAGTCGTCTTGCAGTAGCTATGACAAAAAGTTTTTTATTATTCAAGTACTTACTCAATAAATAAAAATCTACTGTTATAAACAAATGTTATGCTGCTGTAAAACACACTAAACCTCAAACCAGCAGGTTATTACAGAACGTTTATTCAAACCAACATAATTTCAAAGTGATAAGTTACTGAAATAATATTAAATCAGATTTATTTTATAAATCAATAACTAAATTTTCTTTTTATAAAATCTAATAAAGGTTCTGCTATTAATTTGTTGCCTATACCTAAAATAAATTCTACAAAATTTTGAGCTGCGTGAGCAGATATAAAAGAATAAAGTTTTCATCAAACAGCCCTGATTTTGACGTAATAAAAAAATAACAAATGAAAATCAACAATCAGGTAGACAGAAATTGTTTACATAATATTTAGTTAATCTAAACTCTCTAACAAACTGTTTTGGTTCCGCCTAGCACAGCTATCGCAATGATAAATTGTAAGCGGTCAGATTTGACCCCTCGTCTTTCAAGGTATACTTCTTAATTGCACTCGTTTGAGAAATTAAATCAAATTTTTTTTTGTTTCCAGATAATTTTAAGAAAAAAGAAAAAACTTATGGGAGACAAAAGTCGAATTCTAAAAGCCAACGCTGTAAAAAGAAAAACAAAATTTAAAAGCGGTCAAAATTGACCACTCGTAATTTGTTACCTGCGGAAATTTTATTTCATTTTTTCTTTTAGCTCTTTTACTTTCTTTTCTTAATTTTAGTACGGTTATATTTAAAAAACTAAAAGAACTAAAAAAAAATACTACAGTGATTTAGCTGCTTGCTAAGACTACCAAGCAAGGAAAATTGCGGCAAAGTGCATTTTTCAAAAACCACAGTATGTCGGTAGAATAGCTCAGCGTGATAAAGTTTTCTTCATTGATTTTTGTTGTCCTCTTAGAAAAGGCACTTTACGACAAATTCCTCAATGTAATAATCATACTGCTTACCTTCAATAGTGACTCCCGCGCCTCCGTTTAAAACGAATTTGATAAATATACAAACAAATCCGGTTAATTGCATAGCCGATTTACAAAGCTTTGTTATGAGTTTATCCAGAAGTTGTAAAAACCCCTCTTTTAACCGTAATTGTTACTGAATCGTTTCAGTATGTGTACCATTTTATGACGGGTATGTCAGAATGAACTCGTTATAGCATTACTAGAGAATCATAGAAATTTCTGTATTATGAAATATCTATAAATCGCGGTGGCATTACTCTTGGTTTCTTTATTACTTCGAAAAGCAAAGTAAGCTAGTGTCTGGTTGCGTACATGACGTTTCGTTTCCACTACGAGCGTGGAACGAAGTTTTCCTTATTTGCTTTATTGATTTTTTTACTTGACTTAGAGCACGCTAAGATTTTAAGCGCGGAAAGTTCAATAAAAAAAAATAAGAATTCTTTCTTTCTTTCATTAATTTTTCCGTGCTTAAAATCGAAGCGAGCGCTAAGCGAAGCAAAAAAAATCAACAAACAAAGAATGCTCCATTCCACGCTCGTGGTGGAAACGAACCCTTAAAGTCTGCTTTGTTCACACAAAGTTGTTACGCTTTGTTTCTTCTATTCTCACAATGCATGCGAGTGACGTAAAACGAAAAAAAAGGAGAATGCGCCTGTTGTTTTTGATCGGTAAGAAACGTTAAAACTTTCTTTTTTTTAAATCAGATGGTGACAGATGCTTTAAAAACGCTCAGTAGCGCTTGAGCAATTTTTATCTCGCGTTATTTTGTATCGAATGCTGTCTACTCATGAATCTACAGCAAGAGCACTGTGCATTTGTGCTCATAATGCCTCTTCAATCTGCGGTTACTCTCATTGATGTGCAAGAATGTTTGGTTAGTCGAATAAATAGGTTTGAATTTCTTTTGGATTAACCGAATTATGCAACAAATCAACATACGATTTACCGAAGTGTTTCTTAGCAAACGATTGGCTTTGGTTTGGAAACTCTAATCCTCATGCAATAAAGCGTATTATGCGATTATTCGGAATGAAAATATCCGGATTTGTCTGTATTAATACGTATGTAGCTACTAGCTAGGCGTATCATCTGAAAAAAATTTGTGGAAGCAATACAGTTTTGTCCAAATTTTGTGAGGTTTGACCCACTTTTGTTTTGTACTAGACCTACTTTACAATATGAGAAAACATTTTGTCAAAAAATTTAGGGTGAAGACCACAAAAAAAAGATCTTCACTTTGAATCTCTCTTTGTCTTTTGATTTCTTGAGTTCCGTTCCAAAAATGTATTGATCTCTAAAAAAAAAACCTTCGCCTTGATTCTTAAAGTTTTTTTGCGTTTAGTCGAAAAAATTTGCTTTGTCGCAGCCTGAACAATTGTGATTTCGCCTAAATTTTGGAGACTTAGGGGTCAATTGCGCCCCTTGCTCCCTGGCAGGTACGGTTATGAGCAAATATGCCAATACGCGACAACCAGCGATGGATATTCAAAATTTGGGACCCGAGGCAAAGTCTTAATCAGGATTCCCAAAAAGTGGTGATCTCTAAAAAAAAGGTCTTCGATCTCGTATTTCCTTATTTTTCTTCCAAAATCATCGTGATCTCTAAAAAAAGTCTTCACTTCGAATCAATTTCGTATTTCCCACTTTTCGGCCCAACTTCATAGTGATCTCTAAAAAAAAGGTCCTCAGATGAATTCGTTCTGAGATTTCCCACTTTTCGTAACAATTTCATAATGATCTTTTAAAAAATATAGGGTACAGCAAAGTTAAACTATATGCGATATTTTCAAAAAGGGGCAAAATTAAACTATATGCGATCTTTTCAAAAAGGCACGCTATTAGCAAACCGCAGATTATGTACTAACAGCGTGCCCTATACATCGGGCACAACATGGAGTACGAGGTCTGATTTGGATGACGAAACTCGATGCTGGCTTAATGACATCATTGCCAGCATCTGATCCAGGCAGTGCAGCAGTCTGGGGTAGTAAAAGGATAAACCCTCGGCCCCAGTCCTGTTTGTGTCTGACCTGGAGTGGATACCCTTCAAACGACGACGACAAAAAAAGGGACCCCAAGGCAACTGCCTCACTCGCCTCACCCAATATCCACCACTGGCAACAACCATACAACAAAGAAGAAGAACCAAACAGCTCGCAAAAGGACTACCATTTTTGTCTATGGGCGGGAGGTGTGGAATTTATTTCTAGGCAAAACAAATTTGACACTGTTGTTTCCTGGCTCACCACCATTGCGTAGTAGCCTACAAACAAACTTTTGTGGCTGTGCCGTCAATACGAAAGCCTAAAGATTTAATTGTTGCCACTACAGCGTGAAATGAAGCATTCTTTTTTTTTATTGTTTTATTTACTTTGCTTTGCTTAGCGCTCGCTTCAATTTTAAGCGCTGAAAGATCAATAAAAGAAACAAAAATGCTCTATTCCACCATAGACTCTACAAGACTTATTGTGGAGTCTATGATTTCACGCTCGTAGTGGAAACAAGCCTTTACGCGCAAAAACAAGTAAAAAAAATCTATGAAACAAACAAAGAATACTCCATTTCACGCTAGTAGTGGAAATGTTGCCAATAGGCACCATAACAACATAACGACTTTGTTACGCCATACTCGGATGCAGTGGCGTACGCAGAAATTTGTAAAGGGGGGGGTTTTGGAGCCGAAAATGTGATTGCTCTCAGTAGTCCTGGTAATGGGCAAAAACTTCCAAAATTAGGCCTACATTCAAAAATAAAGTGTTTTGGTTTTAAGAACATCTTGCAGTAGCATAAATTTCTTTTTACCAAACCGTAAAACTAACTATTGAAAAGGTATGTGCGAGTAATTCAATCATAACAAGAAACTTTTTAAATTAAAAGCAACTTGTGTAAATGATGAGAACAATAGGTGGAAAATCATACGAACAAAAAAATAACCTTACTTAACAAATATTTAAAATTTTTTTAAAGGCTTATATTCAAACGCCTGTTTTTTTCACTTAATCTGTTAATTACATCATCAGGGCAAGGCACGCGTGTGGCTCCTGTAAATGTTTAGTAATGCAGATCCATTCATTCGAGTGGTACCACTTGTGTTTCGTAAGCACGTTTTTAGTCTGCGTAATGTGGAAAGCTTTACAATTGTTCACTAGTGCATGTTATCACTGGAAGAGTTAACAAAATGGTCATTAATGTAAATATGTTCGGAACAGCATCGGAAGTGCATTCCTTGATGCTGCTCAACGCATCAGTTGGTCTTTCTGCTGCGTTCAACCGAAAAAGTTTCCTGTAACATAATATCAGTTCAGGCACTAATTCTCCCCAGGATTTCATTAAATCATTCTCGTAAAATTTTCCCAAAACTTGAATACTTTTAATTTGTTGAGGAGTTGGTGCACTAGTTTGATCAGCAGAAATTAAACATTGAAATTCACCAATAATCGATTTGTGAGCTGTAAATCTTGCTTTGAGAGTGACAATAAAGTTATCAAGAAATAGAATAAAAATCCCTAGTCTAAAATGTTCTTCATCTGTTACAGCAGCAATATTGCATCGATTCGTTTGTCTTCAAGAGGGCATGGTATTTTCAAAATAAAATCTTCGGCTTTGGCCGTTTCTTGCGCAAAAATATAGAGCTGGGGAAATTCATATTCGGTTTTTTCTTTAAGACACTTCAACTCATTTGCAATATCCTGTGCAATGTTGACGGCCTCAAGAAGGTTTATCGACTTTTTTTGCTTAACTTTACACAAAACAACACTGTATCCAAAAACGTATTTCAAAAACTAAGAGAGCAATGCAAAATTCACTTTGCGTAATTGTCGATAGCAACTGCAGAGCTCGTGATGAGGCTTCTCTGTCTGGCCATGCTGAAATTTCTGCCAAAGCTTCTACAACGGTAAATTGTAAATTTGAAAAAGTACTAACACTCTCGTGTCGATCGACCCATCTGATAGCACAAATTTGAACAAGTTTTTAAGCTTTTGTTGTTGACGAAATCGTGTTGATGGACTTGCGCAAAA
Organism: Diplosoma virens; assembly: GCA_963680785.1. NCBI lineage: Eukaryota > Metazoa > Chordata > Ascidiacea > Aplousobranchia > Didemnidae > Diplosoma > Diplosoma virens. The sequence goes on from OY796883.1 coordinate 38,551,606, forward strand.
TGTTTTGAAGTTTTGGAGCATTAAAAAATTGTGAACTGAAGCTATTGTTCCCATGCTTAACTTTCAATATTTTACAAGTTTGAAAGTCTTCTTCACAGTGGCAATGTACAGTATATTAGCTAACTTTGAAGCAATTTAAACGATAGCAAAAATTGATGCGCAAGCAGTAATTAAGTTTAAAAAAGTGCGGTAAACAATAGAAACCAAAATCCTATTATTAAAGCCTATTTATTACAATGTACTGTATATATGACTGAACACCATTCTTCAAGGGGGGTTTTGACCCCTGAAACCCCCCCTTGCGTACGCCTATGCTCGGATGTATAAAATAAATACGATATAAAGTTTTATGTTCAAGAAAAGGGAGCTGGTAAAAATTATGAGCAGTGATGGCTTCAATACGGAGCGAACGGAGCGGCCGCACCGGCCTCCTTCCCTGAAAACGTTAAAAAGTGCCGTCCCATCCCCTCCCCCCGAGAAAATATTGCGCTGTTTCTTTGTAGTAAGACGATGACGGTGGTGCCCCCAAAGTGATGACCTTTTTCAGAGATCACTTTTGTGGGACCAAAAAGATTTGGAACACGAAAAAGTGACCCTCCTATTTTTCTTGCACCGGGCCTCTCCTTTTGTAAGGCCATCACTGATAATAAGCAACCCTAAAAGAGCCTCATAGAGATGAACAACTGCAAAATCTTCCAGGTAAAGATAAGCAATCTTGTTGGCTAGGAAAAGTTAAATGACTTAAAAAGTTGCACTTTATTTTTATTAAGCAAAATACAATCACATGAAAATTTTTTAATATCTAAATTCAAAATACATCTATAGGGTTAGGGTTGTTAATTCAACCAATTAGATACATGCAATAAATAAATTAGATAATACCTATAAATTAGACAAATACGTTAACTCCTGGTGAAAATAAACACCTTTTTCCAAAACTTTTCGGGTCTCTTTACGAAATCACCGTAAGCGATTTTATTTCGCAGAAATTAACCCGGAATTTCCTTACAGGACTAGTATCGAATAAAAAAGAAACCAAGAGGAAAAGATCTCTCTTTAAAAAGCAATAGTAACCACAGGTAGGATACGGGTTAGTTTTAGGAACAAAAATCACTTACGGTGACTTCTTGAAGGGACTCAGAAATTGTTCATGATCACTTCAAGAAAAGACCCCAAAATTTTTAGATTTCTTTTGTTGCATGTTTTTTAATCAAGTAAAATGATTTTAAACTTAAAACTGCTGATAATACCTTTTGTTATTAGGAGCTATTACGGTAAGTTAGAGTTCGAAAACTCCTTTAGATTGCATTTGGCTGACTCAATGAGAATGCAAGTTTTGTTATAACACAATAATTTGAACAAAATTTGTATAAGCACTCTGAGGTGCTTTGAAGCTTGCTATAAAAACTTAGTCAGGTTCTTAAATTTTTGTTAACACACATCCATTTTCAATTTAATGGAAGTATAATTTTGTTCATCTTGTTATTACAAGTAAATAAGTGAATTGTTTTAGTTCAGTTTATAATTGTTAATTTTCATAAATAGATATTGCTTTGATTTTCATAAATAGATACTTTGTGATATGTTATACTGGTATATTGCTTTAGATATTTGACAATTAAAGGATATTTTGCAATTAGCAATGCAATAAGTTAATTATTTTTATGTTTTTTAAATAAATTTTAATAAAGTTGTTTGAAAAAAAAGAGTCAAAAAAAACCCTGTTGTAAGATTGAAGTTGTTTGAGTTTGGTTAATCTTTGATAGATTTTTTAAAGACTTTTAATAAATAAATTTAAGAATAGAAACAGTTTAAAAACAGACATTATCCAATTTTTTGTTTAAATATGTAACATTAGTTTATCTGCTTTAGAAAAAATTTGTCTCCAATTTTTGACTGAAGTTGTTTGGTGTTTAGGCTTGATTATAGAATGCCATAGTTTTTTTTTTGTATCTGTAACCAGTGTTATTTTTGGTAATATAGAAATTTTTTAGCAATCTGTTTAATTTACTAATTTTTACCTTTGTTGTTGCACTACGTGAAATTGTCTGAATTTTTTATGAGCATGAATAACTTTTAATGATCTGCAATATTTTTAGATAACACAAAATAAACTAGTGATGACTTAATTTTTATAGTTACTAATGACTTCAAAAAATAAAAATTTTGATATTAAAAAAGGAACAAATACTGCTCAACCTCCACAATGGACAGAGTATTTATGTTGTTCCATGTGTGAAAAAGACTTTAATCGTACAGATCGTTGTCCTATTAGTCTTGGATGTGGTCATACTCTCTGCAGAACTTGTTTGGGAAAATTAAAGCAACCACAATGTCAGTTTGACCAAATAGCTATTACTTGTAACAAGTTTGACCTTCCTTCAAATTCAGCTTTGCTGCAATTGCTACCTGGAGATAATGAAAAAGTTATTAATTCACATATACAGGTATCACAAAATAATGCACATGATTCTAACAACATAAGTCAAAATCTTAAAAGTTATGAAAATGCTAAAGATTGCATTGAGAAACTTGCTCTTTTTTTAAAGCCTGGAAGAACAAGCGATCTTAGTCGTCCAATGCAACGTAAGTTAATCTCTTTAATTAATTGTCAATTATTTGAAAGTGAAGGAAGAAAAAGAGCTTTACGTGCTAGTAGAGCTTTAGGTGAACGCACAGCAGCTGAATTAATCTTGCTTCATCAAAATCCAACAACTCTTTCTGCAAGTCTTTGGGCTGCAGTTCGAGCAAGAGGATGTCAGTTTCTTGGTCCTGCTATGCAGGAAGAAGCACTTAAACTTATTCATCTGGCTTTGGAAGATGGCTCAGAGCTTTCAAGAAAAGTGTTGGTTCAAATAGTTGTGAAAAATCTTCAAATTCAGTTTTCGCAAGCTTCAAAAACAAGTATTGGGCATGTTGTTCAACTTTTATATCGTGCATCTTGCTTTAAAGTAACAAAAAGGGATGGTGAGTCATCTTTAATGCGTTTAAAAGATGAATTCCTGATATATGAAGAGTTAAGAAAAGAGCATGATTCGCAAATTGTGCAAATTGCTCGCGAGGCTGGTCTTCGTATTGCACCAGATCAATGGAGTGCTCTTTTATATGGAGACCAAGCTCACAAGTCTCACATGCAATCTATTATTGATAGACTTCATAGTGGTGGGTCATTTCAGCAATGTATTGCTGATTTAACTCTGGCATTACAACGTTCTAATGATCCAGGTAACATGCAAAGTTTGCTTCTTCATTTTAAATATTTGTCAGATCTTGACACTGAAAGCCCATCTTGGGATGATTTAGAAAAAAGTACGTATTCAGCAAAAGTTTGTGTTAAACAACTTGTAGAGTTTACAAATCACAATCATCATTGGTTATGGCAATGCCAAGATGCTACACAACAAACTAGCAAATATAAAACTTCAATGTGTAGAGACAATAAAAACAAAGGCATTTGTCCCCGTGGTCAGTCATGTACATTTGCGCATTCTGAAGCTGAACTTCAACATTACAGAAACAGAAAGAAAAAGAGTGCTCAATTATCTTTTACAGCTAGTGAACTTCACCCCAAAAATGAAAATGTTTGTGAAAACCCACACTTTACTCATCCAGACAAAACAACTGTTTCTGATAATGAAAGATCTCTTGGTAGTGTAAATTTATCATCAGGTCAAGGTACTTGTCAGTGTGGTAACTCACTAAAACAGTCTTTTAATGTAGAACGTCCTTTGTATTATCATGACTCTGCTCAACCTGGATGTAAATCTGTTCTTGGTCACCCAGTGCCTCAAGTACCAAATCACCCAAATGCTGCTCTTCAAACAAACTTAAATCAATCCTCTTCTTTTTCTGTTCCTCAACAAGTCACACCTTTATTACCCAATTCTAACATTCCTCAACAACCTGGTCAAATTCATCATTATGTTGCTAGAAATCAATTAGTTTATGAATCAAAACCTCCTCATTTTGATGCTGTTCCAGTGATTCATAATGCACAGAATTCAATTGGTCAGGAAATGTCAATTGCTGCTGTTGAGGTTCAAAATCCTAATGTCAATTTGCCATTGCATGGATCAATAGTTCAACCTAGTCAATATGTTATTCATGGACAACAATCACCCAATTATTGTCAAATTCAACCAAATCAGGTTCAACCTGTACTTCAAGAATCAGTTGTGTCACCTAATCAATCTTTTCCTGGTCCACCATTATTACCGCCACCTCCGCCACCACCACCTCCTCCTCCACCACCTTATCCTTGCTTAACTTTACAAAATGGTTCTCAAATGGCTGTTCCTCCCCTGCCTCCTCCCAGGCAAAATGTTTTACCTCAATCTCCTTTAGTAATTCAACAATCTCCTGTACAAGTACATAACCTTTCACCTACACAGCCTTTAAGCTATCAACCAAGAGTTGTTATGCCTGCTGTTACACCCCAACCACCAATGCCTAATTTGGTTTCTCCTCCTGTAGTAACTACAAGACCAGTAGCACCAAATAAACATAATGCTTCACCTAATTCTTCTGTAATGCCACCTGTAGTGTTACCTATACCGTGTAAAGAAGTACCAATTATACCCAAGTCAGTTTATGATCAATATCATGTTGTGGTGCCTCCTGCGCTTGATAGTTCTGCTTCTTTAGCTGAACTGCGTCATCGAAAAGATGAAGTTATTAATAAGTTAGTAAAAAAACGAATAGTTGCACCAAAAGTCGAACAAAATCTGCAACATAATGTAGGTTCTTATTGTGATATTTCTGTTGATACACCTGTTTTAGAAAATGACTCTGATCAAACATCTCAATACTATACTACAGAATCAATTGCTGTTTCACCTGAAAATATTACACATTATAGAGTAGCAGAAATTTCTCACAGAAGTGAGTTGATGTCCCCTAGGGCAGTTAATCATCTTCAAAAAACATCAAATGGACATTATAGCCTTTGGACTGGTACAACTTGTATTCCTTCTCTTCAAGGTCTGTCTTTTCACGGTGATTTTCAAGAAGAATGCTGTACAGGAATTGATGTTCTTTCTGATATTAACTGTACCACTTCCCAAGTATCTTCATCTCGAAATGATGGTAGCTATATGGGTAAATATTCACATTCAACACTTAGAGCTACACAACTGGTTTCCCACCATAATTCTGAATCTCCTTTTTGTAGTGATGATGATTTAGTGTCAATTCAAGACCGGCGTATTGTCAGCAAATATGGTCCTATTGCTCGTACAGTTAGATCAAAAACTACTTCTGCAATTCCTGAACAAGTAACAGCTAATGGTACAGCTACTACCCATCCTTTTCTTTCTGATAAAAACCGAAATAAGTCGAGTTTTATTGCTGGAGAACAAAATGTATCCACTTCAAATTTGATGTTTATTCGATCAGAAGTAGAACCTACAACTGTTAGTGTGGACTCCAAGAAGCTTCCAGACGTTGTTTCAAATAGTTATACATATTCTCCTGTACCACAAAATGTGCATTATTTGTCAGATGTAAATGCTCCATTACTAATTCCATCTGATGCAAATGAAGATTTATTGCTTGCTATTGAACTACAGCAAATTGAATTGGGAATTCAAAGAATACAAAGAGATGCTAAATGATTCCTCTTTTGCAGTATATATAAGTTTTTTTCTTTCTAATTGCGATTTGATGAATGTTTGTAATTGTTGAATTCAGGGCTGCGAACTCGAAGCATTTTTAATTGAGTTCAAGTTCGAGTTCACAAAAATATTGTAAGTCCGAGTTCAAGTTCTTTATATTTCAATTTTTGAGTTCAAGTTCAAGTTCACAAAATAGAGTTGAAAAAATACAGTCGGAATAGAGTTAAGAGGATAATTCAACCGCGAAAAACTGAGCACATGTTAAAAATTGCTTTGTTATCAATGTTACCAATTTTAATCTATTATTAAACAAAATAAAAGAGGGTAGCAAATTATAATTGGGCACCATCGCTGAGAATTATCATAGTCAAATTTACTCATTAAATGAACTCAAACTCCACAAACTTTTTTCGAGTTCAAGTTCGAGTTCAGAAATTTTTATTTTTTGAGTTCGAGTTTGCAGCCCTGGTTGAATTGCATGTAGTTTTTATAAAAGTTCAAAATCTTATGTATTTAAGCATTTCTTAATTCTTTATAGTTAATTATAACAAGTCTTATTTTTGTTAATTGTGTTTTATTTTTCATTTTTGATGAACCTTTAAACATTTTAATGTAGGTTTTAATGTAATGCAAAGAAATAGATACTGTTACTACAACTTTAACCAACCATGCAGACTACATCATTTGGAAGAAAAAAATTTTGCGTTTTTTCAAAAATATTTATTCTCTTTTAATTGAAAGAGAATCTTTTTGCTTAGTTATACACTGCAAGGTAGCAGCGGAAACTTGCAAAATTGTGTTCATACTGTTAAAACACTGCAAGATTTAATTAAGAGATGCATGTAGCTTATTAAATCAGAAAACCTTTAATGATTATAGTTTTTGTCATCACAGCTAATGTCAGGGAGAAAAGTCTAAATTGAATTGAAGTGGTGATCTTTTTTTTTTGTCTTAATATTTTAATAAAAAGTTGGATAAAAATTTTGCTTTTTATAAGTATAGTCACTAAAGGATTTAAAAATTATGTATAGAGTTAAAATTTAAAATAAAAAAAACTAAAAATTTTTATTGAAATGACTATCAAAATGCAAGCCTGATTTTAATAAACCTGTAAATAACTTTTTATTTTATATCTGTTATACAGTCAGTCTATTATATAGATATCTAACTAACTATCAATAAGTTGTTTGCTTTTTAAGTTGATTCAAGATTTAAATTTTTACCATTTCACTATGTTAAGTAATTTTTGTGCTGCAATATTATAAAATGGTTATGATTGATGACCACATTACTAAATTGCTGTTTGTCAAATTTATCTATCATTTGCCAATGTGTGCACAGCTAAGTTTTATTAAAATTCCATTCCTATTTGCAAATGAAACTATATTTGTGAAAATTGAATGGTTTCAAGTTTTACTAGATCGTATTAAGTACAATTTTTTAAATGTTTGACTTAGAATCAAAGATTTTATGTTTTTTTGGTTGTTTTATTTTGCTTAAAACTATTGTTACAGAAAAATGTTAGTTTTTATTATATAAAATAGCAATTTTAATGGTTAATTTTAGATAGGCATAATTTATTATTCCAACTTCTTGTGTTTTATTAACTTTTTGTCAAATTTATTCCAATTAAATTTGTCCACTGGGTTTTAATAGAAATATTTAAAAATTGTATACATATTTCATGAAATATGAGGATGATTCATAAAGTAATGCCTCCTATCTTCTAGCTCAAAAAGTTAAAGAAATAGAAAAATGAAAGTGACATCTTTAAATCAAGCACACATTATGTTCAAGAATTTTTTTTTCTTTTTAGTCACCACCATTTTTATGCATTTTTTTCAACGATGAATGAGAACTTGTATGCTGCACTGGTAAAACTCTTCCATCTGTGGTAGTCCATTTTTTGATGGTATTTAGGACAGCATTGTTGTCAACAAAGTGCTGTCTCTGCAATCCTTCTTTTACAGGCCCAAACAGATAAAAATCTGATGGAGCAAGGTCAGGTTTATATGGTGGATGAGGCAGCACAGTCCAGCTAAACTTGGTCACACATTCTGTGATCTTGAGACTCATATATGGCCTGGCATTGTCATATTGCAAGAAGAATGTTTTCTCTGATTTAGTGCAAGCAATTTTAGCCTTCTGTTTGATCAATGTTTTAATGTAACAATCAGGGTTGATAGTTGCCCATGGTTCCAAGAAATTCAAGAGAATAATGCCTGTGCATCCCAGAAGATGGTACACATCACTTTGCCTGCTTAGCATTGTGACATGAACTTTGGTGGAGAATGTGAGTGGTGCCATTCCATTGACTTTCGCTTAGATTTCAGTTCATAGTAGTAACACCAAGCTTCATCACCAGTGATGATTTGGTCAAGGAAAGTATCACCTTCAGCTTGATATTGTTTCAAAGACTTTTAACTGACACTCACTCAGTGGTCTTTTTGCTTCAGAGTGAGCATTTGTGGCACCCATCTGGCACACCTTTTGCTGTACCCCAGAGAGAATATTAACTTTTTTGCTGCACCCATGCTCACTCCCAACTCTGTGCTCATTTGATTCACTGTTATTTGCTGGTTTGATTTAATGAGCTCATCAAGGCATGCTTCTTTTTTTCATTGGTGGCTGTGCTTGGGAAGCCAGAGCAAGGTTTGTTGCTCACATCTCTGTCACCACTTTGGAAGACCCATTTTCTGACTGTTCTGACATCAACTGTCTTGCCACCATAAACATTCACCAAGTGTTTGTAATTGTTGATTGGCTGTACTTCTGCATTGAGAAACTCAATAGCACATACTGGTACTTGTTTTTGAGGACATCTATTATAATGGAAATTGTTTTGTAAGAGTATTTTTATGGCCAAATTTTTGCACATAATTTGAACTTATCACTGCGTTACTACCAAAAAACAGCAAAGAGATAAAAAGTACAGGTTAACTATGTGAAGTTCAGTCTTTATAAAAACGCAATATGCAATCTGCTCCAACCCCTTGTAACGGAATTGCAAAAATTGGAGGCATTAGTTTATGAATCACACTCGTATATGATAAAACAGCTTTGTGGTGTGTTGTAAAACTGTGAAGCTTTTTTGTTAAATATCAAACAAAAATAATCTTATATGAATTAATCTACAACAAAAATTGTATCATGTGTATATAAAGTTGGCAAATTAAAAATTGTGCTAACCCATTTGTGCATAAACAAACCCACTTCAATCATTTCTCTGATAAAATTATCAGGTTTTAATTTGAGGTTGCCTAACCTGCAATTTGCAGGCCACATGTGTTCTGCAGAGTGGCTGGCAAATAAATATTAAAATTAGCTGTTAACTCATTTCTGTGCAAATGTACTTTTAAATTGAGATAAAAGCATGGTTTTACTTTTTTCCACATCAAGCATTCTGAAATCGCATGCCTTTTATATAAATAAAGCAAATAATTATGTGTGGTAAATGGCCAAAAAAAAAATTAGTTTACTTATTTACTTTGTAGTTTATAGTTATGCTGTTATAAAGCTTGATTTATTTGCTTGGCTTTTGTTACCTGATTGAAAGAAGCAGTTTTCAGTTTGTTCGATTTGCAGATCCCAGACAGTACTATCATAGTTGATATATACAATGTCCTCACCAATAAAAAGCATATATACTTTGACAAATATTAGTTTAGTTTGTATTTAATGAAACTTTAATTGTAACTTGTGAATAAGTAAAAAGTTGAAGAGTTTTTAATGCTTTTCACTTTAGTTGTTTTCTTTTTGACACTGCTTTAAGTGTCAACTGTTTTGCTTTGGTTTAACTAACTGCTTTTAATAGTGGCTGTGTTTGTATATTTTTTTCAGTTTGCAATTTTTTACAACTCATGTTTCTGTGTTTATTAAATGTGAATTTTTGTGTTGTTTATTTGATTGCTGTGTGTACTATTGTTAATTTTTATAAAAAGCGATATTAGCTTATTTCTTTTTTATTTTCTGTACTTTTATTAAAGCTGTTACTTCATTGTTTAATTGATCTGTTTTTGTGCATGATATACAAATTGCTCTCAACCCTGTAAAAAATTATAATAATGGTTGCCTTATGATTGTGATAAAAGCATCATTTTAATTAGCATTTTTAGGTTGTTACATTATTTATATAATTTTTGTCACAACTATACAGGGTGCAAACAAAGTCCTTGGACAACTTTAAAATGCAATATTTCTGTAAATAGTGAATAAAACTACAAAATGTTGAAGTATATATTTAACAAGACATTTTTAAACATTCATACTAAATTTCATTCAATATGTCCCCCTTCGGTCTGAATTACATGCTTAAGTCTGCTACAGAAGCCCTCTGCTTCCTTATGCAGAGTTCCTTGAGGCATTTTGGCCCATGCTGTCACAAGAGAGCGCTTCAGAGCTTCAATTAATTCATGAGGAGAAGCACAAGCATCTGCCTCTAAAAGAGACTAAACACAAAAGTTCATTGCCTTCAGGTCTGGTGATGAGGGTCGCCAAACCTCCTGGTAATGAGGGCAGTTGCAGATTGCCTCAACAGTGAACAATTTTTCATCAGAGAAAATGATCTCGTTCGTGTCTGTACATGCCTTCAACTTGTTAAGAAGAATCTTTGCTTGATCCAGTCTCTTCTTTTTGGAGGTCTGTGAGGCACTGACAAGTTTGCATTTTGAGAGATAACAACTTCAAATCTGTCTTAACGATGTTTTTCATCATCTTGTCACTCACATTCATATCACAGGCCATTCCCCTCATGAATCTCTTTGGATTGCGCCGGACTTGGGCTCTGACAGCATCAATGACCTTTGGCGTCTTCCACATCGAAGACAATCTTCAGTACTTTTGAGTTCTCAAAACCTTGTAACAGTAAAATAAACAGTCGATCTTGCAGCTTTAAGAAGCTTCATTACTTCAGAGTTTGTCTTGCCCGTGCGATGGAGCTCAATAATGGTTACACATTTAGCACTCATATTTGTTATTAAAGCAAAATTTTTAAAAAATAAATGATGAAATCTGAAATATGAGGCTTGTTGAAATTCATAAAACTAAAAACTTACCACATATATTTATTTAAACATCCATTAAATTGAATTTTAAAATTTGTCCTAGGACTTCGTCTGCACCCTGTATTTACAAATTCTTAAAATCCTTAAAAGGTTGACCAACATTACCCATTGCAAAAAAGTCATTTTTAGTGAAAAAAGTTTGATAATTGAATGAAATTTTTACAATTATGTAATAAAATTAACTTTCTCATTTGAAGTTTTAGATCATAAAGATGAATTTTCATTTCAAATGTGAATTTGAGAATTTATTATATTTGTTATTTAACACATAGCTTTTATTTAATTTAAGCACTGGTTTGATAATGTGTGGTTATACTACACCTTTCTTGCCTTAGATAGAATGAATTGATTTTTTTATAAAAGGTCAAATGCTATAATATTAATATGCTGCATCGGTTTGAATGTATTTTTTTATATGAATCATTTCTATTGATTTAATAATCAAATAGGGTTGTTGTACATAAACAGCATTCTTTAATTACTGTGTATGAACTAATTTCATGTTAAAATTTTTGGAATTTTACAAAGGTTTTTGTCATTGCCTAAAGTGTATTTCCTGTCAGAAACTTGATTTCACTGCCTGTAAAGCAACTGATTTACCCTTTCATTGTCGTTTTTTTATTTGACTATTGAACATTTTTATTGACAAAATGCTTTTGTTTTATCTAATCCTTATGTAACTAGTTAAAAAATTAACAGTTTATCTAAAATCTATTATTTTAAACTCAATGTGTGAGTATTTTATTTATTTCATGATTGTTTCTTTCAAATTAAACTGTTATATTTTCAACACCTAAGAAATGCTAATGACCTATGGTTTTGGAATGGGTGATAAATGTATGTAGTATATCAGTTCAACAAAATTGATAATGTTCTGCTTTTATGTTTCAATTATTTTGTTGCTTGTAAATATGAATAATCATGTGTTATTAACTGCAGTATTTTCATGTTAATATAGATTCTGTAAAATATGTAAAATCAAAAAAGTCTCTTAATTTATATGGCTTAATAAAGTAAAGGTCGATGTGTTTTTAAACGTTATTTTCATTAAAATCAATGTACCCTAGTGGAACACCAGACACATCTAGTTCATCAACACCTAGTCCTAACAAAAGGTTACGCACTGCAGCAGTTAGTTGGACTGATGATCTTCCACAATGCCAATTGTCTGATGTAGGTGTTGCAACTAATGTTGTTTACCTTGATGATGGACGCGAAACGGAGGCTTACCCATATGAAGATCGAGCATTTAACTTTGCGTAAGTTTTTCAATTATAGATAAACTTTAAAATATAACTAAGTAGCTAAAATTATTTATATAACTGTGTTATATTTTTTACCCAACCAATTGCTAGTATTATACTCAAAAACCAACCAGTTGGCAGCATGGTGAAGTGGTTAAAGCACCATGATTGTGATTGACATGCTAATGGTCTTAGTTCAGAACCTACTCGCACCATTCTGTTGTGTTGGGAAAGACACTTTACACCATTTTTCCTTGATTGGTGGTCTTGACAAGCAGTTCTAAATTTTAATCATATCTCAATAAAACCAAAATAAAAAAATTTGAATCGAACAGCAATATCTTTTTCATCTCCAGAAGCAGTCGGGGTAATTGCTTTCCCTATACAGTATATTAGTGCCTCCATCACTTTCCTGTAAGTCAGTAGGTTAAATATAGAGGTAAAATAAATTAAATAAATAAAATAAAAACCTTTTAAAATTTCGGATAAATTTATTCTATTAATCATCCCTTTCAAAAAATTTATTAGAAACAGAAACCAATTATTATCTACTTTGTATAACCTGTAAATACATTGTGTAACGTAGTAGCTTTGAGGTCTGCATTTTCACATACAATCACGCTTATTTCCATCAACGTCTTTAAATAAACCAACTATTTGTGTTTAATTAATAGTGTATTTGTATTTGATATGCTCTTAGTATAAACTTTTTAAAAATATTAAAATTAAATTAACTAAATTTTTTTAAACTTAAATTTCATTATCAAAAAACATATATTCAGGAAAAATAATTTAATTTATTTGCAAAACGGTGTATTTAGGAAAAATAATTGAAGTAATAACATTTTATAGAAAGAAGACAAGCTGGTTTTGTCAAATTTGTCACTGCTAAATTACAAAACTAACTATTTTTAAACACTCTACTAATACTAACAATATTTGATAGAACCGATTCTGATTGTTATTTATATGGTATATTTGATGGCTACGATGGAACTAAGGCAGCCCGATTTGCAGCTGATCGCTTGCCAGCTGAGCTGCTACTTGGACAGTTGACAACATTTGTGAATGATAATTCCATTAAAAACATTTTACGACAAGCAATTAATGTTGTTGAGCGAGGATTTTTTGAATCTATTGATAATGTTTTGGCTCAAAAAACACATTTGCAATCTCAAGTGAGTAGTAAAATGATTAAATGTAATTTTTTCACGATTTAGTTTGTATATTAATAGCTTAAAATGTGTATTGTAGTCAGTTTTCAAAAAAAATTGTTTAACAGCTAAAGTTTTAAGTTTTAATTCTTCACTGATCTTTCATTTGTGAACTATATATCGAATTCTTGTATTGGGCTTTTTTACTATATAACTTAATAGTACATGTAATTACTCATGTACTTTTTTTAATATTTCTAATATTTTGCACGTTATTTTTGTACAATTTTCGACTTGTTTTTAACCGCTCGCAAAGGTTATTTTTAAAGTTTTATTGTTCATTATGCTAATGTTAGTGTAAATGTGTTTATGATGAAACAATTTAATTTCAATCACTAATTAAACATTTTCTTGGAAGCTTCCTGAAGATATCCCAAATGAGATTTTAGAAAAACGATTTCCGCAAATCGCCCAGCAACTTCGCAACCTGAATGACACCATCAAAGGCGGCACCACAGCGGTGATTGCTCTTGTTGTCAACAACAGTTTATATATTGCTAATGTTGGTGACAGTCGTGCACTATTATGTCAAAAAAGTAAACACGGTCAATTAAATGTAAGTATAAATTTTCTGATATTTCACGAACCGCGAATTTCGATTTATTTACGTGTTTAAGGCAAAGTGCATAGTTGAAGCAAATCAGTTAAGAAGTCAGTGACAGTATATATGTTACAGTAAATCTGTGAAATTAAGATTTCGTGAAATCCCTAACATTTTCACGGATTTCATGAAATCACTAGTTTCACAGATTTACAATATAAATAGTTTTCCCTTAAGTATTTGAGTTACAGTAAATCTTGACATCAGTTTTTACATTGATAAATTATAAATTCAATCCTTATTCTGTGTATGTCTGACCCAGATCTGAAAGATCGATTTGATTTTATGAGATTATTTGGTTCTCGTTCACTGTTCGCCGTTGCTAACCTCGCAGGCTTTGAGAATTTGCTCAAGTTTAAAAGGTAATTAAGTGAACTCGACGAATAGTGTACGAGAACCGATTATTTTTGTTGCGGTTGAATGGGAGTGTGATTGTAAAAACACCGTGATTTTCGGTCTCACGCTTCGATTGTTGTTAAGAAATTCAAGTTAAAACGTTAAACCGCGGACATAGTTTCTTAACTAATATCTACTATCAAAGTAATCGTATTTTGCGAAATAGCCCGGTTGCTCCGGCGGTTTTTGTTCGGTAATCATAGTGGTTTGTATTGCCCAAACAATTCACGCAAGAAGTCGTGAAACTTTTCGATGCCAATTACAGGTACATCAAATCACTGTCAATCACGATATCAACAATAAAAAAGAGCGCGAAAGACTTGCCCAGTTGGGTCTCGACGTGGAGCGGATCATGGAGCGTGGAAAGCTGGGTGAGTGATTTTGATCCAACTCCGGTCTTGCACCCGGAGTTGGATATCGGCTGATCAAGTGATGCCAGTTGACAACTTTAAATTTAAGCTTTACCGGAAGCTTTAGCGTTAGGCATCGTAAATTTATTTCATCGTAAAAGTGTTTTATCATCATAAAATATAAAATTTAATGCCCGGCAAACAAGCTCACCCCGCGATTTATTGTTAATCGCAGAGTTCAAAGGTTACATTCAGAGTTGTTTAGTCGGAAGCCATCGAATCTGACTCCTAGGATTGCTGGAATATCGATTCCCTATCCGATTTTTCTGATTTCAACACCTTTCATCTTTTCATTAAAAAACAGCAAAAAGTCATTAAAAGTAGCTTCTATTCTAAAAACGCTCAAAGTCGAGTGCCTGGGAAAAATTTCAACTCCGACTCTGCAGCCGTGACCGCAACAGACTACTTACTGTACAGAGACATTTTGCAAACTGGTAGATTTTTAAAAAACAATGTTAAAAGTTGAAGTTAGATAAAAGTTGCTTTATGTATACATAAGTATAAATATTTTGAATTTCAGGCATGAACGAATGCACGAGATGTATCGGAGATTATTCTGTTAAAGGCGGTTACAAAGAAAACGATTTCTTGCGAGCGGCCAGTAGCGAGCCCGCTATCGCAGTGCCTGACATCTACGAGCCGGTTCCTCTCTCTGAGATACAGAGTATGTGGTTGGAGGAGTTTTTAATTGATTTAAAGCAGGTTTTTTAAACTCGTTAAAACACTTTAATTATTGTATTTTATCTCTATTTTTATCTTTCTTAATCGCACGAAAGCGTCGGAAGCGCTGATATAGGGTGTTCCATAAAGTGCGCCGAATTTGAATTCGGCGAACGTTTTGTGTGTTAGAGATTAAGGGCATACTTTTATCATTTTTGTAAAGGGTCTTCATTTCAATTAGTTGTTTTTTGTTTTAATTTGCAGAATACCGCTACTTGCTTAGTAATTATTAAGTTGCTTAGAATATTGTGTCATGGAGCGATTTTTAAGTGCGCAACGAGTTCTTATTGTTAAGACATTTTACCAAAATGGAGAATGTGCAACGCAAGACGTCTTACCCCTTGTGATTTCTTCTTGTGGGGGTTCGTGAAATCCAAGGTATACGCCAACAAACCACGCACGATTCTTTATCTCCAGGCTGAAATCAAGTATGGGATTGGAGACATTGGGCCATAGATGTGTAAAAAACAGTAATTTCGAAGCGCGTATAAATGCATGCAGACTCAGTGCAGGTGGACATATGACGGACATTGCACTTCATACGTAAATGAGGGAACCTACAATTCATAAGTATGCCATGTGTCACCATTTATGTAATTATTATTCGTATTCCTTAAGAAAATTTCAATTCACGCACTTTATGGAACACCCTATACATAGGGCAAGCAATTAAATCACCCTGCTTTCGGAGACACCAAGATATTGCTGTTTGGTTGAAATTTTTTATTTTTATTTTTTCCTTTTATAGAGATATGATTAAAATTTAGAGCTGCTTGCTGAGACCGCCAAGCAGGAAAAAGTGCCCAAAAGTGTCTTTCCCAAGGGCACAACAAGTAGGTTTTGAACCGAGACCATGTTGATCACACTCCCGGTGCTCTAACCATTTGACCACGCTGCCGAATTTTATTATAATATATTAATTTTTAAAGTTCATTAATTAGCTGCCGTGCTGCCATGGTAATGATTGCACTGGACTGTTTTAATCAGGTTGTGTGTACATGAATGAAATGCTTCCCGCATAAGATTGTCTATACATAGGGTCATTCCATGACAAATCGCCACAAAAAAAATTTTTTTTTAACCACTACATCTCCGATTTTGATAAAAATTGGTGTATGTGGTTATCTTATAGCCAAAACCCACTGGTGCAAATATTTTGTTTCTAAGACTAATACTTTCTGAGTTATAGGGGGGCAAAATTTTGGGGGAGCGAAAAAATCCTTTTCAAAAAACGCTTATATCTTCCTCAAAATATGTTTAAATTATAACATGTTATATATGGTTGAAATCAGAAAAGAACAAGGAATTCAAATATAATATCAAACATTTTATAAATATTAATATAAAAAAGTTATTTATTTTTAAAAAATATTTCTCCCCGCCACCCCCCCAAGAATTTTGAAAATCCCCAAAAAAATATTTTGGAAAAAAATTTTGATTCATAAGCCTTAAAAATATGCAATAAAAACAATGGTTATAGACCGTTTATTATGCTTAACACTCAATACAAATGATTCACTAAAGCAATTTTTAGGGCAAATATTTCCAAAAATTCAATTAAAATGTAAAAGATTTTCCTGCATACCTCAATTTTAACATTGAGGATCTTGGTAATGTTTTCTTGGCATTTTAGATTCTAAATAGTTTAAAATAATTTATAATATGTAAAAAAAAAACATTTCATGGGGATTAATCTAGGCATCAGATATTGTGGAATGTGCAAACTAAATAGCATGTGTAATATGGCAGCGTAGTCGACTGGTTAAAGCGCCGAGCTTATGATCAACATGGTCTTGGTTCGAAACCCACTCGCGCCATTCTGTTGTGTCCTTGGAAATGACATTTTACGGCACATTCCCCTGCTTGGTGGTCCTAACAAGCAGTTCTAAATTACAGTCATATCTCTATTAAATTACAAGCGGACAGCAATATCTTGGCATCTCCGGAAGCAGGTCGGGGTAATTGCCTACCCTATGTATTAGCGCCTCCGTCGCTTTCCTACAAGTCAGGAGGATAAATATTGAGATAAAATAAAAAATAAATAAATAAAAATAAAAATAATACCTCTGATAAATATGACTCTATAGGTATTATAGTAAAAAATTAAAATCTTTGTATAGCTATCAGCAATACTAGCCGTAACTCCATTGTTAATGTAATTGAATTATACATCACAAATACATATACAAGTTATACATTTTTTATATTTTTTTCTTCATTGACAACAAAAATAAAAAGACACATACAAAAGAATGAAAAATCACGTATATAATACAATGCAATTGCTGCCAGAAAAAGATGCTAGCAAAAGACCTTTTGTGTTACCATATGTGAGCTAGCACCTTTAACTATTTGAATCAGATGCTATACATACATATAAAAAATGAAATTGCACTATAAACAAAGACAAACCAAATAAAAAAATAATATTTATCAAGGTTAATCATAAAAAATATGGTGTTATGACAGTTGATTGAATGACACTTGTTTGAACACACTTGACCGAAACGACACTTGATCAAAACGGTACTTGAACGAAACGACACTTGATCGAAACAACACTTGGCCGAAATGACACGTGATCGAAATTGACAGTTGATAAAAAAAAAAGATTTACTTTTGTATGTTTTTGCGATTAAACAATATCTTTGTTACTATAAAGTAGATTCATAAAAAGCAGAGGTCATCAGTAATAGAACAGTTTGTGTTTATTTTTTTAATTTTTGGTCAATTTCAAGGTCAGGGATTTTAAAGAGTCTCCTGGGCTCAGCATTTTTAGGGGGGAAACAAGTAGATTTCATGCCATAGTTATGTTTTGTTAGATGCCTATTGCTGCCATTCCTTTGTATTCAATTTACATTGTAGTCAGTTATTTAGGGGGGACATTGTGTGATGGCCCCACCCTTGCAGACCCTTACAAAAATAAAAGACGGACTAAAAGGGAAGATATTTTTTTTAGAGATTACTATGTTTTTGGGACAAAAAATTGACAAAACCGGGACAGAGTCAAAGTAAAAACTTACAGTTTTTTTTAGTGATCACTATGCTTTTGGGACGAAAAATTAAGACAGATTTAAAGTTTAAATTTTCTTTTTTCTTATTCGATCAAATGTTATTTCGATCAAGTGATATTTCAATCAAGTGTCGTTTGATCAAGTGTCGTTCGATCAATTGTCAGGTCATGAAAAAATATACTGATAAAAATGAAAACAATTCAAAAACATTATAATTTACAAATTGTTGCAAATTACAACATACCGACACAATTCAAAACAATTCAAATACATACAAATTTTTAAAATTATGCAATGAGTTTTCATTAATGTTTTTAGGAATTTTAGACCATATCTTTACACCATTGAAATTTAACATCTTTTAGTAAAATTAGAAGATACATACAGTTAAAAACCAAGGGTGTGGAGCCGGAGCCTGGAACAGGAAGAAATTTTAGGGTCTGGAGCTGGAGCCAAAGCCACATATTTTAAAAAAGTGTAGTCAGAGTCGAAGTCACATATTTTAAAAATGTGAAGCTGGAGCTACATATTTTCAAAAAGTTAAAGCTGGAGGCAATTTTTTAATAGGTTGGAAATGGAGCCTAATATTTTGAAAGGCTTGGAACCAGCAAAGTTGCACCAGCTTAAGTTCCAGTTTTGTATTGTATTAAAAGAACACAGCTAAATTTTTTTATTCAAATTAAATATTATGTTTTGGAGTTGCCTCTAGTATATTTGGTAAATCAGAAATATATAGTGCTATTAACCTTTGCTTGAGTTGGTTAATGTTCTGCCTCCCAGAGAAGCATGAAATACACTTTCACAGTAAGCAATTACCCCAGCCTGCTTCCGGAGATGCCAAGATATTGCTGTCCGCTAGTAATTTAGTAGAGATATTACTGTAATTTAGAACTGCTTGCCAAGACCACCAAGCAGGGGAAAGTGCTGTAAAGTGTCTTTCCCAAGGACACAACAGAATGGCACAAGTGGGTTTTGAACCGAGACCATGTTAATCATCAGTCTGATGCTTTAACCACTCGACCACGCTGCCGGCTTTTAAGAGTCATGGTCACTTTTAGAGTGAAACATTTTAAAAAAAAGTCAAGTAGGCAGCGTGGTAAAGTGGTTAAAGCACCAGGCTGATGATTAACATGGTCTCAGTTCAAAACCCACTTGTGCCATTCTGTTCTGTTCCTGGGAAAGACACTTTATGGAACTTTTCCCTGCTTGGTGGTCTTGGCAAGGAGTTCTAAATTGCAGTAATATCTCTATTAAATTACGCATACAGCAATATCTTGGCATCTCCGGAAGCAGGTCGGGGTAATTGCCTACCCTATGTATAGCACCTCCGTCGCTTTCCTGCGAGTCAGAAGGATAACTGTAGAAAATAAAAGAAAAAATAAAGTATTGAATTTGATCATAGCACACATAAATGAACCGTTTAAGGCAGGGGTGTGGAACCGGAGCTGGAGCCAGAGCCTGGAGTGGGAAAGAGTTTTAGAGTCTAGAGCTGGAGCTGAGCCAGAGCCAGTCATTTTAAAATCCCGGAGCTGGAGCCATAGATTTTATTGCTAGCTCCGCACCCCTGGTAAAAACAAATCAATTTTTTATGTGGTGAGTATTATATGTAATTATGAATTTGTTTATTGAATGTTCATTGAAAGTAATCCAAAAAAATTTTTGGAAGCATATTATGCATATACTTAAACTTGAACTTTGCGTAAGTAAATTTAATAACATTGTTTATTTTTAAGATATTAAATTTATGAAAGAAATAATTTATATTCGTTGATTTTGGTAAAAATAAACAAGAACAAATGAACTTATTTTGATGGACCTGAATAGGAGCCAGCATTGATTTAATAGCTCTTCTCCAATTTAATACAGAGTTTTAGACGTCAGATTAAAATATTGCAAAATAGCGAGTTTTTAATGTCGCTAGGGTAGCACAGTATCTGAGTTTACATACTATACCACAAAGTTTAGAAAAATGTCAAGTGCTCATTTTAAGTTAACCCAAGGTACTTCAAACTACATTTTTTTTCAATAAAATGACCACTGATTGTAATATTAAAGGGATCAGTAAAATTTTTCTTTTTTTACTGAATGGTACAAAATAGGTTTTAGAGTAGTTTGATAATAGTTTATTTGACTTCAACCATACATCAATTAAAAACAATTCTTTATTAACATTATTTTGCACAGATATCAAATAGAGTAGTCTTCATATTAGATACATTTGAAAGATCATTTATTTAGAGTAGGAATAACAGGGGTCCAAGAATTAAACCCTGTGGTACTCCACATTTAAGTGTAGTCAAATCAGATGAAACATTTTTTATTTTTGTACATTGAATTCTATTACTTAGGTATGATTTTATAATAAATACGACCGTACCTCTTAATCTAAAGTATATATTAAATTTTTTCTATTGATATATCATGATCATGATTAATAGTGTCAAAAGCTTTGCTTAGATCTAAAAACACGGAGCATGTAAATTTGTTGTTGTTAAAATTACGAGTAGATAGTAGTTTATCACAGATGGTTGCTAAATACAAAATGTTTAAACATAATACTTATTATGAATTAAATACCTACTAAACATTAAAGTTACTTTTGCTACTCCCTGCTTTAAAATGAAACCGATGCCGATCAACAACATTGTATTTTTAGCAAAATGAGAGGAACATCAATTCTATATTTAGGTAGGCCTAACATCATTTATCTCAAGTTATCTATTAATACAATAAAAAGTGAATGCTGTTCAAAAGTATTGCCATATTTATGTTTTTAGGACTGAGATAATAACTTAATGGATAAATTTTTTTAAAAAATCCATTAAATTGAGTAAAATTTTTCCTAAAAATTGCTTTAGTGAATCATTTGTATTGAGTGTTAAGCATAATAAACGGTCTATAACCATTGTTTTTATTGCATATTTTTAAGGCTTATGAATCAAAATTTTTTTCCAAAATATTTTTTTGGGGATTTTCAAAATTCTTGGGGGGGTGGCGGGGAGAAATATTTTTTAAAAATAAATAACTTTTTTATATTAATATTTATAAAATGTTTGATATTATATTTGAATTCCTTGTTCTTTTCTGATTTCAACCATATATAACATGTTATAATTTAAACATATTTTGAGGAAGATATAAGCGTTTTTTGAAAAGGATTTTTTCGCTCCCCCAAAATTTTGCCCCCCTATAACTCAGAAAGTATTAGTCTTAGAAACAAAATATTTGCACCAGTGGGTTTTGGCTATAAGATAACCACATACACCAATTTTTATCAAAATCGGAGATGTAGTGGTTAAACGGCTATGGCGATTTGTCATGGAATGACCCCATAGCATTCATGTTATTTTGAAAAACACCCGGTGGCAACACGGTTGCTTGTCTATATTTTGCTTGGTCGTAGTAATTATACGCCGGTTCCTTTGCATACTCGAGGCTTGCATTTCAAAATTTTTTTAGCTACAAATTTTACATGGAAAGAATTACAAGGCACGCTACTGAACAAACTCAATACAAAAAATATTGAAAGTGCGTTTGTATCATGAGAAAGCTTTTATTGGTCTTTTTGATTCTTTATTAAAAATCTGTGAAAAGGTGAAGCTTTGCACCCGCCTTTCGTTGACTAACAAAAACTCACGTTTTTACCGTGTTTCGATATCACTGCTTTAAAAAGGTTCCTTTTTGTTTTGTATAAAGAAGAATTTTAGCATCATCATTATCGTTTTTCCATTTGCAACCAGACGTTTTTCAGCCTTCTATTTTTTCCTATTATTAAATACTTTGTTTTCTTCAACACCTGCCAATGACATATTCCCAACAATACATTGCTTCTGACACGTTTTTGATCTTAAATTGTCGTTAGCAATTTTGCTCGTGATAATAATTGTTAGACGCTTCTTTAAGAATTAAAATAAATTTTCCCGAAAAACGTTACTGTTTGCGACGTGACGTCATGCTCCAAGCGTCTTTTAATACGTAATCATAAGTTTGGGTTTGATACTTGTTTTATTTTTTGTCTAGGGTTGAAAGATTTTTGATATCAATTTTGTCTTCACGAGAAATTATTGGTTGTATATTATTTTTCCCTACAAAAAAACTTATCTCTAAGCTTTTCGTACGACACTTGTCAGGAGATAAACGTCGGAATGAAGGAAAAAAATTCAATTGAATTTGTAATAAAGCTGGACAAAGATGATCGGTTGTATGAGAGAAGCGTCGCAACACGTGATCAACGCAAGAGTTTCAAATTGTAAGCAAACTCTTTTTGGCGGCATGAATTTGGCTTGCATGATTTGATGTAAACGGCTTCCAAAGCAGATAAATGAAACGACCAACAACCAAACTATTCTTTCATTTGGTCGTTCGTCTATGATTTCAGTTTGTTTACAACTTCAAACTCTTGCGTTGATCACGTGTTGTGACGATTCTCTCATGCGACCAATCATCTTCGTCCTGCTTTATTAGAGAATTAATTGAATTTTTCTTTCCTTCATTCCGGCGTTTATCTGCTGACGAGTGTCGTACGAAAAGCTCAGAGATGAGTTTTTCGTAAGCTATCTTCAAATTTTGTACGACTAATCACTTGTTCCCTAAAAATGATAAAAAAAATCCACAAAATTGGATCAAACTGTTGTTATCCAAACAGTTCGATTCAGGATGGTTAATCAAATAAGCATGAAATCTTTAGGTGGATTTCTAGTCCTCATGTCTGACGATGTTTATAAATCCCTGGAACAAGCAACTGGAACCAAAATGGCGAATAATGACATTGCGGCCATGGTTTCACAAGAGTTGCTGTATCGAAACAAAATGACCGGTCGGTACTCTTCTTTTTTGGTTTTAGGATTTATCTGTACAAGTTTGGTCGTCTAATGACATTACTTTTGATTGTAATCTGCCACATTCAAACCTAAAATTGAGTAAGCTTTAATAATAAGATATGCAGAATTCGTTTGCATTATTTGTGCTTGAAAAAAATTACTAAATGATAAGTCTGTGCAATTCTAGTTAACCACTCGAGCGACTAAATTAAACTCGTGTCATATTTCTATTTCTTTGTAAATTCTTACAGCATTACAGGAATTACTTGAAGTGTTTACGAGAGAATTTTTGCTACATTGTTTCCCGCACTTTTTTTTAGGTGTTGCCCAAAATGTAATCGAAAAAATCGCTTTCCTTCATCGCCGAGCCTTCGGCAAAACGCACATGTTGTCGCGCGGCGACATCACTCTGGTCGTGCGCAACATAAGCCATCCACTGGGGTCGTGCGCTCTGCCTGATGTTTCACCCGGTATGCACTTGAGTTTTTGCACGACGCGCTTCGGGAAAATATATTCTCCCTTCTACATTCCAGAGCCTAGTCCGAGTCATCCTGTTTCCGTTCCTTACGGAGAATTGAAGGAAATCGAACCTGGAAATTTGTCCCTGAAGATCCCGGATAGTGCTTTGCAATCTCAACAAGTTCGTTTTAGTCCGAATGAACGCAGGATTCGAAACAGTCCCCCGGCCTCCGGCGACACTCCTACTAATCCTGCGAGCGGAGCGAACGCGTCCGCTTCTTCGTCTACAGCCGAATTAGTTCCTCGTGCAACGGACAACTTATACTACCAACCGGATCCTCAGGAGCAGTTGCAACCGGATCAAAACGGAAAAGTCGCGCCCTACGTCGACTTCGCCAACTTCGACGAAGAAGCGTGGCTGAAGTTGCGTGCTGCTAAGAAACACAAAGGGCCCAAATAACATGAGCTGTGACAGGTTTTTACGCCCCAGTTGGTGTCTAGCATCTTCCAGTAGAATTAGGCGAAAAGCTGAAGACGCTACGGAGCACGAAGAAAAAATTAATATCGCCGAGGGCCTGTTGTACATCTTACTGTAAACCTGGTCTTCTAATATAAAAGCAAAACTTCCTGTGCTATTAGGCAATTTTTAATCCAATTTCTTTCAGTGAAATAGATTTCTTATTATTTTTGTTATTCTTAATTTATTTGAAGAAATTTACTGGCAGTTTGAACATGTAAACACTGCGAGTTCCCATGTTCATGATTAATCTTCTAATCCAATATTTACTAATTTTTTTTATATAAGACATTTTATGAAAAATATCAACTTTCGCTTACCATTTCAAGTTATTTGCACTTGTAAACAAAGACCAGCATGAAAAGAAGTATATTTTTGGAAAAAATAAAAATCTTACTGTTTGTTTCACTTTGTGAAATCGAAAACCACACCTCCTGTCGGCAACCACTGCCTGTATCACGTTTCGTTTTAAAATTTTTTCTATTATTACCTTACCAGTAACTAATTGAATTAATTCAATTGAAGCGTATTCTGATCAATGTTACATGCGTGTTATTGTTCATTTTGAAAATCACGGCCATGGTATAAAGGCTTAGTCAAAATCAAGGTTTATGAAATTATATCTTCCATCGCTTTTACAGAGTTATAATTTGTTTTCAGTTTTGTTTTCAAAGCTCGGTAAACGTTTTAAAAACTGTATTCTTGTTTTTTTAACGAATGAAAGGCTCGTTTTTACTACGAGCGTTGGTATGATTATTCTTTGTTTGTTAATTGAATTTTTTTAAGCTTAAGGGTTGTGAGAAGGAAAAAAATTAACAATCAAAGAATAATCCCGTCAGCGCTCGTAAAGGAAACGGGTCTTAGTCTTTTTAACTGTTTTTGTCTCTCTACTCTAGTTTAAGGTTATCGTATTGATGAATTGTGTGCTAATTTTTATTTTGTTAATCGTTCGAGCTGTGCCATCAAATTACTTCCGACGTGAACGATCAACATTTGGACCGTAGTTTTTGTTTCTATGTCAGGTTGTTGCTTTTGCTTGCGGGCCACGGTGACATCGGTGGTCGAAGTCACCCTTTCTATGATTTTTTACTCAGGCCAGGGAGAGATTTTGGGAGCAACGGAGCCTATCACCCGTTTTTCTTTATAAAAATGTATTTGATAAATTATATTTGACAAATACAAAGAAAATATTTCGACAAATTTGTAATAAATAGTTACGTTATTATAAAACACACTGCCTTAATAAATTGCGTTAAAATGCTGGCATAGTTGATTTTCAGGAATTCGAAGCAGAAAAGGCACCGCTTGCTTCTTAATTATTAACGTTATTAATCGACCTCGAACGTCGCTTAAGGGTGACCTGAGAAACGGCAAAGTTAACCAATGTTATGGAAATGGTTTGGTTTTAACTTTTTTAAGCGCGGCTGAAGGAAGGCAAGTCTCTTTCGTTCCTTTTTAAAAAGACAGGGTACGGCGTAAGTAACGCCCTTTTTATATTTGTAAGTAACTATATTTTCATAAAACAATGCTTAAGAACTTCCCAACAAGTTATTATCTTTATTGTCTTTAAGGTAATGCAATAAATTTATGTTCAATAAAAGTTACATATGAAAGTTTTTATAATATAAATATTTTTAAATACAAAAAGGCCGCTGCTTGTGCCGCACCCTGTATATCTTTGGATTGAGTAAATAATCAAAGAGCGCCGAATTGCGTGCATTGCCAAACCCTAATTGCCGAACTATGGCGCTTTACATTGACAGCGCCAGAAATAACGACGACTACTGCGAGTCTTTGCGCTTTCAGTTTCCTTCACTATATCTCAGATGTTAAACGTCAAACAGTGAAAATTAGATTGACAAGTTTTTTATTTTCGGAATCGAATTCTGATCAAAAAAATTGTACGTTACTCGTCGCCATGCATGGCGTTTTGCGATTTAAAATGTTAGTTTTGTTTGTGCTTTGTCTTTTTGAAATTTGTAATCGACCTGCCGCTATATTTTAACTAATGTAGAATACACTTGCAGAAAGTTTGCCAGTTTCAAACGAAGTAATTTTTAAATAATGATGCTGCTAACTATATATACATATTATGTGCAGAGCTGCCCATAAGTCACCTTACGCTTGTCACAATGATGAATTCATTTATCACACAATTACAATGACGAATTTACTTATTTATCTCACAATTACACAATTTTCAATCCATTTGAATTAACAGTTACATTAAAATCAATAATAACCACTGTATTACAATAAATATTCGAAGTGTTACCTTTTTATACCTTGCGGCTGATACACGGGTATAGACGGTACGTAGATAGCAAACCGAGTGAGCAAAGTCTTCTAATATATTGATTTATTGAAGTCAGCAGTAACATTGCATTGAGCATTACGCTGAACTTTTACATGTGCAATTACTGACGTAATCAATAATAATTAATTATAAATTATCAGTTTTACTCTTTGGTGATATCAAGTGGAAGGTTACATATGGGCACCCCTGTAGAACACAAAATTTATTTCATCACATTTTGAAAAACCACAGCAGTCGTATTCAAATAGAATGCAATTAGATGAATAGGAAATGATTAAATAGATTTTTTATTAGATAGTTCTGATCCTTTCACTGAGCACTTTGCAACAAAAATCGATTCATTCTTGCAATAAATATATAAACTTTTCAATCAAATCAAATTTATAGCAATTTTTTAGTAACTGATACTGAATTTGACAAAAGTGTTTAAATGCATTGGTTAAATGTGGCTAAATTTTAAAGATTTGTGCAATCATGCATACCAGCTATTTAATAATTTCTAACTGGAATGCTTTAATTGTCTTCCTAAATTGTTTATGTTTAAGTGCAACAGTTAGTTACCTTGGCTGAATTCATGGTGTATATTTTTTGTGATGCTGTAATATTAACTGTAGTGTTTGCGATTTTGAAAGAGTTTTATAAAACAAAAGCATATTTTGAGCACAGTGGTGCCAATAAAACGCTTTCTATTCAAGAACAAAACATTTTATCTCTATTTTCCTGTCATGTAGTTGTCGTACAAGGTTGGAGAGAGAGGGAGAAAGAAATTTTTTCAAATCTTAAACACATAGAAATCTTGAAATGTACCTCGTGACTGGTGAGTTGAGATGAAAGCAATGCAATGGCAAGGCACACCGAAAAAACCAGAAGGTATGCAGTTCAGATACTCTGTCATGAGCAGTTCACAGCTCATAAAAGCGTTAATAAACATAGCTAATAAGCAAAGCAGAGAGAATGAATAACAATAATACACACATAATGCTGTTATATAACTTACCTATGAAAAGCACGCTATCTAAACGAAGCACTAATGAGTAATGAGATGTTTTAATTAATCTGTTTTGCTGTCTCGACAAGCCACTTTAAATTTCTGTGATATCTCTAATAAAAACCAAAAATTTCAGCCAAACAACAATATCGTGGCAGGTCTGGGTAGCCACTTGACAGTGTCCGATGTAGAGCACTCCAACGCTTTTCTGCGACTTATGAGGACAAATATAGAGATAAAATATATAATTCCAGTTCTATGCAAATAATTTAAGGACAATCTTGACAATTTTTTCTTTCCATTCAGTGTAACACACCTAAAACGTATTGAGTCTTTTACCTGGCTCCTCAATACCTTTTTTTGGTCTTCCTTCTTGATTTTGAACAGCTTTTTTACTTCACTTAGTTTTGACAACAAAAAATCAAGGGCTCCATGGTATAGGCGTAATCATCTTAGACAGTGCTATTTTTTTTCGTGGACTAGAGTTCACTTTTTGAAGGATCATTGTAACTTTGTTAAATTGTATTGCAGAATCATTACAACTTTTGCGTAATACCATTAATTGCGATCAACGACATGCCATTAACCAACTAACCAATATTACCTGATGACTTTTAAATTTTTACCACACGTACAGCTAGATTTAATCTACCAACAAATTAGTTCCATTGAGCATCAATTTTGCACCAAGAGTTGGCCTTCTGCAGCCCGACAATTGCTTAGTTGTTTTGCCCGGTGTAGGTCAATAGTAGAAATAAATATTAAATGATCTGATAATGTAGATCGTCATGGCCTAATTTTTAAAGGTTATGCTGTCATATAACTATTGAAATTAAATTTAATTTTGGTGTAGCTACTTAGCCACTGTTATAAAAACTTTTTACTTAATTACCCTGGATCTGTGTATAGACTAGTTTTTTTTATAAAGGTAGAACAAACATAATAATTAAAAGTTTTACTTTGATTTTTTATTGTTTAAGAGGTTGCTAAAGTTTGTTAATTTGATTGTAAATTTTTACAGTAGGCTATTAAGATTTTTTGATAATTATCAAGACAACCATCAATGTGTCAACAACTTGTTTTGCACCAAAGAATTTGCAGTTTAATAAATTAGTCTTAAAAATTAAGGTATATATTAACTGCAAAAGTGAGTAAGTGATAGTCATAGTTAGATAAAAATAATCTTGCTTTATATACCAGTATCTTGTATACATGTCAAAAATTTGGGTCTTTTCAAAAAGTGACCATAAGCAATTTTTTTTCAGTGAAACTGACCCAGAATCCCCCTAACAGCACTAAGATGGAATAAAAAAATCAAGAGCAAAAGGATTTCTTCCAAAAACGATGATAACTGCTAGGGGATCCAGGTTTGCTTATGGTGATTTTTTGAAGAGACCCAAAAATTTTAAACTTTTAGTCTATGCATTGGTAAATGATACTAAATAATTTAGAAATTTAACTTTTTATGATGTTTGACTTTAATCCAATGTACTGTAAATAATAATAAAAAAAATCAAGTTTTATTCCAAGTTAAAGATTCTTTTATAAGTAAAACCATATTTGTTGTTTCAATATAGCTTTAATGTGCATATATAGTTGGTATTGTGATGTTCAATTATGTCTAAAGCATAATCTTGAAATAATTATATGGGTTTGTAATTATATGTGAGATTGTGAGAAATAGTATAACAGATACTAGACAAAAAATGATCCAAAGGTTTTGAAATCAGATTACAAATATTTTTTTATGATCCAAAAATATGAAATATAAAAGTGCATAATTGATTAAGGATTTTTTATGTTAAAAATAAATGTTAATATAGATATATATAGACTTCTTTTTTTCTGGTATAATTTAGAGCATGCTGTTTATTTAATTATTACACTACTTACAATTTTTTTAATTTTTTTTTATAGTTATGAGGATTTAAAATTACTTAGAAAACAAGCTGCTTAAAAGAGAAGAAGCACCAAGACCACAGGTAGTTGATTCGATTTGCAGTGAGATAAGCATCACTGATGAGCTCTAACAAGAGCAACACTTGAGTCTGGTGCTTCTCGTCTTTCAAGCAGCTTGTTTTGTAAATTTTTTGAAGTTTTATCCCAACTGTAAAAAATATTAATTTGTAAAAAAAAGTTTGCTGATTTTTTATAACTTTGCTGCATTTGCAAGAACAATATTATTATTTAATCTATTTTTTTCATTGGCTGGACTACATTTGAAGCATTAAATTCTAGGTCCAGCCATCAAGCAATCACCCTAACCTGTTTTCAGAAATGTCAAAATATTTTTATCTTAATTCAATAATTCTTAAAGTTTTTGCCACATTCCTCTCTTTCAGGACTCAGGCACCATCATTTCTTCCCCCTTTCCCATAAACATACCATAATGATCAATGTGAAAACGTTTGGGTTTTTTTTGTCTTCAACTGAATTTCTTATCTGAATTCTGGTTATTCCAGGAAGCTCAAAAAAATAACATTCAATTTTAAATCTGCTTTGAATTTCTTAATTTTTGTTCATAAAAAGTAGTAAACTCTAAAAAAAGCTTTTCACTTTTCCCACTGAGCTGACACAGCAGTGATTACAAAGGATGTACTGACTTTTTTTGGGACAACTTACATTGTACCAAGATTTTGAAATTCTTCCTCTAGTGATTTTTTTCTTTCTAAATTTTAAATTCTTCCTAAGGAAGCCAAGTGGTTCATTTTGAAAAACACTATTCTAATTGAAATAATTATTTTTTAGTTTTTATAATATGGTATGACTAAGATTTGGTTGAACAGAAGCTGTGTCATTTGCCATCATTGCCTTTTGGCCATGCTTCTGACCAAACTATCCTAATCATTTCCAGCGCTAAATAACTGATCTTTTTGATTACTCTATTCTTTTTGCAGCTAATTTGATTAAAATGAATACTCAAGAAATGAAGCAGCAAGCTCAATATATTTGGAATCGGCTTGATGATTTAGCAACTACTGATCCCAATGCTTACAAAAAATTTATTGAAGAACAAATGAAAGAAAGGGAATTGTATAATTCTGCTCCAGAGCCAAGAATGTGTGTATATGTTGAAACAGAGGTAGCTATTAGCTGCAGTGTTTCAAATTTGTTTAATTTGAATCCTAATAAGAAAAAATATAATATGCTTTGTGTTTAAGCTAAAATGGCTTTAAGAAATCATTCAACATTGATAGTTTTCTTAATTTTTGTTCAAATACATTCAACAGAAATTTTGGTTCCTAATTTATTATGTAAAAATGTTGGTACACTAAAATTAAAATCATAGACTTTTTCTTATAAAATAGCTTTTTTGTTTTATCCATTTGAAGTTTTAAGATTTTGTATTTAACTGACGTTTAAAAAGTTTTTCCTGATAAAAAAACTTTATAATTGCAATTGAAATGTTTTAAGTTGTAGTTTTTTCTACTTACTTATCATTTGATTTTTATTAGTATTGCAAATGATACAAGATCAGGTTTAAATTTGCAGAAATGTTTTATAATAAAATGATTGTTACTGATTTTTTTTGTTTGGTTTTTCTAGATTTAAATTATTTTATACTTGCTTCTGCTTGCATTAGATCATTTTGCCAACCTATAAACATATTTCTATGGTTAATGAATAGTAACTAAATAAATATAATATTGAAATGAATTCAAACAAACTATACAAACAAGATTATCATTCTTCTTTAATAACTTTTTTATTTAAACACAGTAGTTGCTTTAAAAGTCAACACAATCAGGTTTCTTTATTAGGTCTTAAGTTAATAGGATTAATTTTTAGCAAAAAGACACTGTTAAAGGTATACTCGAAACGAGTAATTAAGAAATGTTTTTTAAAAACTTTTTTTTTTTTCAAGATAAGTGGTGTATTTGCAAAATAGTTTTATGAAGTACTTACCTTTGCTTTTAACTACAGCAATTAATTAATCAAAACATAAAAGTGTGACAAACCTACTTTTCTGTTTCCCCTGCAAATTTCTAATTTTTGTAACTGACAATTGCGCTTCCGTTTCAGTAACTGTAACAAATATTTCTACTTGGATATTCGAAGTGTGTAAAATAATATTCAAATATGACACCATTTTAATTTCAAGAGGTTTAAAGCAGCAGCAATAATTTTGCCGTGTTTATCCTAACCCACAGCGTCACAACCGTTAGCCATTATAGCAACCAAACAAAAACTGATAGTCTATAATTAAATTGAAATTAATTACTTTCCCGCCGAATAGGCTCACCGACGATTTGTCCGACCTGATAGTCTTGCTTCCAAGCAGTGAGCTTGTGTTCGGCTTTGTGATTACAATCCCATAGATGGCGCTTTTTACTACTGTTTGTCCACAACTGAATAAGTGCTTATCTATTACAGCGAAATTTTAAAAAAGTAATGACAATTGAAAAAAAGTACTAAGTTGTATTTTTTATTTAGAAGGGATGTGGTTTATTTGTCAATATTTGTGCTTGGAAACGCATCCCATATCCCAGGGATGAATCGGAGCCTTTAAAACTTATCTGTGGATTTAAACATCAGGAAAATTCTGCAGGTGAGCATCAGCTCAAATTGTCTTCGATTTCAAATTTAAAATAAATTTAAATTTCAAGCGATGCCCGAAAATATTGCAGTAAACTGGATGTGATACATTTTTTCTGTTCAAATAATATATTTGTTTTGGCACATTCATCTCTATTTATTCTTCTGATTCACTTGACAACATCAAATGCGTTAAACTTAGAACATTTATCAAGCGATCTTCCCAACCTGCTTTTAGAAATGTCAAGATACTATTTTTCCGTTCTTTCTGCCAAGCAAGCAGGTACGATCGCCAAACAAAGAAAAGTGATGTAAAGTGTTTCCCAGTGCACAGCGTAATGATTCATTTTTCATTTCCATTTTATTTCTATATTTATCCTCATGACTCGCAGGAAAGCGACCGAGGCGCTAATACATAGAGGAAGTAATTACTCCGACTTGCTTTCGGAGATGTCAAGATATTGCTATACGGTTGAAATTTTTTATTTTGGTTTTTAGTTTTTCTCCAAATATCTTCTTTTACATAAATTAAGATAGTAGAATTTGTATGTTGTTGAAGATTATGCTCAAAGCTTATTAGTTCTTACTTTGCGTTTTGCATCAGAATCCCGCTCTCGTGCGATTGTTCCTGTGGCTGCAAATGATCAAGTCATAGATGAAATACAAAAGTCGTCATTTGATAAAGTTGATTTCATTAAGCTTGTAATGAAATTTGTCGAAAAAGAACAAAAAGTAGGTTTTTGTCATGTACAGTTTATATAGTTTAAATTTTATCAACTTAAAATATTTTGTTAAAAACTTCAAATGCTTTACCGGTGACAATATTAAATCAAAAACTTAGCAAGGTATTTATATTTAAACTAACGTTTTGTCTGTCAGTAATCGACAAACCGACATCTTCAGAGACATTAAAATGCTCTCAGTAACGCCTGCGATTGCAGAGATGCACCCAACGTCAAACAGCGGTTGAGCTCCCTCATTGATCGCCCCGCGACAAATTTGAGTAAATGAAAAATAAAAGCATAGCGATCATTGAAGAAACCAGCAACTTTTAACGTATGTCGCAATCCCGAACAGCAAAAAACAAACCCGAAAACAATTTATTTAAAAGACACAGCAATTAATCGTACAATTGCAAAATTAAAAATCTAACCAAAATAACTAATTCGGAAAATTAATAATTTGAACAGTTACAATTTTTTGAATAAGTTATTTTGGTTTGATTCTTCGACATTGCTTTTTTATTATTTAATATTTAATTATACTGTATTAGTTTGTTTATTTGTTTTTTTTTACGATAACTTGCTGTGTTTTTTAATTAGATTGGTTTCGGGTTTATTTTTTTCGCTATTTGGGAGTGTGGCATACGTTAGATTGCTTAGAAGTTGTTCAGTTTCTTAAATTATCGCTATGCCTTTGTTCTTTATTTACTCAAGTTTGTCGTGGTAGCGATCAATAAAGTAGCCCACCCGCTGTTCGACGTTGGGTGCATCTCTGCAATCAGTGATGAGGACTGAGGAGCTTTAGCAGTTGTTACTGTCAAGTGTCAACTTTTTTATTTATTTGATTTCTATATTTATCCTCCTGATTTGCAAGAAAGCGATGGAGGCGCCAATAAATAAGGCAAGCAATTACCCCGACCTGCTTCCGGAGATGCCAAGATATTGCTGTCGGCTTGAAATTTAATAGAGATATGATTTTAATCTAAAACTGCTTGCCAAGACCACCAAACAAGGGAATTTTTTTAAAGGTCTGTGTTTTTTTAATTTTTTTTAATTTTTAAAAAATTTTTTAATTTATTTAAGGGTCATGATTTTTTTTAATGAATTTTTTTAAGGGTCATGATTGTGATCATGTCGATCACAATCACGGCGCTTTAACCACTCGACTACGCTGCCGACTAATGTCTTTGAAGATGTCGGTTGATTGCTGACCGACTAAACGTCAGTTGAAATAAAAAAAAAACCTTGCTGATTTTTGGTTTGGCATTGTCACGGGTAGAGCATTCGAAGTTGTTAACAATATTAGTGCCCGGTGAACAACGTCATAACATTTCAAATCTTTTACTATTTTTTCCTCACGTAACTTTTATTTTTTTGCTCTGGTTTTCTTGTGTTATTTAAAAGTTATATGTTTCTTATTGTAATCTCACAATACGTATAACTATTTTTAGGTAGGCAATGGCAGTTGTTATAATCTTAAAATTTAAAGTTAGATATGCCTCACTTTATGATTTGATGTCGACTGTGTGGGATAGTAACAACCGTTTTAATTGAATCTGTAATCACTGTTACCTTGCTTTATCTCTCATTCTGTTCATGTCTTTCCCTTAAAAAAAAATCTTTATTTCACTTTTTGCTCTAAATTAAAGTCATATCACTTTATAAATAAGAAATTTTGTCTTTTTACGTTATACCCTTTTATATTCTTCTACTAGCTGCGTGAAATAATACAATTTCACAACTAGTCTGGCTCCGTTTACTAACTTTTTTCTGCCAAATTTTCTCAGTCTTTTGATGAGATTGCCTTTCTTTTAGTACCCACTGCGCCCTCTTTAAATTTCTTTGGAATGGTGATAGCTTTTTTTGGGATTGATAAACGGGAGAATTCTAGTAGCGTCTGCGGTACTTCAACACTAGATGTTTATCACTTTTTGGTTGTCTCTCTTAGTCTTAATGATTTTCGCTGTGCCATTTTTGGCACTTCATTCTTTTGACCTATGGTCTAGACCAGAAGTGACGAACCTATTGTTTGTCGCGGGCCGCACAAGTTTTTGGTCATACAATAAAACCTTTTTTTCTATAATTTAATGAGCAGGAAGCACCCTTACAGGTTATGTTAAAAGCAATAGAGCATGAGGTAAAATAAACCAATCTTAATAAAAACTTTAGCATATTAAATTTCCAGTTTAAAGTTTAATTTTTATTAGAAACTTAAGCGCGTTAATAAGCAGAGAACCAAGTAAACAAAGGATTT